>OY720036.1:9193537-10393537 GCA_963082485.1 Eudonia mercurella | reverse complement strand
AGTTGAATAAAAAATACGATTTTCTAACATGACAAATAAAAATATGAATGGTATGTCTTTCGTTTGGTGCTTACTAACTACTTCTTTATAAGCCGCTATTAACGAAACACTTAGAAATAGTTGAATGTTAGTCCAAAAGACATCTTTTGGACTACAATCTCTTTACATTTGATCTACAATCTATTTATATTTTTGTGTTCATTGTGTGAAACAAAATAATGTGTTTACTTTTAAATTCTCATATTTGTAGCAAAATAATAGAAAGCTATTATTAATCCATGCAGTAGAAAGCATTAAATTTAAGGTATACCTATCTCAAAAATATCCGATGACGAAGGCGCCTCACTAATTAGTGCCGAAACACCTTCGTTCCAACTTTGTGCCTGAATTAGGTAAGTTTTCTTTATTACCGACTTACCGAACAACCACAATTGCAGCTACGAATAGCTCCGTAATTGTGTATACCTACCTACTGAGTCAGAAAATGGAAACAGGGATTTTCTAAATTACCCAACAATTTTGAAATAGCAGTTAGTTATAGTCATAGTTATAATTGGGTAGGTGATTAGTCAATAAAAAAACTATTTAGCCACTGTCAAAACGTTTTTTTAATAGAAATTGTATGAGAATAACAAACTATGATGTCATTATTTTGTTCCGTCAATGAATTGTTTATTCATAAATTTTTAAGTTGCATAACTTCATGCTTAGGTAAAAAAAAAATTGGTTAATATTTTAAAACAATTTTACGTGATTTCATATAACGTTTCTAGAATTAATTATTGTTGGTGTCAACAAATAATAGGGAACTTATTGCATCAGCATTATGTTGGTATAATGGATAGACAGTACCTACTTATTAAGATTTATTTCTACAACTCGCATCTGAGTTCGCGGTGAGATTTCTATGACTAGCTCCGTGATAGGTAAGAAAATAGTTTTTTTCTTACATACCCTAAAATTCATACTTAAGAGCCTGAGCGCGCGAATACCAGACACAATAGAATTTTAATTGTTATCGGCTAAACAAAACTAACAAGTAATGCAGCCAAAATGGTCGCCACTCAGCATGTGTCATGGCGAGCCAAGACGCTGGTTTTTAGTGGAAACCAGTGAGAGAGATGCTACTTAATTTTACATAAAGATTTACTTACGTCTTATTTTAATTTGCGTCCAGTTTTAGTACAATCCGGCAGAATAAAAAACAAAAGGAATATGCTTACCTACAAAAACATATATCCTACATAACATATACATAATACATATTACATAATTATAAAATAACAATGATATATAGTTAGGTGCTATATTGTTATCTCTTTGTAAATTAATTAAATACTTTTTAAGATGCTTTTTAAAAGATTAGTACGAATAGCTCCTACTCGTGTACATACTAAGTCTATAAAAATAGAACCAGGGAATAAACTACCCAAAATTCGAACAGCCCATGGGTATGAGCGTACCCAGGTTAAAAGGGTATAAAAAAGTAATATTACTCTACAAGGCTTATTTCTACAAGTCGCTTCCGAGTTAGCGATGAGATTTCCACAATTAATTGTGAATACTTTAAAAATCATACACAACCCATAAATTACTAAACTCAACTAAAACTCACTACAACAGTATTACTCTGCATACATACATACATATGTATGTGATGGCTTATTTCTACACCTAGCAATTGCTGTTGACCACCTCATCATTATGGATGGATGGATCATGGATTTAACAGCGTAACTGGACGGCGAGATACTTATGGTTCCTCAAGCCGTTGACCAAACAATTAAAGTTAACGCTTATTTGTACCTTGATGGTTACTTTAATTTAAAAAAGGCTGCCCATGTTTTTTTTCCCATAGCTAGGCTCAGGTTTTTCCAGAGTTTCTACTTGAACCTTAGGAAGATCTTAGGGAAGGGAGGGATGTGAAGGTCCCGGTCATCTTATCAAGGATAAGATCTTCCGAAGCAAAAACTTTCCTTCTAAAACAGGAATAACGCTGCTTAAGAGCTGTAGAACTTTATCAAAGATTTAAGTCATGTAGCTCAAGCATCAACTCGCACCGTCTTGAAAACCTAACACAATTCTCGCAAGGTAATTACTCATCTTTATAGATGCTTCTCGCTGCTTATGAAGCGATAAGTCCATTACGTTCGTCGTCTGTTGTTGATCATAGCCGCCCATAAGCACGGTACCGATTTAAATGTCAATTAAACCATAAAAGTCGCTATAGAGCTGAATAACTCTTTCACAAGATTGAGGCTGAATTGCTTGATCATCAACTCGGCAAAGTCTCGAAATGCTAAAGCGGCTTTGGCAAAGTAATTCACTCGCATAGCGCAAAAGTGCCCACCTTCCGAGCTCATAACTACCTCGTCCTACATAGGAGCTGTATTTCCCTTTTATGGGTTATTCAAATGAGCGCTCTGTGTAGGTAGCTTCTTACGTCAAGTCATAAAAACAAACTTCATAAATAAGTAAAAAGAACAAAGATGTGCACATAGGAAACACCTACTGACTAAGATGTTCGGCATAACATTGAGAAAATAGCCGCGTTCATTTGCAGACAATCCTGAATATGTTCAGGATCACGTTATTGTATGTTCGCAAGTTCATATTTAGAAGCTGTGTCTCCCTTAAACGGAATGGATTATCCAATCCATTCCATCCATTAATCCAAAGCATCCGCTTTAGGCACTTATTTCGACTGGTAGTGAACGAAGTATCAAATCTCTCTTAGGATATCGCGTACTCTTAACTTGTTGATGTGTATTATGTTTCCCTTTTGGATTTTTTGCCATTTTCTTTTGGTCATAAAAGGGTTGGGCTGTCGATAAGATAGTCAGTGTGTCAGCCAGAACCTTTCTATTTGTATGCATTGATGTTTGCAATTTCTGTGTTAGTACGCTTCTTGGTTTCTCTATTAGAAGCTCGATGGCAAACAGGCTAATGCGGTCGTTGTGTGATTGTTGAAGTTACGCAACTTTTATTAAGGCTGTTCATTGGATATGTGACCAAAAATGTATCATCTCGAGCTCCTTCGTGCTTCGGAAGGCACGTAAAGCCGTTGGTGCCAGCTGCATTAGCAGTCGTTAACAACCATCAATCCGCACTGGGCCCGCGTGGTGGTTTATGGCCCGTTCTCCGTATCCATCCATAGGGAAGGCTTGTGCCCCAGCAGTGGGGACATAAAATAAGCTGATGATGATGATGATTGCTATTATCGTAAAATTAAAAATGTGACACAATAAAATTTATTGATTACTATAATCTCTGTCACTTTAAACCGGCAACCGTTCGATTTGCAATCACCACCCAAAGCAGTCGCAATAAACTCTATCACAGACAACGTGCTAATCCATTCCGAGTCGACCACGGTTAGTTAAGCAAGCAGGGGCCGGGTTTTGTTTATGTCAGTGCGGGTTCAGATTTAGTAGGGTGCGCACACACCGTGCCAGCAATGAGAATCGAATGTTTTCGCTGTCTCAGTCCGTTCTGCAATGTTAATAAGCAATTTAAAACGGAAGCTGTAAATCTGGCCACCCTTTCGGTAATGAAAATTTGCGCGGTTGTATTGGCGACATTAAATATGGAAGAATGTTTTGATGCCACCATCTTTGGTGTGTAATGGTTGCATTTCGTGGCATATAGTACATTGAACAGGGTAGCCCAATTGAGTCAGTATGATGAGGAAGTTCGAAAAGATTTACATTCAAAAAGTTTTTTTTTATATTTATTGGATCATATCGTCGGTGGAAACGGAGAACTGCTAAAGCGCCAAAAATCTGTTGGTGCCCAAGAATGTCCTCTTGGCGCTTAAGCAGTTTTTCATTTCTAACTACGATATATATTATAAAATAATTAAACCTTTTTAACTGTGAAATTTTCTTATCGTTGTGGACACAAGTAGAGTTGGGACTTATTGCTTAAAATTAAAAAGGCACTTATGCCCTTATTTTAAAAAGCAACTTTTTTAAATTGCTTTTTACTTATTAAGCTTATAAAATTTTAAGGGCAAATAATGGCTTAAAAAGTGCACTGCTGTTTGATGCGTACGCTTTTTTAGCAAGCAATAAGTTTTTCGTAAGTGAAAAGCGTAAATACTTTTGAAATTTTAAGCAATGTACATTTTTTTAAAGAGTTAATAGCACTCAGTATTGTAGTAGTTTACCTATTAATCAACAGGTGGCACTGGTCACTATGAGTGAAAAAGTAAAAAGCAAAAGTTAAAACTGCTTTAAAAAAGAAGTGACTTACTTGCTTTTCTTTGAAAAGCATGCTTAATTGATCGCTTTTTGCTTTTTTATCCACCTCCAACACAAGTTACCATTAACAATTGCAATAGAACATCTTCCGATTATATTATTTTGAGACAATTTAAGTTCCCCCGGTAGCAAAATAATTAAAAAATACCCTGAATTTATTTGCTTATATCGTATGGTGTGGTGCCTAATGTAAGTATGTAGAAGAATTCAGAACTTATCAGATCATGTCATCGAATAGAAACACTTTGTACGGATCCACCTCTTATTTTTTCTGACGTTACACAAAAGCGTTACATATCAGTTTCTGTGTTCGCGTAAACTTTTGAAGAAATAAAATCATGTCAGCTCCTCAGAAGACGTTTAGATAATATCCTACGGTAAACTAGGAAAATATTATACTACCAGTTAATCCCTCATCTAAATTAGCCAAGACAGACAAATGGCTAGCAGTGAGGTAGTCATTATACAAAGTGTCCGCAGTCCCGTGGAGCCACCAAAAAGTCAGCTAATTAAAAAAACATTTCCAAAGACATTCCAGTTGGGATTTTCAGTTCATTAAAAAGAAAACACGCCTACTTTTAACATTCTCCCCTAAAACAACCCTAATTATACATTTTTTTTCAGCTGTACCGTCGCCTGATTGCGCCTCCTTCATTTGCACATAATTCGTACCGGTCTTGAATATTTACCACGTCATTTATAGTACTTTCCGTAGGAGAAATTTTAATTATTTTCGGCTTTTTTTAAATGGAAAGTTCTATTTCATATTTAAATAATTATAAATAATTTGAATAGTAATTTTAAATAAACCTAGCAAACCATTTAGGACTACTTCTTTTATTAATGAACGTTACACTGACTGTTTAGTAGTAACGCAATAGATCGTCCTTATGTGATGTACAATCCCTAATATGACATAATTTATAATGTTAACAACAGTTCCATAACTCGCATAGCGTCTATTGGCGTAACCGCAACATATAGTGTGTGGTAGTGGTAGGTGTAAACAGCTTAATGCGGCTATATGCTGACCTAAGCTGACCACATCCCCCTCAAGCATGTCCCTAAGACTATCAGCTGTATAATGCATCTATATCTGTTTGATAGATTATGCAGCGGCGAAGTAACTGTTATAAGTTATGTTTATATGTAACAGAAACCAAAGTGATAAAACACTTCACTTATGTCTTGTCGTTATGGGTGCTTTTTAAAAAAAACAGAGATAAAAACTGGCGGGAACATTGCGTATAAAAATAAGCTTAATTTATTAGCTTAAGCTTAAGCCAGCAGCGATTTTAGGCGGTTCCAGTGTAAATCTACTTAATCCGAAAGTTTTGTAACTATGTTTTAAGATGATCGCATATAAAGTAGGTGAAGTGCCCGAGACTTCAATGGCATCTTACTTAGCAAGTGCGAAGACGTCATATGGTTGTTTAAGATTTTTGCAGAAAGCTCAAAGCGGCAGCAAAAGAGATAAGAAGGAAAATAAGGAGTGGCATTTGGCTTTCCTCTTCATAGTGGTTTATGGCCATTTCATTTCAGTATATTACAATCTGTAACAATTATTTGTAATAATTATACGGTAATTCAATGATATATGTATCTTTTAAAATGGACTGTCCATTATAGTCACATAACTGAGCTTTTCTTATTAACATCCGTAGGGTCACCACCTGCGTTGGTGCAGTTACATTGCAATACATTGTGCGCACCGCGACAGATGTCCATGCGAGTCTGCGGTCGCTGAGCGATGCGACCGCGGCGCGGCCACCTGCGCGATCGATGCGCACGACGTGTAGCAACGCTGCCGCATACCAAATTACAATCACAGCACGATAAACGGCTATTGAGCGCTACGGCGGGCGTAGCGTGTAGCGTCCTAGCATTGAGATCGTATAAGTTTGCTACGGCACTTTTCACTGCTACGAAACACACAGAAACTTTACAGGTCCCTTCCTAACGTAGGTAAGAGATCAGACGGGGTATTCCGAAAGTCACTCAGGATTTGAGATCCGTATCTTATAATACTTAGTAAATTTCGGGTCATAAACCACCACGCAGGCCCGGGCTCAGGTTGGTGTTTGTTAACAGACTGCTAATGCAGCCGGGACCCGTCGGTTTACGTGCCTTGCGAAATACGGAAGAACTGGAGATGATAAGTTTTTAGTTCATGATTATCCTCAGCATGCAGTGATGCACGTGACTTAAGCAACGCTGCCGCATACTAAACTACAATCACAGCACGGTAAACGGCTGTTGAGCGCTATGGGCGGGCGTAGCGTGTAGCGTCGTACATTGAGATCGTATAAGTTTGCTACGGCATTTTTTAGTGCTACGAGAGGCACAGATATATTACAGGTCTCTTTTATGTCGTAGGTAACAGATCAGATGGGGTGGGTATTCCGAAATTATCTCAGGATTTTGAAATACGGGTGTATGCGCGGAGGATTTCGCGGAAGGATGTCTTGTATAGCCAAATGACTAGCTTATTTAATATCCCCACTGCTGCGGCACGAGCCATCTTCTGAGGATGAAAACACATGCCATGGTTGCTGAAACTGTTGTGGCTGATGTTAGTAAGTCACTGTCAGTATATCGCTTTTATATTATATAGATTTGACAATCGTAACCTTACTTACCAATTATCAATAAACTTAATTTCGCAACGAAACTACTAAAATTTACGAATAGTAAGCTAACCATAAAGTTATACGCGCCTAACCATTAAGGTCTGTAAGGCAACGTTTGCAGAAATTCAATACTCCATTGACGTATTGAAATCAGTAATGTACAGCTGGCTAAACCAGCTGAGAGTCATTCAAGTGGCTGTAGTTACGTTTACTGCGTGAATCGATGTCTGTGCCTATATAAGAGGAGCTCGACAGCGCAGTGATAAACACACTCGGTGTGCGATAAAGCAACTTTTGCAAAGACCGGTCATCGGATGGGTATCCAAAAACTTATCATCTCTAGCTCCTCCGTGTTTCGCAAGGCACGAAAACCCGTTGTTCCAGGCGTTAATGACGCCTGGAACAATGAGGGTGGGAACAGATTTTTTTTTATTTTTTTTTCTATTCTGTTAGTTTCAACTTAAAATGACATTTTTTTCTGTAGTACTGCTAATTACCTCACAATATTTTTTAAAAAAATGTTAAAAATCACGTCGTGGTTTTGTTTTTCCGTAAAGATCACAATGCGGCTGTCGGATATGGTGACGTCACGTCATCCGATATATAAGCCGACTACCAGCAAACTAAGCGTGTTTTAAGCAAATTAATTATGTACAATAACTTTGTAAATACTTATCGTACCGTAGTGAAACAAAAACTATACGTTTTGAAATAACGTCTTCTATAATGGTATAGGGTAAAAATTTTTTTTTTTATCTTTCCCAAATCCATTGTAAACGATCACCAATCCGTACTGGGCCTGCGTGGTGGTTTATGGTCTGTTCTCCTGTAGTATTTCCATCCAAAAGGTAGGCTCGTGCCCCAATAGTGGGGCCATAATGATGGGTTTAGCAACCTCCCATGATTTCAGCGGTGTAAACACCCGTATTTTTTTTTAAATATATTTACGGATAAGCACAGTGCCTTGATCTCACCTGATGTTAACTGATGATAAGGCCATTTGGTGGAAGCGCACTTCACCCGGGATCCTCAACTAGTGAGGCACTGGCTATCTTATCTTTAGCTGCCGGAACACAACAATGATACAAACAATGATGTTATGGCGACATATTTAGATAAGATGGTGGTAGCTAGCCAGGCGGACAAACAAGTCCTACCACCAACCAAACCGAGTACACAAAGATGTACCCCCCGCTGGGAATCGAACCCGGTACCTCTGGGTCTAAATCGGTGATCTTAACCACTAGACCACAGAGGCGGTAAATATCCGTATCCCCAATATTGACTTTGACTATGATTATTAGTAATTAATTTGTAATTTAATTATGTTGAACTTCAAAAAACGCATCGTCGATAATATAATGTATAGTCTAATTATCCATATGGTTTTTAAGAAAAAAATGATGAAGTTATAATAGCCATAGAGTTTTTTGAATCTATAATTTATTAATGTAACAAAGGCAGATGTGCAAAAATGCCTTAAATATCTAGCTTGTAATTGCCATTTCCTTTTTAATTGAACATAATTAGTTTCAAACTACGTATTGGTCTTTAAGTTTTTTTTTTTTAATTTAAATAGACTGTCGTCTGTACACCTATAATATGTAGTTTGACGTCATCCTATTGATCTATAAGTATTTTTTAAAGAGATTCCATTGTCATAGTATGACGTCATCAACCGGTGACTCATTTGTGGCTTGCGGTCGTTGCGTCTGCGATGTGACTTCACCCCAATACATAAGGGCTGAGGGATGCCCAGTAGACCGCTCCCAATCACAGCTACATTATAGACAAGCTAAATGGAGCATTAATTTACTGCAATGGAAAGCAGTCGGAGCTGACGTGTCTCCGAAGACTGATTAATGTGTAGCCACCTAGTCACAGTTCTGGGGAGTTACGGGACGTGTCAAGACCTTCGTTTTGAAGACAAAAATTTTAGAAATGGTTGTATTATAATCTTGTACTATTCTATGTCCGTCATGTCTGTGTAACATCGGATGGATTGTGTTACCGACGCATTAAAAAAAACTTTTTTTTATTTTTATTTACATTTTTTGATTGTTAATATTAAAAAACAACTATATAAAAAACAATTATATACTCGTAAAAACCGGACTAACATCAAAAAATAACTGCGAAGAGAAAAAACTGCAAAGAGAAAAACAAGGTCTACGATACCAGAGTAATTAAGTGAGTATTTATAAATAAATTGAATATTGATAGTTGTCGCAGACGGGGACAATCACCGACCAAAGAGATTGCACGGTCGCTTTTTACGAGTATATAATTGTTTTTTATATAGTTGTTTTAGCAGTCGGGTTTTTTGTTTTATTTTAATAGTTTGGTTTATTACATACTTTAGTTTTGTTAAGTAAATATCCAAGCATTTCAAAACTCACATAATATAATTATATTAAAACGCCTTACTCTTTTAAATAGCAAAGTCATAGCGCATACACAAAACGAAATTCTTGACGTCTAGTACTTTTTAACCGACTTCAAAAAGGGAGGAGGTTTTTTTGACTGACAAGTTCTTTGAGTTTTTTAAACATGAGAATACCCGTAAAATCTGCTAATATTCCCGAAAACAAAACACCATAAAACATTGCTGCAAATGAAAATTATTAACTACATCTAGTTACGTCCATAGAAAAATTGGCCATATCCTTTAAATTCCGTAGACGTTGTAGTTTGTTTAAAAAATTTTGATCGTGTTTATTTAATCTAACAGTTTTTTTGGGTCAAGACTATAGCTTTATTAATAGCTAACCCGGCCAATGTTTTTTTTGTTTTTTTTTATAGCCTATGTCACTCTCACAGTCAAAACAAATCTAACGACACCTCATATGTTAAAGAAAGTGCCAAAGAAACAGACATACATACATACACTCGAAAAGCATAACCCTCCTTCTGACGCAGTCGGGGGTAAAAATAAAGAAATGTTGGAAACAGGCTTTTGGACAATGATTTTTAGTAAGTATTGTGTTTAGGGGTCATTGACCTCTTCTACATTATTTAACAAAGAAAAAAAAACATTCATTTATTTTTTTATATTTGGATATTATGTCTTTGAAAATGCTGAAAATATCACAATTCAAACACCATTTGATTTTGTCCAAATTATGTTCATATCACAAAGAATTCTATAGAACGCTGACGTCATTGCTCTAGCCGAAAACTACGTTGATATTAAAGCTACACGTTTAAAGCCTCGGTAAGCTTCGCTGGTTGTGTGAAACATGCTGAGTGGGGTATTAAAAAGCATTTGGAAATGTTTGCTAATTCCCGCTAGAAAAGAACAATCGCGGCGCGTGAGTGCTATGTGTTGTGCATTAAGACGGCCTTGTGGTGCAAGTCACGAGAGCCAGGGGGCCAGTTATTTATGAAAAATAATTTTATTCCATAGTAGGTTTTCGTAGTGTCGAACGTGATGGCCGTGCCTAAGTACATTTTAGTTTTTCACCTTTTATACAACATGTAATAAAAAAAGAAGGAATGACTGTAATTGTAATTTATTTTTATTTTATTAAAAACAAAACATTTATTATTAACGTCTGACCTTGATTCAGTAGCTGATTCCAGGGTGTGCGTTAACTGTGTCACATTTTGTATTACATCATAATTATTATTGTATGTGATCCGAAGTGGGAAAGTGCATACGGCACGCCCCAGATTAAAAGCGACCAACACAGCTATGTACGCAACACTAATAGTATTGAGAGCCCTTTGCCGACCCTATACCTATAGAACTTATTTTTATGTCAAGTAAAAAAAAATTTTGTTTTTAACTTTAATGTGATGTATTATATAATTCATCAATATTAATAATTCAATCAATAATAATAGGTATATCCAATCAAATTCATAAAATAAAATGATCTGGTGATGTTATCACGCAATTTATGTTCTCATGTAAGTGGCTGCATTTTATTATGGGAATAAAATAAAAGAAGTAAGCTAAAATAAAGGAAAAACAAAAGACGAAAAGTGACAAAATTCTGCCCCTCAAACCTTTTATACCTTGCAATCTACCAGCGGAGATTAGCGAGAACAGACTAGTGTACCAACGTGAGCCGGGCTTTCCACTACAGCTTTGTACATTAACTTCCTCTATACACCTGCATTTAAAGACATGGTATTGTTTTATTTGCCTTGCTGAGTGAATATTGTAGCGGTAGAAAGGCCCGCCCGCGTTTTCGCCTTTAAGTGCAGGTAATACCTTTGAAGAGCTCTCTTAAATTAATGCGTGCCTCTTGTACTGTTTGTTTAATACTTTGATGGAGGGCATTTGAATCGGCTATTAACACGTGCGGCGTTGATTATTATACAGGTTGTTTGATAATCGGTGTAATTCCCGAAACACAGCCATACAACCAAGTATAAAAAACACTGTGTTAACATGCAAAATCATATTTACGTAGATTTACTTTTCCATATGGAGCTCGATGGCGCAGTAGGTAACGCGCCCGGTCTGCGAGTGCTGAGGTTAAGCAACTTTCGCACATGCCGGTCATCTATGTCCCCACTGCTGGGGCACGAGCCTTCCCTATGGATGGATAGGGAGAACGGGCCATAAACCACCACGCGGGCCCAGTGCGGATTGGTGGTTGTTAACGACTGCTAATGCAGCCAGGACCAACGGCTTTACGTGCCTTCCGAAGCACGGAGGAGCTCGAGATGATACATTTTTGGTCACCCATCCGATGACCGGCCTTTGCGAAAGTTGCTTAACCTCAGCACTCGCAGACCGGGCGCGTTAACCACTGCGCCATCGAGCTCCTGTCATGTATACGTCATTTTAAATTAGAGTAAAAGAGAAAAAACACGGAATAACTATTCGGAGCTAATTCTTTATTTATTTGTAATGGGGTAAATCTAAACATAACCAACTGCTTTATTCCATCGTCATCACTCTCCGGTATTTTTATGGTTCCGTAAGCAAGCGCGGGACCCTTATAATTCCATCACGTCATGTCCACTCAGCCATCCGCCCGGTCTTCCGGAGTTTCCTTCCGTTTGTCCCAGCTTCTATTTCTGCGCTTCAGGGCCGTTTAGTTGTCCATGACCCCCAGCATTATTCCCAAACAGATTGTAATATTGTTTTTTTAAGTTTTATTTTATTTATTTGAAACACGCAACAATGGCCAATGCTGAATTGCAGAGATCAGCAAATTGAAAAGTTTTTAGAGTTCATTAAACAATTAACACACCTTTACACAATTTAGTTAACTGTGCTTTAGATCACGCGTTCATGTTTAAAATTCATTTAATTTCATATTGTAATAATTTAAAAAATCTTTCAGAATAGACAACATAATTATGTAGCGATGTTACTGATACCTACATTTCTTAGAACAAAATAACCTTAAATCAAATCTATGTTTTGTATAACGCAGATCATTGTATAAGTACCCAAACTTGTTTCTTAATCTGTTATGTTACACGAAAAACTGGATATAAAAATGTCACTTGTATAAAAAACACATTCACTTAAATATCTCGTAGTCATTACTTTCTATACTAGATAAAAAGAACTAGGGCTCGGGCTAGTTTCTCAAAGGCGGGTAATTTCTTAGCGTCGTCGTCGGTCGGCGAATGATTGCCGCCGCCCCGCGCTATCTCGCCGCCGATCTGACGCGATGACGCTCCGATGTTTACGCAGCGAGATAACCGTGACCGATCTCCGGACACCCTACACAGGAAGCGTCATGGGACAACAAGGCAGTGGAGCCACCTACTGCATTTTCTTAGTAATTTTTTTTATAATTACTTTACGTGCACAAGGAGCTAGATTTACTTTGTTAGGGCTAGTTTCTCAAAGGTGGGTAATTTTTTAGCGTCGTCGAACGGTGAATGATTGCCACCTACGCTATCTCGCCGCCGATCTGACGCGATGACGCTCCGATGTTTAGGCAGCGAGATAACAGCGACCGATCTCCGGACACCCTACACACACAGGAAGCGTCATAGGACAACAAGGCTGACAGACAACAAGCTATCTTACCGATATTACTTATTTGATAATTACTAGAGATGGGTCGTCGACGTATTTTTCGTCAACGAAACTAGACCGTCCACTACCGTCCATCGACTCGTCGATCAACTAGTTGAATTCCTCGACTAGTCGACGCGATAACGGCAGGCGTTGAGCGTTCAATTCAATTCACTCTACACTACTGGTCTACGGGCGCGACGCAACGACGACGGTGTCTTTAGATAATCTAGTTTTACGCACTGACAGTTGAATGAACTGCAAAGTTACTTAAAAAATATACAATCAAGAATCAAGCAATTTAATCTTTCTTCATACTTTTCCAGGCTTAGGACTGGCTGAATACGTTTTGAAAAGATTTTAATACTATCGTATTTCAGGCGTATTTAGAAGATCAACTGATTTTATGTACATTTTTAATTATTTTCATTTTTTATTTACATTTTTTTATATTATTATTTACATAATTACATAGGTAATTTTTAAGTTTTTTTCCCTTTTTTTTATGATTTTTTGTTTTTTATATTTGTATGCACTGCATCGTTTAGCCACGTACTCTTTCACGCATTATCAGAATGCTCTTGCCTTTTCACTCTAACAAGTCCAGTTAAAAAACAACAAATATCAACTCCAAAATTTTATACTTAAGGTTCAAATTGCTTTGTTCGACGATAGTATTTCAACGAACGCATGAACTTGTATTAACCGGATACGTTTACGCGTCGTCGTCGCGTTGTCAGTAGGTAAGAACGATGTGGACTCTCAGTTTAGCCGTCTATGAATTCAACTAGTTCACGATTGAACTGTAGACCGTCGATGCGTCGATTAAACGTAGACCGTCTATTTAAACCGTTCGTTGATTCAACGCCCATCGCTAATAATTACTTAACGCGCACAAGAAAAATAGGGATTCCTTGCTTTAAGTAGTTTCTCAAAGGCGGAAAATTTTTTCACGTCGTCGACCGTCGACGAATGATTGCCACTGCCTCGCGTAGATCTAACGCGATGAGGCACCGATATTTACGCAGCGATACGTAAACGGCGCCATGTTACTGCTGTTCCCTAGTTTATTTACCATTTGATCATGACTTAACGTGATAGAGTATTAATTATAGTATTTTCGAGTATTTTACACATTGTATTGTTAACTTAATGAAAAAAGTAATTTAAAAACAAAAATGAAGAAACACACCAAACCATAATCACGGATGCACATATTATACGTGTTACTTTTATTTATCTTGAAATAAAAAGCCAACAATAAAACATTAGTTTAGCAAACGCAACTTGTCTAACTGTCGTGTCGTCTCCACAGCGCTAGTTTTCTCCGCGGAAGCGGTTCCTGCGACGTAATGCGTTGACCTAGGTCGCCCCTCCGCGGCCGCCGCCATTACTCATTGAAAATTATACCGGACTAAGTGGTGTTTCGGATAGTATCCACTCATGCGGACACGACTCCCGTCTGTCCAATCAGCGATAGCACGCAATTCTCAACCTTAAAACACACGTCTTAGAGTCAAGTTAGAACTGTAATTGTGCACCGCATAAGTGTTTGGTGCACCAACCACTGGACGAATGAAATGTACGTGGCTTGTATTCCATATGCTGTTGCGTAAGGAAGTGCTGCATTTTAGGACTGGTCGCAACTGCATTGATTTATGTGAATGTTTTCGAATGAATAGTGGCATAATTATGAATAAATTATTGAATGAAATTGAAATGCGTTTTGTCGTACGTAGGTACATATTATAGTTTCGTATTACTGATTGTTAGTCGGTCTTATCCCGATAAGACCATAGAAGCGATCTTCTTAGTAGAATCCCGATTCTACTAAGAAGATCGCTTCTATGGTCTAGTGAACTTTAGTGAGTCAAAAAATCGGTCATCTTTTGCCCAATAACTTCACATTTAATCTCACAAAGCCATAGTAATAACCTTCATTAACAACAGTCTCATCGTCACATGTTCGCATCGCATAGCAGAATGAATCGGTTTATTGAGGCATCAACTGACAGTACTATTTATCATCATTCATTAGGATTCATTAGGGCTCTGGAAAGCCACACGCGTCTCCTGTGGCCGTATTAGCGAAAGGGTTTAACTTCGCGAGTCGTGGACGTAGGACGTAACTTCTTGCGTATCGCACATATAAATCTATCTATACCATTAATAAAAAGGTAAAGTTTGTGACTTTGTTTGTTTGTTTGTTTGCGGAGGGTAATCTCTGGAACTACTGGTCCGATTCCCAAAATTCTTTCACTGATAGAATGCTACATTCCTTGCGGGTAACTAGAAAAAAAATAGGCTATATTTTATTATTTTATTTTGTTATAAAAGGTTTTTTTTAAATAGCCACGCGGACGAAGTTACGCACAAAATGCTAGTGTTGTTATAAAATTCTTCACTTTTTACCCGACTGCAAAGGAAGAGTATATGTTTTTCGCGCCTATCCTGTATGTAATATTCTTTATTACCTCATATCTCCAGAATCGCTGAACGGATTTACATAATTGAGGTATCGTTAGATTCGTCTTAGCTGCCCAAGTGTTCTTAGATAGGTGACGTTAAAAAAAACATGGCGGCTGTGCGACGCCATTGGAGTTGGTGAAAAACATTTTTTTTTTTCGAATAATACATTATGGGTATCAAATTAGGGGGCTCAACACAAGGATTTCAAAAAGGTATATCATGTTTGTCTAACTAAAAAGACATAAATAAAATAAAAATTTGAAAAATATAAAAAACCCGCCGTCGTAAAAAATAATAAGTAACTAAATGTTCAAATAATTTTTAACACAAATTTTGTTGCGAACAAATTACAAAAAATGCTCGTGGAAATTTTTTCAACATTTGTGTTTTTTTTAATAAGTAACTAAGTTGAAAATTTAATGATAAGTCACAATCAAAATAATAAAATCATTCTCACTTTGTGCGTGCCTCCGATTGCATGTTATGTATGATGTTGCATAAATTGAATTTTTATCTCGTTCCGGCCTTTTCAGTTGATTTTCTATTTAGTAACTTATTATTTTTACGCAGGCTGGTTTTTTGTTTTTCATAAAAAATTTAATCATGTTATGTTGAATTGTAAAACAAATGGCACAGGTGCCGATAATATTAGATAATGAATGATCGAGTTGGTAACAACTTTTTTAAAATTTTAAGTGCATAATTAATGCATTTTAATTCGTATACGATAAGAGCGCATATCAAAAAATGTATGACAATACTTCAAGTATCTTTCGCAATGTACATACATCACCGTTACAGCCGTTAGCACTCAAAGGCACGGCGTTGGAACAGACAGTCCACCAGACCAAACAGAACTGCCCCTCGATCGACCACAATTAGGTCTGCAGCAGGTTGGATACTCCATCAGCAATAAAACTTACATAACCCGTGTTTGTGGTCACCGACCCACATTTAGCAAGCATGGTGATTAAGCCAATACGGTACCTCATCATCATCAGCTCATTTTATGTCCCCACTGCTGGGGCACGAGCCTTCCCTATGGATGGGTAGGGAGAACGGGCCATAAACCACCACGCAGGCCCAGTGCGGATTGGTGGTTATTAACGACTGCTGACGCAGCCGGGACCAACGGCTTTACATGTCTTCCGAAGCAACTAGGAGCTCGAGATGTCAAATACCTATAGGTATAGCTTAAAGGCTAATTATTTTACTCATTTACGTTTTCCAGAAAAAACGAACTCCCCCACGCCGCGCTGCAGGCATCCTAAAATTAGACTGTGCTTAATTAAATAACCAAGAATTTCTTGAGTAAAATCTCAAGAGCGCCGTTGGTTCAGTTAATAAATAATAAATGGATTCCACCGCGAGTGGTTTACGCGCTAAGTCGGTAATCCTCAAGTTTAACTCGCTAATGGTCGAACAACGGTTCGAACTATTACGGGCCAGCCTTAAGAGCATTAGGATCCCGCGAGGTTTGGCGTCTGCAACCCTTGACATTCTGCTAAATTCAATCTTTGAAGGGTTACTTTATTATAAGTTTTATTACTAGACGATGTTTTAGGCAATATAAAGTGGTTGCAGTTTTAATCTTTTCCTTTTTATCTCATAATAGTTTCACGATTATTTTATATTTTTCGTGGTACGAGTATAATGGCTCGACTCAGTTAGATCTAGGACCAAATTTAGAGCCAATGCTTGCTTTTTTATATCAACATCAAGTATATTATTATTCAACCTATGGCTTTTATTATCAAAAAATATGTAATATAAAATAATATAGGTATTATACGTATTAGCTTGGCTACCAAAGAGGTAATGTTGCCAGCATTCTTGGAACCGTTCCCATGAGCCCACAGCTGGAGGACATTTTTTATTTACATATATGTTTTTTTAATTTTTTGTCCTTAATTAAGTGTTATTCTTTTGTTTTTCTTTTTCTTTTTTTAATTGAAAATAATATAGGTACTTACCTACAAGTGTACGAGTATGTATATTTACCGTAACATACATATTTACTTTATATTTTATTGCTTTAATGTTTGCAATGTTTCAAGTTCCATGTTGATATTATGCTATTCAACTATTCATCTACTATCACTAAAAACATTTGAAGCTCATTTATTTTATAGTACGTTTGTTGTTGTTGTTGTTTTTAATAAATAAAATATTTTTTCATCAAGCCGTCGAAAAATATATACTTTTCGTTAAATAGGTAACAATAACTTCAAATTACAAACATAGTAATTATAATATTATCGCAACAAAATAAATCTGATAAAAAGCACATAAGAATTATAGTCGATAACACTGTAATCTGTACCGACTATATCAGCTGATTACGAGCTAAGCCGAAACTAATAAATGATAAAAAATAATCAGTCACAATAGTAGAAAATAAAGAGTGGATTGTTTAAAATCATCTTAGATTTCTATTTCACTACATAAACAAACACGTTTCTTCTCATACTTGTAACTTACTACAAAAGGAGGATATTTTAATCCATTAAAAAAATATTTAAAAACGCTTTAGCTTAAATACCATCATCATCGCCATAGCACCACTACCATCAGGGCACGAGCCTTCTCTTTGAATGGATAGGAAGAACAGGCCATGTAACGCGCGTGCGTAGTGCAGATTGGTGGTTGTCAAGGACTGCTAATGCAACCGAGACCAAAGGCTTTACGAGACTTGTGTTTTATGTTTCTAGGTGCCTAGTGGTTGATGAGTAGATGAGTAGATGAGTTTGGTTTACTATCCGTATTCATTCGATAACGTTTACGAAAACGAAAATTAGTATGGCATTGAAGCAGCGCCCTGGTGGCATACGAGAAGAGTTATTGCTATACAAATTCTCGTTTTCGTTAACGTAATCCAATTGCGAATGAAACTCGCACTTGGTACCCTGAACGTGATTTGTAGCTAGTCGTGAACGACTCCGTTCGAATGGACTCATGGATTCATCATCTATCAGGTGACATGAAAGCCGAGGACTTCCCCAATGTAGTTCCTAACTAATATTATAAATGCGAAAGTGAATTTGTTTGTTTTTTTATGTTAAAAGGAGGCAAACGAGCAGGCGGGTCACCTGATGGAAAGTAATCACCGCCGCCCATGGACACCCGCAAAACCAAAGTAATCGCAGATGCGTTGCCGGCCTTGAAGAAGGAGTTGGATTTAGAGGGGGGAGTAGGAATTGGGAGGGGGGAGGGGTGAGAGATGGCCCTCCGGTACTTTCACTCACCGGACGAAACACAACAGCAACGAGTGCCATTGTTTCACGCCGATATTCTGTGAGAGGGTGGTATTACGCTGGGCCAGCCGACCCATTTCATGCTGCAACGCAGCGTGACTACCACTCAGACAGTGTTACTCATTTAGCACCACCCAGGGGTCACGTGTAAGGTATCAAGAGTAAACCTACAGACGCTAGTAACTTTAACCCCCAAACTTTTGTTTGTTGTTTGTTACGCTTTCACGCGTAAACTATTCAACCGATTATCATCAAATTTTGTACACATATTCTCAAGAGTATAATCAAAGACATAGGATACTTATTCTTTGAAAAAAAGTGATTTTTTGTTTGATACGCTTTCACGCGTAAACCATTTACCGATTTGTTTGTTTAGTTGTCATAAAAACTGTCAAAGGTACGAAGTCCGCCGGGTCAGCTAGTTTAAAATAAAGAAACGACATTTGTAACAGAAGACACGGCTCCCTCACAGTTTTATTACAGCCATCCAGGCTCGAGTTTAAACTCTAACCCAATTTATCGGAGCAATATTGATTCGCACAGCACTGGAAAGAGTGACGTGCTCACGAACTACCGTGTCCCGTAGTAAACAGTTCCGGGCACAGTTTCGATGGGAGCTGCTTAATTCAGTTGTGGACTAGTTGCCGATGAGTGGGGCACTCTGCGCAACTGCGGGACACACTTTGAAAGCCAGATGCAATTCGTGCTAGCACTAAAGTTACTTTTCTTTCAGTACAAATTGGGTACAATGTAAATTTGAATGATTTATTTTTACTTGTTATTGTATAATGGGTAACCAGTTGGTTTGGTCTTTATCTCACCTTCATTTAGCCGCATCTGTGATCTAGTGGTTAAGATCACCGGCCTCAGATTCAAAGGTTACATGTTTGTGTGCTCGGTTTATCTGAATACGTCGCCATAGCATTAATGTTTGTAGCATTGTTGTGTTCTGGCAGCTACAAATAAGCTAGCCAGTGCCGTAGTACACACATCAAAAATGTGTAGGGGTACATTTTTTGCTATAACAAATTTTTCTAATAATATTTACCTAATCTGGTTTTCCAGACTTCTTGCTCTATTTTTTATGTTTCAGTGAACAATTTTATCAATATTATGTTGAAAAAATTAAGAAAAAATGCAATTTTAACAAATTGGGGAAAATTACCTTATGTTAAGGTCGTCACCTAATTGGCAAAAAAAGCAAGAACAAGGCTGATTTTTTAAAATTTTATTGTAAAAATAAAAAAAAACTGTATTTCTACCATTCACACGAATCACACAGGCACAGCGATTAGGCATGCTTAAAATCAGTTCATCCAAATCACTTTAATGAATAGCCGCCCACGTTCTTTCTAACAAGTCAAAAAGTTGTTCTGGGGTGTGCACGGCATCCATTCTCGGCAGAGCTCTTCTTTGGAGCATGTCCCATGCATGCTCAATTGGGTTGAGGTCTGGTGATTGTGCAGGCCACGGCAGGACGTTGATATGAGCATCGGCAAGAGTTCGTGTTACGACTAGCCGTGTATGGACGTGCATTGTCATGCATTAGTCGAAACGAATCACCCAATCGGCCTCGCAAGGGAATGATCACATCTGAAACTATCCTCTCTGCGTATATTTGAGCATTGAGGTTGCCCCTGATCCAAATGAGATCGGTTCTTCCACCGATCCAAATACCGGCCCAAACCATGATGGTTCCCCCTCCATATGGATGAACTTCCTGACAAAATCTCAAGCGTTCTTGACACTCAGAGGTCCTCCAAACTCCACTCGAGTCTTGTATCCGGCCTCATACCGAAACGTGATTCATCAGAGAAGCAAACACGGCGCCAGTCTTCTTCCTCCCAATTTCGGTGTTCGCGAGCCCATTGTAAACGGGCCCTACGATTGTGGGGTGCTATGGGTGGAACCTTCAGCGGCCTTCGGGAACGCAGACGCACTTCGCGTAAACGATTCCGGATGGCTTGGTCGCTTATCAGCAAGCCTGAAGCGCTGTGAAGCCTTATGGTCAACATCATAGCGGTCATGGTACGATTCCGTCAAGCAGTAATTTGGATGTACCGGTCTTGTCTTCGAGTGGTGATACGAGATCTTCCTCCATGTCCCTCGGCCACACTGCCCGTGATACGATAGCGTGTTGGCGGCCTATGACACTCTGTGTAGTGCTAATGGCAGCAGTCACAGTACGTTGCCTGGAACCAGCTTCCAACATTGCAACGGCTCTCAACATCTCTTCCCTTGTCAAATGACGCCGTCGCTCCATATCTTTGCAATTTTTTCATTTCAAGTGCAGAAATTGTACTGCTTTTGTAAAATTGCCATTACACTCTTTTATAGGAACTAGTGGTCGCCCAGTGGTCGAAATTCAACCGTAGTTTTATTAAGGCTGCACGGATTGTATCTTAAGCAATGAAAAATTTAAAAAGATAGACTGAGTTTGGATCATGAAGCTGTAGATATAACCTCAGCTTCATGGTTTGAATTGCCATTGACAGATTTCGGCCGCTCCTTTTCCATTTTTGAAACATTTGAAAAGAGTATATATGCGTGTGTGTCAAACACATGGTAGTGTGTGTTATATTGTATGGTAATGTTTGTTTTATTGATTTGATGTATTTTTTATACATAATTTTTAAAAAATATAAACATTCTGCAATCCTTCTCTATATAATCTATAAATGTGCGAAATTTCATACTCCACCGTCCGCGCAATTTTCGTAAAAAGGGGTACAAAGTTTTTGCTTCACGGATTCAGTTTGACAGTTAATTTTCCATGATTTTTTTTTTTTGCGTTATGAGAAACATACAGCACGTAATAGTTCAAATTACAGTACACAAAGGCCAATTAAGTTTCTACCAACATTAATTGTTTAAACAATGTAAAAAGAAAATCATTCATATCGTGAAATTCACTAAAAAAAAATCAGTAGTAACGATCCAAAAAAGTTAAAATATTAATTCTATAACGCAACGATACTTTAAAATGTACTTGATCCCTAGACATTTTTGATGTGTGTAGTTGAGGATTCCGGGTGAAATGCGCTTCTACCTTCGGCATTATCATCACTTATCATCAGGTGAGATGAAGGGCAAATGCTTACCCCTTAGCAATTTAAAAAAAATATTTATAAAAAATCTGATGATGTGACGAGAATGCTGGAGGTGGAAGAATACTACAACCAAAATACTTAACTATTGAGGCACAGGTAATCTTCTAACTGTGTACCGTCTAGAACACATCACTACTATTAACATTGTTGTTTTAACGGCATACTTAGAACAGATGGTGGTAGTAAGCCATACCTGCCACCAACCAAACCGAATATTAACATGTACACCCGTTGGGAATCAAACACGGCCCTTTTGGGTCTGACATCGACTCAGTTCAGGGAAGGGGAGGTTTTCCTCTGCCCATTCGCCCAGGCACACGTTTTTACTTGCATCTGATAATTGTTTAATTATCATCATCACCATTCACCATCAGTGAAGGTGGACGGTCACAAGATATTCATATATCTCAATTTTTCATTAATATTCTAAGGAACTGCTTAATTCGCTATGTAATTCAAATAGCTAGGACACTTTTATAATGATGGAAAGAATAAAGGACTTGTGTGAGACATTAGTCTCACACAAAAAGATTTGTGTGAGACATTATAGTCTATATAAGACGATAAGACGAGTGATAAGTTGATCTGAAAATATTGTAGTATCGCAACAGGCATTGAAAAATACTGACAGAGGTTCCGTAAGGATCTCAATGTTTTCCTTTATTACATAAAATGGCATCTCATTGTAGCCACAAGACTTTTTGTTAACCATTTTACTTACAATTTTGAAAATCTCTGATGGAGATATCTACACGCTTCCATTGCATACTATTCTTAGTAATAACGGTGTTCTCTTTTTAGAGTGATACAGCATGATCTTTACGAGTGTTACCCGAAAAACCATTATCAAACGTTGAAGAAAACACTTCTACTATTTCCTCATTTTTAACTACTGTTCTATTGTTGACTCCTAAGCAAAGCCTCTCTCTGACTCTAAGAAAAACCTCTAAGTTGACTTTGTTATTTCTATGTCTATTTACTACACCCCATATTGCCTGTGCAGAATTTTGAGCTTGTTGATAATGAATCTATAGATAATGAAAACGTGCACATAAATTTCACAATCGCAAACGAGATACCACTTGTTAAATTTAATTTGATACTTATGATGCTTGTAGTTATTGAAATCAAATCATGAATCACAAAAGAAAACTGTCTATATTAAGACATTAAAATAATCCAAATTAAGTACTAGTACTAACTAGTGTTACATACAGAAATACACTAGTACTTAACGTAACGTTAAGTTTACGTCAACTTTTTACTTAATGGTAAACTAAAATCTTTAATGGACAGCAAGCTTTTAGTAGTAGTAAACAAGATCATTTTCATTTTTACAACCTTTTATTTAGTTTCACCTGTCCCGATGTTTGTAAACAAATCTTGCAAGTTGGTTGCGCCAGTTTGTGACTTTTGAATTTGCCGCGCTAATCCATTCTTCGCTATCATAATATTTTCATATTTGATAAAAAATAGTTTGATTGTCGCTTTACTAGCTTCCTTTACCCATCTCCCTCCAATACATACCTTTCTCGCTCAAGAGGGAGACCGCAATATAGAACGCCGTACACCTTAGTTAGAGCATTATACCAACGCTCTAAGCCATACGCCGACAAGCTCGCTGCGGCTGCAAACCAATTTTTTTATAAGTAAAAGCGTGCTATACATTTTGATTTCAAAAAAAAAGTAATGAAGGTGTAATATGCTAAATGTTTTGATGTTCCATGTAAAATCCAAAATGTAACACGCTTTTATTTATAAAAAAATTGGGTCTGTGAAAAAACGCAAAGATTTAATACAATGTGTAAGGTAGTAAGTAATTAGGTATATACGATATGGGATTATTGTGACTAAGAAGATCGGTTATGTTAGCCATCTTCGGGCGCACCAGCGCCGTGCCGACTAGGAGTCGAAGTGGTCGCCATGACCGAAATCGGTCGGACTAATCATCATCATCATCATCATTGTGACGTAGACGAAGAAGCTTAATTATCGTTAAAGGTTGCAATGTAGGGACCTATATAATGGTATTTTTTCTCATTATCAGGTTTAAATTATTTTTAATTTTTTAGTTCTTTTTTTTATTAACAAGTAACACTTTTTTTAAATAAGCGTTTATTAGCTTGTTTTTAAAAACTTCTTTTTGCATAACATAGCATGACACCAAGTCCTTGTGATAGATCCTAACAGCTACTTGTTTTGACATGTTTAGTTGAGTTTGACACGTCTACTTACCTATTTGACAAGCACTTTGCGTGACTTCGGGACCCTACTTAAACTTTTCCATTTTGTAAAGTGAACTTTAAAAATCTTCTTCGACTGTGAAACTTCATGGTTCTTTAAAAGTCGTTTTTTTATATCGTCATGGTATCGTCGTGTTCCATAACGTTTTTCATATCGTCAATTATTTAAATAATCCTCAATAAGTTGGTATCGTTAATGCACCAATGTTCAACACTTTTAGACCAGTTTTTCGGCAACGAAAACTGTGCCGAAGTTTTCGTTGCCAAAAAATAAAATAGATTTTTTTGGAATTTTACTGGATGACGACTAAGAAACTGTATTCAATTGTCGCTAAAGCCACAAATCAGTTGCTGACTTCTATTTCTAATGATTAAAGGAAAAAAGCGTCGATCTTTGGTTTCTGTCGAACACCGGTGAAAATAAAGTTAAGTTCACCCGGCTACAACTTGTGGGAACCGTAGCATTGTAGCAACTACGTAGCCGTAGTAAATGCTGAATAAGCTAAAGCTACGGCCGCTCGCGAGACTCGCTACTGTGCCCGCCAGTCATCTTGCGCACCTCAGATATAAAACATGTACTTTTGGATCCGCTAAATATACCCGGTACGATCTGACATGAGTTTATATTTTCCTCCTAGTAGCAACCTTCGTTTGGAGTCTGGCTTAACCAGCAATCTCCTAAACTAAATGCGCCCCATTGCGGATTGGTGGTTATTAACGTCTGCTAATACAGCCGTAGCCGGGACCAACGGCCTTACTTGCCTTCCAAAATGGAGGTTTTGTTTACACGATGGAATGGTGAAAATAACTCGCAGTAGGCACTCTTTTTGTAGGCATATATTTAACGGGGACTTGTACGTCAACTCGGCCGAAAAAAACTCGACCAACTGGCCGAGTTGGCACCATTTGAAAATACCTACTTTTTTCGTCGTCAACTCAACCGACATCAACAGTGGAATCTGAGGTTATTATGTACAGTAAACTATAAAAAGTACTTCTTTAATTTATTAAATTTTAAATGTTTCATTGGATCGTCGGCGGCCGAATGGTAAGCTAATGCTTGCCATTTGCCAAATGGCTTATTATTATTTATATTATGTATGAGAAAACAAATAAAACTTTTTAAATTTTTAAATAAAATATACTTAAATAAAAAATATAAACTTTGGTGGCCGAGTGGCAAAGCGCTCAAGTAGGAATTATATTTTCTAAATTATATAAAGATAGAACTGTATCTAATAGTAATCAAAATAATAAAGCATTTAGCTTGGATGGATGATGAATAATGATGATATTTGGGACTTACTTGGCGAGCTGACGTTGACGGCGTAGCCACGACACGACCGACTGTCGTGGGGTTGGAGCTGAGCTGGTAGAAGTCGATTATTTCGCGCACACACACACACACACACGCGCACGCGCACTGTATGAAGAGGTGTACCGGCCGGTAGGCAATTTACGATTAGTTCTAGAAGGTTCTTGAGCTGAGAGCTGATGATATAATTATATTTTTCTATGGCTGATCGGATCGGCTTGTGCTGAACGACGACGCCGACGCGACGTCACGGGCAGGCCGATCGTTGAGAACTCAATGCACCGAAATGCACGCCGCACGTCCTTCGAGTTGAGAGAAGTTCGTGCGGCCCAATCAACACACTAGTGGGGCACTATGGGCACATGTTATGGCGACATATTTAGATAAGATGGAGGTAGCTAGCCAGGCGGACAAACAAGCCTTACCACCAACCAAATTGAGTACACAAACATGTACCCCCGCTGGGAATCGAACCCGGGACCTCTGAGTCTAAACCGGTGGTCTTAACCACTAGACCACAGAGGTGGTTAAACTCTCCTAAACGCTATCGCTAACGCTTGACAAGTTAAATACAGTAGTACTTATTTTCTATGATTAATTAATATTTTAATGATTTTGTATGTATGTATGTAGGTACAGGCAGGAAACAAGGAAATAGTTGCAATCCAATAAAAAACAATTTTATATCTGATACGACATTAATCAATATAATTCAAACTCCACATTAGGCAGGTGTCCCACCGCCGGCAATTAGCGAGTAGCGAGTAGAGCTAGAAACTATAAGCGAGTTGGCGAGCAGCGACAAGCGAGTTGTAGTTCCGATAGTTTTGTCGCTGGGCTATAAGCGAGTGTTCTTGTGCGATAGATGATTTTTCAATCACCGTGACTGTCGTTCCAGTTACACAAGAAAAATCATTGTGAAATGTTCAAATAATTTTTAACGCAAATTTTGTTGCGAACAAATTACATAAACACAAATGCTGAAAAAATTTCCACGAGCAGGATTTGAACCTGCACCCTTCTGACATACCGGGTCAGGTGCTCTTCCAATTGAGCTATCGTGGTTCTAATTCTAACCAGCTCGCCGAAATTATTCAACACTTTTTACTTTGAAAGCCAAAGGCGCCCATTCAATGTCAACAACTACCGTCACTAACATCCGATTATAATATTTTTACAATCGTCAAGTTAGCGATCAACTATTAATATATGCATCTCTTTTATTGACACAGGATATATATCTATTGTACGTTTCTTGAGCGAGAAAATAGTCGATAGTTCGTCGCTTACTCGCCGGCGGCGGTGAGACAGCTGCCTTATTTTTAATTAGTTTTATCCAATCATCAATCATTACAGTTTAACTTAATGCAATAGACAAGGTTACAACTAATAAGTCATTTATCTAGTCTGTCTATCTATCATACTAATATAGGTACATACAACTACACAAAATCTAAAAATAAATATTTACGTATCCGTAGGTACCCTAATGATGGCGCAGTGGTAAACGCGCCCGGTCTACGATTGCTGAAATTAAGCAATTTTCGCAAAGGCCGGTCAGCGGATGGGTGACCCAAAAATATATCGTCTTGAGCTTCTGCGTGCTTCGAAAGGCACGTAAAGCCGATGGTCCCGGATGCATTGGCAACAACCACCAAACTGCACTGGGTCCGCGGCCGCGTGGTGGTTTATGGCCCGTTCTCCCTATCCATCCATAGGGAGGGCTCGTGCCCCAGCTCGAAGATTATTATTTCTCGTGGGGACGTCGCCAGCCGAACGGACGATCCACCCGTGTTGTTTGCAGGCCACTTCATCCTTTTCCCCGTTCTCCCTTTTGAGGGAGCTTAGGTTTATCCAGCTTTCACGGCGCACCTTCGAATCTCTTTGGTAAATCTTGCTATCCGCTCCACCTTCAGATCTTTCAGGTCCTCTATGTCTAGTCTGTCCGACCCCCAGAGTTCCCATCTTTTCAGCGAGTACATAGGGCACTCAGCTAGGAAGTGGAGGCTGGTCTCCTCACTTTCCGTGCACTCCGGGCATATGGGGTCGGTTTTCACTCCTATCACTGTCAGATGTCTGTTCAGTCTACAGTGTCCTGTTATGATCTCTATGACTAGCCTCATGTTTTCTCTAGAGAGTCCCATCAGTTTGCTAGTCTTTTTCTTGTCCATTCCCTTGATGAAGATCTTCGACTGTCTCATGCCAGTCGAGGACCTTCGTCTTCGGTTGGTTTCTGCTGTGATACTGTGGCTTATTACCCCCTTGGTGATATTGTGCGCTATTGGCAACCGGAGTTCCGATCCCACCAAGCTTTCCTCTGCTCCCTTTCTGGCTAGTTCGTCGGCCTGTTCGTTTCCCGTGTTTTCTTCGTGTCCGGGGACCCACGCTATCGTCAGGTCCACTCTCTCGGCCAGCCTTTTTAGTAATTCCTTGCACTCTTTGACGATTGCTGACGTTGCCTCTTCTCTGCCTAGTGCCCTCAGCGCTGCTTGGCTATCGCTGTAGATGGCCATTTTTCCTGTAATAGTAAGGTGTTCGGCCATCTCAGCGCAAGCCATTTTTGCGTATATTTCCGCATGAAAAACGCTGGCGAATCTTCCTAGCGGTATCGATTTGTTCATCTCCGTCTCGTCTGCGCATTTAATGTGCACGCCGGATCCGGAGAGCTTTGTCGATTCCTTTCTGGAGCCGTCTGTATAGCAAGTGGTGCCATCAGTTTCTATGTTCAAGTCTTCTCTTGATCCTATGTGTATTCTATATTTCTTGTCAAATATCCTTTCCTTCCGTATTAGGTCGTTATTGGAGAGGATCATTGACAGCCTATCTTCGTAGTTTTTGCTTATACTAGCGTGACCCTTGTTCATGAAGTTCCCGGTCCATATGCCAGTGCTTCTTAGCTTGAACCATTGTTCTTTCTCTTTATTTCTAAGTCCAGGGGATTTAGCCCCAGTATGATCTCGAGCGCAGCTGTAGGTGTTGTCCTCATCGCGCCCGTGGTCACTAGGGCTGCTAACCTTTAGACTTTGTCTAATTTTGCTTTGTTTTTCCCTACTGCGGCTCTGTGCCACCATACGATGGCTCCATGTAGGATCCTTGGCCTTGTATATCCATAGTGCCGTCGCTGGATTCATGCCCCAGTTTCTGCCTATTACGCTTTTACACTGCATCATTGCCATCTTGACCTTTGAGCATGTGTTACTTATATGGGTCCTAAAGGTGAGCTTGCTGTCCAGTGTAACTCCTAGATACTTAAGCTCAAAGATGATGATGATGATGATGATGATAGGGTTCCCTAATACTCTAAAAGAGGCTTTATAAAAAATATATTAAACAACATATATAAAATATATCTTTATCACTTTCTTTTCACTCTGATCCCCATCGATGTTGCCTTTCAATCCATATTTCACAGTAATTGTTCAAAATGTGTACCTACTCGTAGCAGTCAAAATACAAAATTTATGTCGGTATCCAGCATAAAGATTTTATTTAAATAGTCCAAAGATAAATGAGTCAATCAATTTGCCCATTAATTTCAGTGAGATTAACTCTTTTAGTGGCATAATACCTGTTGTTTTTCACACGCGCATCGCCCGTGTCAATTTTATCATCGACGAAGTTGGATATTTTCAATTATATTGGCAGATAAGCAATGAAAAAACTTGACATTCAATTAAATTTGTACAGCTCCGTTGTGGATTCATTATAAATTTAAAAGTTTATTATAAACACTTGCTGTGTATTATTATGTCATTTAATACTGACAATTTTAATTAGCTTATTGTTTTCGCTGTGTGCCACAGACACAGTTAGTAGAGATGATAACGCATTTAACAAATCTTTGTAGAATTTTGAGATCACATTTTATGATACGCTTCATTCACCTGATTTATTATGTATTATCTATCGGATTTATTTATTTATCTGATCATATTTTTCCTTGTAATTTTTTGTAATTTGTTTTGTGTAGGTACTCAATTAATAAATAAAACAAATCAATAAGACAACATTAACAATTTAACAGTAATGTCACAAAAACACAGCAAATGTAAAAGTTTATACGTACAAAACATATTCGTTACAATCGCGACTGCGAACACCAAATTTGTATTGACAAAAATCGAAATAAACAACATCAAAAAGCGCATAAACCGTTGGAGCTTGATTGATGCTTTAAACTCTGTCGCGTGACGCACTTAATCCGGGTGAAAACTTTAAATCGGCCGACGTTTTAACCGAGCCGACGTTGCAGCCGGGCCGGCCCGACATTGTGAGCGGGTCCACCGGCCGTAATTGCAGTAACAAGGGTGCTCTAACGTTGTTTAGTCCGGCGGCATTAACGTCCCGCCCGCCCCGCTGTCACGTTCGCGACACTTCCCGTTTAATTATATTTATTTTGCAATTCGCGCTTTTGTCAAGCAAATTTTATAATTTGTACCCACTTGTGTATGGTGACGAAATTGTGTTATTGTTTCGGCACGGCTTTCTTGTTGGAGACGGTACCCTCTCGTCGTTTATGTGAAAGCGTACCGCTATTGCTGGTTTCTTTTAGATTATTTTTAGGTCTGTCTAAAAAGATATTTTTTTATTCAAGAGGAATATTTATTGATAGGTACAGACATATCAATAAATATTCCTCTTGAACAAATAAACTAATTCAGTCTAAAAAATGGACTAATTTAATTTTGTATCCTTTCGAATATGTATAAAGTAAAAATTTCTTATTAGACCGAGAAGATGATAGTTTTGAGTATAATTTTACAAAACCGTCCAATTTAAACAGTATTATTAATAAACAACCATTCTTACTTCCTTATCCATAACACCTTAACAGAAAAATTATTAAAATAAAACAAAAACCCGACTGCTAAAACAACTATATCAAAAACAATTATATACTTACTTATTTCTTTTCAGTTTTTTCTCTTTGCAGTTATTTTTATGTTAGTCGGGTTTTTCGTTTTATTTTAATAATTTGGTTTATTTCAAACTTTTTAGTTTTGTAAAGTAAACCAAGCATTTCAAAACCTACATAAAATAATTATATTAAAACGCCTTACTCTTTTAAATAGCAAAGTCATAGCGTAAAATACACCAATTGTCAATAATGTGATTAAGGGCTGATTTTCAATCATTGGATAAAACTCATCCTTCTGATAAAGTATTACGCAATCAAACTAAAATGTCACCTGTTTAATAAAAAGAAAAATCATGTTACGACAATATATTTTTAAAATGGTTATCTAAGCGCCACCGCAGACATGCAACTTTTAGCATCGGCGATCGGCGATTTTGCGACTGTATCGGTGCTGAATCACGTTTTGGCGACTCTCTGCGTTCGATCGCAGTAAAATCGTGAGATTCTTATCGATGCAGCATCGCGATTTCGCGACTTCATGCGTTCGGTTTGGACGCGGTATCGTAATCGCGCGTTTTAGCGACTGCTCCGATGCTGGATCGGCAACTCAATGCAAATCGATGCGACCGGGCATCCGAATGTGTGCGGAGTGTAACAATCAGAAGCTGTGTCGAGCTTCCGAAAAGCGACTGAATCGCCGCGTTTGACGTTTTTAAGTGTGCGATGTGGAATGTGTAGTCGCTGCATTCAGCTTCTTAAAAGCGACTGAATCGCCGATCGCCGATGCTAAAAGTAGCATGTCTGCGGTGGCTCTAATACTTTATCAAACGAATAAGTTTTATCCGGACTTCTTGGCGGGAAAGTGAAGAGTCATGTCTGCGGTTTTGTTTTATTTTCTAAAATTTGTGTTATGTCGAATATTAATGTGAAATAATGGTGGATTATTAACCGTTAAGTGTTCGTGAGTGTGCATGAGTGTTGGCAAATGAAACAAAACAGTGCAACGTCACTTTTCAAATTCTCTCAAAAAGTCCGCCCGAGGACTTAGTAAAGCCCCACATCTTTACTGAGATACTCGAGGGGTTGGGTGGTATATCATTTCTCATTTCTATTATCATTCATCATCATCATACAGAAAAGAGATATTGTTTATTTATGTATTACTTGTTAGAAAAATTACTTTGACACTGGCTAAATGTGCTAATCGCACGAATCCATCAACAAAATGAAAAAAAAAAAAAGTTTTATCCGTCAATTGAAGGCGTAAAAACGAAACTCTTGACGTCTAGTAGGTACTTTTGACTGACAAGATTCTTTGAGTTTTTTAAACATGAGAATAAAATCTGCTAATATTCCTGAAAACAAAACACCATAAAACATTGCTGTAAATGAAAATTATTAACGGGTTGTATTTAATCGATCACCAAACTAACCTAACCTAACCCACAAAAATACTAAGTTAGCACCTAAAAATACAAAGTTAGCATCTAAACTACTATTTAGATGCTAACTTACCATTTTAAGTGCTAGCCTACTATTTTTTTGTGGATCAATTTATTATTTCTCATAATTAACTACATCTACGTCCATAGTAAAATAGGCCATATCCTTCAAATTCCGTAGACGTCGTAGTTCGTTTAAAGAATTTTGATAGTGTGGTCGATCTAACAGTTTGTTGGGGTTAGGACTACTACTAATAACTAACTCGGCCAATGTTTAATATTTTTTTGTTTTTTTTTTATAGCCTATGTCTCTCACACAGTCAAAACGAATGTAACGACACCTCATATGTTTTAATCCACCATGCCGTTTGCGCTGTAGGGCGTGCCATAGAAACAGACAGACATACATACATACATACATACATACATACATACATACATACATACATACATACATACATACATAAATACATACATACATACATACATACATACATACATACATACATACATACATACATACATATACATACATACATACATACATACATACATACATACATACATACATACATACATACATACATACATACATTCATACATACATACATACATACATACATACATACATACATACATACATACATACATACATACACTCGAAAAACATAACCCTCCTTCTGACGCAGTCGGGCAAAAAAACAAACGTTCCATGCATCCTATGTCATTCCCTTTGCTATGTAGACATATTTCAATTCAAAACAAATAGGGCTAGATTGGGCAAGTCAACAAACTCGCCAATAAAGTTGATAGGAAAAATCTGTCAGAGCGCTAATAGAGTGGCAGTTAAATAGCTAAACCGGTCGATGGTAGCGACATCAAAATAGTTGGAATTCCAGCGCCCCTCACTGCCAATCAAGTGGGAGACCGATGGGCTGGTATGTGTAAACTATGGTTAAGCCATGGCTTACGTGCGCGGTAATCTTCGCCCGGACATCAGTGGCACGCAGGCCCGGCATTCAAATATGATTCGAGCCGAAATTCAAGTTGACTCGTGCATGCCTCGTGATAAAACAATCGCTTTTGACGTTTCAAGTTTACCTTTAGATAGATGTTGTGGAGCCGATGGGATATGCTCGGGTTGTACGCGAAATATTGTGATTCAATCCCCTTATAGCCATGTTAAATTACTGACGTTAACTCCTACCAATCGTATTAATTTCTGAAGAGTTCTAAGATTAAAAATATCGTCCGATTTGTATTTTTAGTTATATCAAAAGGAAGGATTAAAAAGGACGTTTATGTATGTCACGATATCAGGTACCTATTATTATGCTTTTGTTCTTATCAAACTTAATCCTCACACTCCTCTACTGGTCTTTCCCACGTCCAATTAATGAAACGATAAGCTCAGATTACATGCCTCGTGATCGTAACACAGCGGGCGTAACTGATAAAGTAGTGTTTATGTAATAAAAAAAATCGAATGTTCTAAAATTGATACCTACGATTTTCTTACACATTTTATTCACTTGTTTATTTCATTGTTATTATTATACTCTTTATTCATTTTAAATTTTAGATTTAGGTCTTCTATATAAATTATTTAAAAGGTAAAGTATATCAAAATATCATACAAAAATACAACTTTTATAAAAACCTAAACCTAGAACGCCGCCAGCAGCGGAGCAGGACTCAAGCTAGCGGCGATTAAGGCTGCAGAGAAAGAAATCTCCTGACAATGCGTGCCGTATCCAGGAGTGTTGCCTTCTGTATCCGACCCTTGATCCAGCCATCCAGCGAAAGCCTCTTAAGATGTTGGTCGAGACTCTTCCCCATCATCATCATCATTTTATTGTTAATCCTAATTATTAACGAAGCTATGCAAAGCTTTTTATACCGGGGAACAGGAGGTGTGACACTTTTCTTTGTAGCCTTACTTACCTGTTTAATAATTTACAAGAAGTTATTTATTGTTATTTGATTTAAGTGAATATTATTTTTAAACATAAGAACTTGAAATTTTCATTTTCTATCTTGTCAACGAAATACCCTAGTGGGTTTAGAGGTGTAGAAAGGAATTGTTGGAATATACAAAAATACTCAACATCATTCGATCTTCTCATCTATATATTAATACGTGAAACAAAAATTTTGTACCTACCCCTTTTTACGAAAACGGACGGAGGAGTATGAAATTTCGCACACTTTTAGTTTATATAGAGAAGGATTACAGAATGTTAACTTTTTTTATTATGCATAAAAAATACATTATATCAATAAAACAAACATTACACACACTACCATTTATGTATTTGATACACACGCATTTATACAGTTTTCAAAAATTTCAAAAACGGAAGGACTGGCTTTCTTATTTCCAACTGTCGGAACACAACAATGCTACAAAATTGATTTTATGGCGACATACTTAGAACATCTAGATGGGCTTAAAACATTGCCTTACAACCAACCAAACTGAATGTGATAATTAGTCAAACAGACAAACAAGTACAAACAAGTAGATAATTTAGTCTCTCCCCTTTGTATAGTTTTTAAACGATCAATAAGTGAAGGTACCTGCAGTTTGGAAGTCTGCATTCGTAACGCCTGTGCATAAAAGCGGTGACCGTTCACACATTAAAAACTATAGACCTATATCTAAGTTATGCATATTTTCCAGAATATTTGAGAAAATTGTTTACTGTCAGGTTTATGCTGACTTAAGTCATCTTTTACTCCGGAACAACATGGATTTTTTAAGGCAAAGGTCTACGGTATCCAATCTTTTGGGATTTAATGATTGCGTCTCGTCACACATGGACTCAGGACTGCAGGTGGATTGTATTTAGATTTCAGCAAAGCTTTTGATCGCATTGATCACCAGCTACTTCTTGAAAAACTATACAAATCTGGTATACACGGTAACTTGTACAGGTAGTTTTTGTCGTACATCAGCAATAGATCTCAGGCGGTTGCAATAAATGGGTTCACATCTGCCTGGACGCCAGTACCTTCTGGTGTGCCGCAAGGATCGCCGCTAGGACCATTAATTTTTGTCATATTCATCAATGACATTGCCTTGTGCTTTAAATACGCCAAAGTTTTATTATACGCAGATGATACTAAAATTTTCATGTCTGTAAACAGTTCCATCAACTGTGAACAACTACAATGCGATCTAAATAATTTTGTGCAATACTGTACTCGAAATAAACTAGATCTAAATGTTTCCAAATATTATGCATTGACTTTTTCTCGTAAACCTATACATCTATAAAAGATTTTGGACTAATACAAGATTCAAAACTCTTATTTGACAAATACATTGATTACGCAGTTAAAAAAGCCTCAAAATCTCTCGGTTTCATTATAAGATCAACTCATGAATTTAAATCCATAAAATCGATTAAGGTACTTTTCTGCGCTTATGTGCGCAGTATCCTTGAGTATGCCTCAGCGGTCTGGAATCCACACTATAATATATATATATCCCGAATTGAATCCAATCAGAAAAGATTTTTAAGATATTTGCAGTTTAAATGTAGGTAAAATAATAGAACATGGATATGAGACGAGGTGTAGAAGATATCATTTCTTGTCTTAAGACAAAAGACGACAAGTAATTGATTTAATCAGTCTGTTAAAAATGACGAGTAGTACTATTGCTTGCCCTTCTTTATTAGAGCAAGTTAACATCTGGGTACCACGCAAACTACCGGTTAGACGAACTCAACCACTAGCAATACCCAGAGTTTTATACTAATTATCGCCGTAACTCTTTTTTCATTCGAGCGAGTAATTCCTTCAATGACCTGTCAAGAAGCGGCAGCGAGTTGGAATTGTTTCAGACTAAACCCAAAACAGAGTTTTTTAACACCCACTCCAAAATTGCTGCCGTCACTTAACATGTTTTATTTCTGTTAGTTTATATATATAATAAAGGATTTTAAATAAGATAAAGGAAGATAAAGGAAGAGTTTATATATATAATAAAGGAATAAAGGAGCTTGGCCATTCAAAGGGGCAATGCCGCCAGCATTTTGGGCACCTTGCCTCGGACAGGCGAGTTAGTTGAAGTTTTTTACTTGTGAATTTGATTATTATTTTTATTTTTATTGTTTTTTATTAAAAATCATACATAAAGGATATATATATAAATATATCTAGCAATTCAAAGGGGGAACGCTGCCAGTATCTTCGGAACCTTGCCTAAAGGGACTCCTTTTAATAATTTATTTTAGTTATTGTATTATATTTTTTAAGGTTTTTTAGTTTTAAGTTTATTGTTTTATTAAGTAGGTAATGTAATGTAATAATAATTATGTCATTAACATCTTATATTGCATATATTCATTATATATATATATATATATCATTTTAGTTTTATTATTGTTTAGCTTTTATGTATTTTTTTTATTTTTTTTTTTTATATACTATTCTGTAAAGAGCTTGTGTGGTCCATGTACATCTTATTTTCCATATGCGAAGACCTGTTAATAGCTAAGTAGGTTTATAGAAATGTATCCATATATTGTATAAGTGCTATTGGTGTTCTGAACAAAATAAAATAAATAAAAAATAAATGTAACCCCCGCTGGTTTATTGAACCTTACCTCTGGGTTTGAGAGAGGGGTTCATAACCACTAGACCACCGAGGCTGTTTTAATTTTCACTTAACCCTTATTAAGGGCTGCGTCGGCTTGATTTTGTAGGAGGCATGCTTCCAAAGCAGACAGGTGTGCTAATAGCTGAGGTAAAAGAACTCTTCTCTAATGGACATCCTTTCCAACACATTAATAGGTTCAAAAATTCGCCTAAGTGGCGGTGAGCGGCAGCAAGGGTTAATGCAAAGCTTGGCGCCGGCTTTTAGGGCTGTCGATTGCAGTTAGGAAAAATAAATTGTACAAAAATTTTAGTTACGTGTATAACCATGCCCTGAATTTACTTTTTATTAACTTATATCGTAATCTATACATAAAGTGAGCAATATGATTGTAATGTAAACTGTATTCAAATTCTCTACTAACTAATCTACTAACTTTCATACACATACGACAATAGAACCTAGTCGAATGAATCGTTACCTACGGCGCGAACGTAGGAATATCATGTGTCGCCAGGGACAGCACAAACACTAATAAAATATAGGATTTAACCTATTTTTATGGTTTAAATCTTGTTTTCAAGGAATAAAGTTAGCAATAAGATGTATCTTGTAAACTGACAGCCCTACGGTTCCATATCCATAAAGTGAGATGTACGTAATTGGAAATTTCGTCGTGCCGCTTCCGGTGTTTTGTATCTATTTATTGTTTAGGTAATTTATACGTTTTTGAAAAAAAATGAATGAAAAAAATGAAAATGTTTATTTACCAAAATTAATAGTAAGCGGAGTTACAGGAGTGTACAATGACTCCCACACTAGGCTAGGCCTGGCTCGTGGGGGTCAATTCTCTAGGGTTAGCAAGGGTAACAATGTGGCTATTCATTACAAACAATTATGATTAACAGCATGATTCTGACAATAACAAATAATAGATTTATTAATTATTGGACGGTGCAATGCGCAAATGTGGAGTGCATGTATGTAGGAATGAGTTAAGTGCGTGTGTGGCTCAAGGTAGCCCTGCGATTTAATCTTGGGATCGGACAGCAGTGATAAGTACCAATGCCGTCCACTACCTGATGGAAGGCCAAATTAGGCCATAACTTTTAAAATTTCTTCGGATTGAGCGTAATCCCAAGTCAATAGCAGGGACATAATTCTTGATTTGACTAGTTGAAGTTGACAATGCTTTATATCACACACTTTCACCAGATTATTATAAATGTGAGGGAAAAGAAATGCTCTAAACCGTTGTGCAAAGGTGGTCTTTACTCTAATAGTGGGGACCTTGAAAGTTCTCCTATTTAGTAGCTCACTATGCTTCGGTAACTTTAAAACTTCCCTGTGCATAACCATTGAAGCTCTCAACAAAAACAATCTACGGACACTCAAGACTTGGGCTTCTCTATAAACATCCGATGTGGGGTATCGCCTTGGTCTACGCAGGGCCACCTTCAGAACCGCTCTTTGTGCTCTTTCTAGTACTATCAAAATGGAAGGGGCAATGCCACCCCATGCAAGTATACAATAATTAATCACGGACTGGCACAGCGCCAGATACACTGACTTTAGAACATTTCCATCAGAGACCTCCCTTAACTGTTTCATAATGTGGATTAGTTTGCGGACCCTGGCTGAAGTAGCTGAAATATGCTTTTTAAAGTTAAGGTTCTCATCAAGTATTAAACCAAGATATTTCAAGAAAGGGGCTCTCTCTATCTTACTGCAATTACAATTGGGGTTTACGGAATCAGTTTCCATAGCTGTACAGTTGAGCTTGTGCACTGTACTGTGTGTGTTTTATATATAATTTTAACTATTCTATGTAAAAATTAACAGACTGCTTTTGGATTGGTTTGTTTATCTGGAAAACACGTTTTACCATAAATATGCATTAATTTATATCTTTACTATATGCGTAAGCATCTTATAGGTCTTTTGTGAGTCTATTTTTAGTAAACATTGAACTTAAACTTTTAGGGCCTTACAAATGAACATAATGTAAGGTTCGAATAGGTATTCCGTGTTTTGTCTCTTTTACTCTAATCTGAAATAAAGTTTACATGACAGGAACAAAACACGGAATATATCTATTCCATGTCAATTCTTTGTCCTGCATTTTGTTCTGCTATCACAGTTACACCAATTAATGGAAAAGGGGAATGAAATGGCTAAAGTGGTGATCACTAGAATATGTAATTACACATTGAAGATATAAGCGTACGACTCAAAACATTCCAAAATGACCTTATTTTATGAAAAAGAAAGAAAACATAATTAAAACAAAACAGAGCAAAGTGTTTTTATATTGTAATTAAAATTAAATAACTCAGACTAACTAAAATTATATCTTTGTCTAAACTGATTTCAAATGACAACCAAGGCAATGCGGAAATCTTAACCTTTCGTCTGCTTGTGCCAGATCCGTCATTCAAACAATTAAAATTACATGACAGATTAAAAGGAAAACTATCTAATTTACAAATACTTATAGGAAAACATAGGCTTATCTTATCAGCACACATCAGAAAGAATACATATGAGAGTGGAATACGTAATTCGTTTAAAAGGCCCTCGTGATCGACGGACTGTCCAGTCGGTGCACAGTCGGACGTATTAAGCTTCTGAGACTCAAAATTTGCATGAAATATCCTTTGAAGCCATGGCTTTCTGAAACATACGTTTCGATGTTCCTGCGGGATTTCTAATACTCGTATGTGTCTGCAGATTCCAACTTCTAGAGTGAAAATAGCACATTGGAATAGCATAGCATTAAAGAAACTTTGCTCTATGCTTTATTGTTATTATAAGCAAACTAAATATACTTCTTAGCTTTCTTCGACCATTCTGGTATATTATATATATATTCCTTCTTTTTGAATTATATCAGTACTGTATCACATTGTGAAAATTGAAATTGGTACCTGATGTTTTGCAAACTTAGATTATATAGGTGTACTTTTTTAATTTTGTTTATTTACAAAATTATTTTATTTATTTTGAATATTGTTTAACTTTGTTATGATTGTCCTTAAATTTTGTGTGTTTATTTTTAATGGAAAGTGTCCTTTTATGATAGAGCATTTTCCAATCTTTAGACGTTGTAAGGGAGAAAAGAAATGCTGCGTTTCTTGCCGGTTCTTCTCAGTACAAGGTCTCCCGCCCAGTGTAGACTTACAAACTGATGGCATTAGTGACATTCATAATATCTAATTGTACCCTAATCTGAATAAATGATTTTGATATTTTTTTGAATTCCTTCTTGCTACGCCATGCATATCTTCTACGCTTCCTTGATGTCATCTCATCAGCGCATTTGATGTCTTCCGGTGAACGTTTTTCATACCACGGTCTCCACTCAACGTGCTTCTTGCTCCACGAGTCATTTTTTCAGGCAACGTGTGCAGTTCATATAAGTAGTTCATGTGCAGCACATTTAAGGAATGAGCTAAAACTAATACATAAATGGTCATTGAAAAAACAGACATTATAAAAGTGTATAACGCAGTTTATATAAAAAGTTTTTTTTAATGTAGCTTACTCGACAGTACGCTACCGTCTGACGATGGCTGAGGCAAAAATATGAAGAAGGCCAGCGTATTTTTTAGAATACCTATATAAGGTCACATTTTATCAACTGCAAATATTTTGAGGATAAATTCAACAACATATATAAACTATTTTTATGAAAAAACCTTAAATTTTTATACGTTACTTTTCAAGAAAAACGCCAAAAGACATTTCAATTAAAAAGAAAAATAAACCACTTTCGGTAGTTTCAATTTAAAGGAGCCGAAACAGATAGGCCGCAATTCCTTCACCGCTTACACGCACCCTTAGTTTCATTAAAAAAACCGACAGAAAGGCCGCTCTTAAAAATATTACAATTTTTGTGTCAAGAAAAGCAAAAAAAAAAACTATCCTGAATTTTTTTTTAATGCTAGGGCCTTATTTCTCTGATAGAATTAGATGTTTTGTCAAAATATTTGCAGTTGATAAGAAGTGACCTTATATATAATTATTTTTTTGGTTCAGCAGCTTTAGTCCCTATGCTTCTATGAACTGTAACTTCATAGATCTAGTATCTGTTTGAACCTGGACATAACAATGCAAAACAATATTGCTTGGCGGCGGAAGTTAGTGTACGGTCTGTCGCTATCCTGTCAGATGCCAGGCAGAATGCCACTTTAGTTACTGCCTACCCGTACGAACGGGAGTGATTTGTTAAATATGGAGAGTCGATGTCAAATAAACTTTCTGAACTGTCATAACTCCGACGTATCATTAATTGAACGTTGAATGCAAATGGCGGACAGGTTAGTATGTGTTCCGAAGTAGTTTTTCTTACTACCTACAAGTGTTTATTTATTAAAAATCACGAAAACTACCGTGTATTTCCAAAACATCTTATAGATTATTAATTAATGTTTTTTTATGTTGGTCTATTGTTTTTAAAAGAATCATCAATTTTTTTATTTTATGTTTTTTTTTAGTTGTATACACGATTTAACTAAGGGGTCAGAAAAAGTATAGGCATACATGCTCTACTACCCGCGCGAAGCCGGGTGGGTCGCTGGGTTGCTAGTGAATTCATAATATATTTTGAAACTAATTCGTAAAGTCAGTTTGAAACTTTACAACAGGTCCAACCCTATCAAATTCAGCGTCTCTCCTTCAGTCAGGGCACGGACATGTCAGCAACGAACCGTTCCTACCCGCAATCGGTGCACCGTACTCCATGATCCCTGGCTCACTGCAATCACTCAAGGCAGACATCTCGAGAACCGAGATATCGATTATCGAGCAACCGCGTGCAAGTATCGAGTGCGACACTAGTGGCTCGGTAATGTGAACACTTGATCGTCCGCCCGACTCCGTTCGCCAAAATTCGATTAATGTTTGAGCCCGCCACTACATACTCCGTTTCGAGTTGACTACGACTAATCGAATCTCAATTCGGCGGGGTCCTGCTATTTGACCAAAAGTTATTGGTAAAATTACACTTGACAAACAACGTTTGGCAAAAAAATGGTTTCGCCGATTGATCATTTTACTACTAATCATTTTACAAATGACTCACTTTTCCAAATGATCAACACTTAAATTTTCATTTTATAAATAATTATTTAACCTAATGAACATTTAGCAACTGAGTTATCAGACAAAACTACTATTGGTCTAAAAACGACTACAACTAGTCTAAATTTCTTTGAAGTAGTGGATATTATTCAAATGATTGAGGATACTAGCTGCCCCACTCCTATAGGTCACGTGATAGGTTAGAAATTTAAGACAATCGCGAAGCGCAGCGTAGCGATTGTCTTGAATTTCGAGGTTATTTTTTTTATTAGACAATGGAAAGAGTCTAAATTTCTTTAAAGTAATGGATATTATTCAAATGATTGAGGATACTAGCTGCCCTACTCCTGTAGGTCACGTGATAGGTTAGAAATTTAAGACAATCGACACGACAATTGTCTTGAATTTCGAAGTTAATTTTTTTATTAGACAACAGAAAGAGTTTCCTTTGGTAATTTTTGTCTTGAATTAATTATTATTAATTTTTTTTTTTAATTTGCGAATCATATAATAATTAAAAAAGGTCAATTGACATTTTAATATTTAATACATTTAACAAGAGTAGTGTTTGCTAATGGATCATTTGCTAAGTGAGTTTTTGTAAGATGATAGTTTTGTCAAATGTCTCGTTTGCCAAATGAACATTTGGTGAAACGTTGTTTGTCGAATGACCATTTGTCAATAATTTTTTGGTCAAACATTAGTAATCCCAATTCGGCACACGCTTTCGAGGTATGCCCGATACGTGAGCTTAGGTCGCAGAATTGTTATTTACAAGCTTGCCAGCTCACATTCTGGCAATCTGAATAGTCAGATTCGGAATAACGATCTAACTGAGAACAGTTAAGTTTACATTTTGTTTTAGATTAATAAAAAAATTTATAATTTTCTTTTCAGTAATTGAAGCTGCTGGTTAGAATCACTTTACAATAACAACCATACCTACTTGTAAGAACTTTGCTATGACGTTCTATTATCGAAACATATTATCTTCTATTATCGTAAAGCCTGAATGATAGTTATACCAATAAAACGTTAAGTGCTAAGAAAAATTTTTTTGTTTCTTTTCAGATGGATTTACAGTAGTAAATTCTATAAATGTAAAAAAACTTGCCTAAAAACCCGGTTACTAGTAAAAAAGTGGCAATATCAAACGCAGGCCATTATCGAGCGCATTTCACGGCAGGGTGTAATAAACAAAACGCTCGCGTTAGCACACGCATGAGCACTCGGGCCGAAACGAGAGCGGGCAACGAACCGCTCGCGCGGTCTCACGGACCGACGCCGGCGAACAGCGGCACCAATTAGAAGCACGCCGTCATCGCCGCGTTCGCCCCTCGGTATGAAGGCCTGATTCCCCGTTTAAGTTGAATCTACAAATATAAAAATATTTGAGGTACATTTTAAAGTGAACTGACTTCGGGATATGATAAAATGCTCGTGTAAGTAAGAAAAAGCAAGAACAGACAACGAACCGCCCACGCGATCTCAAAGACCGGGACGCCCCGGCCAGCGTCTATCAGCTATCAGCGTCAATATGAAAGAAGCACGCTGTTATCGTCGTTGGCCTCCTTTTCCCGAATTGACTCCCTTGATTGAATTCCCGATTGATTGACGAAAAACTTTTGATTTCTCAAGTCAAACTGACAGAACCATTCCGCAGAGGTTTCCTTTCCGAGGCGTTCAAGTCAGATGACGAGAGCGGAAAACCTGTGGACGCCTCCAAAAGCTACGAAGTGCGAGGTGAATCACTCGCAGCGGCGTTCATATACCCCTAATACCTGTTGGGAGTCAAGGGTCGCCGTTATCGAATAAATTAGTAATAACGGCGTAAATTTAATTAGCGCGATAATTGCCGAGCCTCGCTCCCAACTAATGCTTTAAAGCGGCTCGAAGAGTAATTGCTTAAACCTGTAGAAAAACCTAAAGCGCTAACAAGCAAACTAGCCAAGGTTGCACGAACTTGCATAAGATATGTGGCGACTGTTTAAAAAAAATTGGTTAGCAATGTTTAAGAAGTACCACATATAGCTTGAGTGTTTTAACATGATCGTTTTTAAATTAGGTAAATACTATCTGATTAAATATATAAAATAACTTTTTATTTTATGTTAGAGAGAAAAAAAAAATGTAATAACTTGCAAAGTTTACAAGTTCGAGGATTTCTGGTGCACCATCATCATCAATTGTTAGATTAGATCAAGGAAGGTGAATGGTTCCCCTGTTATTTATTTAATAAAAACAAATTACTTATTATTTTTTTGTTTTTATTATGAAAGTTAACTACAATGACTAGCTTTTATTTTTTCTTGGTTCTCTATATCTTAAACAAATGTATGATAACCGTAACTGAAAATAGCTCATCTTTTCAAATACCACGATGTCCATAAACAATTCGTAGGCAGCAACCGATTCAGAAGCTTGATACAAGTGAATTAGGTCTATATTAAGAGGTATTAAGTCGGCATATTTAATACTTGGGAGGTTTCGAAGGAACGTGGTAGACACAGCGACTCCGTTCTTTCGGTGACATGACGCCGGCTCACGTCACTCATACGTACCGCGACTGAGTAATGTTGATAGTTATGCTATTGTAATTTCTAACAAAAATAGCTGACGATGTTGACAATACAACTAGAGGCTTATTAAAAGAATTTAAAGACTATTTAATGGGGTTTATAAACATTTGTTTATGTAACCAAACCGATTAACGAGCATGAGGCACTGCCTGCCCTGTAATTTTACAGGATTTAATACCCTGCAAGCCGGAGCACAACAATGAAAACACAGCTGACGCAGCTTCGCGGTATAATAGTTTTTATGAAAGTCTCAGTCTTAACTTTCAACCCAGGTAATATAACATCACAATTTTTTTAAATGCTTAGTTTAATATTGAATATGTACTTTAAATGTTGAATAAAATGTTGCACTTTATATAGCTTACCTTACTTTGTCTATTACCAAGGACCAACTCATTTCTGTTGAGCTATTCAAAAACGTATCACCGTAAACTCTATAATCCGGTGTGCAAGTTTATTAAACGTCAGTACCATACGGCTCAACTTACTGGCAACAGAAAATCGAGACAAATAGTATGCGAACTCATAGGCGCGACAGAGACAGACATAATAAGTTTCTTCGAACGTAACTTCAATATGGTCGATATTAAATAAACAACCCTATTGTATACTTTATTAACGAGATATTAACGCAAGACTTTTGTTTGAAAATTAGTTTTATTTAAAAACATAACTTCAATTCAATTGAATCAAGATATCGCAGCCTTGAGGAGCTCGATGACGCAAAGACTAACGCGCCGCGAAGGCCTGAAGAAAAAAAAATTATCGTCTCGAGCTCCTCCGTGCTCTGGAAGATACATAAAGCCGCTGGTTCCGGATTCATTAGCAGTAGTTAACAACTACCAATCCGCACTGGGCCCGCGTTGTGGTTTATGGCCCGTTCTCCCTATCAATCCATAGGGAAGACTCGTGCCTTAGCAGTGGGGCCATAACATGAGTTGGTGATGATTATAGAATATAATAATACATGAAATACATGGTATATACGTTATGTACAAGATGTATGTGATCAATTCATAATACCACAGATAATAGTGGTCACACACATGTGGAAATATTGTTGTATTTATTCGGTTCGCTGATTTATTATAAGTTATGGACACTTTATGGCAAGCCAAGATCGGGTTATTTATTTATTTATTTATTTATTGATTTACCAACATTTGTTTACACCAATACATTTACAGAACTAAAAAAATACATGCGCAAATATTATTTCCAAGCGTAACAAACACTTATAGGTAAATACATCATACGCACACAACATGGACATAACATTTACAACTAGCTTAAATAATATTATGTAAAACATTTTATAATATCAGACCGAAGTCTGTTAGGTGAGACAGATAAAACATCAAGTCCAGCACTACCACTAAATTCATTTACCAACTTGCAAAGTCTTGAAATAGGAGAATTAGACCCAAATACAGTTTTACGGAAAGGTGCACAAAAAAGGTTGATTTTATTTCTAGGGTATCTACCTGGGACGCGCAATTTAAACCTGACAAGCAATTGAGGACAATCAATTCCATTGTTGGTTGGTTGGTTATGTCTGGAAAGAGATGCAAGAAAGTCGTAAAATATTTAAATCCCGACTTAAATGGTGTCAACATAATAGGGAGCAATTAAAGATGGACATGCTAGCCAAACACCATGATAAGCATGATTTCTGCAGCTTTTGGAAGTCCACCAATAAGTTTAAAAACAAGCCGGGTGTGCCCGTGAGCGTCAATGACATCAGTGATCCTAAGCGAATAGCCGATATGTTTAGAGAGCATTTCTCAGTAAAGTCACCATTGGGACGACCACAGCAGCAGTGTGAGAGACAGCAATTTTAAGTTTAAAGCAAACCGTCAAGTACTACACGGATCGGAGGACACCTGTGTTTGCCTGCTTCCTCGATTTATCGAAAGTGTTCGACCTGGTTTCTTATAACATCTTATGGCAGAAATTATTTTAAATTAATTAATTAATTAATTAATTAGTGTACTTTGTGCAACCGAACTTTAAAAGTGTAACACACATTGGAGCAAGATGTGCTTACACCCAGAAGGTTGCAATGTAGGTTATGTTTTCTTTTCTCACATCACTTATATGTAATACGTATATGTTATATATGTATAATATATATAAAAAAAAAAAAAAATTAAACAGTACTTCTATGCCTACTGAACTTGTAAACCTGTTTAAACACTGGTACGAAAACCAGGTCAACGTTGTTCGCTGGTCGAGTGCATACTCGGACCCATATAGGATGGAGTGCGGGGTGAGGCAGGGAGGCCTGACTTCACCTAAGCTCTTCAACCTGTATGTGAATGCTCTTCTGGAGGAGCTCAGCAGCACACATGTAGGTTGTCACATTGAAGACGTTTGTCTTAATAATATAAGCTATGCGGACGATATGGTGCTGCTGAGTGCCTCAGTATGTGGGTTGTATAAGCTGTTAGCTATCTGTGAGCGATACGCACGTAGTCACGGGCTGCTATATAACTCAAAAAAGAGTGAATGTATGGTCTTTCGGGCCAGCGGTAAATGTCTAGATAACATACCAGCTATCAAACTTAATGGCTCGCCACTCAAGAGGGTTGAGAGTTTTAAATATCTTGGGCACATAGTTACCGCTGACCTTAAAGACGATGCAGAATCAGAAAGAGAGCGTAGGGCGCTGTCTGTTAGAGCCAACATGATCGCACGCAAGTTTGTTCGTTGTTCGGAGGGGGTCAAACTTACCCTGTTCAGGGCATTTTGTACGTCCTTCTACACGAGCAGCCTGTGGGCGGACTATACAAAGAAACAGTACAGCGCCTTACGTGTTCAATATAATAATACTTTGAGGGTGTTGTTGGGGCTGCCGCGTTTCTGCAGCGCATCGGGTATATTTGCCGAATATCGAGTGGATTGTTTTTACACGACCATGCGTAAGCGGTGCACATCTCTGGTGCGCAGGGTACGCGCCAGCCCTAACAGGATCCTCAAAGTGTTTTCAAATCGATTTGACTGCCAGTACATGAACCATGCCGCTTTGGTTCATGTAGTGACATCATAACAATATGCCCAATTTTGATTTTAATTTAATTGTAATTTTATTTTAATTGTGATTTTTGTTATTTTATTTAAATTTGATTTTTGATGATTTTAATTTTTGTTTTTAAATTTGATTCTAATTGTGATTTAAATTATTTTATTAAATTTGATTTTGTAATATTATTAGTAATGAATTGCCTATATGATCTAAAGTGGTCGAAATAAATGTATTTTATTTTTATTTATTTATTTATCAATTTTATTTGAAGCTATATAATATTTAGATTTATTATTAATGTTGAATTCGAACAACGAGTAACAGTAAGTACTTTGGATATACATGATGTTCGGCACATGGTTGGACAAACGAAAACAGCGAAGTGGTGGGGTCATATACTATGTACTCACGCCTAAAAACTTTTTTCTTCTGTTTTCGGTTTAAGTGGTGAATTCTGGTGTTTTTTGAACTTTTCAATAAAATTCATTTAAAAAAAAAACGTGGATAAATGTCATACTTTTTAGGCGTGAGTACATAGTATATGACCCCACCACTTCGCTGTTTTCGTTTGTCCAACCATGCGCCGAACACCCTGTATAGTATATTATAAGTCATAGGTATTCCAGTGATTGCAGTATCGACTCGAGTGGAATGTAGTTTGTGTTCTAGCTACAACAGCCTGCAGCATTTGGTATGATTGGACATGCACTTCGTTCGTTTGTATGTGCAGTTCAGTAACGTCTGACGTCCTTAATTTAGGACAACCCACTCAACACTACTTTGAAGTTTATACTGACACCCCCTACCAACCATCCGGTTACAAAGTAGGTGTCAGACATCCTTGTGCAAGCACAAGGGACCATCTACGTCAGGTCATAACGCCAGATCAGGACCCGCCGAAGCGCATTCTTCATCCGGTACTTTTAAGACTAGTGTCTCAAGCTAGTTGCCCCGTGGACACGTATAGTCCACTACCTATTATCCAGATAGGTTACCGGAGCTGTAAGCTCGCTCACTTCTCGTTGCACTAAGAGCACAACTCGCAGATTCCACTGCTCGGGTCGTCAACTCTACAGTCGACTACCAAATATCCTCTTTGGTGGCGGAGTTGTAAGCCCACTCACTTCTCAGTACCCATCCAGGTACCTTGCCAATTTCACAATCCTACGCGGTTGGCTAAACCGGAGGTATTGCATCTAGCGGGCACCTCTACTAGTTATCCAGACTAGTACCGGAGATGTTGGAGCTCTGCTCAATGAAAACCACCGAGCATGGCAACCAACTATGGGCAACTCACGTGCCCCGCAAGTCCTTTCACATCGGGCCCCTCAAGACCGTTACTTGGACCCGCTCGCTGTGCACGAAATGGAAGCCTGGCCACAACTGCCAGGCAGACGAACATTCCCACTTCTACAGCTAACCACATGCCACCACGAGTCCAACCCATGTCCGGAACCTGTCGGAGACGCCCGCTAAGGCATAACCGACAGGGGGCCTAGGATCCGGAACTCCCGTGGTACCCTTGAAAAGACAGCCGGACCCGTAGTTCCAGCTGCCATACCCTACCTATCAGGGATCAAATTATGTTTATTCAGCCGAAGTGACTAAGTTAAGCAATTATAACAAAAAAATAATAATAATAACAAAAAAAGAAGTGAAAGCCTTAGTTTTATTAATCTTAAAATCTCTGTGGCACTGAGGAGGGCGAAGTCAGTACATCAATATCTTGTAGAAAAATCTGCAATCTATTTGCATTAATTATCAATGTATGCGTTTTTTATTTGTAAGTATAAGTGGATCTTATCTGAATAAATAGTGTTCTAGGTACACTATTTTCTTTCAAAAAATTGCATTTAATGAGAAAATGCGTCGTTTTCCATTTCTTCACCTTCAAAAAATATTTGACTTTGACTTTGACTTTGACTTTATTACAATACTTAACGCAGTTTTTTTTGTAGTCCGAGCAAAGTCGACTTTGCTCGGACTACATTATTATGATCATTATCATGATCATTATTATGATCTTTCTGCCACTTGTTCTATTCTGTTATCTATATTGGGTATCTAAGGAGAACGTACCTATCATCGTACCACGCGACATGATAAGCTGGCTTGAGCATGCCACCGGCCTGAGCACGCGCCACAAACACGCCAGATTTAATTGGACAAGCCTCCATCGGACAACAATCGACATCCTTACCCTAGTCATGTAGGTGATATGTAGGTACTTGGGCTATAAACTACACTCAAAATAAAATTGCGTCTATGCAATAAACTTTGTAAAATGCATAAATATAGAAATCTCTTAAATGAAATATAGTTTAAACTATGACGTTAACATTTTATTGCATTGACGCAAGTTTGTTTTGAATACAGTCTATATGGCCTAAGTATATCACCTATATGCAGTACCGGATTAACCTAAAGGCAAAAATCGGCCAAGTGCGAGTCGGACTCGCGCACGAAGGGTTCCGTACTTTATGACGTATTAAAAAAAAAACTACTTACTAGATCTCGTTCAAACCAATTTTCGGTGGAAGTTTGCATGGTAATGTACATCATATATTTTTTTTAGTTTTATCATTCTCTTATTTTAGAAGTTACAGGGGGGGGAACACACACATTTTACCACTTTGGAAGTGTCTCTCGCGTAAACTATTTAGTTTAGAAAAAAATGATATAAGAAACCTCAATATTATTTTTGAAGACCTATTCATAAATACCCCACACGTATGGGTTTGATGAAAAAAATTTTTGGTTTCAGTTCTAAGTATGGGGAACCCCCAAAATTTATTGTTTTTTTTTCTATTTTTGTGTGAAAATCTTAATGTGGTTCACAGAATACATCTACTTACCAAGTTTCAACAGTATAGTTCTTATAGTTTCGGAAAAAAGGGGCTGTGACATACGGACGGACAGACAGACAGACAGACAGACAGACAGACAGACAGACATGACCATCCACCAATCCATAAGGGTTCCGTTTTTTGCCATTTGGCTACGGAACCCTAAAAAAGGCTTATGGGCCTCGCGTCGTTTAGATTATTCGTCGTTTAGTCCCCTCGGTCAGAGAAAAAACGTTTTTTTTGCTTCGACTATAAGAAAGGGCCTCGAAACTTGCAATTTCTAAGGGCCTATACGTAGCTTAATCTGGCTCTGCCTATAGGACTATGAATTTAAACCAGATTTCACTTCTGTTCCCGTTTTTGTACAAGAGTTTGGAGATTGAGTTGTAAGCTGCTGGCTATAAAATCCGGGTTATCTCTATCTTTGATGGATTTCTACTCACTTGAAGGTGCAAGTCACCACAAACTTATTACACTTGGTATGGTTATGACTAGTAAGTACGCTTGACTCCTAAAGGTCATAAATACTGTATCATAGTAGCTATGCAATAGCAATACGTTGCTTCTTAGACAGTTAAAATAACAAGTAGAAGGTATGAAACCTTGTTTAAATTTCTTTGTAACTAATAAAACTAAAAATTACTTATTAGGTACAAATTATGAGAATAACTTCGAAGCCAAAAATGTTGAATAGACCAAACAAGCCTACCATGTGAATTGAATCTGAATGCAACGTCAGCATAACTAAAGAGTTTGGCCGTAGACTGAAGAGCTGCCAGTTTCGGTGGGCCTCCCCCGGCCCCTTCCAATGCTTGTGGTAAGGAGCAAATGGGGCAACGAGCTTAGTATCTCGTGGGTCGTGATAAAGTAGCCAGCTAATATCATTGGGTTGTTCCGGGCGAGTGCTTGAGTGACAGTCCCCAGTGGATGCCTGGATGCAGAACTGGCGTTGTTTGTTTGTGGAGGCGCATTGCGGGAAGTCATCCCTTCGTCTTAACACAAAATACGGGTGGTTACACGATATCACAGACATGAAAGGCTTCATTCTGTTATTAGATTTATTACTTTGACGAGACATTGTTGTCTGGTTGCCATTTTTGTTTCGTAATTCTTATACTCGTAATACAATTTTTGCATGTATGAGGTAGCCGCTAGTATTATCTTATACTTACATAATAACTTTATGTGTCGATATATGTCTTAAGAAAACAAATTACGTCAATTCTTGTTGCCATGCTGCTTACAGTAATAAAGTTTATCAAATTCTATATTTTTTATGGGCTACGCGTTTCTTTTTTCCAGGAATTAACTTTGGGATTAGGAAAAGCTCCCTTTACAACCCTTGCGCTATGCCATGAGGATCTTCAGACAGCGAGTTGATAGTACATAGGCAGCAGATGACCATGGATACCTCACTACCATAGATGTGACGACCTCCTTGGTCGAGTGGCTTGCACACCGGTTTTCATGGTGTCGCTATCTCTGAGGTCCCGGGTTCGATCCCCGGTCGGATCAATTTAGAAATACCTGTTTTTCTATATTGTTTCGAGTCTGGGTGTTTTCTATGTATAATAAGTATGTATTTAAGTATATTAAGTATGTTTATCCGTTGTCTAGTTAACCATATAACGAGTTTCTTAAGGAAGCTTTTCTTGGGGCTAGATAATTGGTGTGAGTGTGGGAAAACATTTATTTATTTATTTACATTTATAGATGTTCACTCAGGTCACTCGACAAATCCTTTTCCGTATTTCTCTCGTAAAAAAATACAATCGACGCCAGTGACTTTGATCTGTTAGTTTATGGATTGCATGGATTTGACCAGCGGCAGTACCTTCACACAAGCCTAATAACCCGGCATGCGTCAATAAAATGCTATCAAAAATAATATCAATATATAAAGCCAAGTTGTAAAAAATAAGACTTAGCCGTGTGGGCAGAGACGTCATTTCTGTTATCATAATAACTAAAACAAAACAATATCAATCAAATCGTATCATTATTAGCGTCGCTAATCTGACAATTAATCTTTCCGGTCAACAATATAAATATAGGGCAGTATTGGAAAACGTGGTCAGTGGTGCCAAAATCGCAACGATGAAATTCTTAGCTCTTCTGTTGGTTGTGGCGACGTTCGCACAGGGCAGCGTGTTGCCTTACAACACCGCCTATGGGTACTTGAGGAACTCCGTAGAGAGGGCCGAGAAGCTGCGACTACATGAGGAGAAATACCTCAGCCAGAGGATCATAGGAGGCGCCCCTGCTGATGAGGAAGAAATTCCATACCAGGTGACTATCATTGGAACATATTTCATTACTTACATTTAGAATTGATATATTATTTACAACGACCATTCCTGGGTATAACATTATAATTTCTTGTTTCTTTGTGCATATGTTACCGGAAATGTATGAAATCTAGGAATTGTATAGAACTCCTAGGAAATGTATACAATTCCGAAGCGAAGGAAATGTGTAAAATATTGTTTTAAAAATTATTTGATACATACATATCCTGGGAAATGTATACATTTCCTAGGAATTGTATATATTTCCAATATCGTATTAGGAAATGTGTAAAAAGAATGCTTTCTGTAATAAAACACGTTGTTAAAATGAGAATAATATTTTTTATTAAGGCACTATTCAGACAATCAGGTAACAATCATAACGTAAAATATAATATCTTCATATTATCTAACTAAAGCTTTAAAAATCAACTATCTATTTATTTATTTATTTATTTTATTTAAACGCTCACCAGAAATATTTTTTAGACCCTAAACCTAAGTACCAAATAAATTAAATGACTGTACAAATATTATCTTTGCTTCCCAAAATGGATAATAATGCTCACCAAATTTTTACAATTTTTATTAGACAACAGAAAACAATAATTACCAAATTGAAATGCAGTTATAAGGTATTCATATATTTTTATTGTATTTAATAAAAATATAAATTGTAACCTTTTAATAATATTTTAGGAAACACAATTTGGTGAGCATTTATCCGTTTTGGTAATCGTTTCGAATTTCATTGGTAGTAGAATTGATACTTTTTTGGTAGGCGTTTAAACACAAGCCATTTTTAAGGTGCATTTATCACAAAATCAACTAGCGCGATCGCCTGATCAAACGATGCAATACTCTCCCCTCGCCCCGCTATCCCCGCGTACCCATTGATATCATAAATGTTTTACATTTCCGATTGCTATTTAGGAAATGTATAGATTTCCTAGGAAATGTGTCTAATATAATTTATTTCACACATTTCCGGGCGATTTTAGGAATTACATACATTTCCTAGGAATTATATACAATGACGGATTACATACATTTCCGTTAACACATATACCACAGAAGTAAAAAATATTTTTATTTTCAAAATAAATGTATCAATGAATTACCTAATAAACTTATTTATTACAGTCTTTTTTTAGAAACCGATATCTTCTAGGTAGTTTAACTCGATAATTGTTAATGTTCTACAGACAACTTCATTAACGAAATGGTTTTCTCTCAGGCTGGCCTCATCATTGACCTCATTGGCATCAACGGCAACGGTGTCTGCGGTGGTACCTTGGTCAGCGACAGCAGGGTGGTCACAGCTGCCCACTGCTGGTACGACGGGATGAACCAAGCCTGGAAGTTCACTGTTGTTCTCGGCAGCCCCACCCTTTTCTCCGGCGGCACCAGAGTTGAGACCAGCGTTGTTGTTACTCACCAAAACTGGTTCCCTACCCTCGTCCGCAATGACATCGCCGTGATCTACCTTCTTGTCAACATTGACTTCACAAGTGAGTCCTGTTTTACATAGTAATTAGTCCATGCTGACCCACTGCTAGGCAAAGACCTTAGATAAAGATAAATAAGATAAATTAAATTTACTGTACACCAAAAATAAAACATTTGACAAAAAAAACTACATAAAAATACACGTACAAAGGGCGGTCTTATCACTAAGAGTGATCTCTTCCAAACAACCTTTGGATGGACAAAGGCCTTCATCATTGAAATCAAGTTATCGCTACAATTGGTAGGTTTGATTTAATCACCACGCTTGCTAAATGCGGGTAGGTGATTACAAATCCAGGCTATGCATCGAAATTGAACCTAGGACCTTCTGGTATCAAGCCGGGCGCTTTACCACTCGACTACCGAGGCTTCAACACATGTATTTGTGTGCTTTATTTAAATAATTAACCCTAACTCACCTACGAATATTGTATTACAGTAACTATCTCGGTTTGACTATACACCACTCGTTGATCAAATAAGAACTATTAAGAACAATTAATCCTAACATTTCCAATTCAGCTATCGCATCGTAGCGACTTAGTCATTTAAACCATTTTTGTATTCACATCCGTCAATCCAGCCGATTTTAAAGTCGTTCGAACGATATTCCAACCAACCGTATTCAGACCTACCGTATGCGGTTGGTTGGAATTTCGTTCCAACTACTTTTAAATTGTATGTTAGTATGAAAATGGTTTCAACGGCTAGATATCGTTACGGTTTTTGTTATGAGAATCGGGGGCCAGTTATCTTGTCAACTTTTTAAGAACTTGTTTCGAATGTTACAAAACGCTGTTGCCAGGATTATTTTATTCTTTATACGATCAGTACAGCTACTTTATTTATTTAGGGTGTTATGAAGGCAATATTTCCATTTTTAACCCGACGTAGGTATATGAGGAAATACTTTTTAAAGCCTTATCTCGATTTAATAAATTTAATACTTTAAATAACAAGAGTGTGAAGTACGTGTGGATAACATTTAATTTTTATGTTTCTCAAGAAATAAATTAGCTTTTTTCATTTGCAGGCACCATCTCACCCGTGGGTATGCCTTCTGAAAATGACCTGGAGAATGACTTTGCCGGTGAAAGCGCAGTGGTATCTGGATACGGCCTGACTAGCGATGGTAAGATTTGATGAGCTATTTTTAAATTTAAAAAAAATGTATTAAAGTAACATACTTCTGTTACATATGAGTATCTGTTCATCGAATTGATATTTTGTATATTTTTTAAAACCACAGTATTAGCTATATATATCGTTAAATATATCATATCACTTGATAACCCAATTTCAGTTCAAAAAGATTTAATTCTCAATTTTTCATAAATACTAAATCTAGTTAGTGTAGTAGTACTATGATAACCGCGTAATTGAAATATTTTTCTGACTGTTTTGTATAATCCATTTTCTTTTCCTAAAGTAAATACTAATCCTTCCTGTACTTTTAATGGTAGAAAATGTCCGACTGCCTACGGATCCCAGTAAATATTGAAAACCAATTTAATCAAAATGTTTTATGTTAGAATATCGCGATATCTGCGTCGCTTCTAATTTCAATAACACCATTTTAGCTACTCAACATGGTATCCGTACGGTGTCCGAAACGTTGTTAACCCATATTGCCATCGAAGATCGGTTCTGACGTTACATGACTACGCATGATAAACTAACTTTAAAATACTCCTTGCAGATGGTACCATCCCCGACGACCAAGTCCTCAGCAAAGTAACCGTGAGCGTTGTGGCTAACAGCGTGTGCCGCTTCAGCTTCCCCCTGATCCTGCAGGACAGCAACATCTGCACCAGCGGCCTCGGCAACAACGGCCCTTGCCGTGGTGACTCCGGTGGTCCTCTTGTCCTTGAGAGAGACGGCGAAAAAATTTTGGTGCGTATTTGACATTCATTTCTATTAAGTTTTTTTTTAATCTTTATTTTTTAAACCAAAAAAGGAGTTTGTTCACAATTTGAACATGTCACTCCCGTAATTACAACATAGGAATTACATAATCAACGTTATTCTAATTACACACAATTACAAATTTCTATTTCTTATAGCTATTTGTACAAGTTTATAAAGCATTTTGGCCTCTCTAGACAAAGGAGAAGCCATAACACTGTTGGACCATCCAACATCGAACAAGCACACGTTACAACTTTTACGGAACGAGGCCTTCAGACATTGTCTGAAGGCCTCGTTCCGTACACACTCCATCAGAACGTGATAGATATCCTCAACTATATCACACTCGGAGCAAGTCGGTGACGATGTCTTACCCATCATGAATCCAAATTTGTTTAATGGAATGTGTCCAGAGCGAATCCTAAAGCTCGTCACAATATCATGCCTTCCCACATTCGCCCCCTCAAACCATGGTGCTCCGAGAAGTGTTGGTTGGATAGTCTTATACCAAATGCCTTTTACCAGAGACCGCTCGTCAAAGTATTCTGACCACAATCTGGCACAGTACTCTTTAACAAATCCAATTAAATTAGAAAAGAAAGGTAAGGGAAAGAAAGGAAAGGAGACATATTATGAGCCGGTGGTGAAGTTAGTTGTATCGTTTAAACGAGGTGTGAAGATGCAAGGTGAGGACGGCTAGCAAGGCTCAATGCTGCTCCAGGAGCTGTCCTCGCTGGAGTCTGTTTAGGCTTAACATCAGGTAAAGCGGAGTAATTTGTCAACTCTACAATAAAAAAATCGTTAAGGTAGCATACTAATCTTAAATCTACTTAAGTATTCTTCTGTAAACCTCTAGGATTACAGGTAAAGCGCACTTCTACCTTCCTGATAATCATGACATTGATCGATTGCGATAGATATCTTTAATAGATAATTTTCATAGGCATATTTGAAAATGGGCACAAATGTTTCCATGTAGCAATGCATAGAAGACAAGACATAACAAGGCAAGACATCGCGCTGTCCTTATGCTTTTTTTTGGGTGTTCTTGTGCCATCTATCGGAAATAGACTAAGCCAACAGTTTGACGTGCCTTCTGAAGTAATAGACCGAAATTATTAGAATTGCTATTCCTCACCTAAAGCGCAAGATAACTTCTATTTATCATACAAACACGCATTTGATCATTGGTTAAAGTATGAGGTGCAAAGCTTGAATTTCCACATTTTCAAAACTAATTGAAACTAGACTAGGCAGAGGGCCTAGTGGTATAACGCTGCTGGTAGAACAGAAATGGAATTGAATGATAAACGTATAGGATTAACATAAAGCCTATCAAATGTCATTAAAATTTATACGTATCGTTGGCTTATGATAACTAATCAATCTATTCCATTTTTATGCCACTTTTTTAGCCCTCAGATAAACGAGTATTTTCAACGGGGTACTCAATTCAAGACAATAGACCTTAGAGACTTGGAGTTTTAAAGAGTCTGTATTTTGACATGTTGTATGTTGTCCTCAGATCGGTGTGGTCTCGTTCGGATCTGCCCTCGGTTGCGAATCCAACCTGCCAGCAGCTTACTCCAGAACCACCTCCCACAACGATTTTCTTCAACTGCACACGTAAACAGATATAAAATCTCGCCTTATTAAAATTTACAACTAAACGAGTCTTACTTATTATAAACCAGCTTACACATGCAATCAATCTCAATTCAATTCAAGCATTTTTTTCAGACACAAGTACGTACAGCAAAAGAAAATTTACAATAAAAACAAAACAAAACACAAAATATTAAAGAGGTTTCGGCTGCTTGAATCGGTTCAAGCCTTAGAGCATTAATGCTCTAAGGCTTGAACCGATTCGTCGCAGAGAACAAACTGATTCTTCATCAGGATCTTGGCAGGATTTGTACACAAAAATAAAAAACAGAGACGTTAGAATTGATCTTGAAACTTGGATCGTTGATCAAAAATGAAAACTAATATTTTGAAATATTATATGCGGGGTTTATAACATATGTCATGTATAGCAATCAATTCCTGGTAATGTATTCTCTATGAGATCGCAGAAAATTTTGTTTACTGATTTCCAAACTTCATTATGAAGATTGCACGAAATGATGATGATGGACGATGATAAATGTATTCTCAACTTTGGGAGACATTTAAAAAACCTTTAAATAAACTCTTTTTTGTACGAATCAACGCATGGGTCTTGCCATGATTCAATAAAATCTGTCATTTGTGATTTGTGAATAATAATCCATACAATTACAGTAAAAAAATAGTATGATGTATCAAAATATTCACTTTATACCTACGTTTTATTTTATCTTAATTCTGCTCTCTATCTGGCTAGCCTTAATTACTTGGTGATAAACGCATTTGATTAAATTTTATGTTAATCATTTAATTACCTAGTGCAAGCCTACAATATTAATTACATGATCAGATAAAATAATTGATCAATTGACAGTCACAGTTGTGGTAATTTATTCCAAATGTGAGGAACTTCTCGGCGCAGTGGTTAACGCGCCCGGTCAGCGATTGCTAAGGTTAAGCAACTTTCGCAAATGCCGGTCATCGGATGGGTGACCAAAAACTCCTCCGTGCTTCGGAAGGCACGTAAAGCCGTTGGTCCCGGCTGTATTAGCAGTTGTTAAAAACCACCAATCCGCACCGAGCCCGCGTGGTGGTTTATGGCCCATTCTCCCAATCCATCCATCATAGGGAAGGCTCTTAAGGAGCTGAGAAAGGATGGATGATGAATAATGATGATATTCGGGACTTACTTGGCGAGCTGACGTTGATGGCGTAGCCACGACACACACTGTCGTGGAGATGGAGCTGAGCTTGTGAAGTCGCTTATTTCGCACACACACACACGCGCACACGCGCACACTTTATGAAGGGTACACCCCTTCATAAAGTGTGCCGTAGGTCGGTAGGCAATTTACGAGTAGTTCTAGAAGGATCTGGAGCTTGTAAGTGTTTGTAAGCTGATGGTATAATTATATTTCTCTATGGCTGATCGAATCGGCTTGTGCTGAACGACGCGACACGTCACGGGCGGGACGATCTTTGAGAACTCAATGCCCCGAATGCACGCCGCACGTTCTTGGAGCTGAGAGAAGTTCGCGCGGTCCAGTCAACACACTAGCTCCGCCGTCGGCTCGTGCGGCGTATCTTTTAGTTGAATAAGTGAACAGCGAATGAGACCTTCGCGTTTCTGGCGCGAACACACAGCATTAAACTAAATATAACAATAACAATAAATAGTTTTAAACAAAAACAAAACACAATAACATAAAATAATCAGTAATCGACATCAAAAAAGAATTGGTAGCGGTTCGTGCGTCGTCGATTTTTAGTAAACAAGCATGTTGGTCGCGATTCGTGCGTTTTGTGAAATATAATAAAAAATGCCTTCACCGAATGGTCGCGGTTCGTCCGTCCTATTAATTTTGCTCATTCTGATGGTCGCGTTTCGAGCGCTTGAAAAACAATGGCATGTAGAGCCATAGAGTTAGATACACTAAGATACCATACCATACCATACCCAAATGTAAATTAAGTTTATTTCAAAAAAATGCTTACTATATGGCTATCAAAATATTTAATAAACTACCGTTGGACATTATTGATCAGCCACTAGACAAAAATGTATTTAAAAAAAAGTTATTTCAATGGCTCTTACAGCATAATTTTTACTCCATTAATGAGTACATGAACAAAAAATTATAATTATAGGTAGTCTATTTACTTTTAATTAGTTCATTGCAATATTAATTGACAAGTTGTAATAGATTAATAATTTGTATATTCTATTGACATTTCATTATATAATTATTTAAATTAATTTGCATTTATTTAAGTATGTTTTTTTTTTTTTTTATTTTATATTGTGGAATTTGCATGCCTATAAAATTAAGGCAGAATATTGTTGACCCTGCTCAACATTGTCGCTCATCTCAATGTACTGTACACAATATTGTTCAAATAAATGTTTGACTTTGACTTGACTTTGACTTTGAAGAAATCGAGGGGAACCTTCGAAAATCGTAGTGGCGACTAGTGAGTTTGTTATTTTTTTCAATAAGTATTTTAAAGCACTACTATTTAATGAAGGTCTAGATTTGATCTGATAATGGAGCCGAAAGACAGCCGAGGGAACTCTTTAACGATTTACAGCAGTTACCTGGTGTTTGAGCTTGATTAATTTGTATTGGTGAGAACTTTACACTTACGAGAACATTACGAGACTAGTATTATTGCTGTCTGTATTTTGAAGTGCATCACGCAGTGACTGTCTTATCAGCTTGTTAATGAATTAGTTGTTTGCAAAACGTCTGTAGAGAGCGATATTCTTCATTTTCAAAGTGTGCTCGTGATATTTTATAATCCATTTGATATGGTAATCCGGTGCCCGATCAGAGTTCTAACCGTGACAATGTACTATCAACTAAACGGGACAAGCCTATCTTATTTGTGGCAAATCATAAATACCATTTAAAAACTTTTAACAAAAATGGAACGAAAAGGTGGGCGTGTGTCAATCGTGACAGTAGTAGATCAATCACAACGGACGGTAATAAGACTGTTTTGAGAGAAAGCACCCACTCACGCAATAACTGTGAAACAGGCCCACATATCATAGAAATCGAGAAGAAAATGCAAGTGGTACCTGGTCAAGAGTTCACGTCACGACTACTACGAATTTTATTATCAAATAATAAAATCCTTGATGCACTATGAGTTATTTATTTTTTTTACGACTTTTTCTATCTACGATGAATACCAGCCAGAACAATAGTGACAGATCAAAAAAGCGCCAGGTTACAGATGACATTTTGTTTCTTTTTTACTGTATTAAGACAAATGAATAAAACTATACATCCTATAAATCGACTCCAACAGTAAGAATGTAAAAAGAGAGTTACAGTGGGCCTTGGATCTACATCTAAATTTTTTGAAGAAAGTGTGCGTATGTAAGGTATTATAATTGGATAGCTGTCAATTTTAAATATCTATGACTTATTAGGTAATATGTCATGTCTAATCACCTAGTAAATCTATGGGTTTACTGTAAAATACCAACGACGAACGAATCGCGACCATCAAAGTATATTAAAATTATTGGGCGCACGAAACGCGACTATTCCATGACGGCATTTTTATTATATTATTTAAAATCGACGACGCACGAATCACAACCACTATAGTTAGCTAAAATTACAATTGAATCTTCCACGTCGCCAGTAAACAGTTGATTCTTACTTTTCAATCAAAAGAAATTGGCGACTTTTAGGCTACTCGGCGGCAAATTTTTGGCGACTTTTACCGCGCTACATCTGGCAATACTGCTGCCAGTCAGTCGTAAATCAACGTTAGACGTGAAACCAGTGTACTTACGCAGCTTTTTCTACGTTGTATATTTGTTATTTAGTTTCTCGCATTACTAACTGTCCATCTCTATCTCATTTTCGAGATTGGTCAGAACAAGTGTTTTTCAACGAATAGTTTTCAAACTATTACTGTAACTCATTGTAGTGGATTTTCTCAACAAAGTAAATTTTTATAACTAAACTTAAAGAGTGCGCTTATAGCATATTGTATTAGTTTTAGTGATAGTTTCAAAACTATCAGCCGATAAACACTTTTTCCGAGAAATTACCAAAAATGAGATAGGACAGTTAGTTATGCGCGCGACAACAGAAGTCAATAGCAATAGATCAGACAATCTATTGTTATTGACTTACTTCTTCTATCTTTTTTTATTACCCCTTCAATTGCATCTAGTGTTGTGTACTGTGCTGTTTAAACTTTCATCTTTTGTGCCGTACAAATAAACTGTTTCCTGCGTATGTGAGTTTGAACTTTATTCATATCATACTACAGCAATGACCACCATACAATACCCATAAAAACTTTTGTTGAGAAATTCCCATCGTGCTACGAAAGGACCTTAAACCCAGATAACCCTGGAAACTATTTTATGTCATAGATGGAAAAATACATGAATATATCAAAGTGACTTGGTAAAGTCAAAAATGGGCGGTATTATGACTCTTGGTAGGAGAATGTACAACGTTACCTAAATAAAAAATATTTTTGGAGAACAAGTTTTAATCGAAAACATTAAAAAAGATTCGTGCCCCGGCAGTGGGGACATAAAATGAGCTGATGATGATGATGATGATGATGATGATGATTTAAAAATGTAACAAATTTTTCATTCAAATAAACTTAAGAAAAATGCTTTTGAATCGTCCAAAAATTTTTTTACCTACTTAGTAAGTCTAATTACTAGCTATGGAGAAGAATGGGCGTAAAAAAAATCCACAGCTTCAACATTTACAAAAAAAAAGTATGTCGATACCAAATCAAGTCTGAATCGTGTCTGATAGATAATTCATAAAAATGTTAGAGTAGCATACTTTTCACCGAATTTTTGTTTACACCTTGCATCTGAGAGTTGCATTTCTATGTACTCCACAAAATGATCGACGCGATCGTAACGTTTCTCTGTGATGTCTAGGAGTGAGACAAGGTCCGCGTTTATTAGACTTTTATACTCTCCCACAAACCTCTTGCCATTACCCTCCGAAAAGTGATCATACCCTTTTTTGCCAAGCATTGTAGTCGCCATAGTAGTAGCTCATCAAATTAAAACGTCATCCATCACCGCTTAAAGTCAATAAATGTAGTAATTAATGGACGTGGAAATTAATATTCGGTTGTATTTGGAAATGTGATGATAACCGAGAGACATAGAAGCACTGTACAATTACACAGTGATTGGTTTTTGCCCATTCTTTCACAATATCGTACAGCTTCAAGGGTTTATTCATGAGGACGTGGTTTATAATTTCGTACACACAAATAAGACGTGGTGTAGTGACGTGGATAGTCCAACTTGGTTATAACACCGAAGACGTTTGAGCACAAAAAATATACATTATTATCTTAATACGCTTAACCATTATTATAAATATTCATAGCTAACAGACACATTGTAAATTTAATATGAAAAAATATAGAATTCATGAATAGTAATAATAGCAAAAAAATATTTTTAAGATATTGTTCACTAATATAAATACTTAACCTTTTAACCCGTCGCGCGCCCGTAGGTATAATAGCGGGTCAACTTACGTACGACCGACCGTGCGTACATTTGACGCGCGAGGACAATACGCCATAAGTGACAAATAACCCAAGATATCACAATAACTATAGTCAAGGACTTAATGTTTGAGAAATAAACGAAATGTTTCTACAACTCCTTTTTTATAGGGTACTTCTTTTAAAATTAATTTTAATTAATAATGAGGTAACGTTTGCGACTTTGTTTGTTTGTATGTCGGGGCTAATCTTTGAAACGACTGGTCCCATTTCAAAAATTCTTTCTTTGATAGAAAGCTACATTCCTTGCGGATAACATAGGCTATATTTAATTTAAAAAAAGTTCCTTTTTAATCTCAAATCCACACGGCCGAAGTCGCGAGTAAAGTTTTAGTCTTTTATAATTTTAGTGGTGTTTTTCAAGAGTAAGCCTGGCTAAGTGGGTAAAGAGAGAAAGAGAGAGAGAGAGAGAGAGAGAGAGAGAAACATTTATTGACCACATGACACATACAAAATAAAATAAAAATAAAAAACATAAAACAAACAACAGGTCAATCAGGACCCCGCCTCAGCTTGTGTCGTTGCGAACGAAACGTATCGCAACAACGCTGGTATTCTGGCGGAGCCTGCCACCACCAGCGCCCACCGGTGCGCGGTGCAGAACATTCATTGGTTACTATTAAAAAACATACATACATTTACTTACATACAAGGATTTTCGAAACACATACAATACAAATACAATCGAAACAAAAGAGACAGAAAAAATTTAAAACACAAGCGTTGGCAGAAAGACAGGATAGATTATGGCCTTCGACAACATCATCAATTGCAGGGCCTCAAGTTTGATTATTCAATAACATCTCAATAGTGTGTCAGTAGTCTGGTTTTAAAATTTGGACTATGCAGAAAATAGGAGACACAATAGGGGTGTGCACGTCGTTTGTGTTAGTGCACGTAAATTCCTCAAATTAGGATTAACGGAGTACCGAGAATTATCTTCGCGGCTGTTACTGCACGCTTCTTATCAAATAAAAATTAACCAAAAGTAATGTGTAAAATAAACGCGAGTAGATCCGTAAAAGTTGTTTCATTTCAATATTATATTCTATTATATTCCATCAACGTGCCCGGTTTGCGAGTGCTGAGGTTAAGCAACTTTCGCAAAGGCCGGTCATCGGATGGGTGGCCAAAAATGTATCATCTCAAGCTCCTCCGTGCTTCGGAAGGCACGTTAAGCCGTTGGTCCCGGCTGCATTAGCAGTCGTTAACAACTACCAATCCGCACTGGGCCCGCGTGGTGGTTTATGGCCCGTTCTCCTTATCCATCCATAGGGAAGGCTCGTGCCCCAGCAGTGGGGACATAAAATGAGCTGATGATGATGATGATGATGATTATATTCCATTCCATTACATTATATTATATTATATTATATTATATTATATTATATTATATTATATTATATTATATTCTATTCTATTCTATTCTATTCTATTCTATTCTATTCTATTCTATTCTATTCTATTCTAAACTATTCCACTACGAGTACTACTTACTGCTACTTGTTGCTACTACTTGACCTGAACCTGCGGCACAACTACTGCATAACAGTGGTTTTGATTAGGGACTCCCTTACGCTTTTTGGTCAGAATAACTATTAACTATGCATGAACTATTGTAAATAACGAATAAAAAATTGTAATCGTATTCGGGTGGATCCTACAACATTCGATGTCAACAATCTACCGTTGATTATTTATAGACTTTAGACTTTCAGTATTTCTAAATTAATTTTAGCTGCAAATAATGAGTACACGATTATACTAACTAGGTAAGAAACAATTACAAGTGTTTTATTACTCTTTAAAAAAATAAGCTTAACAAATATGCAAAGTGTCATTCAGACGCTTGAAGCCAACTCGGCTCCTTAGAAAAACATAATTATAAAAATAAAACTACTACTACGAACAAATAGTAAAAAAATCACTGTGACTTGATGAATGTCCCATTCAGTTAGTAGATATAATAATATAAAATAATAAATATTTTAGAAAATAATTCAGTTCAAACTTTTGTCGCTGTAAATACACTTGTATTTACTCATGTGCTGTAAATCCGTCATTCAGTTCACGATGACAATTCGACTTTTGAAAGTTTTTAAATTCATGTTTGACCGTATCGTGACCTGCCGAGACCTCACTCAACACCCGCCCAGGCGCCGCCCGCCAGCCTGCGTTCATTCGTCAGCCGTGATCACTGGGAGAAAGACATGTGATATTGATATTTTTTAACAAAATTTCGTTCGCAGTATTTTGTCACTACCATAAGTCATTCTGTTTGAACGTGTGACTGTAAAAGGATCAACCGTAAGTAGATTCTAATTTATGCATTTATTAGACCCTGGTGCCCAACGATAATTGTGTGGAGTTTAACTTATGTAACTTCTTATTTAGTAAAATTATAATTTAACATTACTCGTCTTGTCATTACGCTCTTAGTCATTACGTTCAAATAAGTATTGTTACTGTTCTGTTATTATAAAAAATCAAAGCCTTGTTAATTCTACGAACTACATTTATTGTTGTTTATTTTGTTTCGTGTTTTATTTTTGTTTCGAGTTGTATTTTTGTTTCGAGTTGTATTTTTGATTCGAGTTGTATTTTTGCTTCGAGGTGTTTTTTTTTAGTTTTTTTTTAGTATATTATGTTACGAGTAGTATTTTTGTTTGAGTTTATCTTTGAATATAAAGGACCTATAACCTATAACTATCTTGAGGATGGTCTCCTGATGAGACTGAAACTGATCGGCCTCTCCGACGAAATCGTACGTATTATTATAACAATGCCTAAAAATATATTATTATGGTTATTCAATCTGACTTATAATATTAAGTATTACTATTGTTATTTTTTATTGAATAAACGAAGTATTGATAGTTACTTTCTTTTATTAAGTTTGTATAATCCTTATAAGGTAAAAAGATCATTACAAGAATGAATACGTGTTCGTATTCATAATACCTACTGCCACTAAATACCTCATTCCTATACTGCAATATGAAAATGTCATTAGATGTATCATTCACGGCAATAAATAAAATTTTCTTGATTACTCAAAATCTACAAGAGATAACATGCTCCAAATACTTGTAAAAAGTTGTCAATAAGGTAGACTATAGAATGTATGCCAAAAGATTGATAAAATATAGAGAAATTCCCGTGGAAGATAAAAATGCATTGAAAAATATATTTTTGTGAGATCCACCCATTCTAGTCTTTTTGTTTTGTAGACTTGGTGTTATTTTCAGGAAACGAATTCGAGCAAATTTGCTTCAGATGAGCACCCAAGCAAAGACACGGAAATTGACCTGAAATATTGTTAGATAAAATCAATTGTATTAACCAAGCATATTAACGTTTAGAAATGTTGAAATTTATCGATGTCCAATCATATAAACACTTTTGAGGCATTATTAGCACCGGACTATATTTTTCTAAAAAAACGATGAAATACTTTGCAATTGTCTTGGTTGTGGCGACTGCTGCCCAATGCAAAGTGTTCCCTTACAATACCGCCTATGGATACTTGAACAAGTCTATTGCTGAGGCGGACAAGCTTCGTCAGCTGGAGGAAAATTTCCTGAGCCAGAGAATCGTCGGCGGCATGCCTGTCGCCATTAAACAGTACCCTTACCAGGTTAGATATTTTTTTTTAACTTTCTTGTGGGAGAATTTCCGACAATAGGCAATGATGCAATATAAGTAAAACAGGTATATATTACTAGTATTTCTCTCAACATAGATAGTTTGTGGTAACTACCTACGTTTAGAGCAATACTGAGACGGTATGTAACTTTAACTGTTATTGCTTTGTTTTTTTAGGCTGGACTTATTATTGATCTTATTGGTATCCTCGACCACAATGGTATCTGCGGAGGCTCCCTCATCAGTGTCACCAGGCTTGTCACTGCCGCTCACTGCTGGTTTGACGGGCAGGTGCAAGCCTGGAGATATACTGTTGTCCTCGGCAGCGACACTATCTTTTTCGGAGGAACTAGGATCTTCACCAGCGTCGTCGTCACCCACCCTAGCTGGTTCCCTGCATTAGTGCGCAATGACATCGCTGTTATATACTTGCCCTCAAGTGTAAAAATTTCAAGTAAGTCTGTAAACTTGACCGTGCATTTGGCCGAGGTTGTTTGTATCGACCTGATCCCATTTTAGGCCCATTTGGTATTGTTGATGAGGGAAGGCTTAAGCACAATAGCGGGACGTTTAGATAGAGACTGATTATGATGATTAGATTATCTTGACAAAACAGAATCATTAGCACCAACTGCACTTTTTAACAGCCATCATCAAAACTTAGATTAAAAAGGAAATTAAAATAATTGCACACTTTTATTCTGTAAAAGATTTAACGGCTTTTTCGAGTTTTCATGTTTTTTGTAAATTTTAATATTTGTAAGTGGATAACACAAGACTATAGACGATTCCTAAGATATTGGTAGACTTGAACTGAACAAAACAAGAAAAATACATAAACATTACTTGCTTTTATACTTTTCTGTCAACATAATTTAACGTAATAAGCAGTTTAATACACAAGTAAAACCCAATTTCTGTTTATAGGTACTATCGCTCCAATCGCCTTACCCTTTGGATTTGAGCTTCTTGAGAACTTTGCAGGTGAAAACGCCATTGCAACTGGTTTTGGTCTTACTGTTGATGGTGAGATAACATCTATTTTTTGTATATTTTTCACGCCGACATAAAAAGATTTATGGACTGAACAGGGATCCACAACTCCACATACATGTTACTTTTACTTACCCGAAAATGGCTTGTGTGTTCAGGCTTCGGGCAATGCAAGAATAAAATTTCACCTAATACGTGAACAAATCAAAATATCTCAATATTTCAGAAGGCAAATGAAGCCGTTAGTCTTGGTTGGTGTCCTTAGATGACAAACTTTACAAACTTACAACCCACCAATACGTAATGGACCAACGTAAGTACTTGGTATATTGGTTGGTATTGGTATATATTGGCCGGTCTCCCTATGTGATAATGTCCTCATCAAACATCATCAAACTGACAATGATGTAGCAAATGCAAAATCAATTGAAAATAACATTTGTAAAACAATGTTTCAGGAGGTTCCACCGTGTTTCCATATTTGGACCGTGTCAACTTAAAGGTGATCACAAACAGCATATGCAGCTTCACCTACCCCCTGATGCTGCAGTCCACCAACATCTGCACCAGCGGCATCGGCGGCTTCGGCGTCTGCAGCGGTGACTCGGGCGGACCGCTCGTCGTCACCAGGAAAAACAGACGTTTCTTGGTATGTATAACGGTTGTTTCTCGTCGGGAATTATATTTTGGAACTTTGTCTGCACATGTTATGAGTTTTTCAAATGAGAGCTAGAGATGTATTTATTGGCCACACAGAATAAAAATGGTATAATTAAAACGTGAGCAAATTATTGTATTTTTGTGAGCAGGAAAAGGTATACGGTCAGGCAAAATAGATAAGTAGTCAGCAACTTATGGTCACGAACATTTATAAATTGATCATCCTAATGTCATACTGCTATTCTGGTATTCTGGCGGGGCCTGAAATGCGATAGCTTCATCCAATTTTGTTTTACGATCAATGCTGTTTAAATTTTAGTTCTAGTTTATTTTAGTGTTATTAGCATTGTTATTTTCCGATAGATATGAGATAAGATATCTATCATTGGTTGATGATTCCAGGGTGAAGAACGCTTCTACATTCAACCTTACCGTCACTTACTATCAAGTGAGTAAGGCTTCTGTTTTCTATTTTTTGACTCCAAAGTTTATGTTACGGGCTAAATAGATTTATGTATTGTAAAAAATAGTTAATTTGTACTTTTTTAAATACTTAATTCCAACGTACGTTTCTTAACAGATTGGTGTCACCTCCTATGGCTCCGGCTTGGGTTGCAAGGCAAACCTCCCAGCAGTGTATTCAAGAGTCACATCTTTCATTGGCTTCATTACACAAAATTTATAAATATTATTAAGTTTTCTTGTCAGTAATCTCGTACTTTTAAAAAATACCAACATTTATAAAAAATAATATTAGTAGGTACCTCTCCAAGTAATTGTTGTAAAATATAAAACTTCTCTATACATACTAAGATATTATTAGAATTATTATTTAAAAAAAACATCAATAAATCTGTTGAAAACGCATCATGTAAAACAAAAGAAGAAGACACAACATTCAACACATTTCGGAAATTTGCTTTATTTTATTTTTACACAATAGACTGATGAATTTTATATAATGATTGATAGAGTAACTATGATTCTTACCATATTGTTATATTGTTTCTAGTCATTCTTTGTTGGGCAAAGAACTAATGATCTATTATTATTGTTATTATATTTTATGTTATTTTAGAATAATAAATTATCCCATTTTTAGCAACTGTGCTCCGAAATCCGAAAATAACATAAAACATAGTAAGAATCCCGTTAATAATTACTCTAATTTATGTAAAGTTTATCATATTGATAATATTGCTAGTAAGGTCTTTAAGGCCCTGGGGTTTGTGATGCGTAAGTCCAAGGAATTTAAGTCTCTAAAATCAATAAATGTTTTGTACTGTACTTTCATGCGTGCGAAATGGCTATTTCGAGTACGCATCGCAAGTATGGAAACCGAAGTATAACATTTGTATTTCTCGTTTATCTACATATCATTTGGCTTTTTGAAAAGAAATAAAGAACGACGTGTCTCAAGAATTTTGTTTATTTTCCTTATGATGAGTAAAAAAGGGAAGAAAGTTTTTTTGGGCAAATCAATATATTTAAATGAAAATGAATAATTTAATCGATATTTAGATTTTTCAATAAAAATAAAGAATTACGTGTTTTAGCATTAAATAAGGGTTTAAAGTTTGTATGGAAATCTGTCATTATAAAAGTTAAATCTTTCGGTATTTGGCCTGGTTAGAAATTATGAAGTGTTTCAGGATTATACTTATAGACATTTTTACCTTAAATAAGTTGTGCTTTTATTAAAAAACAATAACAGGTCATGTAGCCCATGTGAGCAAAGCCGCGAAGAAAAGCTACAAATGATACAAAAAAGATTTCTACGATATCGCCACTTTAAGGTCAGAAAACAGCCTGACTACGAGCAACGTTGCAAACGATATCACTTTTTACTTTTTCACATTTGATGTGAAGTGAATAACGCTTGTTTTATATCTATAAAATTGTTAACTGTAATATCGACTGTCAAGAATAACAATCAAGTATAGGCTTTGCATAAATTATTAATTTTTACGAACAAAAGGTATGTAACCTTTTGTTCGTAAAAATTAACGAGACAACACTTTCTTAAGTCGCGGTTGTGTACTTTATAATATAGATACAGCACAGGGTGCGTAATGTGAGTTTTATTTATTATCCGTATTCATTCGATTACGTTAACGAAAACGAAAATCAGTATGGCTTTGAAGCAGTGCCTCCTGGCGACATACGAGAAGAGTTAAAATTTTGCCATACAAATTCTCGTTTTCGTTAACGTGATCGAACGGCAAATGAAACTCGCACTAGGCACCCGAACACGAATTCGATCTGTTCTCGTCAAGCAACGCATCTATTAGTTAGGTTAAATAGTAGAGGAAGTACGTACAAAATTACATAAGTACAATTTTTTTAAGATACCATTTATTTGTAACTAAAACGATTACAGTCTCTTAATGTTTTATTCATCTTTGGATATTTGCCTTACCATAATTCAAACTTAAAATCAAATAGGAACTATAATATGAGATTAATAGAGCATAATCAACAAAAGTAGAAAAAAACCATTTTGCCCGTACTATACGGACAAAACGACATTTTCATTCATGGACAAAATGACAGTAATTTTAGGCAAAAAGTTCACAAATAAATTTTTTAGACTCCGCGGAACATCAGCACACGATGCATGGGCCCAGAGACCACACATCATGTATTTTAACCAGTCTACGCCAGGTTCAGAACGAGAAAATAAACATTACAATAAATGTATGCGCAATCATCGTCGTCATCTTGAGTATCAACCGGTCTATGTCGTTTTGTACAGAGCTCAATTATGTCATTTTGTGCGATGACATAAAAAAAATATTAAAAGTCCACCATTTGTTGAAATGACTATTTTTCAATATATTTTTATCTTATATTACAACGTTATGGTATACTGCATCGATTTAAGTAATTAAAGTAAAATAATACAATGTAAAACTAGCATCAAATGTGAAGAAAGTCAGGAGGGATAAAAAACTTTAAGGTGCAGCGCAGACAGACGACACACTTTTTGTGCGATCGAGTCTGGGGTGCCATAGTTTTCTGTGCGTTATATGCAGTAACGCTGTGCGCCGCGTCGCAGACTCGATCGCGCAAAAAGTGTGTCGTCTGCGCTGCACCTTAGACACACGAAACACGTTCATACCTGTAACTCCTGCGCGACTGAGCCGAGAGCGACAGGACTTTGACGGGTTTGCTAAAATGGCTGACGTGACGTCACATGATGCGATGTCGATGGTCGCGTTTCCGCCCGCCAATTTCAGATAACCCGCAGTGTGTCATTTTGTCCATATATGTCATTTTGTACTTCCCCTATATCCCCTTGAGCGTCGAGCGACCAGCAGTTGGCCGATAACAATTAAAATTCTATTATGTCTGGGTATTCGATGCTTGAGCTCATACGTCTTTTTTTCTTCTTAGGAAGCAATAATATATAACATCTAATATAAAATAAGCAGTAGGTACTGTACACTGGTGTGGTTATGTATTTGGTTGTATATTTGTATGTTACTTGTTTAAGTTGTTTTTTTTTTCATTGTTATTTCAAATGTTACATAAGGAGGTTTTAAAATAGGTTTAAGACTTTACATAGTTTAATATTCCTAGTAATAATAGATGTAAGTTTTCCTAAAAATAAAAACATTCATTTAAAAAATCTTATGATTAAAAAAGCAGACCTTACTCTAACAACAAATTTTGTTATTGTTTTTGGTATAGATACTATAAGATTGAAGGTTATTTGACCTCTGTGGTAATTATGGTTATATCAGTAATATAATCGATATTAAGGTCACGTTTCATCAACTGCAAATATTTTGAGGATAAATTCAACAACATACATATATAAAACTATTTTTATGAAAGAACCTTAAATTTTCAAACGCTAGTTTTCAAGAAAAACGCCAAAAGACATTTCGATTAAAACGTAAAATAAAGCACTTTCGGTAGTTTCAATTCAAAGGAGCCGGAACAGAGAGATCGCAATGCCTTCACCGCTTACACGTGCCCGTAGTTTCATTCAAAGGAGCAGACAGAGAGGCCGCTTATAAAAATATTACAATTTTTGTGTCAGGAAAAGTAAAAAAAAGACTAGCCTGAATTTTTTTTAAATGCTAGGGCCTTATTTCTCTGATATAATTAGATGTTTTGTCAAAATATTTGCAGTTGATAAAAAGTGACCTTATATATTGTAATTTTTTTTATTTTATTGTGGCACGCCAAAATGGCTTCACCCTGCCTAATGAAAAGCAGCCAGTGAAGCCCAAGAAGTGAAAGCGTTCATCACAGCGCAACCACGCTATGCTGAACGCTCACACTATGGCGGCCTGCATAAATGCTTTTTCACGCCCCGCTTAAATAACCTGGGAGAGAAAGAGGAGGGAAACACGTGTGCGGGAAGCGCATTCCACATACTGACAGTTCGGCAAAGGAACGATTTTCCAAAATCTTTGGTACGTGTCTTGATGGTTAGCACGGCATACCTAGTTTGTAAATAATAAAATGTTTTTAAAACAAGTTTGTAAACAATTGTAAAGCGCCAGTAGGAATTTCATGAGCATATGCATAGCTTGGATGTATTCGAAATTAATTTAGTATGGCATTGAATAATCTGTTAAATAATATTATTGCACTTAATAAAATGGATAACAATACGTATGGCACTCGTATCATTATGGATGTCACATAACTTTTATGTAAACAAACAATTCGGGAAAGTAAAATTTGGGCATATGAGTATTATTGCTTATATTTTTCGGGCAAACAATAGACAACCCTGAAAACTATTTATTTACCTCGCTCTTGGACAGTCTATTCTATCATATTGTGTCACTGCATGGGGCGCGGCAAATAAAACTCACCTATTGCGCCTTGAAAGAACACAAAGAGCTGTCCTGTGAAGGTGATGACTTTTAAGCCCATTTACTTTCCCACCTATGAATTATACGCCAACACTGGAGTTTTAACAGTGCGACAGTTGATTATTTTGCAGGTGCTACTACACAAACACTCACAACTGTCTTATACTCCCGATTTTTTTTTGAGCAAACGTAGATCAGATCTGGTAGGCTACTCTTGACGCAAACTCAATCTCAATACAATTCCAATGCGATTAATATGTATCGGTATTGGGATAAGTTTCGCAATTTCGGAACACCCCATCTCGATAATAATTTGTTCACTCAATTTCCACGCAATTTAATTCCAATGTAGCGCTATTATCGCTTTTAAGAGTGCCATTTGAATTTTTTAGATTTGGGATTGGAAATTGGTTATTGCAATTGTGTTTCAAGAGTAACCCACCTGCGCCACCATCCAGTGCAAGGCTAGACATGACGTGAATTGTATGTTACTCGTACTAGTGTCGGAGTATCTCCCCGGGTTTGGTATACTATACCTATAGTTAGTAACGCACATAGGTACACATCAACACAACTTCACATAATTTGAGGTATTTGTTTTTTATACAACTACCTCAAATTGTAAAGCACTATCAAACACTTGTAACACTAAAAAACAAGTTTTTTTAATGTTTTTGTTTAGTAGTTTATTGGAACGCGATCCCTATTATCAACGGAGACGGGCGTTGGTGCTGCGATACAGTTTTTACTACTAACCACAGTATTAACAAACACCACTAAATTTTTATTATTACAAATAATTTTTTATAAAAAATAAAAAAAATAAAAATATGTTCATGTTCATACCTTACTTTATACTTTAATATTACTGTATACTTTATACATTACTATAAAGTAGGATAACCTTTATAGGTAGGTACTTTCATGCGTCCGGAATCGTGCTATCGTTTGGTTCACCATTATTTTTGTACCTAATAATAAGATATCAGAATGAGCCATGCCCATTTACGAATCTCACCGGTGATCTCGAAATTAAAAGGAACATTATTGAGGTACAAACAGTTCGAAAAATTTCGATGTTAAAAATTAAGTTACAGTTACCCTTAAAGCGAAGGGTAAGGCACACTTGCGCCACCAATTGGTAATTTGACAATTACTAACAGAACGGATCTTTTTTTAAACATTGCGTACCGTCCGATAACAGGAAAGCATCAATAGTATTTATATAATAATTGTGCACTACTTTTTGTTGCGTGGTTTATTCACAAAACGGGCTATCGCATTTATTCATAAACAATGGCCACTTTAGGTGTTAGCGAATCAATACAAAAACAAACCTAAAAGTAGTGCACAATTATTAAATAATAGATGTTTGCCTAGTGTCGGAAGGTCCGCAATGTTTGAAAAAAAATCCAGTTTAGCAGTTATCAAATTAAATCCATTAGCGGCGCTAGTGTGCCTTACCCTTCGCCTTAATGTAGTGCCCAGAACATTGCTTGGTTACTGAAAATTCAGGCTTCTAGTTTTATCCACAACGAAGTTATAAGGGGTCGAAAATGGCCTGAACTGTTTCGAGAAAAGGATGGTACGGCCGTGTCGATTTTTTTCTTGACTTGGCGGGGGCACTGCCGTGCCGCCAGATATATAAAACTAATATATTATTCATCAAGCACGCAATAGTTTTTTGGTACTCCTGCGTCTGTCATTGAGAATGGATTAGATAAGACTATTTATACTAATATGTAAGATAATAGATTAAAAAATAGAGCAATAACTACTAGTGTACAAAAATTACCCCTATCATAAAACAACTAGCAATATCGTACATAAAGAAAATTATTTTTAAATGCGCTCTATTCAAAACACGATTACCTTTTTACTAAAATTATGAGATACTTTTCTTTTACGCTTACTGAATATTTTCTTATTCCTCATTCTATTCTTAATATCCAAATTTAAAGAAATTTGATTGGTTCAGAGACTTATTCAAAGTCAAACCTTAATGTTATTTCAGGTTACGAATTCGAGCAAACACTTGAACTTCAGATGAGCACCCAAGCGAAAAAACGAACATTGACCAACCAATTATGATACACTTAAAGAATATTGTTAGATAAAATCAAAGTATTACTCATATATCACGATCAAAATCAATAACGTTTCGAAATGAACTTAATCTTGGAATTTATCGATGTCCAATCATATAAATACTCTTGACGCATTGTTAGCACCGAACTGTATTTTTCTAAACGGAACGATGAAATACTTCGCAATTCTCTTGGTTGTGGCGACGGCTTGCCAATGCAAGGTGTTCCCTTACAATACCGCCTATGGATACTTGAAGAACTCCATTGCTGAGGCGGACAAACTTCGTCAGCTGGAAGAAGACTTCCTAAGCCAGAAAATCGTTGGCGGAGTGCCTGCTGCCCTTGAACAGTACCCTTATCAGGTAAAAAAAAATCAAAATATTTACTTAGTTTAGGCTACAGTAAGAAACATTCCTGCAATGTTTTACCAAGACAGATAACAAGCGCGTAAGTAATTAAATTTTTATTTTAACGCGTAGAACAAAAAGGGTACTAACTACTAGCTTTTCTACGAACTATTAGCTTTTGTCGAAATCTTCGAAACTCTCTCTTTCCACCCCCCGTAAGGGAGACATTACGGGGGGTGGAAAGAGAGAGATTAAAATATCGATAGCTAGAAATGATATCATTACTTAGATAATAACTTGATATGATCAAACACGTATAAATATTTTTAGACGATTATAAAATGCTTGGAACTGCCAATGAGGCTATGCTGTTATTGTTTCTAATCAAATAATGATACAAACGTTAAAACTGATTGATGAAATTCGAGTTACCACAAAGAATTTTGTGGAAACTTCCTACGTTTAGAGTTTAGATCTAAACTAAACTGGATAATTAACTTGAACTGCTTTTGCTTTATTTTCCAGGCAGGACTTGTTATTGATCTTATTGGTCTCCCCGATCGCAATGGTATCTGCGGAGGCTCCCTCATCAGCGGCGACAGGCTTGTCACTGCCGCTCACTGCTGGACTGATGGACAGATACAGGCCTGGAGATATACTGTTGTCCTCGGCAGCGTCACTATCTTTAATGGAGGAACTAGGATCCTTACGAGCGTCGTCGCTACCCATCCTAGCTGGTTCCCTGCGTTAGCACGCAATGACGTTGCTGTTATATACCTGCCCTCAAGTGTAACAATTTCAAGTAAGTCGGTAAACTTGACCGTGCATTTGGACAGGATTGTGGGTATCGGCCCGATCCCACTTTAGGCAGACTTGATATTGTTGAGCGGGACTTTTAGTTAGATGCTGATTATGAAAATAAGGTAACCTTGACAAAACAGAACAATTAGCTCCAACGGCACTTATTAACAGGCATCATTATTCCACACGTATTGAGTTACACAAGAATTGGAAACGATTCTATAGATACGGTAGCGTTAAATCGAATATACGGCAACGCACACACTGATAACGTGCCGGAAGTTTAACCACCGACGAGTTCAGATCTGCGGGGCATGATACCGACCACTCTCATAGCCTCTCGCCATAGCCAACGCTATGGTCTCTAGCACAAGGTCGTGAGAAAAATCGTAGTCAAAAACCTGGTTGAGACGGTTCTGATGCAAACTGCTCGTTAAAAAAATTTGTAAAAATTTTTTTAAGTTAAACGGTTTTATTGAAAATAAAGATTTTAAAAAAATTATGTAGACAATTTACTAAAAGCTAAAAAATAAGTCGGTAGATCCTAGGTACCAGTCATCATACCGCTCTCCTCTCAACCTAGGGCATTGATCACACAAAAAAATAAAACAATAAAACCGTTTAAGTAACTTAAAAAAATTTTTTACTCATTTTTTTATTTTCAAGTTTTTGGTTTTTCATAATGTCATCTATTCTACTAGTTAAGACCTTTTAATTGATACCCATTATTGAAGGGGTTGTGAAAAGATAAAAATGAACCAGCCGCTTTGTTAGCGGCCATATTAGATTAGAACTATTTTACTAATCAAGCTTTTTCATTTGATACCCATATTGAGGTAGTAGTGATAAAATATATATAACCCGCCATAATGTAGCAGCAGCCATCTTGAATTTACAATGATACCGTATGTATTGAATTATATTGTCATCAGAACTAAAGCTGTGTACCAAATTACAGATTAATCCTTCAACAGGAAGGGGGTCAAATTTCAATTACTAGATTTGACCCAAACAAATAAATAAACAAGGCAAGCTAAATAAAACCGTTTAAAAAGGGTTGTACCGAATAAAGAAGAAAAAGTATATGAACATTCCAGTTCCAGTTTATTTTACTTTTCTGTAATCATAATTTAGCAGTAAGTAGTTTAATTTACATGTAATCCCGATTTTCTGTTTATAGGTACTATCGCTCCAGTCGCGTTACCTTCTGGGGACGAGCTCCTTGAGGACTTCGCAGGCGAACACGCCATTGCATCTGGTTTCGGCATTACCGTTGATGGTGAGATAACAATTCATTTAAATATAGCTTCAGGCTCTTAAAATTCTGAAAGACTGGGCAAATTCCTAATCATGTTCACAAACTGACAAATTATAAAGGTTTAGGGACTGAACAGGGATCCACATACTCGTACATGCTACTTTTACTTACACAAAAATGCTTAGAAAATTAATCAATAATATGCCGATGGCGCAGCGACTTGCGCGTTCGTGTTATGGGCAATGCCGAATTCAAATTTCCCATACGAGACCAAATCAAAACAGCTCAATGTTTCGAAGGGTTGGTATAGGTTTGTTGTAAGATTGCAACGACTTTCATCTTACTGATGGCAATCGTTGCAAGCTTACAACCCACCAATACGCATTAGACCAGCGTAGTTGGTATATGGCCGATCTCCCCATGTGATATTGTCCAGTTCATGTGGAAAGGCCTAAGATCGTCAAAGGAATGTTTATAAACTGACGATGATGAGGCAAAAACAATTGAAAATAACATTTTATAAAACAATATTTCAGGTGGTACCGTGTCTCCGCATTTGAACCACGTCAACTTGAACGTGATCACGAACAGCATATGCGGCTACGCCTTCCCCTTGATCCTGCAGCCAACCAACATCTGCACCAGCGGTATCGGCGGTGTCGGCGTTTGCAGCGGTGACTCGGGCGGACCGCTCGTCGTCACCAGGAATGACAGACGTTTCTTGGTATGTTTTTTTTTTTTTTTATATTTTATTTTAATCGGTACATAAACAGCCAAGGCCAATATAAATGTACACAACTAGCTTAGTATGATAACAAAAAAAAACATTTATAAAAGTAATGATGCTTAAACACTACAACTTACAATAATCACATTATTCATAAAACGAGAGGACTAACATGAAATCTGTAATCTGTGAACCACAACAGTCGATAAAAATACTGCCATATATAAAAAATATAAAAAATAGTTACTATATAAGTAGATAATATTAACAAATAATTGTATAAATAATAATGTTTTATTTCTGTTTTTACTTATATGATACTTAAATAAATAACTAAAATTATGCAAACAAATACAGAGAGTGTGTAAATAGTTTAAGGGGAGATAAAGCTTAATTTTATCTTATTATTATTATCTTATGTTATAGCGTTTGTTTCTCCTCGGGAATTATATTTTAGAGCTTTGAAACTGACACATGTCTTTAAAATGAGATAGAACTAGGAAGAGGAACACTTAATGACCACACAGAATAAAATCAATATCTCGTACAGTAACTTAATAAGTCAATCAGTTCCCCGGCTCAGCTTGTATTTTAGCAATTTTATTATGCGATCAATGCTATTGCATTTTTTATATTCTGGATCTTTTTTAGACTATAAAAAAAGAAATCTTATAACATCCATGACAGACCATAACTCGGACTACAACATCATCACATTATCACCGGTCTGCGATTGCTAAGGTTAAACAACTTTCGCAAAGGCCACTCATCGGATAGGTGACCAAAAATTTATCATATCACCAAGAGGCCCGCGTGGTGGTTTATGGTCCGTTCTCCCTATATCCATAGACAAGGCTCGTGTCCCAGCAGTGGGAACATAATATGAGCTGGTGATGAACAGGTTCCTGTGGGATAACACTATCCTTCGAGTCCGAGAAACGTAGTCGTGGGCAACTACCAGTTATAAATAAATCGTTAATAATTTGTCCAAACATACAGTATACTTAATTCCAACGTACGTTTCTTCACAGGTTGGTGTCACCTCCTTTGGCTCCGGCTTGGGTTGCGCGGCAAACCTCCCAGCAGCGTATTCAAGAGTCACATCTTTCACTGATTTCTTTAACCAACATTTATAAATATTATTAATTTTATTTGTTAATAATTTTGTAATTGTGAAAAATAAGTATTATAAAATTCAAGTGTGTGTGTAATAATCGATGTAGTCACTTGACATTATGAAGTGTTTCTTTATTTCAACACTTATTCTGTTATTGGCCACAGATAGCCTTTACAGCGTCGCACTGTAGTACATACGCATGTATAAAGTTCTCATCTCTTCTTTATAGATGTCCTGGGGCTATCGTTTGATACACCATTATTTTTGTATCAGAATTCTAATCAGGCTGACACTAGTACTAGACATAGTATATATATAGACCAAAACAAACAAGTAAGTAGTTAATGTGTTCGCTTAAGCTACTGGGTGTGAGATGAGGCGATACAATGCACCAACTTTCGTTCAATAATTTAATACTATAATATGACTAAGGAATCTGAAATGTTGATATAGGTGTGTATGTAGGTGTAATTTACACTATTGTATAATTTTGAGTCACTATTCGTAACATCAATATTCGTAATTTAGTAGCTGCATATTTATAACGGCTACCATTTTTTTAAGGTTCTGTTCATATCTAAACGGTCTCAATCGTCGCGATCGCTACGTATTTTCGACCTTATGACAGCGCCGCCTGAAGGATCAGCCGTTTTTATTTATTTTATTTTAGGAACACCAACAGCTATTATATATATAGTATATATATATATTGATCAAAGAACATCTTAGACGGGGCCTAATCGACGCTTCGCTATTGTTCAACAGATCAATGTCAAGCTGCTTCAATAGAGTGTTATAGGAGTTACACGCGCGCCATCTGTAAGAATTTTGCCTAAAGTTCGATGAAGCGGGGGGGGAGATGTATAAGGGGGTTGGGGGTTGAACCTAAAGGGCTTCGCTGGAACTCTGAAGGCAATTTTGGACACAAGCTCAGGACAGTCAATAAAACTATTTGCAATTTTCTTAAGGAAGATCAGGTCTGCAATCTGGCAGCGCTTTTCCAAAGGTACTGATTCATATCGCTCCTTGGTGCGGAAGCAGAGGTACTTAGTAAATTTCCTTTGAATGTTTTCTAAGCGTAATATATAAGTCTGGTATCTGGGGTTCCAAACTTGCGACGCGTAGGTACTCCAGTGGAATACGAACAACAGAGCAATATAAAATCTTAAATGTTTTAGCTTGAGTAAAGTCACTGGAACTACGCATTATGAAACCAAGGGACTTAGAAGCTTTAGCAATATGAGCATCGAAGAGCAACTTGGAATCATGAAACACACCAAGGTCCCGCACAAAAGTAACTCGCCCCAGACCTGACAATACTACACTTTTACTACACTTTCAGAACAGTAAATATCCAGTCTAATTAGGTCTTCCTGCAAAAGCGCAGCGTCACCGTATGATGAAATAGGTGCTAGTATTTTCATGTCATCCGCAAAGCACAATAACTGCGATGACCTAAAACAGCGTTCAATGTCGCTAACAAAAACCGCAAACAGTGATCCCTGAGGCACACCGCTCGGGACTGTCAACCATACAGAGATATCATTTTTGACCACTAGGTCTACCTAGTGGTCAAAAATGATATCTCTGTATGGTTGACTCTAGTCAGCTTCAAAGTAATCTGAGCGTTCAAACCTACCAAAAATATCTGAACGTTTGACAAAAATCACTCTTAGTCCAATACGTGAAAGGTGTACCTTCATTCAATGTCATTTGTTCTCAAACAACAAATAAAAATGAATTTCTACGTCTTGAGATAAGGTTGATTTTTGTCAAATTTTCCGATATTTTTGGTGTGTTGGAACACTCGGATAATTTTGAATCTGACTGTACCTACTGCCTGCGAGTGATTATGAATGTAAGAAGACAGCCACCTAAACAAATCACCACGGACGCCAAGTAGTTTTAAATGTTCACAAACCGAGGTGACGTCTTAAATTACTGCTTGGAGATGAACTATAGTTTATTAATTGATTGAACAATAAAATCAATAATAGGTAGGTAAGTATAATAGAATACAATTTAGGTTGTCTTGAGCTCGTCACGGAAATTCCTACACCGAAAACTTTGTGATTTGCTTGTATTTACTGGTTCTACGTATATAAATTATTATGACCAAAAGAAACTACTATTTTTCTTCCGACTCTTTATTATCCGAATTTTGATCATTCATAATATCTAAAAATGAATGTGTATTTGTTTGTCTCATATTGTGCTATTTCTGATTTCCGTTCCTATAATAATAATATAATTATTTATTTTCAGGCTACAAAGTCAAAAAACAGGCTTGTAGTTATATATATCTTAGAAACTAAAACATACATACCGATATACATCGGATGCTTAAAACTTTAATAAGTTGTTGTACGAACGCCCGCAAGGTTTCAGAGTTGGTAAAACTATCATCTGATAAGAATGCATAATTAAAAAAATATATAAATCAATTTATATAAAGTTATAAATTCGAGAAAAGTGTAGAAAAAAATTCGAAGCGGCGTTCGAAGCCTTCATCATCATCATCGGCCTATCTTAGTCCACTGCTGGACATAGGCCTGCCCTAACCCGAATATATCAGAATATATCAGAGGTTGAAAAGGAGGATACGGCTTCCCGGTATACCAGGTTAGGTGTACTACCAATTAGGCTATCGTGACTCTGTCCGAGTAGCTAGGACATAGCTGCTGCTACTCAGGGATAGAATATAAGATAACAACATCTGTGACTATTCATAAACAAATTAAAATTGAATACGAAAATGAAATTAATAATGAGATAGAAAAAATAACAGATTGGTTAGGAATAATAATTTAAATATAAATATAACAAAAACAAAATATATTCAATTTTGCAATAAAAATGGTGAACCTCTACATTTATCCATACGTCATCGAAATGAACTTATTACGGAAACTACATACATCAGCCGCTTTTCTTGGTACTGAAATAGACGCTAAGCTAACATGGCAACAACACGTTGATATGGTATGCCAGAAGCTAAATAGGTTTGTTTTTACTCTTTATCGCCTAACACAGTTAGCTAACCAAAAGACAGCTTTAATGGCATATCATAGATACGTAGGTTCTATCCTTAGGTATGAGCTGGTCATGTGGGGCAATTCAACCAACATCAATCGTGCCTTCATTATACAAAAAAAAATTATAAGGTAATATGCGGTGTAGTGCAGTTAGAATCGTGTAGACCACTCTTTAAAAAGTTAAACATTCTTGCGTTACCATCGCTATATATATTCGAAGTATGATTGTTCGCGAAGAAAAATACGGATCTTTCTACAAAGAATAGAGAAAAACTCAATTTCCGAACAAGATATCCATCTAAATTAACTCTACCTCCTTCCGCTACAACCTGCTTTACTAGGAATAGTTACAGTATGTGCATTAAATTATACAATTTACTACCAGAGCCGATTCAAAATCTTTTATTTCCAAAGTATAAGCGGATCATTTTTAGAATCCTAGTTGAAAATTGCTTTTACGACACTAAGGAATTCATAAGATCCTGCCGTGATGGACACACTAGAACAATAATTTGCAAATAAATGTTGACTGTTCTGTAATTTTACTAGCATGATTGATGCTGATTTAATTGTTTAATTGTTTATTTAGATGTTATATTCAGATTTATATTGTTAATGGTATTTTAAATTAATTATTGACATAAATTGTATTTAGTTATTTTATTATTGAGATGTATTTTATTTATATTTTTAATGGTACGTTATGATGATATTTTTTAATTAATGATTAGTGTAAGGCATGACGATTGTCAATTTGCTTATCGATAATTCGGTAAAACATGCAAGTGCGATAAATATTATCTTAAAAACCAAAAATGTAGCATGTTTTCTGCAAATAAATATATTCATTCATATTCAACGTTTCTTTGCTACTTAGATAGCCCTCAGTTGTTAAAGATTCCGGCTTATTATCACTCAACATCAAATAAGATTAATGCCAAGTAGGTAAGACATAAAAAAATTAGTTTTACAGATTAACTACATACCTTACCAGTACCTAATGACGTTATGTCACCGCACTTTGGATACCTGAATCATTAGGTTTTTTGCTTTCTTATCTTATAACTAAGACAACTTACCTGTTATCTGAATCACAAATTATTTCATTCCGTGATTATATATTAATAAGTCGACTAATGTTAATCGTTTCAAAAAATACAAACATCCGAATATCTGCGTGTTCCGTAGTTTAATTTTAAAAAATATGGTTTTAATTAGAATTTATAGCATTTTATAATAAACAGGGGTGGTAGGTGACCAAAAAACTATCATCTCGAGCTCCTCCGTGCTTCGGAAGGCACGTAAAGCCGTTGGTCCCGGCTGCATTAACAGTCGTTAACAACCGCCAATCCGCACTGGGCCCGCGTGGTGGTTTATGGCCCGTCCTCCACATCCATCCATAGGGAAGGCTCGTGCCCCAGCAGTGGGGACATAAAATGAGCTGATGATGATAATATATAGAGCGCATAAAAATATATTACATTCCACATTAAAACAGAACATAAGCGGCCCAAAAGCTCATAAAAAATATATCTAGGTGTAGCTATGCAACGCCCATAGCACAGAATAAGGAAGTATACCCCATCGTTTTAATTTGTTTTAAAAGATAGACGGTACAAATCGATATCAGGTAAGGCGTTAAGTAACATGAGAATATTGTCCTTTGAAAAATAGAGATATTTTCATCAAAGCTGCTGCCTATATCTATATCATTCACGTAGCATTAAATAACATGGTGCTTAGTAATCATTCCCCGTGTGGTGCCGGGGGTAAAGAATTGCACCACCCCATCTCTTCCCGTGGGTGTCGTAGAAGGCGACTATGGGACCATTCCAGAGGATGGGCAGCAGCGTCTCTCTGTGATTATTCTCACCTTACTGCGATCGCCAACCCGCCTGCCAAGCGTGGCGATTATGGCAAATTCCCCTCAAAATGATTAATCCTTGAGGGAGGCCTTTGTCCAGCAGTGGACGTCTTTTTGGCTGACATGATGATGATGATGATAGTAATCATTAACGTAAATTGACGTCTCTTAGTAAGGCAGTTAATAACGGATCGCCAAAAACAATCGGTTGGTTCATACATATCATCAGTACTGTGGCTACCTAATTTGTTGTAATCGGGTGTTTTATCAACTGCATTTACAGTATAAATGTTCAGCGACATATTACATCGCTTTGCTTTTAGTTCAAAATCGCAACGATGAAATTCCTTGCTCTGTTACTCGTTGCGGTGTCCCTCGCTCAGGGCAAGGTGTTGGTTAATAACAACAACGCCTATGGTTACCTGGAGAGCTCCATTGCTGTGGCGGAGAAACGGAGGGAGCTTGAGAACCAGAGGATCGTCGGCGGTGTGCCAGCCGGACAAGACCAGTACCCCTACAAGGTCGTTACGGAACTATATCATTCGAAATTCAAGAAGTATTATTCATTAGTCGTAAAAAATGTAGGATCTCATTGTGGCTTTAAAAAGTTTTTATACACTTTTAATTTTTTCTTAATTTCTTCAAGCCATGCTTTTTGTTTCTCTCTATCCATCCATAGAGAATGCTCATGCCCCAGCAGTGGGGACATAAAATTAGCCGGTGATGGGGTGGATAAATTAAATGCTTTTTTAATTATCAAAAGTGGCTTTCTGGGTGCCTAGTGCAAGTTTTAGTTGCACTTATATCACGTTAACGTCACTTCCTGGTGACAAAGAAGGTGAGTTGCAATTTTGTCAAACAAATTCTCATTATCGTTAACGTCATAGAATGGCAAATTAACCTCCCACTAGGCCACTTGAACTACACTAACATCATATTATTATACAGGCCGGTCTTGTCATCGACCTTTTGGGTTTCGATGGCGTTGCCGTCTGTGGAGCCGTCTTAATCAGCCCCGATAGACTTACCACCGCGTCTCACTGCTGGTTCGACGGCGTCAACCAGGCGTGGAAGTTCACCGTCGTGCTCGGCTCCACCACTCTCTTCTCTGGTGGCATCAGGGTCGAGACCAGCGTCGTCGTCACACACCCTAACTGGTTCCCCGCATTGGCACGCAATGATATCGCTGTCATCTATTTGGCATCCGCCGTTTCCATCTCAAGTGTGTACAAACATTTATATTAAATTTAACTGTTGAACCTTTTTATAAATAGTACGTTTTTCATATATTTAAATTATTTGCTTACAGATGCCATAGCTCCCATTGCTCTTCCGTCTGGATCTCAAATTCTTGAAGATTTCGTCGGCGAAACGGCCATTGCTGTAGGATATGGACTTACTAGCGACGGTAATGATCCAATTTTTTTAAAGTACTAGAAACAATTTAATTACATAACTTGTTTGTCCGTTTTTTATAGTTGATATTATTATTTATACAGATATTAGATCTTCAAGACGTTGGAGATATAAACTTAATTATTTCTCTCTTGTTCTGAGATATTTTTTAAACATTTATAGATGGTTCCATCTCTACCAACCAAATCTTGAGCCACGTCAGCTTAAACGTCATCGCCAACTCGGCCTGCAGTACCGCCTTCCCCCTGATCCTGCAGCCCACCAACATCTGCACCAGCGGCATCGGTGGAGTCGGCACTTGCAGTGGTGATTCCGGTGGCCCTCTTGTTATCAACAGGGACGATAAGCACCTTTTGGTAAGTCGAAACTCTTATTTACTTATTTACTAAACATTGTAATACTCATTATTTTTAAAAACCATCATCAATTAAATTTAATCAAAAAGTGTATGTATGTATGTATGTGTGTGTGTATATATGTATGTATGTATGTATGTATGTATGTATGTATGTATGTATGTATATTATGCTATGTATATTATGCTATGCTATTTAGTATAGCCCCCCAAAAAACTCGATTTTTTTTACATTTTTCAAAATTCCAAAAAATTTTTCCAGCCGCTTTTCAAAATTCAAACGCTCACACGTGTCTCGATAAATTTCTCAACTCTTGGTACTATTTCTATCTCGATTCTCCCAAAATCCTCGGAGCTATGGCCAAAAATACGTTTCAGGCGATTTGTATCTGATAACCATTTTCAATGGTAAAAGTAAAAAATAAATTAGGAGTAAAAAACTTTTTTTAAAACAAGCTTTTATTTAAATGCGTTAAAAAGAAAAAATAAACTTTTACTATCAACATGAAACGTCATCATTACACAATTATATGATATAAAAACTTGTCGCGAGATTTACTTAAGTACTCGTATTTACTTAGATTTAACATTTTAATAGTTTTTCAATCACAAGTACCTACCTACTTTCGGTGCATCTATCGCTATAGCAATTAGGTATTGCTAATTTTATAAAAGCTCTTGCAAAGATAATAAGAGTAGGTACACTGCGTACTCCGATTGAATACTACTTATCAAACTAGCACTTTGCATTTTTTTATTTCCTCTCTTGTTTATATTAAGGGGGTGCAGCGCGGAATTTCGAAAATTTACGTGTTTTTAAGTCACTGGTGCTAGGCGCTAAATAGGTCATATACATTAAAAGGACTAGTGTAGGTTAGCTTGATCCTTTCACAAGGCCATGGTCGTCTTGGAATTTGAAACAAATACCCAGAAACTGCATAAACAATACGTAAAATTAATGATATCTAAAAACTTATTTCTTCAGAAACTTTGTTAATATAGCACAAATGAAACAATGATCCGACATCAAAATGTTTGTAGGTATTGATATTCCGCAGGCCACTGTTGTCTTATTTTTTAACTAGCTGTGCCCTGCGGTTTCACCCGCGTTAATTAGCGACTGTTCCACTCCTATTAGTCATAGCGTGATGTAATATAGCCTATAGCCTTCCTCAATAAATGGACTATTTAACACAAAAAGAATTTTTCAATTCGAATCAGTAGTTCCTGAGATTAGCGCGTTCAAACAAACAAACAAACAAACAAACAAACAAACTCTTCAGCTTTATAATATTAGTATAGATAAAAAAATATGAATATAAAAATATTAAGACTTTTATTATTTTTTACTCAAACGCTTATGATTTTACGAAAGTAAACATTGCTCTAATTAAATCACCAGCCTACTCTGTACAGATATTAGTGTGCGTGCGTATTCTTGTCGTGCGCCGTTGTCACACCACTGCCACGCGCCGCTCGCTCGCTATCGTAAAGAACCTTAAAACTCGCAGTTTTGCGTCCGCGCTGCACCCCCGTAGCTTGACTGTTGTCTTTTATTGTCAACCAGAAACTTTTTATCATTGCAAGTCCATCATCCACAAATGTGACGAACGAAATTAATTACATAATTGAATTTATTCGCATTCTTGATTATTTATTAAAGAATTTATAATACTATTTAGCCTAAAAATTGGGCCATGTAAATATGTTGTTTCGTTTAATTACAGATCGGTGTGACCTCCTTCGGATCAGCCCTCGGTTGCCAGGCTAATCTGCCCGCTGTCTTCGCCAGAATCACCTCTTACGTGGACTTCCTCACCGAGCACATATAAATAAATAATAATAAAACTCTTTTTATTTAGAGAAGGTACTATTTTTTCGGAATATAAATTGAGCCGTTAATTTAATTTACTGTTAATAATTATTTTATCCTTTATCGCCCATATCGATCCAATAGGACTTGTTCGTCAACTCAGTTATGGTGATGATGATGAGTTGCTGACACTGGGTTGCTGTTGAAAACTTTACTTTTAAGGTATCCCCAAAGAAAGAAGTCCATTGGGGAGAAGCCCGGGCTACGAGGTGGCCAGTTAATAGCACCTCTTCTGGATATCACTTTTTGTCCAAAAATTTCGCGAACAGCACTTGATGAGTCGTTGGAAGTGTGGTATGTTGCCCCATCCCCATCTTGCTGAAACCACGATCGTTGATTAAAACCATCCAAATCCTGTAGCGCTGGTAAAAAAAGTTCTGTAGCATACCGCTCTGTTTCACTGTAACATTTCCTCGGCGATCTTCAAAAAAGTGTGGACCAATACCTAATGCCTCTTGCTAACAAACAAAGCTGCCCATACAGTAACCTTGGATGAATGGTTTTTGATGCTTTAATTTAGGATTAGTGTCACTCCAATACTTGCAATTTTACCTATTCACATGCCCATTGGATGCGAGCAGCACAAAACCGATCGTTGTAGAGATCCTTGGGGGAGGCCTTTGTCCAGCAGTGGACATCATGATGCTGGTGATGATGACATGCCCATTTAGATGGAAGTGTGCCACGTCTGAGAAAAATATGTTAGTAAAGCTGGTGAACCTCTCTAACATGTCGTTTGCAAATTGGAGCCTGTGAGCGTGAGCTTGAGACTTTAATTCCTGTACCATTTGGATTTTGTACGGATGTAAATGTAAATCTTTTTGAAGAATACGAATCAAAGATGTTCTGGGCACACCTAAGGCGTTAGACCGCTTCCGAGTACAATCCAGGATCTTCACGAATAGACGCTCTTACACGTTCGGCGTTTTCGAGATCTCTTGATGTTCTAGGTCGGCCTGATCGTGGTTGATTCCTTGTTGAACCTGTCTCCTCGAACTTCTGTACCCATTTTCTAATCAATTGAATCGATGGAGCTTCATTTTTACGCCGTATGTTGTAATGAGCGCAACATTTTCGTTGCGCTAGAGTAAAAGAATCGTTGTTGCGGTAGTACTCGCGTACACAGAACACACGTTGTTTATCGCTGAACGACGCCATGGTACTGAATTCCCATTGGCCGCTTTTGCGCTTCGTACCCACCCCACCCCGCCGACTCTGCTCGTCGCAGCTACCGATTCAAATTTAAACGGACTCTTGGTCCATCTGTAGTTAACTACCATACCGTAGCATAGCATAGCTACGGCCCCGGCTAAAAAGATAAAAATACAAAATCAATGATGATGATGACGCATTGTAATCACAAAAAATTGTGTGACGTAGTTCTTTCAAGACGGAGAGTGCGTCTTTTAAAATTATTAAGAAATAGCACCCATCGAGTATTTTATTTCCACTAGTACCTACAATAATTCAGAAAAAGTAAGTATGAAAATCATATGAAAATCCCTCAGAATAATAACTAAAACTTTATTGTTCTGGGGAAAATCCATATCAGTCTATCCTTTTATTTTTTATTTAAAAATAGAATCATGGCAACCACAGCTGTAGATATAACTGGAGAGGCCGGAGAGCTGTAGATATAACTGGGGGGTAACCACGAGCTCTTATAGCAGTACTATTCCAGTTGTGAAAACGAGACGCGTGTAGCGGCGAATATGCTCGCGTCTCTTTTCCACTACTGCAATAATACTGCTATAAGAGCTCATAGTCAGGAGGCTGTTAGTTGAAACTGTCTTGAAGCTGTCTGGTGGATAGGGTAACCTTTACTAATTCATAAAAATCAGGAATTTGAAGTGGAGTAAAGATGAAAGAGTAAGAAAATAAACGAATATAAAAAATCCATTTCAAATCATTTATTAAAGAAAAATAAGTATAATTAAATATAATACAATGAGCTGGATAAAAATAAAAAAGAGTAAATTTTTACCCTAAACTTTAGGGCCTAAAGCATACACTGTATGTACATATTGTTAATACTCGTAACGAACTAGAAACTTTGGTTTTGGGGGGTGTCCATTGGCGGCGATGATTACTTTCCATCAGGTGACCCACATGCTCGTTTGCCTCCTTTTAACATAAAAAAAAAACTAGAAATATTGTCCTAGAAAAACTCACAAATTTAAATAAATATTATTTTGAATATAATTATAGACCTCAATATTGCAATACCAATTTATTGTTTTTATATCACTTCGATACGATTCGTAAAAAAAAAAAATACCCACTTATTAATTTTGTTAACATAAGACAAACGAGGAGAACTAAAATTTTGCCATACAAATTCTCGTTTCATCCACGTGATCAAATTTTGAATAGTAATTTAAACTCGCATTAGGCACTGATCAGTGAGCCAAGCAATAATAATTTCTTTTTATCGTTGCGTAAAAGAGAAACATTGTATGGTATGGAAATAACCTTTCAAACAACTTTATGTACTTCGAAATTTATCTTCGCAGCAATGAAGCATGCTTATATCGAAAAGGATTTTTTTAGTCACATTTAAATCATATTTTAAGTTGAAACTTAAACATATAGGTATTTCAAAAACCAATTTAAAAAGTATTCCCAATCCCACCCAAAATTAAGGAACTCAAAGAACTCTCTCATGGTCACACTACACTACTGACACCTATCTAGGTGTCCACTCAACTATGATAATAAACAAAAAATGAATACAAAAATCAATTTATTTCACTTTAAAACTTATTGGAACTTAAACCCAAGACTAATTAACGTCTGGAAAACACTTTAACTCAACACTTTATGAGGATATACTCCAATAATTTGTTGAAAACCGTTTGATATTCTTTGAGTAGTAATAGGTGGTAATAGTTTTATAAAACTGTCATTTATATGTAAGAATTGATATTTTATTTCACATCCTGGATACCATGTACTTCCACAACCACGCACTACACATTAATGGATCATTTTACTTAATAAAAAAAACGACGGGTTGCACTCTGGGAGTGCCGGCAGAAGTGAAAACTTGAATATTAACGTTGTGCATTTTTGATATTTTGGAATGGTTAGGGAATAATTTTGCACGAATTGCTTTAATTATCAGTATAAAAGTACTCTCATTTATGTGGTAGAATATTTATTTATTGGGCTATCGTACACAAACATGACAATTTATATTACATTAAAAAGTTATATTAAGTTGTATTAAAAATTTATATTACGCCGCGCCAGCTGTCTACTCTCCATCCGTCTTACGAATTTTCGATCAGGTCACGTGTCCTGACGCGAGTTTAACATTTTTTACCCATTCCTCTACTCTCCAACCGTCTTACGAATTTTCGATCAGGTCACGTGTCCTGACAGTCACGTGTCCGGACGCGAGTTAAAAATTTTTTACCCATTCCAAAAAAAAGTGCACGACGCCGCTAAAAAATTTTTTACTTCAATAATCTATTACGTGAAATTATCAAAAGAAAAACTTGAGTCGACAACTAAACATGAGTGACAGCCGGCATTATTTAAATATTTAATAGCGGCTACTAGGTATACTATATATATATGTACATATGTATACTAGGTCCTTAAAAGTCGGTATATATTGTAGATTACATACAGTTCACGGAACAGGGTAATGTTATTATGAAAAAGCGTTTTAAAATTTTTTAAAGTTTTTAAAATTTCCGTCTGATATTATATTAGTTTTATTAGTTCAAATTGCGTGTGCGATCTTATTTTAGTTTACTTAATAGTGGTAATTTTAATTTAGTTTACCCATTTATCGGCAGATTTGATTTATTGACTATGAATACCTGCCACCAAACAAAGTGATTTCAAGGCTGCTTCAGCAACAGGCCTCTCCAGTTATATCTACAACTTCATGACAACCACGGAGGTCATCTTCCAAGGATTTTATTTATAAAGGAACATGAAGGGTTTTGTATGAACCCCGTCCCCACCATGCAACAGTCATGGGATACGTGTCAATTTGTTCATTGGGACCCAAAAAAGTCTAAAGTACCTGTATTAATTGTAAAAACTATTGGGTTTATATATTTAAAAAAATAACTTTCGGCAAAAATGTATTTAGTTTTAAACAAAAATCATTTATTCCATAAACAAAAAAGCATATTTCACGTAAACAAATGACGATTCTACATAGTGTAAGTGAAAAAATATATATACTACTCAAAACAAAATAAGGGCCACGAGGTATTTTGTCTGTACCATGAAAATAATAAAACCAATATTAATTTTTTTGTCTCCATAACGAAAACTAATGTTGTTTTTACCGTGTAGACCAATAAATTTATTCCAATAATAATGATTAAAAAGTTTATTTGCTTTTGAAAGAAAAAACACATTTAAGGTTAAAAATAAAAACAATGTAAAGTTACTGAAAACAAAAGAAAATACTCCATGCTCATCTTTTAGTAACGGGTATGCCCCCCTCGTTTCGTTACGCACTCCTGAAGCCTGGAGTGCATGCTCTCAATCAAATGCCTGACATTTTCCATTGGAATCTCTTCCCAGGCTCTTTTAACAGCGTTGATGAGTTGCTGTTGGTTGTGGATTTCCTGATCACCGTCTCTAACTCTTCGTTTCAACTGATCCCACATGTGCTCTATTGGATTTAAGTCCGGACTGTTCGCCGGCCACGGCAAGACTTGAATTTGAGACGCTTCCAGTACAAACCGAGTCGCTTGAGCCGTGTGTGCACGAGCATTGTCTTGCATCAAGATGAATCCAGGACCCGCTCGCTGGGCAAATGGGATCACATGTGGTCTGACGACTTCCTCAATATACCGCTGAGCAGTAACAGTACCCTCATTTAAAATAGCGAGCTCAGTTTTGCCGTGTAAGCTTATCCCGCCCCAAATCATTACATTTGGACCACCAAAACGATCGACTTCATGGATGCAGGCTTCTGAAAATCTCTCGCCGCGTCTTCTCCATACTCTAATACGCCGATCGTCGTTAAAAAATTTAACTTTGCATTCGTCTGTGAAGAGCACCATGCCCCATTGGTTTATGTCCCAGTCCAAATGTTGACGGGAAAATCTTAAAACGATTTGCACGATGATTTCTGGTTAATGGAATACGGACAACTCGCCTTTTTGATGCCTGCTGGTCTTCATGCAATCGATTACGAATAGTTTGGTCACTGACACGAGTACCCGTTGTGAGCCGTAAACGATTTTGCAGCTTGCGGGCCGTCGTTGTGCGATCTCGGCGCGCACTTAATCGAATGTAACGATCCTCTTGAGCTGTTGTAATGCGAACTCTGCCCGAACCAGGTCTTCTTCTAACACTGCCGGTCTCTTGGAAACGATTCCATAGAAAAACACAAATGTTGAAAAAATTTCCACGAGCAGGATTTGAACCTGCACCCTTCTGACATTCCGGGTCAGGTGCTCTTCCAATTGAGCTATCGTGGTTCTAACCAGCCCGCCGAAATTATTCAACACTTTTTACTTTGTAAGCCAAAGGCGCCCATTCAATGTCAACAACTACCGTCATTAACATCCGATCATAATATTTTTACAAATATTAAAGATCAGTTAAGAAATAAGCAAGCTATTTTATAAAATGTTCAAAATGATTTTTAAAGCAAATTTTGTTGCGAACAAATTACAAAAACACAAATGTTGAAAAAATTTCCACGATGGGCGCCTTTGGCTTACAAAGTAAAAAGAGTTGAATAATTTCGGCGGGCTGGTTAGAACCACGATAGCTCAATTGGAAGAGCACCTGACCCGGAATGTCAGAAGGGTGCAGGTTCAAATCCTGCTCGTGGAAATTTTTTCAACATTTGTGTTTTTGTAATTTGTTCGCAACAAAATTTGCTTTAAAAATCATTTTGAACATTTTATAAAATAGCTTGCTTATTTCTTAACTGATCTTTAATATTTGTAAAAATATTATGATCGGATGTTAATGACGGTAGTTGTTGACATTGAATGGGCGCCTTTGGCTTACAAAGTAAAAAGTGTTGAATAATTTCGGCGGGCTGGTTAGAACCACGATAGCTCAATTGGAAGAGCACCTGACCCGGAATGTCAGAAGGGTGCAGGTTCAAATCCTGCTCGTGGAAATTTTTTCAACATTTGTGTTTTTGTAATTTGTTCGCAACAAAATTTGCTTTAAAAATCATTTTGAACATTTTAACGATTCCATAGATTTTGAATAGCTCTTCGAGAAAATCCCAATTGCAAACCCACAGATCGCTGCGAATGACCTTCTTCAATCATTGTAACGGCTCTGGTTGCTGTCAGCGAGTCCATATGACGCCTGCGTGCTTGTGGCATATTGCAAAAGATGTTTCTGACTCGAGATATCAATGAACTCTGATAATTTCTAATAAACCAAGAAGCTAAGGAAAGCAAAACGTCAAAGAAAATGCAATCAAAATTTTCAAAAATAATTTTAAATCAAATTTTGTTTAAAATTGTTGCCAGCATTAGATGAATACTACAATATTAAAAAGTTTAGGTATCAAAGAGTTTGTATACTTAATATTTTCCTACTTTCAATAATATGTAAATGTTTAATAATTTACACCAAAATGAAAAAATACCTCGTGGCCCTTATTTTGTTTTGAGTAGTATATATTAAAATGCTAACCTAACCTAACCTTTTTTTTTATTCTGGGGAAAATTCCCTACGGAATCATCCCGCGGGTCGGGGCTACCCGCGGGTGTATATGGGGTTGACCTGAGGTGTTGTGCGGCCGACCCTCTAAAAGCCCAGAGAAAAACCTAACCTAACTTTTATTTTTTACCCTAGGGAAATCTGCTCTCAGATCGTCTCGACCGGGCTGTTGCAAGCGCCCCGGGAGGTGTGTAGGCATGGACGGTAGTCAACTAGTCAGCCCGACCCACTAAAAACCTTTTTTTTTTTTTACCCAGAGGAATGCATTACGCATACCAATGCCTTGAAGAGGCCCAGGTTATGTGGGACTCACCCGTCCGCCTTTCCACAACCCACCGACCATCCGGAGACGTCATTGTCTCCGGTCGGCTGTCAAGGGCCAAGCCCGAGACAGGGAGGGGCGAGGCGGAGGGGGATACCCACTAAACCTCTGGGGGACTACAATCCGAAAACCGGTGAGGCCGCGGGACCTGTTCCGGGGGAAATTTGGGCCGCGGGAACCCACTAAAAACCTAACCTAACCTAACCTTACCTAACCTCTTCTCTTCTCTTCTCTATTCTAACAGATGTTTCAAATGACACTTGTTTCAAATCTGTTGGATGGTGGGGACGTTTCTTTTCATTGTCCTTTCAAACTGAGTTGCAAATATAATGCTGTTTATGGTAAAAAAAGAGGAAACAAATATGAGAAAAGTACTACAAGCCTTGGCCGCAACTAGGCATTGATGTAATAACGACATATCTCGGCGTCAAAGAAATAGCACCTCTACGATAATAACTTTCAAGCCTTATCAATCCTTAACCCACGTATGTAACCTCACCGATATTGATGTCATTTCGAAGCCTAATAAAAAACATTTAAAAAAAAACACATATCTGTTTATTACAAACAAAAACATAACACTACAAATAGGACTTCAAAAAAATTGCAATTTTGCTTTTCAAAAGGGTCGCTAGTTGCGCTACTTTTTGTGGGTATAAAAGGGTCAATACAAGTTCAATGGGGGTCATCGCTATCCAACCGTTAAGGAGGACATACGAGAAGAACTTTCAGAAGAAAAACGACCTTGAAGATGGAAACCACTGCTGATGAAACTGCCCAAGTGATTGTACTACTGCAATCAGGGATACGGCAGTGTTATGCCACTCGGCAAGTTAAGTTGCCGAACTGTTTTTCAATTCGAAAAATTTACCAGCGGTTCCTGCAGACCGGTGGCTACGTCCGGAGGCATGTCACTGGTAGACGCCTAGTAGTAGTACTAGTAGACCGATTCATTGTGTCGAGGTCTTTGAGAAATCGGTTCTCGAATGCTGTTGAGTTGCAACACCAGCTCCAGGCAGCTTGCAGAACAACCGTGAGCGTGTCTTCGGTTAAACGAAGACTGAGGGAGAAGAAGGTAGCGGGTCATAGAGCTGCTACGGGTTCAAAATTGAACGCAGCGCTTCGGCGAGTCCGCTTGCAGTTTGCTCGTGATCACGTCAATTGTTCCCTTGACCAATGGAGAGATGTTCTTTTCTCAGACGAGACGAGAGTCTGCCTTTTCTGCAACGATAGACGCAAAAAAGTGTACAGAAGACAGAGTGAACGTTTCACCCAAGCCTGCATCCAGGAGACGGTAGAATACGGGGGCGGTTCTTTATGTTCTGGTGCGGCATGTCGGCCGACGGCAAAACCGACCTTGTTTGCCTTTCCCGGGCTCAAGGTGCTTGCGGGCAAGGGTCGCTGACTGCTCACCGCTACATCACAGAAATCCTGGAAGAGCATGTGGTCCCATATGCCGGTTTTGTTGGCAAGAGGTTCACATTAATGCACGATTACGCTCACGCTGCAGTAATTGTGCGCGACTACCTTCAAAAGATTGGGATCTCTGTTATGTAGTGGCCAGCGAGAAGTTTAGACCTGAACCCGATAGAGCACCTCTGGGACCATTTGAAATGCAAGGTTCGGTCTCGTGATCCCGCTCCCACGACTCTCCAAGAACTCAACAAGGCCGTTATTGAAGAATGGGCCAGTATCCCACCAGAAGATCTTCTGAAATTGGTAAGGTCCATGCCCATGTCCAGCGTATGGAAGTCGCGATCAGGACTCCTTTTCGGTACCTTTCAAATGATACCCAACATTACCCTCCACGTTGATTTTAAATAAGGTTTAGAGACGCTAGAAGAACGTTTTTTAAAAGGTGCGATTTCTTTGACGCCGAGTGAATTATGTGTTGTTGTCACGTTCGTTCGATAGGCAATAGGCAATAGCCTATTTTGCCGGCCGCTGCAGTAATGTAGTACTGTTTAAGCCTATTTGCGACACCCTGACCGGACTACCGTTAAAGTACTAACATGAATGTACCTCGTTACCTTTCAAATGTACATATGATGTATTTTTGTAATGCAAGGTATTTTTAAATAAATAAGAAATGTAAACTCGCTTCTCTGCTATAGTATGCAAAAATACCATCCTAATGCTGTGCGTAGAACGAAACGTGAGTGACAAGGCGTAATATTTTGAAGTGTCATATTGACGTTTTGCGTAGGTAGGTATTATTACAAGAAGAATTAATTCGTGTGTTAACTCGGTTAAGCAAATTCAAGGGACAAACACCCAAAATGGAAGAAATCGGAATAATTTTGCCCGAGAAAGTAAGTTTCCAATTCATGTGCTTAAAAATGTTAACAAACATGTTAATGATTTTGTTTTTAATGAAAACTATTGCTTTGTTTAGGACGACCAAACTACCGACGCAAAGGGGCTGGCTTTTTCTGGTCCACAATCGTTTGAAGAACTGGAATCGGAAGATTTATATACAAAATATAAGGTAAAAAGATATTTTCGTTACAATCCTCTTTAAACATTTTAAACTTACCTTTCAGGTTAGTTCACAACTCATTTCTTTTTACTTTATTTCACAGAAACTGCAGCGAATGTTAGAGTTCTTAGAAGTTCAAGAGGAGTATATTAAGGATGAACAAAGGAATCTGAAGAAGGAGTACCTCCATGCACAGGAAGAAGTGAAGCGCATCCAATCTGTGCCTCTAGTTATTGGGCAGTTTTTGGAAGCTGTTGATCAAAACACTGGAATTGGTTAGTATTCTTTTACCTCTTTCAATAATCTATAGATGTATAAGTATCTTGCTAAAGTTGAGATGTTTATTAAACAGGAACAAAAACTTTTGCAATATTACAAAGGCTAGAGTGAATGGGCACTTTTTTGGCAAACAATTTCAATCTTAGGACACATCTTCCTTATCATCATGTTCGTTTGTCAAATGTTTCTAGAAATCATTAATGAAATGAAATAAATAAATGATTAATACTTTCTTTGCAGTTGGCAGCACTACAGGATCTAACTACTATGTCCGCATCTTGTCTACGATTGATCGTGAATTGCTAAAGCCATCGGCATCAGTGGCACTGCACAAGCATTCAAATGCCCTTGTTGATGTTCTACCTCCAGAAGCTGACAGCTCTATCTCTATGTTACAAGCAGGTAATATAACAATTATTAGATTTACCAATAAATAAATATATTCTTCCTCCAAAAATATTTTAATATCTTCTAATTTCTTTGTAATATTTGTTTTTGTAAAATTGAAATATAATAAAATATACCAAACTATATTTATATGTACTTCATTGTAGAATGCATTAAGATATTTACACTTTTACTTCATATTGATCTGACAAATAAAAGCCAAAAATAGTGAAACCACTATTAAATATTATTTATTTACATCACAATTAAAATTACAGATGAGAAACCTGATGTACAGTACTCAGACATTGGTGGTATGGATACCCAGAAGCAGGAGATCAGGGAAGCTGTAGAACTGCCGTTGACACATGTGGAACTGTACAGACAGATTGGTATTGAGCCTCCACGTGGTGTGCTGATGTACGGACCTCCCGGTTGCGGAAAGACTATGTTGGCCAAAGCAGTTGCTCACCATACTACTGGTAAGTACTGCTATATGAACAAACCTAGCAACTGAACCATTGATTCAAACACAAATGACGATTGTGATCCTTGGTCTAACGATCTAGATGTGTGTATATTTGATCATATTTCGACACAGTATTGCGACAACCCTTGTAGGTTGTCGCAAATAAAATCTGATTATATATTAATTTTTTTAAGACAAAGTTACTAGAACCATTTTTAGAAGCGATATTTGGCTGTTTATTTGAAAAGGTACACTAAATAGTTTTTAATTCTAGTTTCTATTCAAATTAGACTTCTTCCCCTTTGACAAAAATGTCATCTTAGACATAATAAGTATCTCACAATACCTTGGAAAATGTGAATGTGCTAACTCTTTGTGTCCTACTAAAAAAATACCGAACATAATTGAAGTTTCAATATGAAATTGTTTAGAAAGTAAGCAGTTATGGGAGATGTAAAAATACAAATAAATATATAATTTAACATTCAACAATAGTTGTTGACATTGAATGGGCGCCTTTAGCTTTTAAAGTAAAAAGTAAATAGTGTTGAATAATTTCGGCGGGCTGGTTAGAACCACGATAGCTCAATTGGAAGAGCACCTGACCCGGAATGTCAGAAGGGTGCAGGTTCAAATCCTGCTCGTGGAATTTTTTTCAACATTTGTGTTTTGTAATTTGTTCGCAACAAAATTTGCGTTAAAAATTATTTAAACATTCAACAATAAACAAATCAACTGTCAAATAATAGTTACAAGTAACATAAAAATGTTTTAGATCATATTTATTTTGAATTGAAAATGTACTATTTATATTAAAATTAATAACAGCTTTTGTCTATTTGGCTGACAGACCTCGTCCTGCTGGCAAGACTAACCTTTGTAACGTGCCTAGCTAACGTGAACTTTCGATACCATGAAATGTGAAAACATATTATTGGTGTTTAGTTAATTTAGAGTTTTAAGTTTCAGTAATAATATTGCTGTTTGTTTTCCGAATTAAATAAATTAGTACTGTTTGTGTTACAGCGGCGTTCATCCGCGTGGTGGGGTCGGAGTTCGTGCAGAAGTACCTGGGCGAGGGCCCGCGCATGGTGCGCGACGTGTTCCGCCTCGCCAAGGAGAACAGCCCCGCCATCATATTCATCGACGAGATTGACGCCATCGCCACCAAGCGGTGAGAGTCACCACTCATGTTTTCATTGGTCCACTATTAGCGCACATGTACTGTATTACCATTCTCATCCTGTCATTAAGTGACTACCTCCATGGTTGAGTTCGGTACGCTGGTTCTGGCATCGCCATCTGAGGGGACCTCAGATAGGAATAAGAAGAGAGTATGGAGGCATAAGAATAAACAATAACACAGTAGAACGGAATCTTCTTTGACCGAGTTTCAAACGCCGCCATTTATATAACTACTTCCCCCTTCACGTCGTTACGCCCCTCTGTCCTCCAGGCGCGTTGCCAGGGTCGCTTACTGTTCAATATTGCTTACGTCTACAAATAATATCGCTAAAATATAAATTTTTCTTTACTTTGAAATCATTATTTTTTTTGTAGTTTTACAAAATATGAGATTATAAATTATTGTTACGTACCTACCTACATAGATACTTATAAATAATTAATAAGTTATAGTAAGCACCATACCAAATGAAACCATTTAAGTAAGTACTACTTCATCATCATCAGCTCATTTTATGTCCCCTCTACTGGGACACGAGCCTTCCCTATGGATGGATAGGGAGAACGGGCCATAAACCACCACGCGGGCCCATTGCGGATTGGTGGTTGTTAACGACTCCTATTGCAGCCGAGACCAACGGCTTTACGTGCCTTCCGAGCACGGAGGAGCTCGAGATGATAAATTTTTGGTCAGCCATCCAATGCCCGGGCTTTGCGAATGTTGCTTAACCTCAGCACTCGCTGACCGGGCGCGTTAACCACTGCGCCATTGAGCTCCTCCTAAGTATTACTTACTTTGTTTCAATAATTTTTAATGCAAAATTTTGTTGCGAACAAATTACAAAAACACAATGTTGAAAAAAAAATACTTACTTACCTACAAATATAAAATACGGAAAACGGAAATATAATATAAAGTACGGAACGCACAAACTGGCAAACGCGCGTGCGGTAACGCCGGCCGTGACAGCCCGACTGAGCATTCTGTTTAACAGTTGTTCTCATATCGCGCCTTGAGCCCGTCCGGAGTCCGTTATCTAGTTAAGTTAACCATTACAAATGTATGATTATATATAATTTTACGCAAATTTTGTTGCGAACAAATTACAATTTGGAAAAAGTCAATGTTAAAAAAAAATCCACGAGCAGGATTTGAATCCGCACCCCATGACATGCCGGGTCAGGTGCACTATCAAGTATGCTATTGTGGCTTAATCCATTACTATTTTTTTTAATGGAACTTAACTTGGGCTGATGATTGGTGTGGGTGTGTAAAAGCTATTTATTTATTGAGTACAAACAAAATATAAGCTCATAATGAACTAACCACAAAATAATATATAAAGATTAGAAGATAATATTAGTTTTTTGTGTTTAGGTTTGACGCTCAAACCGGTGCCGACAGAGAAGTACAGAGAATTCTGCTGGAACTGTTGAATCAAATGGATGGATTTGATCAGACCACAAACGTCAAAGTAAGTGTGAATGTAAATAAGTGGATGAGTTAACATACAAAATCTTATAAAGAGACTTAAAAGACATTTTAAATATGACTTTCTTATATATTACCACAGGAATGCCTCCAAACGTCACTTGGTGAAGGAGACATCTACTTTATTATTATCATCGTCATCATCAGTGTTTAAACGCCAACTTTACTATCATAGCCTGGGCTCTGGGCTCAAACTTATCCAATGATCACTAGCACATGTATGCAGCCTCAATTCTGCTAATATGTTTCAATGGCCTGATTTGGACTAAAGGGAAACTGTCAAAATCAGATTACCAAGACACGATCTTATCTTATCTTAGTGGGGCCTGCTGAGGTTTCCCTCTCGCAGTAACACTTCATGGGGATCTTTTGTGCAACCCCATACTTTCACTCTTCTTCCTTTGTAAAGATGCCATAAGTTTGGCAACGTCTTTAAGAGCGAAGAGCCTGAAGTCCTCCGGTTTCGGATAAGCCGACCCCAGGAGTCCCATTCTTTTCCTAGCCAGAGAGTCGCAGTCACACAGTAGATGCTGCATTGACTCCGTTTCCTCTCCACATGCCTTACACAAGCTATTTGTTGATAGATGCATTCTGTGAAGCATTTGTTTTGTGGCATAGTGCCCTGTCAAGGCATCGATGGTTAATCGGGCCTGCCTTCTACTGCCTCCGCATATGAACTTACTCCGTCCTAAGGCGTTTTCGCCTAGGAAGGATTTGGAGTGTTTAATACCCGGCTGCTCTTGCCAAGACACGATTGTAGTATGTTTAAAATAGCAGAATCGAACCCTTGATCATGCCATAATAAATATTAATCATTCATCATCATAATCAGCCCGTGTCTGGCCATTACTGGATATAGGCATCTCTTAATTCGTGCCACTGAGCCCGATCTTTGACTTTTCAACTGCTGCTATCCATTTTGCGTATCATCACACCACCAGGGGCACGAGCCTTCGCTAAGAATTAAACACCAAAAGAACGGGCCATAAACCACCACGCAGACCCAGTACGGATTAGTGGTTGTTAATGATTACTAATGCAGCTGAACCAACGGCTTTTGCCTTTCGAAGCACGGAGTAACTCGAGATATTTAATGTTATTGTCATTCAAGAAACTGAAGCATTGATTTGTTTTTTTTTAAATAGCGTGGTAATTATCTTGGACCACCGCCTTATAATACGACAGCAACGAGAACGCATCTTTTGGAATTTAATTGTAACTACCCACCTCGAGTCAAATGTTCAATTTATTTGGATAGCAGCGCGGAATTTTGAAAATTTACGTGTTTTTAAGTCACTGGTGCTAGGCGCTGAATAGGTCATACATTAAAGGACTAGTGTAGGTTAGCTTGATCCTTTCACAAGGCCATGGTTATCTTGGAATTTGAAACAAATACCCAGAAACTGCATAAACAATACGTAAAAGTAATGATATGTAAAAACTTATTTCTTCAGAAACTTTGTAAATATAGCACAAATGAAACAATGATCCGGCATCAAAATATTTGTATTGATATTCCGCAGGCCACTGTTGTCTTATTTTTTACCCAAACGCCTATGACTTTACGAAAGTAAACATTGCTCTAATTAAATCACCAGCTTACTCTGTACAGATATTAGTGTGCGTGCGTATGCGTATGCGTGCGTAACGGCGCACGACAAGATCGTGCGCCGTTGTCGCACCACTGCCACGCGCCGCTCGCTCGCTATCATAAAGAAACTTGAAACTCTCAGTTTTGCGTCCGCGCTGCACCCCCTTAATGAGAAATAAAGTTCTTTAAACCGAACGTTTGGTTTCCCGTCAGATAACCGGCCTTTACGAAGGTTGCTTAACTAAAGCAATCACGGTTCGAGCACGTTTACCACGGCGCCATCGAGCTCTTCACTTTGCGTATGTTGTATATTAAAAGACTGTTGTTCAACAGGTCATAATGGCCACGAATCGTGCTGACACTCTGGACCCCGCTCTACTGCGACCTGGCCGACTGGATAGGAAAATTGAGTTCCCACTTCCTGACAGGTAATAATTTAAAAACTAAAAACCATAGTATGTACAATCTAGTTTTATCCTATTTGAGTAAATATATTAGCTACTTTAAAATAATAATAAAAAATCTGCACTTGAAGATTCAATAATTTGTTTATTAATCAACTGCTGTTACAATCCAATTTTCTTTAACGTCAATTCAATTTGTTCATGAATGTTCGTTTTGCATTGTAAATGCACTGTTTACGCTGCAGATTTCAGAGGTAGTAAGATAATCGACCCTATATGGATACTAGTGTCATCTTCATTTGTCAATGCTAGTTTAAAATAGCACCACAATAGTTTAGAATACCTCAATTTTAGTAATGACATTTGTTTAATAGGGTTAACAAGTGAAAATATCAACGTTTTTTTGGATACTAGTGTCATCTTCATTTGGAATGCTAGTTTAAAATAACGGAATTGTTTAGAATACCTCAATTTTAGTAATGACATTTGTTTAATAGTGTTAACAAGTGAAAATATCAACGTTTTTTTTACGTTCTTCGTATTATAACGTTTTTACCGACGTTGAGCGACTGATTTAAGTGAGATAAGTCTTACAAAATCTTTTATGTAAAATGCAGTAATGAAGTAATAATACGAAAAACACAAAAACATTTTTGCCCAGATTTGTGATGACCCTAATTTGGTTTGTTTACATTTATTCTTCATCGAGTTTGGCTTAAGTATAGTAGTGTATCTGTATGCGTCGCCGGTTTCTGAGTTGTGAAGATAGAAAGCCATTGACACGAAATGAAGAAGTACTAGGGTCATTAGTCTTTTGTGTATCGTGTCTATAGAATTGTCTGTTACCCCGTAGACGGCAGAAGCGGCTGATCTTCTCGACGATCACGACCAAGATGAACCTGTCGGAGGAGGTGGACCTGGAGGAGTTCGTGGCGCGGCCGGACCGCGTGTCGGGCGCCGACATCAACGCCATCTGCCAGGAGGCCGGCATGCACGCCGTGAGAGAGAACAGGCACGTGGCATATACGGATCTATACTTCTATACTAATATTATAAAGCTGAAGAGTTTGTTTGTTTGGTTGAACGCGCTAATCTCAGGAACTACGGGTTCGAATTGAAAAAATATTTTTGTGTGTAGTCCATTTATTGAGGAAAGCTATATAGGCTATATTTTAAAAAATGTTTAAAAATAAAAGTACACCCGTGCGAAGCCGGGGCGGGCCGCTAGTAGTTTATAAACCGTTTTTTTATATATCGCACTACCAATACAATACTGTTATAACTCAAAATATACTGATATTAGAGATTTTATCGTATTATAATAACAGTACGGTTTGATGTCAAATAGAAATAATCTTTATTAAACATTAAAACTTACATACTATTTGACAAGTAAATAACATAGGTAATGGGTTTACAAGAAAACAAGTATATAATGCCAAAATAATAAAGTTGCCAGTGGTGAGTATACTATAAGTAACAACAGTGTTTTATTGGCAGTGTCATATTTTTTATTGAGATTTAAGTATTAACATTTGAATACATTAATTAAGGCTTTCACCTAAATGCATCAAACAATAAAAGGTAAAGTGGTTAACCACCGGTTTAGACCCAGAGGTCCCGGGTTCGATTCCCAGCGGGGGGTACATGTTTGTGTACTCGGTTTGGTTGGTGGTAGGGCTTGCTTGTCCGCCTGGCTAGCTACCACCATCTTATCTAAATGTGTCGCCATAACATCAACGCCTCGCTGGCAGAGTTGCGAAGCGCTCCTGACCCGGCATGTCATGGGGTGCGGGTTCAAACCTTTCGTGCAATTTTCAACACTTTTTTTAAATTCAATTTCCTAATTCTTTTATAACAATAAGGCAATATCAGTTTCCTACTTCAGATTTTATTATTATATTTGATTGTTATAAACCTTATATCAAGAACGTAAAGTTTAATTAAGATTGCTACAATATTTAAACCATACTAATTTGAAATAAGACCATTAAGTATTTTGCTTTAATTTCTCGGTCTTTTGAAGCGCTTATCGGGAATCTAGACTTATTATTGATCGACACAAACATTGTAGCCGGTACAAAATTCTAACAATTTTAATATTTTACTTACAGATACATCGTTTTGCCGAAAGACTTCGAGAAAGGTTATAAGAACAATATAAAGAAGGATGAAAGTGAATATGAATTTTACAAATAATCTGCTTATTATATTTTTAATTTTCTACACTTTGATTTGTAATTAACTCGAAAATAAATTAATACAATACACAAGGTAATAATTGTGTTTTAATTGCAATCTCATAATTCTTTATTAAAGTAAGCCCGTTATTGTCATATTAGAAGAACTATGTTATATCGTGCCTGAATTAAACTTTAACTGTCATGGCGCTTTTACCAAATTTATATATTATATATATACTGTGGTGGACATATAATTAGAAACACTACCAACGGAACGTAACATTATACAAGATATTTGACCCTAATACTTTTTATTTGGAAATGAAACAACCAATAGGGGATTGAATTCCATGCTTCGACAAAAGCTTCGTAGAGTTCGTTGAGGCTTTCTTTTTTACGACATGCCACAGAGTTTCTATGGGATTGGGAATGGGATGGGAAATCAGGGCTATTTGCAGGCAAGTCTAAGACGGAAATACACTGTTTCCTAAGAAAATATCTTAAACTGTTGGCGGTGTGTTTAGGGTTATTATCATGCTGAAAGATCCAGGTTACAGGCAAATTGTCGTCAGAGTAGGGAATCATTGTCTCTTCTAAGATGTTTTTGTACTGCAGTTGATCCATTGTACCTTCAATCTTTCGAACGGGTCCAACTTCACATCCGGAAAAACATCCCCATGCCTTGATATTGCCGCCCCCGTGCTTGACTATGCTTCTAGTGTATTTATAATTAAAATCATGGTTTATTGGACGTCTAACGTAGCGCTTGCCGTCTGAATTAACCATGTTTATTTTAGTTTCATTTGAGAATAAGACTTTTTTCCAATCTCGCACCGTCCAATTGACATACTTTTTAGCGAATAATAATCGCTTCTCTCGATGTTGCTTAATAAGAAGCGGTACCTTTCGCGAAACCCTCCCAAGATGTTGTTAGATTAGCTAATTACGTAATAACTTAAGATAGAAGGTCCCTTAAGTAGGGACTGAATAAATTAACTGACTTGGTATTACATGGATCTTACAACTTTTTACGGTAGAAGAACTGAGTTGCGGGACTTGGTTTTTTTTACAAGACTGTTTTTGATGGCATCTCAATTCTTTTTGTAGATAGTCCTACTTTTTTCCTTTCCGGTACCATCTAAGTACCTATCTACGTCTATTATTCCATTATATTATACATAAACAGGTACACTGATTCATTAACTGCAAAATTAAATGTAACTTTGTAATCCTATACATTTATATGGGATTACAAAGTTATTTATGCAGTTGGTGTATCTGGAAAACTGGACTGAAACTACAAAATATTTTAGTTTTTCCTTTATTTATACACTAAACACAAAGACATTTAACTACTTCTTAGAGCATTAAAAGAACTACTTACTCTCTTTGACTAAACACTAACCTCCATATTCATAAAAACTCTTTAAGCATAAAAGTTAATCATTGTTTTGTCTCTTTTTCTCAAATTCAAAATGACGTTTGTGTGACGTTGACAAAACAATATTTAACTAAATAATGTCTGCTAGAAGTGCCTTAGAGTTTTGATGATCGGTCAATCAGTCAGTAAACGACAAAATTAAGAAACTTTGACTAGTTATAATTCATAAACTACTGGTTCAAATTGAATGTTTGAAATATACCGTGTTTATACAATGCCTGCTTGGTTACTGAAAATTCAGGCTTCTAGTTTTATCCACAACGAAGTTATAGGGAATAGGAGGTCGAAAATGGCCAGAACTGTTTCGAGAAAAGGATGGTACGGCCGTGCCGCTTTTTGCTCGACTGCCAAACCGAGCAAAAAAGCGGCACGGCCCCCAGATAACCATAAAATAAGGAGACTCGCAGAAGGTAAACTTAAGGGTGCGCCGTCCGTAAGTGATTTAACGTGTTAATTTAAAAAACCGCTTGATAATCGATTGGTGATTGTTAAGACATAATTAGAGGTATAATAATTTAGATTTACTATAAGATATCAACTAAACGCCGCCACTCGACTTCATGATTTTTGCCCAAAATTAAATGATATTGTAGAAAAAACTATAGTGTTATGACTTTATGGGTCAGACTAGTTGTAAACGCGTTCACTTTGATACTAAATATATATTTTGTTCCTTTGGAGAACCTAGGAGGGCACGGGGACACGCACTAGTGCGTGATGCCGTTCCCTCTAGGAAACCTCCGAAGGTTCTTCGTTTCACATGGCTTGAGGAACCCTTTTCGCCGCCCCTAAAAATACCCAGTACAACTGAAATTGACGTCTGAGGCAATCGGCAAACTCCAAAAAGTGGGTCTCCTTATCTTGTGTTTTAAATCTGAACCTACTAGTTCTAATATTTGACTAAACAACTGTTCCGTTTATTTGATATAATAGAGAATACTGTAGTAGGTAGTCGTTTTATGAATTATGTCTACGGCCAACCAATGGTGCATGTACAGAAGATGGATTGTACATTTTAGTCTTCGGTAAATATATATTCCACAGCGAAACCATTACCAGGACTTAACCATTTCTCACGAGCCGAATCTTCAAAAACTATTAAATTGACATCAATTGGTTCTAGCTTTTGTCTACCTAATTCAAAAACTTGAAATGTCTTTTCAAAGCACGTACTGCTGTTGACTACATTAGTTTTATTGTAATCACAGAGTAACTCAGTGAATTTATGGTCACCCATCCATGGATAGGCAGCTATTACGGTTGGCGAGAGCAGAGTCTCTCTCATCCACGTCTGAGCATACGACCACAATAATATTTATCTTTAACAGGCTGGCGGCTCACTAACTTTCTGAAATAACTCTGGTTTTTTTAAAAGCACATTGCTTTAAATTTTACGCACATTCCTCACATTCATTGCTAGAACATTGATTTCATGTGTATAGAATCACTGTTTATTGACGTACACGTCATCCTGATGTTCACACAAAATTGATGGTGATGACATAATAAAACAACAATTTATTTCAAATTCTGTATTTTCTAACAAATCTTATCAACAATGTCATAGAATAATCCATATATTTGGCATATTACAGAAGATATTGTCATAAAATAATAATTTACAAAACTATGTATATCGCCAGTCATTCAAGTACAAAACAAATTTTGTGATGAGGAGATAATGTCGTTAATTAACACTAACGACATTAATTATTTAAGCAATTAATAATAACTCTGCTAAACTTAAGAGTATCTTGTTTACTATTTATCGAAGACTTAGTAGAAATTGTAAGCAAGTACGTGACGGCTTCACTTGATATTAAGTAAATGGTTTACTCTCAAATCAATAATTAAGTACAAATCGACAAAAAAGATATAGCGATACTTTTTTGTTTTGCTGTAAATATTTTTTTTCCGTAAATTATTTTATGTAAAAAAATATTACTAAGCTACCGCCACTTTATTTTGAACTGAAGAACTCTTCAATCTACTCATAATTACGGCTGATTAAAGGATTCGGTACTAACACGTTAGCCGATTCAAAATATTAATATTAAATTGGGCAATGCAGTACATAATTTAAGCCGTGCTCACTTACAACTGGTCATTCATTTTTTGCAATACGTTTATTACGCACGCAGGCGTGTAAGCTATATTAGCTATGTCGTACTGTTGGTTTGTGAGAATGTATAAGGTATATAATACATTGAACTATTAGAAAGATGGAAATATAACACAAATGGCATCAAATGAAACAAACTTCGAATAACTTTAAAAACATTAAGGTAATATAAATAACTGAAATAACATACATAATATAGTACAGTATTATTGCAAAAATTGTTTACATAAACAAGGCAAAGTTATACAATAATAAACCATAAGATACAGTGCATACTTATGTCTAAGTACTTTTTGCAATTTAAGTTCTTCCATAGCAATTAAGAAACCCAATTATAATTTTGTGTCATCTAGTTTTGTTTTTAATGGTGAGATTTAATATATTAAAACCTCCTTCAAACAAAATAATAATCATGAGTTTATAAAAACTCTTGGAATTATATAAAACGAAGTATATTGTCAAGTTAATTAAATTACTGCCGCATGATTTCCTACTTTAAATCCTTTGTTCTAAACAACAATCTGTATAAATAGGTACTCAGTAACAACAACAGGTGCAAAACGTGCTTAATCATTAACTAACCTACGTCAAGGCTGTGTAAGGCACTAAATCTATTCACAAGGCTAACACAACAATATTATAATAATAAACTATTTTGTATTTCACAATAATATATATTCTAGCCGCCTAATTCATTAAGTACTAATTAATTATCTAAACAAGACACTAATTGATTCGTCATGAACATATCAGCCTCGCAATTTACTTCCAAATGTACAGTACAATAAATTTAATATTAAATCATTCTTGAGTATGAACATCTTAATTCTAGATAAATTGGCATGCGCGAAGACGCGATAAGGGACAATAAAATCACAGTTGTAGTAAGACCAAATAGATTGTATATGTAACTTAAAAACATGGGAGGGCGATAGTTTCAATAGTTTTATCAGTTCTTTAAGAAAGACACCACTCGAGACTATACAGCATTAATTAATATAGAACTAAAAAACAAGCTAAACCTAAAATAATTCATGAAATTAATGATTCAAGGAATGTTAATAGAAAGCTGCCCTTATTTGCGATATGTTAATTTAACAAAGTTAATACGACTAAAGATTACCATAATTAATTTCATAAACAAATAAGTACGTAAGTTAATTTTGCTAAGCAATAATACTGATTTAGAAATATTATTACCAATATCAAAGTACTAATTTCTGGCACAAATGTATAACCAATGAGCGTTTGCGACAGTAGAAAAAGGAAAGCATAGAATTGCCATCAAATAAAGAAATGTGACCTATCTAATTTTGAGAGTAATTGAGACTGTGGGCCTGGCAATTCAACTTGAGTCTATATATTAGATTATTTAGTAGCGTTTATTGAGCCAACAAAAAGTATTAGCTTAATTCACGTATTTTCCAAAACATGCAAATAAAAATTCACTGTATCCTTTCTCTGGCGGTGGCAATATAGAGTCACCATAATTGGTACCTTATGTAGTTGCAATAAGATTGAAAACCAATGAAAAATATATTAATCTATACCAGTCAAATGTTATCTAAACGCTGTCTTGAGCAATATGGCGTCGTATTGTGGTCTACTTATTACGTCACACACCAGTATAAAGACGTCTAACTTACAAGTTAAGTTAGAAATATTGACAGTTTCTGACGTTAACCCGTGCCCAGGCCCACACAAGATATATTCAATATAATATTTATACTAAATTCGCATTTACATTTTGTTTTAAATTGTATAAATATTCGACGTACAAGTAGTATGCAAATTTTGACAGAATTTATAATAACCTTAAAATAAGTTATTTATTATTATGCGATTCTTGTTAACACAACGCATAACAATTATTAATTTTAAGAAGGCACATCAATTAGGTAACCAATAAAGATAAAAGTAAACATGTATGTAAACTGATGTCCTATATATTGCAAGACATCAATGATAAAATATATACATATTATACAATAATTGATTACACGCAACCATAAAAATATATGGAATAATAAAGAAAATATTCTATATCATTAATTCTATTCTAAAACCTTTCCATTTCAACTGTGCGTTTAAGACATTCGCAAAATTTATATAGTTTATTAGTAAACGTTCCACATTAAATTTCAAACAAGTTTTCTTATTTTAAAGTAAATTTTATGATAAGAAATGGAATTACAATAGTATTTCATTTATAGTAGTTGATCAACATAGTTAAGTAATTAAATTAATTGTAGAATATGTGTATAGTTTAAATAAGTAAATAATTAAGTTGTTGATTCATTACCTAATATGGCTATAAATTAACAAAAATAAAAACAATATAAGGAATGTCATTTAATACCTATCATTTTCATAATATATTAAAAATCAATAACATTAAAAATTTTTGATTTATTTTTGATAAACATGTACGATTAGACTTTATTAATTTTACAATATATTATGTATATGATTTTACAATAATTTAAATATAATTACTGTTAGAGAATGGAATGATTTCACTGGGAATCGACAAATATTTTGAACTATCGTTTGTTTAAGTTATAAAAAGAAGTTCTATATTATAAATTTTAACAAAAGTAGTAATCATTGCATTGAGTTCAGGCTGTGATTTATGAACTAGTACTTTTTGTATTTACGTTAGCGTATAAGTACGTATAAATGTTGTACTTAATCAGGAAACATTAAATAAAAACTCCAACTATTAAGTTCTTAAATAGTATGTGGGTAATTGGATGTCAAATGTATATGTTTATGAATGTCTACGACCACATGTATTTATTGCATGTCCAAGGGGCCATCTTTGTCACTTCTTACTATATATCTGATAGCCTATTCATAACTTTGTTCTCAATAAATATAAAAAGTTATGGTTATCAGACACAAAATAAAAAGTTATAAAATTGGTCCATATTTTTTCAGAAGTTTGCTTGCTGACTTATTTTATGTCGTAAATAATACATAAACATACAAAAAATCTGCTTATGTAAAAATACTACCATTGGATTGACAAGAACCTTCGATCAACAATACACTAGATAACCGGTCAGGGTGTCAAAAACGGCCGAGCGAATAACGCCTCACATTCAAAGTGGGGTCTTATTTCTATTTAGTTCGCTGTTGACTGCGCCAACATGATGACGTACCACAATGCATCAGTGTGTATTCAAAAACTGTAAAAATAACTATCGAAATAAAAATATATCGGAAGGAATATCATACTTTCGGTAAGTAAATGCTTTTTCATAACATAAATAATAAAATACCTAACTGTTTTTATGAAATAACAATCTTTAATTTTTAAAACCAACCCACGCGCCAACATTTGCTAATGTTTGGCCAACGTATTTTTGCTCTGGGACAGTGAATCTATGGAGTAGTTTAAAAAAATTTATAGATAGGTACTTCTCAATTATATTTTTTATTTCTAGATTTCCTGGCGACCCATTTCAATGTGCAAAATGGATTTCCATAGTAGCGGAAGAGAGACAGGAGGCTTTTTTTAGACCTAAAAAAAAATCTATAATTTGCTCAATACATTTAAAAAAAATCCGATATTATGGGGAATGCACAAAGACGTCGATTGAGGAAAACGGCTATCCCCAAATTTAATAATTTAAATTTGAATTTGAATTTGGTTTATTGTTCTTTATATGAAAACCACCTCAAATAATGTAAATTGTTACATAAATAAAACAATTTGATTGTGATTATATTGTTGTTTACATTACAATTTCTCATCAGGATTCTTTCATTTAAGCATGTTTTCCAACCATGCTCAAGGTAGGTATAGTTCAATATCAGTTAATTTGCACTGAATCTACTATTACATAAATGTATGCAAAGTATAATAAATTGCTTTTTGTATACAACTTTGCAGTCAAATGCATAAGCCATAAAATAAAATAAACCTAATTCCTTATTAAAAATAACTTCCTTAAAACAAAAAATAAATTACTAAGTGCGACTCCATAATATGACTCTGTTCGGAGCAAGTAAAGTCAATAATGCAAAATTCGAAATGAAGTAAGTAACATTTCGTGTCTGCCATTTGCTGTTTTATTTTTATGTAATAAGGTCGAATTTGGATGTAAAAGGTCTTTGTATATATTTTTAAATACACAAGTGTTTATTTAAATTTCTTATCTCTTTCTGTCGTTTTCGACGTAAGATCGTAAGTGAATGTCTTAATAATCAAAACTGTACTTTATTCCTTGCAAAAAAAGTATAAATTAGGTTGAAATTATCAAAACTTAGGATAGTTTTTCTCCATTTATAGTAAAGTCAGCCAGTGCCATATTTGAGATTTGTTTTAGTTCGTGAGGCGTTATCTAGTGTATTGTTGATCGAAGACAAGAACAATATAACATTTACTTACTACAAGCTAAGTAGCTAAGTACCGCGATGAGATGGCAAATCCTGCCTTAAGCGTGTCAATAACAGAGTTCAATGAACTGTTTCGATTAAATCCCTTTCACTTCAAGCATGCGATGTCAAAATGTCAAGATGTCATGTCAATTATGATGATTCCAAAATATCATAAGGTTAAGCTATTTAAACGTAATCATGATGATTCCTTCCTACACAATTACGCTGTAGATGGCGCAGATTTGTGTCTATAGAACGAAAGATAACTATGAGTAATATAACTTGCGTCTCCAACAACTTTGGTTCGACGTGTCGTCGTCAGTCGACAATAAATTAATAACAATATAAACATAAACATTGATGGGGCTGCTCGATTGTGTTTTCGATTGGTTTTGTGAAATAGAAGCTCGAGATATTTCAAGACGCTCCCAAAGTGTTACCTGAAATTATTTAAAAATATACATAAAATAACGTCTTGGTGGCCGAGGGGCACCTAGTGTCTTCAATGCTTTATGTAAGTGTTGGTTCAATTAACACTCTGAATATGTCTATTTGAAATTTAAAGAAATTGCTAAAATTTAAACATTTTATCAACGTAAAGTGTGTAAAATGTGGCGAGTGTTGAAGTTAAGCAACTTTCGCAAAGCCCGGTCATTGTATGGGTGACCAAAAATTTATCATCTCGAGCTCCTACGTGCTTCGGAAGGCACGTAAAGCCGTTGGTCCCGGCTGCAATAGCAGTCGTTAGCAACCACCAATCCGCAATGGGCCCGCGTGGTGGTTTATGGCCCGTTCTCCCTATCCATCCATAGGGAAGGCTCGTGCCCGTAGTGGGGACATAAAATGAGCTGATGATGATGAAAGCTGTTAAAACACTCGTCTAAGAAGCCTTTTGTGTAAAAGTCTCGCGATGGAGTCTCGAACCAGCGCGCACTCGATGAAAATTATAACTCCTCTCAACCAACCTTTATGATGCAAAAACTACGCAACCGTCCGCCGCTTTAATAATAAAAATAAATGCTATGCTGACTCGAACCAGCGCGCACTCAATGAAGGAGAATAAGTCGGGCGGGCAGTAATTAACATACCTATAGTCTTTATAAACACTACTTTTATCCAACCTTTTTGTTTTTCGTCCGTTCGCAGCTTGGTGTGGACATAAGCGAAACAAAGGATGGTGTAACAGCAATTAATATATCTTGGTAAATCTGTAGCCTATATAAACACTTTTTTTAACCAACCTTTATCCTTTTCACTGCGTTCGCGGTTCATTAAGAGGCATTAGTGGCACTAGCAATGCAGGCGGACCCGCTCGCCGTAAGAACGGATGGTGTAAGTGTCGCGGCCGGCTGTCTCTGCGCCGGGTCTCGAACCAGCGCGCATTTGATGAAGAAGTTTAGATGGGGCGGGCAGCAAATAACATATTTTTAACCTTAACAAACACTCTTTACAACCAACCTTTTTACTTTTCACTGCGTTCGCGGCTCGGTGGGAGGCATAAGTGGCACTAGCAATGCAGGCGGGCCCGCTCGCCGTAAGAACGGATGGTGTAACAGCCTCGCCGCCGGCTGTCTCTGCGCCGGGTCTCGAACCAGCGCGCACTCGATGAAGGAGATTAGGTCGGGAGGGCAGCGAGCGGCGCAACGGGGGCGGGGAGGCGGCATATCGCGGATACGGCGCATCGCCTGATGTGACGGAAGCGAAATGTTAATTTAAATGTCCCACTCAACCCTTTCGGGGGCAATCGTAGCTATAATGTCACCGTATACTGAACTATGTGCACTTGGAATAAGATTGAAAACCAATAAAAATCTAAAACTGTATTGCCCGTGAAAGGGTAAAGCATTTACACATTTGGTATTTCATACAAAACTTAAAATAAAAAAAGCTCCACTTAATATGGCTTAGTCGGTCGTCGGTGAAAACGGACATAAGACTTTTGCTTTGGGAATAAAAGTTTGTCGAATCCGATTTTAACGATTTAAATAGATTAAGCGCTAGGCTTCGCTCTGGACAAGTTAGGAAGAAAATAACAGAGGCAGCGAGTCTCTTGCAGCCACCGAGTTACAAAGCCACCATTTTGTCTAAGCATGTGACTATAACAACAGTTTTAGTAGCATTACCGTGTTGTGATAATTAGGAATATTTTTTATTATTTAATTTTTTTGCATTCACACAGAAAATTCACATAAAATTTTGATAGAAAAATTCAACTATTCTAGAAACCAATTAGGAATAAGATAGTCAGTTTCTCAGTGTTAGAATATTCCGGCTGAAGTTTCCTTTCATCTTCGACCTCACGATGGTTCACCTAATGGAGTCATAAAGGTCAAACGCTTTCCTGTTATCGTGTAAAAATGTCATAATACCTGTAGCGGTGGCTCGTTGAAGAAAGGCGGTTCTCCGTCCACCATTTCCACAACCATAATGCCTAGGGACCATACATCAACCTCCGGCCCGTACGGTAATCTCGATATGACCTCCGGGGACATCCAGTATGGGGTCCCAACCAGGGATTTGCGTTTTGGGAGTTCCTAGAAAAAATAATAAAATAAACTAAAATAGCTAAACAATATTTTTATAAGCGATTGTTTGGAATAATAATAATAGATTTAAGTTCAAAAATGTAGCACCTTTAGAAATTAATTTTGATTAACCCCTTGAGCGTCGAGCAACCAGCAGGTGGCCGATAACAATTAAAATTCTTTTTCTTTTTTTTGAGAGTTTGCTGTTTGCCTCAGACGGCATTTTCAGCTTCACCGGGCTTAATTAAAATTCTATTGTGTCTGGATTCGACGCTTGAGCTCTTAAGTGTTTCATTTATTAACATTATTTATTTATAATATAGCAATAGAATACATAGTAATCTAATTTTCCAAATTACTATAATATTTTTTTACATTGCTCTTTGTTATTTTTTACAATTTTTTTTTATTTACTATGTTAGGTAGTTTAACTGCTCATTTAATTAACAATATGATCACTTAATAAACTACTATAAGCCAATTATAAATCTCCACATAATATGTTATGAGTTAATTAGGTACTAACAATTAATATCTCTCGAGGTGATTTACATGCAAGACTATTCATGTTGAACTATTCAACTGGAAAAATAGATTCGTCGCAAGCCGCATTACTCAACATTCCGCATTAGCATCACCCATATTCATAGACTAATAAAACATGCATATGTAAAGACAGCTGCACATCAAACAAACTGTCAAATTTCCTCAATATACTTTGAACTTTATGTGTATGGCATATGGTTGAACATTAATTAACTTTTTCTTGACATACCTGGGAGACTTGCGCACAAAAACCGAAATCGGACAGTTTCACACGACCGTCTGCCGTCATCAGTATTGAGTCAGACTTTATGTCTCTGTGGATCACTCCTTGAGCGTGTAAAAACGCCAATGCCTAAAAAATAAAGGTTAAAATGAGTGATTTAGATCTATCTATAAGGCACACTAACGATTTTGGAGATAAATATTGTGTATTATTTGAATGCGATAAATCGCGGTCAAATATCTGCAGCTCCGTTGGGCTACTGACGTGAACCCATAAATAATACAAGCATAATTATATAGGCTTTACTAGCTGACCCGGCGGACTTCGTACTACTTTGACAAGTTTCTATGACAACAAAATGAACAAATCGTGGAACATTTTGTATTGGAAAATTAAATTGAAAAAAAAAATGTTTAGGGTGGACCACCAATCACTGGGGTATGAAAAATAGATTACGACTATGACTAATGAACTATTTGGATTGCGTGGCATCGCTTCGAGCGTTGGATTACTAAACATACCAAAATCCATTAATGAATGGTGACACTCCATCCTCTATTAAGGCAAACCTCTCCTCGTGACTCCAACTGACCTTCAAGCACTGTTTGCAGACGGTAGCGATCTGCTCGGGCTCCATCCTTGCCGCGTGCCGCGTCACAATATCCGTGAGCGCGCCGCCCGCCATATACTCCATTACTACCCACAGCTCGTCGCCGACAAGGTATGACGCGTGCATCTCCACTATGTTCGGATGCGGGTAGTCGCGCATTATCACCTGCACAGACATTACAGTTTTATTATATTGTCTAATTGTAAGAAACTTACAGCCCTACGAGGGGAGGTCAATAAGTTCGCGGAATGAGAGAGAAGGAGGTTGAAATTAAACACCAAATTATTTTTCCTTTTCAATATATTCTCCTTTAACCCTAATACATTTTTCGGATCTCTCAAATAGCTTGTTTATACCATCGAAAAAAAATGATTTGTCTTTGGTGTCAAAATAGGCCGAAATTGCCGACTTGACTTCTTCATCGTCGTCAAATTTCTTTCCACGCAGCTCTTTCTTCATTTTTGGAAATAAATAATAGTCACTGGGGGCCAAGTCTGGACTGTATGGTGGGTGGTTTAATTGTTCAAAGCCGCATCGGTGAATAGCAGCCGTCGCAACATGGCACGTGTGGACGGGTGCATTGTCGTGCAAAAGGAGCACACCTTTTGACAGTTTTCCTCTTCTTTTTTCCTTAATGGCTTCTTTCAATCTTTCCAGTAAAGAAGCGTAGTACTGTCCCGTTATAGTCGCACCACGTTCTTTATAATCGATCAGTAAAATACCTTCTGTATCCCAAAAGATAGTCGCCATGATCTTTCCGGCCGATTGTGACACTTTGAACTTCTTTGGAGGAGGTGTGCCTTTTTTATGCCACTGCATCGACTCTTGCTTCGACTCAGGTTCATAGTGGTGAACCCAGGTTTCATCTCCAGTAACAATCCGGGCCATAACTTCTTCCTTTCTCTCTCCACAGAGCTCCAGAAACTGGTGAGAGCACTCGACACGCTCGCGTTTTTGAAGTGGCGTGAGCATTCTCGGAACCCATCTTGCACTGACTTTAGTCATCCCAAGATGATGATGTAGGATATTTAAAATACTTGATTCGGATACTCCAACCATTGCTGCAAGTTGCTTCTTCTTCAGTCGGGCATCTTCCAATACAAGTTTTTCTACTTTTTCGACGATTTCCGGTGTGGTGGCCTCAATTGGCCGTCCGGAGCGGGGGTCGTCTTCAATGGACTCCCTTCCTTGTTTGAAAAGACCATGCCACTTGTAAACCATGGTTTTACCAGGGGCAGAGTCGGCGTAAACCGCTAACAGCTCTTGAAAAATCGTCTGAGCGGATTTTCCTTGCTTGGTAAGGAACTTAATAACGGCACGGTGTTCAATTTTCTCCATACTGGCTGACTTCTTCCCGATTTAGTTGTTTGCAGGTCTCAAAAGTAACGATAACTCAAAAGTTAATGACCCGATTAGGTTCAAACTTGGTATATATACTCTTAATGAGGTGCTTAACTGGTGCCTACCTGGACGAGTAAATTTATCCCCACCAACCCCTCCATTCCGCGAACTTATTGACCTCCCCTCGTACATTATAATCTATGATAAGTATTGATAAGTAATTTTATTGTCATGTGTGTTTTTTAATAATTTGTCAATTTTACTAACATAGGTTATGGTGATTATTGTAACTATACAAAATAAGCCATGAATTGAATAAGTAACTATAGGCAAATAAGTTTTCGCACACTATTCAAAATATACTTTATCATAATTTGAGATAAACAAATGTGTTCAAAAGCAACAAATCACCAATTTTGAAACAAATAGAAGTAAAGTAACTTCTATAATATATATTATGACAGTCAGTCCCTAATTTTAAAAAGAAAAAACTAATTAACAGCGGTTAATGTATACTCTGCTTACCCAGACTGGAGGAGCCTTTCCAATGAGACACAGGGGTACCCTACTGTTTGCCAAAGCTAGGGCACAGGAGCAGTTTCTTACTGACGTCTGTAGCCGTAATTCTTTGCAGTGCTTATAACTGCAAAAATTTGCTCAAAAATTGCTGCACACCTGTGCTTCCTTCCCCGATCTTGCTGAAGCCTGTCAGCGAGGCACTAGGGTAAGTGTTATCTACTCACTACATCGTTGGACAACAGTTCCAGCCACTGCCTGCTTCCGTAAGTTCATCATTTTGACGGCGACCCGGCGGCCCGTCTCCTTCTCCGTGGCAGCGCACACCACGCCCGGGCTTCCCTCCCCGAACTTACTAAGCCCGGTCAAAGAAGCACTAGGCTAAGTGTTATCTACTCACCACTTCGTTGAACAACAGTTCCCGCCGCTGCTGCTTGCGCAGGTTCATCATTTTGACGGCGACCCGGCGGCCCGTCTCCTTCTCCGTGGCGGCGCACACCACGCCCGTGCTTCCTTCCCCGATCTTGCTGAAGCCGGTCAGTGAGGCGCGCGGATCGCCTTCGCTTACGACGAGGCATAACGCTGCTCGGAACTAACACACAAAAAAAATCTTAGCTCTCAGGTATATATATATATATATATATACATCTAGCAACGCATTTGGCGTCATGCATGCTGTGCATCATTACGGCGTCCTCCAGTTCAGCTTACAATTTAGATCATCTCTCTGCGAATGTTTCTTAGTTTTTTGATGCCTTACTCCATAGGATATTTCATTTTGCGGTTATTTCAATTGTGGCGATATTCTTTTTGCAATCATGCCCAAACATTTATGAACTCCATTTCATGGTGATTAATTTTTGGCTTCCTGGATATAGTGATTATGATTTACTTAATGCGCCGACATTTTTACGTCCTCCTGATTTTGTAAATGCGACGTTGCCAGCTCGTTTTACCTATCTCTTTCTTTCACTGAATATTTTAATGTTGGGTCCAATTTGACAGATATCTATAAATTGTTAACCAAAGTTTATTTTATTTAACTTAATGATGGCCGTTGCAGTTCTAATAAAAATCTGAGCACGATAATTATGCGACAAGTGGGACAGTCCAATACTCAAGGCACTGAATACGCATTCATATTCCTTGGGTTATGGTTTCCTGAATATATTCTCTTATTGGTTTAAAGATGATGTTCTAGTAACTAGCTACCGTGCGTACCCGTATATTGATATCAGGCATCCGTATATTGACATTTGGCGTCGGTATATTGATGTCTGGCATCCGTATATTGGATATCTGGCGTCCGTATATTGCTATTTGACATTTCACGCCAGCTCTAACAACATCCTGAGCATAATATGTGACAACTCGGACAGTACGATAAACGAATTCATATTGCGTAACTATATGCCTCGGGTCCGGCTTTCTAACTTAATTGTCTTTATAGTTTGAAAGACCTAGGCCCTTTGTTGAGGAGCTACCGTGCGTCTGTTTATTGTTATCTGGCGTCCGTATATTGACAATTGGCATCCGTATATTGACATCTGGCGTCCGTATATTGACATCTGGCGTCCGTATATTGCTATTTGACATTTCACGTCAGCTCTAACAACATCCTGAGCATAATATTATGTGACAAGTCGAACAGTCTGATATACGAATTCATATTGCGTAACTATATGCCTCGGGTTCTGGCTTCCTAACTTAATTGTCTTTATAGTTTGAAAAGCCTAGGCCCTTTGTTGAGGAGCTACCGTGCGTCTGTATATTGTTATCTGGCGTCCGTATATTGACATCTGACGTCCGTATATTTATATCTGGCGTCTGTGTATTGATATTTTATTAGTACAGTATATTGCTATTTCACATTTTGCGCCAGCTCTAAGAAAATCCTGAACACAATATGCGACAGTTGGGATAATGCGATATTGGGGTACTGTACTACGTAACTACAACATGTCACAGAATGAACGCACATTCTCAGACACCCCAATTAGAATATTTAATTATAATTAAAAAAAGAAAAATAATTTAACTTTTATTTAATTAAATTGGTTAATGTAAGTTGTTAGTTATAGGGCAAACAGTATGGGCATATTAGCACTTTAGCCTACCAACCTACCGCATTTTAAAAAGCCCCTTATTGCATTGACTTACGTTTTATTTTCGTTTGTTTTACCAATTTACGAAGGAGTGACTGTAATTTCAATAAGTTTTAATAATTTTGGGAAAAAAAAATTACCTACATTTTAAATATTTTTAATCGATTGAGAAGTAAATTTATAATAAACTACTTTCTGGGTCTGCGCTTAACCTGTTACAGGTTGTATATGTTGGGTTCTGATTTCCTGACTAAATTCTATTGTTGGTTTGAGGATATGTTCGAGTAACTATCCCAGCCCTTAGCTGAGGAGTTACCGTGGCGTGCGTTTATATATTGCAATTTCACATTTCGCCTTTCGCATTTCTACCCCTAAAGTCTACCGTAGGTTGGATTCGAACCCACGTCTTCCGCATACCGGGTGGCTGCGTAATCTCTTGGGATGCTAAATTCAAAAGAGATTTGATAAGACACTGTTGCTATAAAAGCATAAGTCAAAAGGCGTTGAAAATTTCGGCGGATCTAACCAATGCTATGGTTACGCGGCCACCTGGTATGCGGAAGACGTGGAATCGAATCTCACCTGAAATAGACGTTTTTTTCAACTTTTTACGACCTTTAAGTATATTTGAACGTTATTAACGCAAAAACATCAAAACTTTAGAATTTTCTTTTTCTTTCATTTTAATACCGATCCTTCATTTTATCCTACAGTTATTTTTTGGGACATGAACCTAACCTAGGTAATAAACAATAACACAACATGTACATTAAATTTTTTTATTAAAAATAAGTAACAGTAAGTAACACAACGATAATCTTTAAACAATTTTAAATCGGTAGCAAGTGGAACAATAGTAGTTTTATATAACATCAAAATTAATTAATATTATAAATAGATTAGAGAGTTTTTCAGTTTTGGTCCATTTAAGTATTTTTTATTTTTTTTTATGGATAAAATGTAATATTGTTCATACCTATAATTTAAATACATATAAGTATAACTATTTGTCAAAGTATGTTTTCTGAAATTGTCATGGGTCTGTCATGGGTCCAGCAGAATACCAGCGTTGAGGCATCAGCCACAACATTAAGCTGAGCTGATCAGCCCATTCGGCTTTTCGTGTATTTATCTATCTCTGCTTGTTTCTGTTTATTTTGTTGTTGTTACTCGTATACTGTGAAAATGTAATTCTTTATTTTATTTTATTTTTTTGCAATTTTAAGTTTATTTTAACTTTTGTGTTATATTTTTTTTTCCATGTCTGTTATGTGTTGAAAAGCCGAATAAATGTTTTATTATTATTATTTATTTATTATTATTAAATGAATCTTATGTATTTAGTTGGTAAGCCTTATTAATAAATAAATAATAAATAAACAATGACACAGAACATGTACACACGCCTTTATATCAACCTACCATAAACTGTCAAATTTCTTTAATATACTTACTTGAAATTTATTAAGTATATTGTTGAAAATGTATTGAAGAAATTGGACAGTTTTAGATAGGTTGATGTGCAAGCGTCTCGTCTGTACATTTAATTTTTTTATTATTAATTTATTAGTTTCACCTAAGTAACTTATAAGTATAGGTAACTACGCAAATAAACATTTTAATCACAAACATAAAACAACTTCCGTAATAGTTTTGAACATTATAAAAAACAATTCCTAACGAAGCCATATCTAGCAATCAAAAGTAAAAGTAATCAACAACAAGAGTTAGAGCCTTTACGCATAGCATTACTCGGATCTAGTACTACCACATGAGTAAATATATTTACTCATGTAGTACTTACGCTCTCATATAAATAGTACTACGTCTACTTTGAACCGTCATTTCACTGTTTTGGTTTGAATTCAGATCGGATACAATTCGTAAACACTCTTATTACTGTAAGACCTTAGTGTCTTAAATTTTAGTTATTTATTAAATTTTACTATTAAAAATTGCACACCATTCTTAACGTAAGCAATGACTTTTAAAAGGTACGAAATCGTTTCAGACTTTTAGTGAGCATCACGTTATATACTTATCATCATCATCATCAGGAATAAATTTAATTTTGCATTGATTGAACAGAGATACTAAAAATAAGAAAATCGGATTTTATGTACTAAGAACGTTTCAAATCACGGATCTGATGGCAGTGTGACGAACACTGTCCATTTCATAATCTAATAGCAATAAACGGACGTTCAATAGCTATAATACGGATGATTACAGATTATTTAAACTATAAATTGGGCGCCGCATAACACGCACCGCGTGTGTGACCTACGGCGATGAATACAGTTTTGCTTGTATACGATTTATGATAATAATATTGTACTTTAGTAGGCACCAAACATTGAGAGAGCTGGCAACGTCGCATTAGCGGACGCCAAATACGCGACTTCATCGTCAGAAAATAAGCCCGATAATACGGCTGTGAATATACGCACGACAGTAGCGCCGCACCTCTGCTGAGATTCTTTGGGAACTATTCAGTATTTAATTGCAGCTATTACATACAATTTTTGGCTTCCATCGATTTTCGTTCTACAGCTAGCTTCATGTTAGAGGCTCCAAGTGTCACCGCTTAAAAAAGTGGCGTCCGGTATGCGGACGTCAAATAGCGGTGGACGCCATTTTAAATGTAATTTCGCCTTCAGTGGACGGTAGTTTGCTTGCGGGATAAATATATATATATATATATATATATATATATATATATATATATATATAAATGTCTCAAAACTCTCAGACCAATTCGTACACACGCTTTATGTATATAGCATATTATGGTTGAACATTTATTGAAGTTTGACAGTTTTAATGAGGTTGATGTGCAGTCTGTACATACTAGTGGTCGCCCAGTGATCGAATTTCGACCAAACTTCACGAAATATACAATGAATATAGAATGTAGATAACTTAACACATATTGTACATAAATTTCATATTTCGCGACTCCTGTTCCATAACTATACCTAATCCCGCACTCCTCAGTCAATTCTTAAAAAGGGGCAAGAACTTTTCTCTTCATATATTTTTGCTTGGCTTAGATTAGGTTAGTAGGTACATTGTTTTTTAGTAGTAATGGTTGAGGATTTCGATAACGTCGCTTTCATTATCTACCTAGTTTTTTATTATCGGATCTTTTGTAGAATAAATAAAAAATAAAAACAAACAAATGGAAGAAAATACATCAGAATCAAAGTCTATCGACAAACTTGACCTCTCTACTATTGGACAACAACAGCTTTTACTAAGGAGGAAAAGGAAAATAACTATAAAGTGAAAAGGGTCATAAATAGTTATTTTATATTCTAAACTTATTTTTAATTACCATCAAAAAAGGTGCTATTGACAGAACTTTGTGAAGAAAACAATACAAAACTATGGTATTATAAACATTACTACTATTACTTTATTATAAATTTTTCAAATACGCCTTCACAAAACATAATTAAAATAATTTAATAAAAAAACACTAAAGAGACAACAACTTTAAAGCAACAAAATAAAAAACAAGTGTCACAAATTATCTCAAGCAAAACGACAGTGTGAAAATCGACCTACTAAAGTGTCATTACCATTTTCACTTTCTGTAAATGTGTTTACTAATGATAGACAAGAAAAGAGAAATCCAGTACCTAGCCCAAATTGTAGATACTTCAAGATAACGAAATCTTTGTCTTTCTTTCTTTTGAAGATGCCATAATATCATCACATAGCATCGCAAGAATAACTTCTAAACCCACTTTAAACATTTTAATTCAGTGTTTAAACGGTGGTTCAAAATAATAATAAAAAAAGTAGTTAGAGATAGATAGACCAGACATCGTGGTCCTGGATTCGTTTGGTTACATTATCGTCATATAGTACTTGTTCCATGTCCGCCCGTCTAGCTACTACTATCTTATCTTATCTTATCTAAGTATTGGCCTTTAAAAAAAATGGTAGTAGCATTTTGATAATTAAGAGATAGCCAATTTCTCGGTGATTGAACATTTCGGGTGAATTGTACTTCCATCTTCGGCCTTATCGGCGCGTTACGAAAAAAAACTCGTTTAGTAATACAAACAACATTTTTAATGATGCTACAGGTTTACTGAAAATGTTTGTTTGAAGTTTAAGCATTAGGGTGCAACATTATTACGCAATCTAGTCTACTAACTTCAGGGGTAGGTACAATAAAATGTAGAATAATATACCACATCCATATCTATACTATTAATAAAGAGGTAATGTTTGTGATAATGTTTGTTTGTTTGTTTGTTTGTCGGGGCTAATCTCTCTAGAACTACTACTGGTCCAGTTCCAAAAATTCCTTAACTGATAAAATACTACATTTCTTGTAGGTAACATAGGGTACATATTTTATTTAAAAAATATATATTATATTTGAGAATTTAATTCTATATGTACAATACGAAATCCACGTGGACGAAGTTGCGGGTTTTATATAATAATATTAACATAGACAGGTGTTTCATCTCTGCCTTTTATAGCAACTAGTTACCTAGCATTGTAACTTGATACTTGAGTGACGTGACGCTTAACCATTTTCAATGTTATTATGAACTTGTCAGTATAGTATGCCTGAGTGTATAATAAGAGTGTAGGTAATTCAAAACCTTTAGCCATGGGATGACATACCAGTAATAGGAGCTCAAATGGTGACACTTTAAGCAGGTTTTAAGTTGAGACAAATTAATCATTTCCTGATTGTACCACCAGTCATCAGCTCAATTACAAATGTTTCTCTTTTAAACAATTAAAATAAAATGCGCTTTATTTATAATAATTAAAAAATTCAAATTCAGTTATTGAAAAATATATAAATTGTTAAAGTATGAAGTTGCAGTTTTTTATGAATGAAAATTAGTATATGTTTTTATTTTCAATTTCCTTTATTTACCACTGATAAGAGTGGTAAATATATCACTCACAACAACAACAAGCTCACCTTTTTTTGGTATGTCTTTTGTGTATTTGATATGTTTTCTTTAGGCAATAATTAATGATTGCTACAAACTCCTTAATAATGAATAGTCTTTTTGTCTTATTTTAAATTTAATTAGAAGTAGAAAGTGATATTTTTTTATTTTTTGGTTATTAATTAATTAGTTATTAATTAGGTCTGTGGGACTGTGATTGGTTAATAAAGTTACTTAAGTTAAGGTCTTTGGTAATGTAAACAAAAATAAAGTAGATACTACTATCTTCCTAACAATAGCTGTTTTATTATAGATGATAAAATGTTTCAAGCTTCTCCATGCTTCTAAAAACATAGTCAACCAATAAATCTGGTTGTGGCAGTCTCAATTAATTGAAGAACTTCTAATAAGGTTGTTGACATTTGTAATTTTGGTTTATTTATACATACACATATATACAGTCACACTTATCTTTCTTTATGGTTAGCCAGAAATAATTTCTTGCCACTTGCTACAATTCTTACGTACTTTTTGCTTCATCTACTCTCATTAACTTCTTCATCATGCATGGCAGTTTAAGGTACTCTTGACCTGGCCTTTAATTAAAATGTTCTTAATTTGGTCACGGAACAACTGCCTACGTAAAAATATCAATTATGTGCTGTATTTAGTCTAGATAAGATTTAAAATATTGTAAAAGAAATACCTGTTCATGTGTCAGTCTTAACTCGTGTTTGGAAGCTGCGAGTGGGAGATGTGGAGCTGCTGAAGCTGGCATGTTGTGCTGGTGCCTCTGCATAGGGTAACCCTCATCTACAAATAGTTATGATAGTTAATATATTATGGACACTTCCATTATAAATTTTCTAATTACAAATTTAGAAGCTTGAATAAACATTGATTGTAAAAGGCAAAGCTCCTACTCATTTGTTCTAGAAATATGTATGACAAACAAATGTTTTCTTGTGGCAAATTTTTTCTAATCTTAACCAGCCAGTTATATTTAATTCCTATAATAGATATAAAATATAAAAAATCCTCAAAATTTACAATTTGATTTAGCTGTAAGTAAAATTAAATAAAAAATAATTTCTTACTTATATTGACATTATTTCCATTTAGACCATGATGCATTCCTTGATGCATAGGTTGAGGTGGGCAGTTATGTTGATAGGGCATGTTAGCATTCTGTATGTTCTGATAAGTCATTGTAACACGATGGTTGTCATTCAACTCTGGGATAGCTCTGACTGTAGCTTCGTGAGCATGTTGTGACCATTCTATCGGTGATTCTGGTATTTGCTTATTCATACTGTAAGTGCTTTGTTCTCTATGTATACTGGGATATTGTTGTGGTGCTGGAGGCACAGGCGGAGATTCCTCGGGCACTGCTGGTGGCACATTAGCTTGATTCCGTAATTCTCTACGGATTCTCGGAGGGCTTGAACTTCTTAAAGAATTTGATCTTGCAACATTTGATGTCTTTGGCAATATAACACCATTTTGAATGGGTAGTCTAGGCACATTTGTTGACATAGGACGACTGATTGAAGACACAGAGGTAATTTTATGATCACCCCGCACAACAGTTTTTAGATCTAATATTTCAGTAGGTGTTATTTCTGAAGGATCCACCAGGGGCAAAGGTCTATTGGTAGACTTTAATATCTAAAACAAATCATACAGTTCTATTAGATTATTTTTTCAAGAAGTACAATAAAATGTTCCTACATAACCAAAACACGATTATATTATAGGATAAGTAGGACTTAGGACTATATCTTTCTATCTAATCAGCCTACATTTACAATAATAATAATCACAAGAATACCCTTCTATTACTTTGTTTTGTTAGTTTTCATTGTTTTTGAAAACATTTTCGTATGATACATAATATCAATATATAAGTAGGTTTTAGACTCATTTATTACCTGATTATTACCCACAAGAGATGCCCATTGCAGCGGCAGCCCTACAAACTTTCCTTCCCTTTTATCAAATCCTGTGTGGACTCTGTGTTCAAAATTACTTGGTGGTGAAATAAGTGGCTTCTTTTTCTTTTTTGAAAACATTTTGGATTCAATAGTTTACCTAAAACAGAAAATAAATTTAATTAACTGTACATTTTAGTAGTAGAAGTGTAGTATTCGTAGCAGTTAAATATACGTTTTTATATAACTTAGAGTTTAAAATACAATGCGCACATACGCATGATTCATAAAACGCTGTAATGAGCCGAATACCAAAGAAGCACTTTCCAAGACAGGTATTTGCTAAGTACATAAGTACTTTACTATGGACAGTGTTTACTACGATACAGAACAACAATACATACACGAATAAGGACAATACAGACCTTTGCACGAGTGAATTACTGGAGAACACAAATGGAATACTAATTTATCAACCTACTCAAGACATTCCGTAGCAACCAGCCATTGAATTCTCCAGCAAATTAGATTATCGTAATCATATTAGCGGCGGAATGTATCACTAATGTGTAAAATATATATAAGGTGATCACTGTTATTTCACTTTTAATTTCACGCAATTCAATCGTTATTTAAATAAAAATATCTCCTCGTACGCAACAACAACACACCTTTCCTACTTCAGTTACGAATCATAGACTAAAAGCATAAACATTTATTTCATTTTGTTGATGGCTTCGTGCGATTAGCACATTTAGCCAGTGTCAAAGTAATTTTACAAACAAGTAATACATAAATAAACAATATTTCTTTTCTGTATGATGATGATGATGGACTTACGTCTATAGACTAAAAACGTTTCGTAATCTCCAATTTTTCAGAAGAACTAAACGTAGTGTTAAATTCTCTTTGAGAAGAACATACTGTGCTGTCGTGACTTGACCATGACTTGACCACCATATAAAGATGGTGATGAGTTGAGTTGATGACCCGTTCATGCCTAGTCATGCCATAGCAAGACATCATCATCATCATCATTTAGTGCCATCTTCATACTGAAGTTTGAAGATCAGTAGGTATACAAAATTTTCTGCGATCCAATATAGGTTGTTTAAGTCCAGTCCACTTTAACAGTAACACATGAACATATATACCTAGTTTTAATCTGAGCTCTTTATGATAATGATGCTCTAATTTCAGCATGAATGTGAACCATGCCATAAGCACGGATATGAGTATGTTTAGCGAGTGTACTCTTGACAAGTACAATCACTAAGGTCGTGAGAAAAAGACTGAGTGAAGACGAAGGAAGGAAGACAACGAAACTGACATGTTCACACAACCACAGAGAAGAGAGAGACCTCTCCAGTTTTTGAGGCCCTTGTTCTGTCACAGAATGCTGCTTTGTCTTCTGTCAGGGGCCTTGTTTTATTGTGTTATGTGTTAAAAACTTTCATAATTATGGTGGAGATAATACAACTTTATTTAATCCCGTAAACGATGGCACATTTGACCAGAAAATGTATAAACTTATTTTTATTATCTCTAAGCACTATGTGTCATTATATACCTATATCAGTATTAACTTTATTTTGAAACTCCTTTAATTGGCTGAAATTAATTTATTACAAAACAAAACTACGACTATGAAGCGGACACTTTTGTGGCCGCGGCGGCGGCGCCATCACTATTTTTTTTACGTAAGAACACTCCGAATAAATTAGTATACTTCAGAACAATGCGCATTACATCAGATGACAATGACATTGACAGACATTGGCTGACAGTCTGCTACTGACAGTGTCAATCACTGTCAACTGAAACGTTTGGTTATCACCAAAGAGAATTTAACACTACGTTTACAACCACATGATTAAATGAACGGAACAAAATTCCGCACGCTCCATCCGTATCATGTTTTATATTTTAGATCTTCGTATACAACAAGAAAGGATAATAAATTATCTTAATTTGAATCAGTACGTCCACTTTTGGTCCATTTTTCCGAGAACACTGGTATTCATTCAGCAGTTAATGAAACGTTTCGTTTGAATTACTAGTGTCAGTGTTACCAAAGAAAAATATTTTAAACGTGAATAACTCTTCTAATAAAAATCTTTGATAAACTCTGAGTAGTTTCCGCGATCCACTATTTACATACCTACATTGTTTTACAAACAGAAATGCTATACATTCTTGGGTCTATTGTCCTTTCTAGAAAGGATTGATAAAAAAAATGACCGGATAACCATATGCTTTTAGGTTAGGTTTTTCAAAAATTTATTGATATTTTTATTATTTTGAATTTTGCATTCACAATTTATTATTCACTAAATATTTACAAGATAAAATTTTACTAGAAAAAACGGTTATCCAAAGGATTCGATTCCCACTCGAGCTTTCCGAGACTGATTTTTTTTTTTGGAAAATTTTTATCTTGTAACTATACAATGAATGTCCCGTTTCCGACCTCGGAGACTTTAAGGGTTGATTCTTGGCATCATTTTATTTATTTAAAAAATTGAAAGTAGGTAAACGGGCTGGTGTTTACCATGAAGCTTTACAGCTTCATGTCCACATCCGACGCTATAGCTATTTTAAGGTACCTACACGTTTTCTTGTGGACATTAATTAAATATTGAAATGGCGGCTATAAATTTTTTTGTAAGGAATTACGTCTGTGATAACCCTAACCTATATAAGATACTCTATGGTCTGTGAGGGTAGTAACTTCAGTGACGTAACCGTGTCGTCGGGGGTTCGATTCCCACTCGAGCTTCCTGAGACTGGTTTTGTCTTTATTCTTTTTTTTGATTTATTGATTCACAAAACCGAATACTAACATAAACTTAACAATTAAACATACCTACAGTTATATTAAAATATGCAGTAGTTTTTAACCTACAAGATGTGAACACAACATTCAAAATAATTTTTTCACCTTGTAACGGAAATATAAAAAATCTAAATTATCATCATCATCATCGTCAGCCATATGACGCCCATTGCTAGGCATAGGCCTCCCCCAAGGATCGCCACAACGATCGGTCCTGCGCTGCCCGTATCCAGCGGCTTCCCGCGACCTTGACCTGCCCCCCAACCGCCTAACACTCTCACTTTCGATCGCTTTGAAAGCGAGGCCCTCGCCTGGCTTTCTAATATAATATCGAAACATAATATCAAATAATATCGAAAGCTATAGCCTATAGCTTTCGATATTGCTTTCGAAATGACAAGATGACGCCTCCTCCTCACCTCGCCTTCAAAGCGATCGAAAGCGAGAGAGTTAGGCGGTCGACCCCCAGATCAACCATAAAGAGAAAAACCATATTATTAGCAAATAAATATTCCAAATGAAGCTGAACAAGATATTGGTAAAATATGAATACTAAAACTGAAGCTTACAGTTTGTTTCTTAAATGAGGGGAAGAACCGTGGCTATATACATATATCTATGTACGACCCCACACAATTCAACAAGGAGCTGGTTGATTTTTTCTAGTAAAAGTTATTGAAGTAAACTCATTAGAATTAATCATAGAAAACTAGGGTTTCTCAAATGTAAAATCCATTATAATTAATTGCAAAATGGTGTAGGGTCATTTCGCCTGTTCGCGTCCATTTAGTGCAGTTGGCAAGTTTGAAGGAGAAAATAAAAATGTTCCAGCTCTAATTTCAATGAAAAATTTATGTAATGTGTTCATTATATAGTCTATTTTAAGGTTAACTTTCAGCTTTGTTCGAAACATCTTGAGTTTATTTTTTAAATAGACAAACTTCAGAATTAGGCGTTTTACCCAGTTTGCGTCCACAAAATCCAAATTGCGTCCACCCGTGGACCACTTTGCGTCCACCTGCTTAGAAAAGGAATGTGGGGGGTGATCTTTTTAAGATAATGTAAAGAAAGATTGGATTTTAACAATTTCTTTATTTAAGAATATAGTTATTTTAAAATCAACATTATTATCATAAATAAATCACTTTAAAGAAAATAAAAATAGCAAGAAAGAAAAACGTCCAAACGGTTGGGTCACAGTTCTTTAAAACCCACCGTACAAAAGGAACCAAAAAGTTCTCAGACCATACCCTAAAACTAATGGAAGATCAGCGCTCAATGGTTCTGCTTATCTGCTTTCCTCAGGTGATGCGTCTCAGTTTCGGCGGCTAAATAGGCAGATCTCGAAGTCTATGATTTGCGACACGCGCCGATTTCATACTAACTGTTACTGGTATTGGGCAGTGCCAACTGACGACGCTGAAAACCGATGACGGCAAAACTGTCACGACCAGGTCCGATGTTATGGGAGAGGTCGAGAAGTTCTATGGACAGCTTTACAAAGCTTAGCTAAAGACCTTAGAGCTAAGTTAACCCGGCAGTATACCGAAGACATCCCGGACATCAGCCTTTGCGAGATTAGTATGGCAATCAAACAGCTCAAGAACGGCAGGGCACCAGGGGGCCGACCGCCTAACTCTCTCGCTTTCGATCGCTTTGAAGGCGAGGCGAGGAGGAGGCGTCATCTTGTCATTTCGAAAGGAATATAAAAGCAATATCGAAAGCTATTACCTAATCTGTGGCTACAGGCTATAGCTTTCGATATTATTCGATATTATATTTCGATATTATGGCAGGCAAGGGCCTCTCCTTCAAAGCGATCGAAAGCGTAAGAGTTAGGCGGTTGGGGGGCAGGTGCTGACGGAATTACGGCCGAGCTTCTGAAAGCGTGCGGAAGACCGGTACTCGTAGCTCTTCAGAAGCTACTTAATTCCGTCGTACTAGGGGGCAGAACGCCAGAAACGTGGCACGAAGGTATGGTGGTACTGTTCTTCAAAAAGGGCGACGAAACCCTGCTGAAGAACTCTAGACCCATCTCACTTCTAAGCCACGTCTACAAGCTGTTTTCGAGTCATAACGAATCGTCTCGCACGCAGGTTTGATGACTTCCAGCCTATCGATCAACAAATGTGTCTTAAAATTAACATGGAGAAGACAAAAGTTATGTCGAACTCACGTGTCGTACCCCACTCCTCTGAAGGCTGGGGACTCTGCCCTTGAAATTGTGGACGATTATGTTTACCTGGGACAAACGGTCCAGCTAGGTAGGTCCAACTTCAGCAAAGAGGTCAATCGTCGAATCCAATTAGGCTGGGCAGCGTTCGGTATGCTACGAAATATCTTTTCGTCCGATATACCGCAGTGTTTCAAGAAGAAAGTCTTTCACCAGTGTGTGTTGCCAGTGATGACATACGGGACTGAGACGTGGTCGCTCACTATGGGTCTCATCAGAAGGCTCAAGGTCACTCAAATAGCAATGGAGAGGGCTATGCTAGGGATTTATCTGCGAGATCGATTCAGAAATAAGGAGATCCGCAGAAGAACAAAGGTAACCGACAAAGCCCGAAGAGTTGCTAAGCTCAAATGGCAGTGGGCAGGGCACATTGCTCGCAGGACTGATGGCCGCTGGGGCGAAACAGTCCATGAGTGGCGACCGCGTGCCGGAAAGCGCAGTGTGGGCAGGCCTCCAACAAGGTGGACTGACAATCTGGTGAAGGTCGCGGGAAGCCGCTGGATGCGAGCAGCACAAAACCGGTCGTTGTGGAGATCCTTGGAGGAGGCCTTCCAGCAGTGGACGTCTTTCGGTTGAGATGATGATGATGAATCGATTCAGCATCCCAGGCGGGGTCACCGCAAGCTAGGAAGCCCCAGCCCTCAGTTGTGAACCCGGCTGAAGGCTCAGAGCGGCTTGGACCAATGTGTCGGCCAACTTCATGATTTTGTCCAATATTGTGGTCTTGGGAATAGCATTCTTTGCATATTTGTCTTACCGATTTCTTCTTCTCTCGAATATTATATTAACGCTTCTTTAAATCTTCTTGTCTCCGAAGAACTCTTATCCCTACAGAAAAAATTAAGAATTAAAGTAATTACTCATTTTATTCAAAAATAGAATTTTAAACTCGTACCTAGTCTTTACAATACATTTTAAATTATTTTTACAAACAAAACAAGTCAATTGTATTTATTGAAAAAATGGACGCAATTTGCTTTATTAATCCCCTCTAGGTAAAGTTTGCGTCCATGGCGGACGCAAAGTGCAAGTTTTATAAATTCGGTGTAGTAATTCGCGTCCACCCTATTTTAACTGTTACCTATAAAAAAAAAATGCAAATTCATTATTAATATTATTCCTTTTTTCATTATCAAAGTCTAGATACAGCTATGTAACCTAAAATTCACATAAAACAATAAAAGACTTACCGTCAAACGCGCCGCTGCACACTATTTTTTTCCTAAAATTCCGCGTATCCGCGCTCTCTTGTTGAACAGCCGAGACTAAATATTTTTCTAAACAGGATTGGTTGGGCGCACGGAACTTTTATCTATGTGTACGTGCCTCTTATATATTGAGGTATTGGCGGTAATGACTTTTCTTTTTGATGGTGTGTTAATATACTTATTTTCGAGAATGTTAAAAGGGAGATCCGTAAAATGGACGCGAATTGGGCGATGGACGCGAACAGGCGAAATGACCCTATAACTTTTGTTTTCTTAGTTATATGAAGTAAGCCAAACTGATTATTGTGCTTAAGATAAATTTTTAGCAATGAAGCAAAAACATGAAATAGAAATAAAACAAGAAAATCGTAAATGAGATTTTAATTTAATGTTTATTTGTCTTCTTTTAGCATTTCATCGATCAACCTTTGCCTTTCTGCAGCTTGGCGCATTTTAGTGAGCACTAAAGATTCATAGTCTCTGTCTGAAATTAATGATGGTCCATCTTCACTTCTCTTGGTTGTCAAAACAGGTTTATCATTTAGCCATTTTAGGTTCAATGGGTTGTCTGGTAAACCTAAAAAAATAAGTTATTTATTAATAATTAAATTATTTAATGTAAACAAATTTTATTTAAAATATTTAGTCTATACAAGCACAAACCTTTCTCTAATTGTACCGCCATTTCAGAGGACTCTTTTGATGAAAATTCCACTAAGGCACTGCCTTTTTTCTTGGGAGACATTATTAAAGTTACAATATCCCCATATTTTTTTAAGAATTTCCTTAACAAAGGCTCATCATACCCCCCATTAGTAGTATCATTTTTATCCGCTTTCCATTTGATTTTAATTCTATTCAAGCTAGAATCCCAAATAGGTTGACTTAGCTTTCCCATTCTCCTCTGAATTTCCTCTTTTACTTTTTGTTGCTCTTCTTGAAGGAGACGACTGCCTTCTTTTTGTAATCGTTGAATTTCAGCACTTAACTTTTGTTCATCAGTTAAGTTTACAGAGCCTTGTCCTGTAGAAGCTTCTCTCTCACGTCTCTCTAAATCTTCTTTTAACTTTTGTCTCTTGCTATCTAATTCTTGATGCCTAAGTTTAGCAGCAGCTTTTGCCCTAAAAACCTTATCATATGCAGATCTAGCCGATGTATCTGTCAATATTTCTAAAGCGCGAGACAATTCGTGGAATGTTTCTGCAGCCTTTGGATCATCTGGATTTTTATCAGGATGGCATTGCAAAGCTTTCTTACGGTAAGCTTTTTTAATCTGAAATAAATTGGCAAATTATATTAATTAAACTGGGCTATGGAGCTATGTAGTATAACATCTCATCAAATATTGGTTTTCAAACTTACATCAGATTCAGTAGCGGTAATCTGAATGCCTAGAGCGGCATAAAGATCAACATCTTCAATGTTTTTTTGAGTGGACATGTTATAATTGTTAACTTAAATATAACTAAAAACAAAATTACACAATGTATTGACAGACAACCATGAAAACTAGAAATATGACGCACAGATGAATTAATATAAAACTATGTTTTGATGAACATTGGCGCTAAAAGGCAGTTCAAATAATTGATTATTGTTTTTTTGAGTTTGACCAATTTGAATTTAATTTCTGTTGGCTTGGTTTTGGATTTTTTAGGCCTTTGTTTATAATTATCCAACGTACGTATGAGTTCTGACGTTTATGGTATGCGTTAATTTGTCACTTTCTTTCTTTTTTTAAGTGTAGTTCGTTCCCTGAGGAACCGGCTAAAGTCATAGACCATGCAGCCATGTCAATAGTTTCTTAATTTCATTAGTATTAAAATCCTATAAAATGATGATGAATGATACTTTATTATAAAGTATTGTACGTTATTTCGGGCAATTGTACTCTTTACTGTAAGAGAGAGAGCAATAATGTACACGAAAATACTTTATTTCTCTCGGATTCTTTTTACATAACACCCAAAAAAGTTGCTGTGCAGATATTTAGCAGTGATAATCATTTGTTAAAAGTTGCTAAAACAGTGAGAAGTATGTTTTTAAGCGAAATAAATAATCGTACTTTATTTTGACACAATATACTTTGTTTTCTACGTTTTAATAATCAATGTAGGTACTTTATTTGCACAAAAAAGGTGGCAACCCTACCCCCAACCCCTCGAGTATCTCAGTAAAGATGTGGGGCTTTACTAAGTCCTGCGGGCGGACTTCTTGAGAATTTGAAAAATGACGTTGCACTGTTTTGTTTCATTTGCCAACACCCATGCACACTCACGAACACTTAACGGTTAATAATCCACCATTATTTCAAAATAATATTCGACATAACACAAATTTTAGAAAATAAAACAAAAACGCTAACATGACTTGGCATAGCATTGGCATTTGGCTTAGCATGGCATTGGCACAGTATTACTATTTCATACAGTAGGGTATCGCCTTTGATCTGAGGCGATGCCGCCGCCCGCGTAGGTATCCACACGGTTGTTCGCCGATATGCAAGGGATGTCATAAAATTCGAAATCAAATAATCGTTATTTTTTATCAAATAATCATTTATTAACAAGAATAAACTATTATACATATGTACAAATGTTGCACTGCTAACTATTCACGTGAAGGTTTATTGTAGATCAAGTTTTTAACAATATAATGAATTCGCATTCGGACTGCTTAAAAAATGAAAAATAACAAGCCCAGAATTCTTAAATATAAACTTTAAAGAATTGATGCTTATAGAACCTCGTCTGTATTGGCACGTATTAGTTAATAGTTGTGTTGTAAAAATGTTAATTATTCATTAATGAGAAGTTGGCAAAATAAATAAAAAAACTATTTAGTCATTCTGTTGTTGGAGCACAAAAATTCGGTCTTTTATTCTTGTAGTTGGAGTACCCTGCACTTCACCAACAATATACATTTTACCATTTATGTAGCTACATACAATCCAACAAAGACAAAGTACAAGTTATTACGAAATTATAGAAAAAACTTACCTTGCGCCACGGGGAAATTATATATGAAATTTAAAATTCTTGTTGTGTTTCGACGTCGACTTACAACCGCATACATAACAATGTGTATGCACCATTATATTCAATAGGAATCACTGAACGTAAATTTAAAAAAAACGTTTAAAAAACGCAGTACGCGCACGTGGCTGCCCTTCACGGTAGCTCCCACAAACTGCGCTTGTTTGTGGGACACTCGCCGCGGCGCCCGCTTCCCCGCGGGTTCCCCTCCATTACTCTGCGAAGTACGTTCGATACCCAACTGTATGCTTTTAAAACTGTGGCATTGGCATTTGACATGGCTTCACTTTCCCGTCAAGAAGTCTTGTCAATTTCTATAGATTTAGAGTTATTTTCCCCTATTCGGAAATACAAAGGGTTTTTTTACATCCATACAGCCTAAGTTAATCTTTAGTTTTTATTTATTTGGAGGATGCAAGGTATTATATATAAAGAACAATTTTAACCTTTTTTATTACCCTTGCATTTTATATTTATACTGGGTAATAATTCAAGAAGGGAGCTGGAGTGGAGACCTAGAGTGAGGCACGGGCACAGGAACGTAAGGCAGGTAACCAATGCGATGGACTGACAATCTTCTTAAGGTAGCGGGGAAGAATTGGATGAGAACTTAATCGCTCTAAGGATGAGGAAGGAGCAAGACTGGAAAGAATGGCGTGCATTAGAAAGAGACCTACACTCATCATTAAGTAGATAACGGTTGAGAAAAAGAAGAAGATGAAGAAAAATTAAAAAGCCGGTCAAGTTAGTAGCTTTCATTGAAACAAAGAAGTTTACACACAAAAATAGTTCCAGAATGCCCGTGCTAGGCAACATTTCATAATGATCGCTCTTTTAAATTATCGGAGTTATTGAACCTGACTTGTAAATTATATTACCAACGAACGCACTTTTGATCTGAAGATGTCTTCATTTCTTGTCCTTAAATCGTTTGTCCTAAAATCACGATTATTTAATCTGATCATATTGCCAATACTTTATTACATTATACATTTTAGCTACACAAACTTAAATATAGAACTTAAAAATAAACAGACAAAAATAATTAGAAATTAAAAACTAAAGACCTATAAATAAAAGATGTCCTCTAACTGTAGGCTCATGGGAAAGGTCCCAAGAATGCTGACAACATTGCCCTTTAGATTGCCAAACTAATACGCTGGCAAAGGTAGCTGCCAGCCTTCCTGTAACCGGAGGCCTCAATAAGGCGAGCACTTAATTCTTTGACCAGCTGCTTTGCTTTTGCTTTTAAAATCACTATTTATTTCCCATAATATACAAATCTTCTAAATATATTTATTTATTTACCTAATCATCATTAGTTCTAAATCTCTCAAAAATCGGGGACTACAATAATTGAATCTCTAGTGTATACGTCCATAATTTTTTTTTAATCTTCTTTACCTCCAACCTTAGAATAATAACGCCTAGAAGCCGAGTACGCGCACGGCGATTGAGGCAAGTTTAACCAAGCCATATGTGGCTTGGTTGGCCGAGCGGCTCGCTAGTAGAGATGATAAATATATTCATTAACCATTAAAATAAACTAATAAAATAAAAATATCACTAACATTCAATAATTGAAATTAACAATATCAGTTGAATGGTTGAAAATATTAGTTAACGTCGCGCGCGGCGAATGGCGCCGAGCGAACCGCGTAGGCACCCGACAGACGACGAGCGACAGAGACACGACATCAGCTATCACTTGACGTCAAATCTAAATTAACCCCTAACTATTATTTGTTAAAGCACATTTTTTTTTATATGTTTTTTATTCTTTTTCAACTTGTCATTTATTGAATAATTTTGGATGCACTCGATTGTATGTTCTTTCACTATCGAAATAAAAGTCTTTTTATTTATTACGATTTATCGTTCGTTCGCCATGTAATATTTTTAACTGATATTTTCATCGATACGATATTTTTATTGTTTAGCAGTCGGTGGTTGATCGTTGTGTAGATAGGATTGCGTGGCGATTCGAGTGCAATATCGATGTTGTTAGCTGACGGTAATTAATTTTATACAGTTCTTAGTTGATTAAGTAAATAGGTAATTAGGTTTTCATTGAACATTAATAAAATGCAAAGACGTCATACATAAATTTAAAGTCATTTTGAAAAGTGTAGTGGAGAGGACAAAATTGCATGTTGCAGAAAAACGTTATCATTTATAGGTCTTTAGTTTTTAATTTCTAATTATTTTTTCTTTGTTTTTTTTTCAAGTTAAGTTCTGTATTTAAATTTGTTTAGAATAATATTTATAGGTACTAAAATTATTAAAGAGGGGTGAATCTTCCATACATTGAATAATTACAAAAAAGTCATATACGGCAGCGCCATTTTCCGTAGGAGGAACCTCAGTTACTAATTAGTTATCCATATAATGTCACTAGATGGCGGTAGTATAGATAGCATTTTAAATTAATAAATTACTTTTAGTCATTTTCTAGTAACTTTCTTATAACCATAACTTTCGTCATCTCCTTAAGAAGCTCGGTAGCCTAGCGGTTGCGACGACGCACGGTGGATCCTGTACTAAGAACAGCTTGGTCACAAAGGCTTTTTTTGAAAATGTAGGTAGGTAGTTGATTATTTTTTTTCGATGTTCGGTACAAGTAGGTAGATGATTTTAATTCTACTCAATTTATGTTAGTAAAATGTGGGTAGTTCAGTCTTGCTAAGATATTCGGTGCTGTCACGTCGCATTTGAACCTCCAAAGAAATTTCAGTGTAAGTATATTAATATTTTCGGGATAAATCGGTCGGTAAATTAGGAATATTATACAACGTGTTCATTTTGAATTCCCATAACTCTAGGGTTTCAACGAGACTGCGTATAAGAATCAAATAGCAAATTCATATTTTCTGAATTCAATATTTATTTTTATTTTCTTATTTCATACAAAATAATTCAAATAAAGCATGATTATCTATCTAAAACCCCTTTATGTGAAATATGACAACATCGCATACTCTTACCTAAAGTTATGAATGATAGGACTTACTTATGAATGAAAGTTAGGCACTACGAGTCAGAATGCAGTTATTGTACGGCTTGCAAAAAAATAAAAATGAAGTGACCTTTTATTCATACGTGTTTAATTTGCTAAGCAGTAATTTTAATTTTACAAATTATTTTATCTTAAGCTTTTACTAAAACATTGTTTTTGTAAATAAACTAAGATTAATTTTGATTTTTTTTCGTAGTTACATTTAGTTCGCATTGAAATTGACCTACATGCGAGTACCTGCATGCCTGTATTTTACTAATTAACTAGTAAAAAATGCACTTACAATCGTAGCCATGATTTCGCAGTGAACTTACTACAGCACGCCGTAACTAATAACCATAATGGTTATGGGAGTGTCTTTAAAAATGTACAACAACTATTTTATTTGATGACGTAAAAAAAATAAAAAGTTAGTAATGAACGACTGATTTCAAATTCTTGACAGAGAACCAAACTTACATTTGGGATACAAAAGTTAGAAGGCGTGGTAAATAAAACATTTTTTGATAAAAAATATCAATTTAATTGGTTTTCAAAATGTCCTCCATTACATTCTAAGCATACAGTTATTCTTGTACGAATTTGCCTATTTAAATTAACTTCATTGGCACGCATTTCATTTGCTTCATGTTGAATCCGCTGCAACAAATGATCCCGGGAAAGAATTTTTTTAGAATACACCTTACTTTTTAAGGTACCCCATACATAAAAATCAAGAGGGGTCAGATCGGGTGATCGAGCCGGCCACGCTAAGATCGGGCTTCCGCGGCCGATCCAACGTTGTGGATACTGCTCATTTAGGTACTCTCGTACGTGTGTTCCGTAATGCGCAGGTGCTCCATCGTGCTGTATCCATAATGACCGGATACTTTCCAGATCCACATCTTCAAAAAAATCTAAATTTAAAAGGTTTTGTAGAAATTCAAGGTAGTTGTTAGAATTTAAACGGTGCGGTATTTCTATGGGACCTACAAGTTTATTATTTAAAATACCCGCCCACATGTTTACAGAAAACTCTCTTTGGTGCGATGTTTCCCACACTGCTTTCGGGTTTGCTTCTTGCCATTGATGCTGATTTTTACTATTGAATACGCCTGCTCGTGTAAATTGTGCCTCGTCCATCCACAGAATTTTTTTAATTAATAGTGGATCTTGAATGAGAAACTCACTTATCCGCTGACAAAACGCGATTCGTGAGAAATTATCACCGGGTAAAAGGCCTTGCACTTTCCGATAATGATAAGGATGAAGTCCATATCTCTTCCATAATCTCCACACCATAGTATGAGAGACGCCAACTATGCGTCCGACACGTCGTGTAGATAAAGTAGGATCTTCGATAATTAAATTCATTATCCTCATTTCTTGGTCCAATGAGAGGTTCATGACTCGCTCATGAGAAGCTATTCTTAAGCCTTGCTCACGAAATCGTCTATGTATCTGTAACAAATAAAAATAATTGTTAACTGAAGCTTACGCGAACACTACACATTGAATTAATACTACTTATACGGATTTACACGATAAAATAAAAATAATAATAAATCAATGTGTACAGTAGAGAGAGTAGATCCGTGAAAGTGGTTCTATTTCAAATAAAAATAAGCTTTACATTTGACATACAGTTAATAGTTTTTTCTCCATAGTAGTATTCTACCCCCGCTACCGGGAACTCACCCTGCTTTAAGTGATAAAGTACACATAATGCAACGTTAACAAATGCTTGGTTATTGCATTATTACTGTTATTATTATAAGCCTTACACTCTGACCACCAAAACGTTGACAATTTATCTCTATCGAATATCGGATCCCAGAAACAGCTTTACCCCTGAGTAGTCCCAGCCATCATCATCATCATCAGCTCATTTTTATGTCCCCATTGCTGGGGCACGAGCCTTTGCTACGGATGGATAGGGAGAACGGGCCATAAACCACCACGCGGGCCCAGTGCGGATTGGTGGTTATTAACGACTGCTAATGCAGCCGGGACCAACAGCTTTACGTGCCTTCCGAATCACAAAAGAGCTAGAGGTGATAAATTTTTGGTCACCCATCCGATGATTGGCCTTTGCGAAAGGTGCTTAACATCAGCACTCGTAGATCGGGCGCGTTAACCACTGCGCCATCGAGCTCCTCAGTCCCAGCAAGCATACATGAAATTAACTCGTATTTTATAAGCAACTCCAATAGTTTTTTCCACAAGTCACCACTCATTACACCTAAATCACCTAATATGCTAGTTCTCTTACTATCTCGTGAATTTTTTAACTACTGCCTATTCGGTTTTTTCGGTATGTCAAATTATAGGATTGGTGTAATGATTGGCGAACTGCGACACCCTCAACATTCAGAAAAAAAGTGTAAACGAGTAATTTCATGTGCACTATGACCAACAAGAAGTAAAATCACTTAAGGTTAGGCCTTAAGTGCCAGACCCAGTACTCGATAAAAATCAATTAACAAAACTTCGGTGGCGTCAACCACTCACAAGCCTTGTCTCGTCGGCCATCTCAGGCAAGTTAGCCCGATTCATTTCGTTCACTGCCTATTACTAAAGAAATAAGTAATGTAAACTTACGTTGACGAAAGTATGATTGTCAGGAACGGTGCGATTTGGATATCGACGCCGGTATTCTCTCACAGCTTCCGCGGAATTTCCATTGCAATATCCATACACAAAATGAATATCCGCTTGATGTTGTGGCGGATAGTTGCGCCTCGGCATTTTAACCAAGTTAATAACTTACAGTTCAACAAATAAAAATAACAACCAACACTTTAACAATAACAAAAATAAAAACCAATAGTTCATCAATAACAAATTAATAACAAAACTTAACAGCACAACGGTTTAATAACAATTCTAATCACGGGCACCAATACTTGTAAGCAAGACGAAGGTCAGGAAACAAGTAAGTCAATAAAGGTAGATACATGTAGTCATTGGCGGCTAGTTATTTGAGTCATTGTGAAATCAACCGTATTTCCAAAGCGTTTACTATTAATTTTACTTTTTTTGCTAACGGTATTTGGCTATAGGTCTGCCGGCTTCATGTCGGCGCGGAGCGACTCAGTTCCATGTGTGCGTTCTTTTGTCACTCATCGTCATCGCCGGCATAATAATAGGGTTGTCAAAACTAAGACGAGTCTCAAAAGCTGTTGGTGGGCTTTCTTCATCAAGTCAAGTTTCGTATTTATTAGTAGTTTTTACCCTATTCGTGATCAAATCATTGTGAGTGTCTGATTTTTTAAAACGTAAGATTATGTAAATTGTCTTTGGTTTCGTTTAGTTAGGTACAATCACCTACCCAAATTGTTTATGAGTAATTTGGGTTATAAAAAATAAACGTATTACAGATTTTATGATTACTTATAAAATTAACAAACAAAGAAGACTTCAAAATCCACATTCTGAGTGCCTAGTGTGAGTTTTGTTTACTATCCGTATTCATTCGATTACGTTAACGAAAACGAGAATTTGTATGGCAAAATGTTAACTCTTCTCTTAAGTCGCCATACTAATTTTCGTTTCCGTAAACGCAATCTAATGAATACGGATAGTAATAACAAAACTCACACTAGGCACCCTGTTACTTTAAACATTATTTTGTGTAGGTGATGTACATCCCTGATATTTCGAGTAAACAACCCTACGCATACATGGAACTCATTATTATTACACTACATCACGCAGCGTGGCCACCCGTCACACAACACAAGCATTCTTTCTCGCTTACACTAAGAGATGCACATATGTAAAGATGAAAGATCCGACTTCGAAGAACTACTTAAAGGTCGTACATTGATGATCAAATTACACTCGTGCGCCGCTGGGGTATGGTGTAAGCAATTTTGTGATGATATCGATAATCGATATCTCCCGGAATTATTATTTTGTTTTAAGTTCTTATAAATAATTCTAAATTAACTTAATGTTTTATTATGGAACTATTAAACATTGGTCTGTGATCTCGGGGTTCCGGGCTCAAAATCCTAGTCATACAAAGGCTCGGACATCTCGAACGCAGCTCTGTGGCGGTAGCCAAAGTAACATTAAGAAAACGATAGCGAAGTTCGAAAAGAATAAAATGTATGGGATTGACATAAGATTGACCACGTGATTTAGCGCGGCTTATGTCAATCCCATAGATTTTATTCTTTTCGAACTTCGCTATCGTTTTCTTAATGTTACTTTGGCTAAGCCTACTGGTAGGTTAACTATGAACCCGCATTTGGCACCCGCTGCAATTATTACATTATCATCCAGTAATTCAGATGTTTCAAAAAATATGGTAAATATCGAATGACTGCGCGTTTTCGTAATAAATTAAAGGTAGGTATTGTTTAGTATTTGGCTGCAATCCAGCCGCCGGATATTCATGGTAAGAGTTCTTTAAAATTTTCATAATCATAACCATTATCGATTGAAATTATGTTGAAACAATTTATGTTTCGACAAATACCATTCATAGTCTAACTTTTAAAATTTAAAGAGTTGCAAAATAAGCAACTAATGCGTAATTGCTCACAAGAGTTTACTAAGGAATAAGAACTAACCAAAGCATAAATTATTTTCGTTCTAATTGCATTACGTAATTCCGGTGTAACAGGTAGGTATGATTTTATCGATAGCGACTAGTTGGCTTTCACTTCACTAGTTGGTTGATACGGGGAAGTCCCACGCGTAGGTTTTTTACAACTTTGCTGTCGTCGTACGTAGTGCGTGTAGAAGTTTGGCAACGTCGCAAAAATAAGGAATCGACTTACTGGAGACATTTTATGAACTATTTTAACTAAAATTAATGTTATCTTCGAAGATATGCGTTTTGGAACCCATGTTCTTTGGACTTTTTTAATTATTTTTAGTGTTAGAATATAACCTTAGAGTTATGGGAATTGAAAATATGCAGGTTGTATATATTCATCAATTCCAAACTATCTGGTGTTGTGATAAACCAGTGAAGTGTCTGCAAGAAGAGAGGGGCCCCTTACATTGGATGCAGTGCCACATGGACACCAGGTTTTTACTGTGTACTCATTAATTTATTATATCTATTTGTTTTCTCTGGGTTTAAAGCATACTTCATATAACTCCGCGTATCGCGGATACATTCGATTTTATAAATTGAAGGTATATTACATTAGTTTATGGTAAACTTAGTAAAATCAGTCGTCTAGTATTATTTATATGGCACGTCAAACGTTACTTATTTTCTGTTTTCCTTGTTGTTCATTGTAAATAAAAAGGTTAGGGTGTCGCAAAGGGGGTGCAGGACTTAGAAAATTTTCGAGCAAAAATACACTCATAACTTTTTTTCACAAACTGATGAAAAACATAGACCATCAAAAAGAGACAAAAAATCCAATTAAAAAAAAAAACTTGAAAAAAAATTTAGAAAATTTTCAGTTGATTTTTATATGGAGCCGACACTTAGAAAAATTTGCGATATTTTTGTATGCAGTTTGGACTTGTAAAATTTTTCGCTTGGTTCCACGTTGTGTCGCAAAGGGGGTGCAGGACTTAGAAAATTTTCGAGGAAAAATTTAATTTTTCACAAACTGACGAAAAACAGCTCTCAATAAGAGATAGAAGAAAATCCAAAAAAAGTGCAAAAAAATTGTGAAAAAAAACTTAGAAAATTTTCAGTTGATTTTTATATGGAGCCGACACTTTTTTTAAAAAACATAGCTATCAAAAAAAAAACCAAAAGTAAAAAAAGTAAAAAGTAAAGTTAATTAGGTTAGGTTAGGTTAGTATGTTGACCAAAAACGCGCGAGCCGAGCGAGCGGAGCGAGCGTGCCGCGGCAGCGGCCGGCGAAGCGCCAGAAACGACGTTTTTGTACGTGCGACGTTTTTTTTTACATACTTTCAAACACTACTATGTTTTTCGTCAGTTTGTGAAAAAAAAGTTAGAGTGTATTTTTCCTGCACCCCCTTTGCGACACCCGGACCAATAAAAAAGTTTAGTTCAGACTTTACATAGATATTTCTGTAAAATTAAGATCGCATAGTTTATAAAAAAAATCATGAGTGGTGATGAAGGTATGTAGTATTTAAAACATGTAAATGTAACCCGTTTTGATAATAAGTTATTTAGCAAAAAAAAAATATATATGTTACTTTGTTTTGGAAATGCAATTTCGCTTTTATTTATTTTTTTCAATTGGGGGATTTTCCCCTAACAATTATTGGTTTCTGGTGACTCATGTAGTAATGTAGTATGCAGATATGACTTGTATAGTTCGGGCAAAATCCCCTATTGTAAATGGCAGGGTTTAGAAGTAAGGGGATTGTGGATTCACAATTTAAACTGTTCGTATTTAAGATAATTTTATTCAGATTATGATGAATGTTAGCTGATTTTATAGTTTTTTTTATTTATTATCCTTAGGAGTAACAGACTACCCAATAAAAAGGAGAGAAATGTGTGAAAGATTGTTTTCACTAAAGTACAAGAAATTAGATAGCAAGATTTTAAAATAAGAGGAGATGATTGTTGCTGAAACCAACTACCCTGCTTCAGATCAACCTCTACCTAAAAAAACCTTACATTATTTTGTTAAACATTTCAAGGCTAAATGGTCTTCATCGAACAGTGACAGAATAAAATTCTTTCAAAATAATTTGTCTTGGTTATATGGATTCTGCATTTTTTTTTAATATCTTAAGAATAAAGTGAGCCCAGGTAGGCCGGCGAAGGACTTTGCTAAGTCTAGTGAGCGTACTAAACGTAGGAAAACTGAAAATTTACGTGCATCTACTTCTGCTGATGAACTGCTTTTTGCTGCTGAAATGAAACTACGAAGTGAAAGTCAGCTTGACAAATCAAAACATGATTTTACCAGAGTAAACAATCCGTAGAATCGTATTTGTTATATAAATAAAGTATAAATGAAAAAAAATCTTATATTATTTGTAGGAAACATTTTTAATTTATTGTCCTTTATAATCAACAGTTTTTGATTAATTGCAGTTATTTTACCACAAACGTCTACAAATTAGTTTCAGTCAAAAACATTCTTTAAATAATTTTGACCAAGCTATCCATAGTACAGGATCCACCGTGCGACGCATCGTGCTATAGTAGTGATAGAATAGAGAAAGCCTAAGTTCGATCCTTCAAAAATAATTTAATACTTTTTTTGAATTTTATGTTCATTTATAAGTTTTTAATGTTTATATCAATCTTACAATAATAATATACACAAAAAAATGAACTGGTTTTTTGTAAATATTATATATATTTTTAGCGTCATCTCTCTATCCCATCTTTTTTTCTATGAAAGGCACATCTATAATATTATACAATATTATAGTCTATAATTATTAATGTTTAAAATTAGTATGAAGGAAAGTTCATTGAATAGTTATAAAGAAACACTATAAAAGAATTATTCAATTTAACGTGCATGTGTTTAAAGTTACTACTTCAATAAAATTATTAACTGATATTTTCAACCATTAAAATTAACAGTTAAAAATATTTATCAATTAACTTTTAATGAATAAATTTTTCAACCATTAACGCCATCTCTACTCGCTAGTATCCAAGGTCACGTCGTGTCGTAAGCAGCTCCGCAATTTTTGTTTATAATGACGATTTGTGCCATCAAAGGATGGTTTCACAAGTCAGAATCTAGCAAAAAGGATGCTAAAATTACATTTCACCTGTAAGAACAGCTAAGAACAACATGATCTATTTTTTCGTAAAACACGATATTAATGTTCGAAAATTTGTAATATGTCATTCCATGTATGTTTGGCTAGATGTAGAAAAACTTTTACCCCATTTTGTGTTCCGAATTTTTTTTTATTTAGAGTTGTTTTTATCCAAGTCTAGAGTCCAAGAAAGACAATTTATCACGATTGCTGTTATCAAAGCGCCAGTTATTTAGAAAATAGTTACAAGGATTTAAAACTGACATGCTGAAAAAATGTTATAACAGTAATTTTTTCTGATATGACTGATTTTTGTGCAATAAAGTAAATGAATAAATATTGGCATTCTTATTTGTCACCAAACATTGTTACATTTACATAACATTACATGTACATGTTTTCGTAATATATGTAAGTATCTTCAAATAAGTAGCTAATGATATGAAAATTTTGGTAGTCGTAGCTTCACCGCCATCTAACTAAAAGCTCGAAATAATATTCAATGCATAATGAGATAAAATTATGCTTCTTGACTTTGTGGCTATTTTCACATAAAAAAATTGAAGTAATTAAAAAAATCATGTAACAACAATACAATTTTTAAACTATGAAACAAGTTAAGAGTTTAGTAACTTACCCATTTACCCCGAGTTTGGGGAAATTACCATTTTACTTGCAACATTTATCCGTACGGTTGTGTGTGTAATGACAAGCTGCTGACGCACACGACGGAGTATTTTGTGCCTCAATATTTTGACGAACTTTGTTTGACACTATCGTTCTAGGCGTTATTATTCTAAGCCTCCAACATGATCGGAGCCTATTTTTGCTAATTTTTCATTCATACCAGTTCTCGCTTGTATTCTTCTCGCACTTTTATTCTACATACTACTCATTCATCCATCATCTTTTATTCCAAGCAGTGGGTGTTCTGCTTTTATTTATCTATTTTATTCTAGCTATTTATTTATTTATGTTTTCTATGTATATTCTTAGGGTAATAAGTTTTTCTGCACAGGTTTTTTATTAACATTTGTTGATAAGGGAATACATTTTATGAAGGTCTTTACAAGAGGTTTTTACATAGCATTTCTCTTATTTCGTCTTACATTTCCCATTTTTAGGGGCGGCTTTATTTTCACATTTCTTAATTTTCTAACTTATATTTAATACAATTGTTATAACATCTTAAAATTAATTATCTACTTGCTATTTTATTTGCGAATTGGCATACATACTGACAAGTATGTATGCTATTCCAATTTATAAAACGATTTAACTTAATTACTACTTTTTATTTCTTAAAATAACAATGTTATCAACTTTTTCACGATATTTTATGAACAATTTACGATGCTCGCCCGCAATGAGATCGACAAAGTTACTAGGCTTAACAGCCATACCTGTTTGTATTTCAGTGTTTATCCTCTCCAGAGCGTGTATAGGGCACTCGGAGAGAATGTGTGAGAGGGTTTCATGTGTATCAGGATCACAGACACCGACGGGTTGTCCTTACACTTGAACCTGTTCAAGTATGCGGAGAACCCGCCGTGACCTGTGAGAGCCTGTGTGGTGAGGTGTGTATACGTTAGCTTCCGGGTGGTATGGTAAGCTATTGTGGCATTGGGGAAGAATAATTTTGTAACATCGCCGGTGCCGCTTAACGCGTACCTTTCGTTCCATTTGTCAAGAGATTAATTTCTAATGCATCTCACGTCCATAATATTGTATTATACACCATAGCAGTATTCCGAATGCTTATTTACATAAAATGAAACTACCACTTTCATTTTTTTCGAATGGCTGGGGCTAGAACTAACAATTTTAAACTAACAACAAACAAGATTGTTGTTTGCATGCTGCATGTTTGCTTGTATGCTGTATCTTATAGGTTTGCTTTGCATGCTACTTCTTAATTTACGTCTGTGTGGCTGCATGCTCGTTGCAGGTTGCTTATTATTGCCTGCTTAGCTGCATGTACCGGTCATTCGGACACATACAGCTTCATGGACACTCAGAACAATATTAGAGAACCTGTCTGTGCTTCTACTATAACTTACTACCTTAGAGCATTAAAAATGCTCTAAGCTTACTACAGTCGTTTTCGAGTATGTAATCCTTAGAGCATTAAACCAATGCTCTAAGATGTAATCTGTACGCTAGAATGACTGTCATGCCAGTATTATGATTGTGATGATTGATGGCCATTAATCACAAACTTATTGAAGTTATGGTTGTAACAGCAAGATCCCTTTGCCTTTTCTACATTAAACGGAAAAAGAAAATAACTTTACCTACACCTAAACGTATTGTTTTAGCTAAATGTGCTAATCGCACGAAGTAGACATGGGCGTTTTCGGTTTTCTATGATAACGGTTACGCAACCGATATTCAGTTTTCATATCGATATCAAAATCCGTTTTCAGATATCGATATCAGTAAGATAGTTTGCTAGTTTTGCTTCTAATATGCATAACTAGTTTTAGAAAACTGAAAACGATAGACAACACAACTCCAAATTACGTCATATTTCTATGACTATAAAGTGCGAAGCCAAATGAAACAACATTGCATATCAAAGTAGTGGCGAATATTCGCTTCGTCTCATTTACACCGTTAACATTATGCTTAGTTAGAAAGGGAAGATGCGAATATCAAAACATTTGGAGTTGTGCAGTAGTTTCAGTTTTCCATGGATATGGTGATATTGGTTACAGTGACGGTATAGTTTTTTTCATATCGCGTTCTCTTGCAGTTTTGGTTTTCGATTCGGTGTTAGTTTTTCTTATATCGGTTATGAAGTTTCCCATATCGATATGATATGATATAGGACTCATATCCGTTTTTGGTTACGTTTTGATATATCGAACTCATGCCTAGCACGAAGCCATAAACAAAATGAAAAAAAAAAAAAAACGTATTGTTAAATTCTCTTTGCCTACACCTTTTATTTATTTCATAATAGGCATTCCCTATATAAAAGAGTACTCTGTGATAATAGGTACGCTACGCCAAAGAGTACGCTACGCAGTCAGTTTACGTAAACGTAGTGTTAAATTCTCTTTGAGTTTACGTACCGCTAATGATTAATTATATCGAGTAACAGATACTAGAATTCAGATGTATTTGTGTTGATATAGCTAATTGCCTTTTTCGATATGCTGTCAAGGAACTTGAGTAAGTCAAGAATATCATAACCTCTAATCGTTTTAATACTCAACGGAATACTTGTTTTAATAAATAATAAAGTTTTCTATGTATGAATGAAATTTATTTTATGTATCCATGCTTTTCAGAATACTACCCTATGCGGCTAGGTCTCACACTATTGAGACATAACTCTACGGCATCAAAGCCGACCTCAGCAGAGGCATTAGTTGAAGGTAAATCTAATAACATACCTACACAAAATAACTAATGAATATGAATATATTTATACTACTAACTAAGAATAAATAAGCCAACATTTTCTTTGTTTGTTGACAGATGTAAGCTTATTGAAAAAGAATCCTTTGGACCATCCAGACTATTTTCAAGTTCATAATTTATTCAGTGTCAAAGATTTATTTGATGCACGTGTACACTATGGTCATAAAGAAGGGTCATTGGATGATTACATGCGGCCTTATCTCTATGGGTCAAGACTTGGTCACCTAATTTTTGACTTGGACATTACTGCAGAACATCTTCGAAAAGCACTTAATTTTACTGCACATATTGCGTACAGAGGAGGTATAATTTGTTTCTTCTATAGAAATGCTTTAAACAGCCATATTGTTGAGAAGACTGCTCAAGAATGTGGAGAATATGCTCACACTCGGTTTTGGCGTGGTGGCATATTTACTAATGCAAATCACCAGTTTGGGGCTATTACGAGACTCCCTGACCTTTGTATTTTCTTGAATACTCAGAATAATATCCTTAGTCAGCACACTGCAGTAAGAGACAGCGCAAAAATGCTTATACCTACAATTGGTATTGTTGATACAAATTGCAATCCCAACTTGATCACCTACCCAGTGCCAGGAAATGATGATACACCAGTCGCCATAGAATTGTACTGTAAATTATTTAAGGAGGCAATTTTAAGGGGAAAAGCTGAAAGAATGAAATTCTTACAAGAAACTATTTAATAGGGAATTAAGGCAATTAGATAATAGAAGATTTGAATAATAAAATAGGTATGAAACATCCACATTTCTTTTATTCATAAAATTTGAAGATTGTTATTTTAAATAAAATTATATCTCAAATTTGTTTTTGATTGAAATTCAAGTTTAAAATCTTTAAAGACATACATAATTTTATTTCAAATAACAATAGTTAACAAAACAAATGGTTCTCTTACATTTAAATATTATCATAGATTAAAAGTGATGCATTTGCAACATTAAACATTAATATATAACATGTTTACAGTAGTACCTAATGATAATATATTTTTGTGATAGGTATATCTTTTAAATTCAACCAAGAAGGACTTTCCTCATCATGTGTGGGTGAGGGTTGCTATCCAACTCACGACTCTCCCAACTTCCGGTGATGCACTTTGAGCTGCAGAGATATTGTAAAAGTGGTATTCGATATTTGCCACAGAAATCAACAAATTTGATGTGCTCCACTCGGTTATCGAAGTACACCCCTGAAATAAAGTAATTACTTATTAAGTTGTAAAGTCTACTGATATAATATCAAAAAGATAAATACTGCAAGTGATAAAATACAACTGTTCAATGATAGTGATAGATACTTCTATTTCTCTATGTAGGACCCATATACAAAATTCCAGTTTAATTTTACTTTTTTTTTGAAGTACCAATATATTGTATTTTGGATTGTAAGATATAATTTAAAAAATATATCTTTTATAGCTCCTATTAGACCAGTAAAAAATCTATAAGATGTAGATTGTTCACTGTGGCACAGACAACCTATTATGTTCATCAATAAACCCTGAGAAAAAATATTTTTATCCCTGTTTTATTACTCAGTAATAAGCAGACAAAATTATAAAATAACCATAAGTAGAAGAATGGAAGTAACACTTGATTTAGTCTGAGTTATTTATTTATAAGTTTGTCTATGTACCTAGATGTCATCTACATATACAACCATATTATTTTATTTTATTTCTATGTTTTTTGTCATAAATATATTTTGTGTGAAAGAAAATGCTCCACCTCATTGAAAAAGCTTACCTCTACACTTGGGGTTAACGCAGCATTGCGCCGCGTTCAAATAGTTGAGCAAAGTGTGCGGCACTTCTCCCGATTTGATCGGTATCCCGTGCAGTTTGATGGTTCGCCCGGCGAGTTCTAGCAGCGTCGGTGGCTCCAAAGTCATGTCGCGAACGAACCGTGACACTAGGGGGTTGTCACGTAAACTGAGCTGTGGTAAAAAAGCATTAGTTAACCCATCTATCTGATATCGATACATAACAATCAGTCTTTTGTTTGACTGTACATAAAAGGTATCACTTTACTTAATATAGAAATAGATAAGAATCTTTATTTAATTTTAATTTTATATTCAAAAGAGAGTAAAGATTTTAAGACAACTCCGATAAGCTTTGTTTTGACATAGCAAAGTCAAGTAGCAAGCAATTAATTGATAGGGACATTTCGATTCTGGTGGTCCTTATACACCTAACGTTCGTCATTTGGCTCCTCGTAACCTCCCCTACGACTTACGACGCAGTTCCGTCTCTGGATATAGTGTCTGTCGGACGTCTTAGTATTAAACTGTAGAAAAAAGCATGATCTATCAACACAATCAGCCCGTGTCAGCCGAAGGCCTCTCTCAATGCATGCCGCCGCGCGCGAGCTTCAGCTCTTCACATCCAACTGTTGCCAGCCACTGTCAGTAGCCACTGGCAGCGGGTGCCTAGTGTGAGTTTTGTTTACTATCCGTATTCATTCGATTACGTTTACGAAAACGAAAATTAGTATGGCATTTTAGCAGCACCTGGCGACAAACGAGAAGAGTTAAAATTTGCCAAACAAATTCTCGTTTTCGTTAATGTTAACGATTGTCGAATGAAACTCGCACTTGGCACCCAGCTGCGTATATCGTCGCTCCATCTAGCGTAGGAGGACTATACTACCGTTAGGACTATACTGCCGTTTAAAATATATAATATTTGGAATACACGGACCACGGTCGGGAGCCAAATAGTAGGTAACACAGGGATGCATAGACTTATTGAGACCATGGGCCACTAGGGCAAATGATGAACCAATGGCGGGCCACCAATACAAATTAAAAACATAAAAATAGCCAAAAATTTAATTTAAAAAATAATATACTAGTTTGTAGCGTTCAAATTTACTTGTAGCTACACGTAAAATTGCTTCCAAACTTTAATTTGCAAGGCGGTTTCTATTTTTTGTTTTATTATTATTCAATACCGAAAAAGTTTGTTCACATATATAAGTATAACCAAATAAGCTGGCACATTTCAGGGCATTTGTGCGCAACTCTTTGTACATAGTTTTATTCTTCAATATTCGAGGAAACATGAGGAGCCCGGTCTGCGAGTGCTGAGGTTAAGCAACTTCCGCAAAGGCCGGTCATCGGATGGATGACCAAAAATTTATCATCTCGAGCTCCTCCGTACTTCAGAAGGCACGTAAAGCCGTTGGTCCCGGCTGCATTAGCAGTCGTTAACGACCACCAATCCGCACTGGGCCCGCGTGGTGGTTTATGGCCCGATCTCCCTCAATCCATAGAGAAGGCTCGTACCCCAGCAGTGGGGACATAAATGAGCTGATGATGATGATGATGATGATTCGAGGGAATATTTTGGCTGGCGGGCTACTGGCATATTGCCGGGGGGCCGCGGTCTGTGCATCCCTGTATCCCTGTTTCTATACTACAGACGGACATCTGCACGACAACCTATCCAGAACTGTTAAATTTCTTCAATACATTTTCAACCATATTATTAAGTGTTGAAGTTCAAAGTTTATTGAAGAAATTTGACATTTTGTGGCATGTTGATGTGCCAGGCGTGTTGTGTACTTAATATATTTTTGCTAACTTTTTACAATTCGTGAACAAACATTTAAGATTTAGTTACGATGACAAATTAAATATATATCTTTACTTCTATCTACTAATATTATAAAGAGGAAACTTTTGTATTTTTGTGTGTATGTTTGAAACGAATAAACTCAAAAACTACTGGACCGATTTAAAAAATTCTTTAACCATTAGAATGCTACATTAGCGCTGAGTAACATAGGCTATATTAAAAAAAATGGCCACCCGTGCGAAGCAGGGACGGGCCGCTAATATTATATATAACGAATTCAGTCATTTTTGTCGTCTCGACAAGGTGGGTTATATAATTGCATTAAATATTAACTTGATGGAAACAAAGCCGCCTGTAAAAACAATATTGGTAGCGTTCGTCATTTGGCTCCTCGTAACCTCCCCTACGACTTACGACGCAGTTCCGTCTCTGGATATAGTGTCTGTCGGACGTCTTAGTATTAAACTGTAGAAAAAAGCATGATCTATCAACACAATCAGCCCGTGTCAGCCGAAGGCCTCTCTCAATGCATGCCGCCGCGCGCGAGCTTCAGCTCTTCACATCCAACTGTTGCCAGCCACTGTCAGTAGCCACTGGCAGCGGGTGCCTAGTGTGAGTTTTGTTTACTATCCGTATTCATTCGATTACGTTTACGAAAACGAAAATTAGTATGGCATTTTAGCAGCACCTGGCGACAAACGAGAAGAGTTAAAATTTGCCAAACAAATTCTCGTTTTCGTTAATGTTAACGATTGTCGAATGAAACTCGCACTTGGCACCCAGCTGCGTATATCGTCGCTCCATCTAGCGTAGGAGGACTATACTACCGTTAGGACTATACTGCCGTTTAAAATATATAATATTTGGAATACACGGACCACGGTCGGGAGCCAAATAGTAGGTAACACAGGGATGCATAGACTTATTGAGACCATGGGCCACTAGGGCAAATGATGAACCAATGGCGGGCCACCAATACAAATTAAAAACATAAAAATAGCCAAAAATTTAATTTAAAAAATAATATACTAGTTTGTAGCGTTCAAATTTACTTGTAGCTACACGTAAAATTGCTTCCAAACTTTAATTTGCAAGGCGGTTTCTATTTTTTGTTTTATTATTATTCAATACCGAAAAAGTTTGTTCACATATATAAGTATAACCAAATAAGCTGGCACATTTCAGGGCATTTGTGCGCAACTCTTTGTACATAGTTTTATTCTTCAATATTCGAGGAAACATGAGGAGCCCGGTCTGCGAGTGCTGAGGTTAAGCAACTTCCGCAAAGGCCGGTCATCGGATGGATGACCAAAAATTTATCATCTCGAGCTCCTCCGTACTTCAGAAGGCACGTAAAGCCGTTGGTCCCGGCTGCATTAGCAGTCGTTAACGACCACCAATCCGCACTGGGCCCGCGTGGTGGTTTATGGCCCGATCTCCCTCAATCCATAGAGAAGGCTCGTACCCCAGCAGTGGGGACATAAATGAGCTGATGATGATGATGATGATGATTCGAGGGAATATTTTGGCTGGCGGGCTACTGGCATATTGCCGGGGGGCCGCGGTCTGTGCATCCCTGTATCCCTGTTTCTATACTACAGACGGACATCTGCACGACAACCTATCCAGAACTGTTAAATTTCTTCAATACATTTTCAACCATATTATTAAGTGTTGAAGTTCAAAGTTTATTGAAGAAATTTGACATTTTGTGGCATGTTGATGTGCCAGGCGTGTTGTGTACTTAATATATTTTTGCTAACTTTTTACAATTCGTGAACAAACATTTAAGATTTAGTTACGATGACAAATTAAATATATATCTTTACTTCTATCTACTAATATTATAAAGAGGAAACTTTTGTATTTTTGTGTGTATGTTTGAAACGAATAAACTCAAAAACTACTGGACCGATTTAAAAAATTCTTTAACCATTAGAATGCTACATTAGCGCTGAGTAACATAGGCTATATTAAAAAAAATGGCCACCCGTGCGAAGCAGGGACGGGCCGCTAATATTATATATAACGAATTCAGTCATTTTTGTCGTCTCGACAAGGTGGGTTATATAATTGCATTAAATATTAACTTGATGGAAACAAAGCCGCCTGTAAAAACAATATTGGTAGCACCATATTCATAATATAAAACACTGACGTCATTGTGATAAAAGATAAAAATAAAAAGCTTTATGTTTACTTATCAGTTCTTGGTGCTAATTGTCTGCAAATAAGGATAAGATATCTATTCTGTCTAGTTGCATGATACCTATTGTTATTAAGTTAGATTAAGAATTAATTTTATATATTTTTATAGTTTTTGAGATAGCTCATATAAGCTGACGGTTCTACAAATAAAGACACTAGACAATAAAAAGGTTCACAAACTGTGATGGAACGGGGGTATATTATTGCATGGCTAACGTGACCATACGTCCCGTTTTAAACGGGACCGTCCCTTTTTGCGGTTCTCCGTCCCGGTGTTCCCGAAAAAAGTATCGGGACGCAAAATTGTCCAGTTTTCCAAAATCTTAATGTTTCGACGGAAATTCGTGGGTGGAAGTATTCAAACACTTTCATACCAACAATCTTAAACATGAAAACTTTTGTATTTTAATTGTATACATTTTATGTCTGCCTGGCACAAATGCACCAGTAGAAAAAGCATTTTCTTTGATGAACAAATTGTGGACATCTGATAAAAAACAGGATGTTGATAACAAAGGTAAACATTAAAAAATCGTGCCAAGAATTTTATTCTTATTTAAAATCATCACCAGCTGCATTAAAATTTGTTCATCTGAAATATATAAAAATAACTGAGCATTTGCTTAATTACTCTTTTAATTTGTAATAAATACCTACTAAGTATTTCGATAAATGAAATAAAACTTAACAAGAAATTAGTTTTTTTTTCACTGTAAATCTAACCAATTGACGTACACATAAACCGAAGTCCCGTTTTGAGTAAAAAAAATAAATGGTCACGTTATGCATGGCCTCTGTGGTTTGTGATAAGAGTACTGATCACAAGTCCAGAGGTCCCAGATTCATTTCCCAACAGGGTTCATTTTGTGGTTGGTTGTAAGTCCGCCTGGGTATATATCACCATCTTGTAAGTCCATCCCTATAACAACAATATTGATATCATTATGTTGTTGTGATCCGTCTGTAAAATTGAACCTACATTTAAAAGTTTTAAGCCAGACGGTCTTTTTACGATTGCGTAGTAGGTAAACCAAGTCACTGTCGCTTTACTTGCAGACTAAAAGTTCTAGATAGCTAATTCTCGTTTTGATTACAATAATATACAAAGTTGGCAAATGGTCCGAAAGTGGTACGATAAGTGTCTATTTAAAATATTCAAGTCATGTTGATAGTTAGGTCACATAATATATCTTGCATTTTTACGATATGAAATACTTATCTTTTTACATACCGTTGAAAATGTTAGCCAAATGATATTATGAAATGACACGGTCGTAAATTCTAAAGATGGACGTAAACTCTAAAGATGGATAAATCTCCGATACGAATGTTGTTGTTTAATTACGTTAATATTTTTTTACAGAATATGCTTTGGTATAGTCAACACCTTATCTATATCATTCTATATATAAAAATATTTATTTCTTTGTTTTTGCCATATGTGTTGCTACCTCCCATACATCCAATTCCGATGAAAACTTGGTAAGTTGTTGTGCACATTCGAACGACCGCGTTAGATTACTTTTATTTGTGGAGAGAATTTGTATATTGCCTCAGGCGGCAATTCAGCGTCACCGGACTTAACAAAAGATTACGAGTTCGCAAAGTAAAACCATCATGGTCATGGGAGAGGCCAACCCATGCCGTGGTCGAGGGCTTATAAGGTCCAGCCGTAAGGCTAGAGCATAAGCAGGTCTTCGGTTTCAATTTCAACGCTCTAGTTACCTACACAAAGCAAGTAAAGTGTGACTATGTGGACAAGCTCGCCTGATGCCGCCCCTAGAAAGATTCCATGTTTTAAGCGCTTTTATTATTCTGTTTTGCAATAACCGTTGGATAGATGGCAGTGTGCCGCTAAAAGCACTTAAAAATTAAAAAACAGGTTCGATTCCTGGCTGGGTCAGGTAGGCATTTAATTTTTTCACTGTATTTTATAAATACTTAATTCAGCTTCAGTCCATTGCTGCATTTTACTTTTTAAATAATAACAAGTAAAATTTATTCTGTTTTGTCATTACTTTCGTTTGTATTACATTACTGTACCCTTATTATCCGTTCCTATTACTTATCTGCCAGTGTGGGTGTACACATTTTTACTGTACATCAGACTAAGTCTAAGTCATTCAGACTAAGTCTGATGTGCATGCGTGTGTACCTACAGTGGCGTAGCTTGCCATTGACGGGCCCTGTATGAAAAATTTGTTGGGGCTCAAATGAAATGTGATATTGTGGCTAATATAATTTACGAATTTCTGCTAACAGACGTTCGGGGCCCCTGTAGCCCGGGGGCCCCGTATTATTGATACGGCTGATACGGTGATGGCTACGAGACTACCACCACTTTTGTGCTACCACAAACTGTAAAATTTTCTTAATCTACTTTGAACTTTATGCATATGGCATATGGTTGACATTTAACAGTTTTGAATAGGTTGATGTGCATTTCTTATTATCTTCTTTTTTTTTTATTGTTACCTAAATTCCGATTTAAAAAAAGGGAACGAGGACATGCACTAGTGCGTCATGCCATTCCCTCTAGACAAACTGACGGTGTTTCGTATCACACGGTTCGGTTTGAGGAACCCTTTAAGTTTCTCACCTCCCTCAAAAACGTGAGGAAATCTGCAAACTTGCATAAAAAATACCTAAATCCGTTAGTAAGCTGATGTCACACTCACCCAGTTGAGGAGTTACCAAGATGGTAGCCGATAGATAAATTGTAAAGTCTACAGGCGGTTTAGATAACAATTTTATTCATGAGAAAGAAGCCATTCTATCACTAAGTCATTCTGTCACTGATATTTCTAATCCATACATACTTAGTAGTCGAGATAAATCGGGAAATGACTAGGTGGAACCAGTAATTAAGTGCAATCTTAGTGTTATTCAACTGTAAGGTGTTGTTGGTTCTTCTTTATCTACCTATTTATAAAAATGACAGAGGTTAAAATAAATTTGTCGATCGACATAGTCTTTATGGTCTTTTTACTGTCTGGTTAACAGAGCTAATTGCCTATTTCTGAACTGAGAGCATGAACATATACTATAGAAGATATATCAGTCTAACCCATCTGTATGACATTGTATGTTTTAGATAGGTGTACAGTCAGGAGCATTAACATGTAAACAATATGACTCTTAATAATACAATGGAATAAGAGTCAAAACTAGTCAAAAGTGTTGACATGTTGTCGTGACTGTACGTGATTTAACTTCCAAAATTACGGAGCCTTAAATGTTTTTGTATGGTGTTTTGTGATAGGAAGGGTCCTAACATCATTCTCCAATAAAGACTCTTCCTCTGTTGTCTGCCGTTGTTTTATAGCGATAAAACAAAGGCCGTCAATATGCCTGTTGTTAAATAAAGAAAATAGTGCCATCTTCCTCAAACTCCGGTATGCCTTTAAAGCCTCCTTTTCGCACTACAGGTTGTCCTCTTCCGCGTTCGAATCGGCGACCATTGGCTTCGCGGTCAGCATCGCTAACCACTTCACCAATCTAGCCGTCAACTATGCCCAAAGGGTACGATTGCAGCCATACAATATTCTGGTAGACAATGCCCAAAACCTGACTGGATAGCGACTACCAGTACCAGAATGACGATAATGGAATATTGTTACTTTGAACTTTGATCATAATAGGTATCATTAAATAGCTGCTATAATGGGCGTCCCTACCGTTCTAGGCGTTATTGCGTACTTATTCAGTACCGGCTGTAGCTCTTGGATCAGGGAAGCGATTGAATGATTGAATCTCACTGCGGCGATGTCGATATTAAATGTGACATGAAATACACAAAGAAATGTGATGTTTTCTGCATTGGTAGAGTTGGAGAATTTTTGGCGTCATAAATTATTTACCGTGACTTTGAATGAGAATGAAAAGGAGCAATCGTAATTATTTTTATTATTTTTTTATATTTTACGGGTAAGCACAGAGTGCCTTGATCTCACCTGATGTTAGTGATGAAGATGATGTTAGTAAGGTCAACGATGGAAGCTCACTTCACCTGGGATCCTCAACTAGTGAGGCACTGGCTATCTTATCTCTAGCTGCCGGAACACAATAATGCTACAAACATTGATGTTATGGCAAGATATTTAGATAAGATGGTGGTAGCTAGCCAGGCGGACAAACAAGCCCTACCACCAACCAAACCACAAGTACACAAACATGTACCCCCCGCTGGGAATCGTACCCGAGACCACTGGGTTTAAACCGGTGGTTTTCACCACTAGACCACTGAGACAGTTAACCAATTTGGTAAATGCATAAGATGTTCCTGTGTTTTGTATGTACCAAATAAAGATTTTTTCTATTTTTATGATATCATAGAGTGAGAATTAGTCACTGGTTCAAAAATGGCAACCCAGGTAACAAAAAACACTTACCTCGGTAAGACATGTTAGTTTGATGATCTGCGTTGGGAGAGTCTTCAGTCGATTCTTGTGGAGCAGCAAGGAACGTAGTTGTTTCAAGTTTGCAATGCTGGCTGGCAGCAACTCTATCAGGTTATCGCTTAGCACCAGCGCTTGCAAGGAGACTAGACGGCCCACTGAGTCAGGTACGTCCGTGATTTGGTTGCCCCCTATTGATAAAATCTGTAAACTAAAACGATAAAACAAATGACAAACATATTCGACTGCCTTGCAGGGAGTTTTTGGACGAGTCTTGTGGTGTAGTACCTACATCACTATACATACATAAAAAATTAAGTAGGTAAGGTATTTTCGCCTAGGTGGCAGAGTCGCAAAGCGCTCGAGGTCAGTTCCCAAGTCGTGCAAAGCGTATTTCTGATTTTTCGATGGTTTTTCTTTTTCCATTTATTACTTAGTAGGTACAATTTACTAAAACAGATTTGTTAGAAAATGAAGATCTCTTATAGCTCTCCGGAGTCACCGCTTCACTGTCTCTAATATTCCATCGCGCACTAAGAAATTTGGTGACTCGTTTTTTTGTCGCACCTCCAAAACATGGAATAGTTTGCCAGCACACGTTTTCCCTCCTTCCTATGATATGGGGTCCTTCAAACGAGGCGTGAAGAGGCACCTTGTGGGCCGGCAAAGTGAGGATAACTGACGCTGCGCTGTTCTCACGCTGCACCAGTTGTCGTCGCATCTGGATTCCATATTTACTTAACATCAGGTGAATTGGAGTCATTTGCCGTGCTATGTATAAAAGAAAAAAAAAAAAGGTAGTACTTATTTCGTTTTATCAAAACCTAACGTCTCAGTCGTCGTGATAAAAATCATCGCACAGAACATATCAATAGGTAATTAGGTAGCTATTATAGATCGAAGATAGGTAGGTACTATTCAGATAAGTTCAGGTCAGGTGCACTTGGGTATCATTCTAATTCTACTCTTACTTTGTAGGTAAGTTACAAAGGAGCCTTATTCAATATGAACTACTAAGTCTATATTATCTAACCTACCTACGTCATCGAAATTAAAAACTTAATGTTCTTACAATCGCGGATCGTTCTCGTTGGTTTGCACTTGGAAGAGGCCCTATGTCTCTAAAGTGGACTAGTGTAGGCTGATGAATGATAACGATGATGATTCTTACAAATATCAAGGATCAGTTCAGTAGGCTGGCAGCTACCTCTGCCAATGTATTCCAAAAGAGGTAATGTTGCCAGCATTCTTGGGACCGTTCCCATGAGCCCACAGCTGGAAGACATTTTTTATTTTTTGTCTAGAATTAGGTGATTTTTTTTTCTTAAATGGAATAAAATAATAATTTGTTCAGATCATGGAAGCTTTATTTATAAATATTGGGATATCATCATCATCTTCATCATCATCCTCACCCTGCAGAGTCCACTGCTGAACATGGCCTTCTCTATGGATCGCCACCACACTGGATATATACATGTTTATTTCGACACTTTGTTCGCAATTGTTTCTTTATTGACAAATTCTAGTTTTCGTTTACGTGATCGAATGGCAAATATAACTAGCACTAGGCACGTTGTACACGCTGACGAACTCGCAGGCGGTCCCTACTATAGGGGAAATAATTTATTTGTATTATTATTATTCTCTTTATTAAATATACATCATAAGACATTTTTTTTACATTATTTTATATAAAAACATATTTACAATATAAAATATTATAAAAAACTTAACCTAGGTTGCCACCGGGCAGCGGGGATAGACCCAAGCTATCGGTGATTAGGGCTGCAGAGTGAGAAACCTCCTGACAATACGTGCCGTGTCAAGGAGTACTGCCTTTTGTATCTAACCCTTGACCCAACCTTTCAGCGAGAGCCTCTCTCTCTTATTATTATTATTAATTTATTTGTAAGTATTACAAAATAAATATTTGGTCAGCAAAATTATTATTTGGTCAGCAGAATTATACAATCGGTCAACATAAGAAATCCTTACGGTTGATTAGTACATATTTTTTTCCCGCGCGAATCCCAGCGTAGCGAGGGCCAGTCACGGAAGGGGGGAGCGGCATAAGACTGCTGTTCAGAATGATATAAGTTGCAGACTGATTTAGAAATATTTGCTGCCCAACTAGCTTTTTTGCTGCGCAATTAGCATTTTTTGCTAACAAAAATACCAATACTTTGCTAACCGTTTAAATAACACCCCTACTATAGTATGATAGTCAAAAGCTGACCTAGACCTAGTAACCGAAACTTCGTAAATGTTTCTTTATGTAAGTTAAGTAGACAATGTCGTAATATGAGTCTGTGTAGGCACACACAGCAATGTTTCGACAGAAATTAAGCAAAGTCATGGTGACTATGACTATTAAACAGTTGACAGCAGATGATATTGATTTTTAAAAGAAAAATAATACAAATGGTATTGTTTTTCTTTGCATTTAAATATGCATCAGGGGGATTTTCGAAGGTCACCGGTGATCACTCGAAATTAAAAGTGACATCTAGTATGTTTTGCTTTATTTACAATTTAATTTATTTGATACACAAACAGAATACAACATAGCATGTTAAAAATGTTACGAAACAAGTGTCATGGACAGGTTGTACTTAGTTCCTTTTAATTGTTTACCGTTGTAGAATAATTTTCGGTGTTAAAAATAAGTTAGGTAGGTACTCCCAGTGACTTTGAATTAGAGCAATGTGAATAGCTCTCGTATTATTAATATCATAGCTTGAGAATTCGTCACCGGTTCAAAAAGCCCCCCAGGGTTCCTATAGTGCGAGTTTCATTCAACATTCGATCACGTTAACTAAATCTAACTAACTAACTAAATTTGTATGGCATTGAAGCAGCTCCTCCTGGTGGAAAACGAGGAGAGTTTAAATTTTGCCATACTTACAAATATATTTTTTTGTCAACATGATCGAATGAAGGGTGACCAATCAAATGACACAAAATACACTATCACAGCAAAATTGTATAATTCATTTGTATTTTTATATTTGGACGACTTGGACACCTTGTCCAAGTCGTCCTTGCATATTACATGAGACTATCGCTAGGGATAACGTACTTTTTATTTTTGCACGATTTACATAGCTTTTATTAGTAGATAAGAAGAATAGATCATTATCATCATCATCGTCATCAGCTCATTTTATGTCCCCACTGCTGGGGCACGAGCCTTCCCTATGAATCGTTAGGGAGAACGGGCCGTAAACCATCGTGCGGGCCCATTGCGGATTGATGGTTGTTAAAGACTGCTAATATAGCCGGGACCAACGGCTTTACGTGCCTTCCTAAGTACGGAGGAGCTCGAGATGATAAACTTTTGGTCACCCATCCGATGATCGGCCTATGCGAAAGTTGCTTAACCTTAGCAATCGCAGACCGGGCGCGTTAACCACTGTGCCATCGAGCTCCACTCTCTCGAGGAATAGATACTATTATAAAAAAAATACGTTTTCCAAAATTCGATACCGTCTGAATAGTGTGTCGGTACGGTAGCATGATTATTATAAATATTCTATTTAGGGTACGTATTTCGTCTTTAATCATCTCGTACCTGTTGTTAGACTTGTTAGGGATGATAAGGCCGAAAGTAAAAGCGCACTTCGCCCAGAATCCTTAAGGGTGCGGCGTCCGTAAGTGACAAGTGTCATAATTAGGGACCGGATTATATGCATTTGCATATTTGCATATGCATTTGCATATTTAAGCCATCCTCAGCGGTAATAGCATATTTTACTTAAGATCTAGTTATGATGCATATTATTGATACATTTACAATATTTTTCGAGCGCAGCGCACTCAGCAGCCACGCGTCGTTTGTTATGGTATCTACGTTTGTGTCAAATTGATAGTTTTATTAACGGCAGAACTTTTGCCAAAAACTTTAAGTGCTGACATAGCACCAAAGTTCAAATTCAGCTCAGTTACCTCAGTGGATGTGGAGCGATTCTTTACTATTTATATATATATTGAATGATCGACGACACAATCTTACTACTGAACATTTGGAACAATACTTGATTGTTTTCGTTTACAAAAATATGAAAAATTGTATTGTAATATAATGCTATGTTACTTCACCTATTATCGTCTAAAACTTATCATTTAATTTTGCATATTTTACCTATTTTCATGCATATTTCATGCATATTTCAAGCATTTTTCATGCATATTTGCATGCATATAACAAGCTTTTTAAGTTGCATATAATCCGGTCCCTAGTCATAATCATATATTTTATTTGTAATGTCTTCGTCAATATTTATTTGATGCCGCGCGGCCATACTAATTTTGTTTGGGGAATTTAACGTGTTAATTTGAAAAATAATAATTTAAAAAACCGCTCCATAAATCGAAAATGTGAGACGGTCGATTTGTAGTTAAGTTAATTGGTGATTGTTTAGACATAATTAGAGGTATAATAATTTATTTAGATCAAAGAGATAAGTAGTTAAATGCCTTTGATTTAGATAAACTATAAGATATCAACTAAACGCCGCCACTCGTTTTCATGATTTTTGCCCAAATTTAAATGATATTGTAGAAAAAACTACAGTGTGTTATGAATTTATGGGTCGCTAACTCTCAAAACGTAACTGTCAAAGCGATACGAAGTCCGCCGGTCAGCTAGTATTATATGTATGTATACATTGATTTTATGACGATATATTTAGATAAGATGGTGGTCGCTAGCCAGGCTGTCATTTTACGTATTAGTAGGTATTGAAAATCACGCGCGCACGAGACCCACAAGATAAAAGTGACTTTATTCTGCTGGTTCGAAATACAATGTAACTTTTACTGTGCTAATTGCTACACATAGGCTGAATTAAATATTTATAAAAATACTGTGAAAAAAAACCGGCCAAGTGCGTGTCGGCCCCGCGCACTGTAGGTTTTTGTAGCTCATCTCAATAATGCGTATATTTTTAAATGGCTCATATACTTACTTAAATGTAGATACTACCGGTTTCACATACCTGACAAGTTGACAACGTTATTTAAGTAGTTCCCAATGAGGAATTTTTACTGCGCCAAGTACATTTTATAAGTTGGTCGACTGTTACTCGTAAAGTTTTAAAGCCTACTTAGCTGTGATAGTTTTCCTTCTAACTTCATCATATATACAACTACCGTGAATTTTTTCAGGTATCCAAAATCAACCATTTGGTTGACAGGGGGGGGGGGCACTTGATTCTAACAAAATTTTGCACTTTCAAGCTTAATAGTTCACAAACAGATGCATCAATCAAAAAACTGCTTTTACAAACCCGCAATATTTTTGAAATTGCTACCTAACGACACCCCACACTATGGGGTAGACAAAAAAAAAATACTTCCCCACTTCACGTGTAGGGGAGGTAACCTAAAAAAAATATTTTTCAAAATTTTACTTCACCACTTTGTCGGCGTGATTAATATGTATATCCATTCCAAATTACAGCTTTCTAGTACTAAGAGTCTATGAGCTAGGCCCCAGCCTAGCCTGTCAGACGGATGGACGAGGCGAAACTATAAAGCTTCTTGTTAACTACGAAACCCTAAAAAAGCAGTGAAAGAATTCAGTGCTTACGTCAGCCTTCCCGGTAGCATAATGGTCAGTGCAGCCGCCCGGATTACGGAAGACCCACGTTCGATTCCTGGCTGGGTCGGGTTATCGGGTAGGCATTTAATTTTTTCACTGTATTTTATAAATATTTAATTCAGCTTAAGCGTAGCAATTAGCACTTAAATATAAAAAGTAAAATTTACTATTATCTGTGGTATTTCATCTGTAAAGATGAATCTGCATAGCATAGCCATAGGTTGTAATAACCGTTGGATAGATGGCACTGCTGCCAAAAAGCAGTCAAAAAATCACAGCAGAGAAAGAATTCAGTGCTTACGTCAGCCTTCCCGATAGCATAATGGTCAGTGCAGCCGGCCTGGATTGCGGAAGACCCAGGTTCGATTCCTGGCTGGGTCGGGTAGGCATTTCATTTTTTCACTGTATTTTACAACGTAACTACAGTAGTGCTAGAGATACTTGAGGCACAATGAATTAGAAATATTCTTTATTTGGTAGGTATTAGAAATGTTGCTCCCTCCCTTCTTGCACCACGATCGCAATGCGAATGCGTGAACTGCTGCACCAGTGAGCACTTCTGTATGTGTTTAAACTGTAGGGGACTTACAAATAAACAAAGAATAAGCTTCGAATAGTTATACCGTGTTTTGTCTCTTTTACTCTAATTTGAAATGACGTTTACATGACAGAAACAAAACACGGAATAACTATTCGGACCTTATTCTTTGTTTATTTGTAAGGCACTAAGTGTGTATCATATCAGTATAAGAACTGTGATAATAGAGAATATATAAATATGTAAATGTAATATCTATGTAATATCTATGTAATATCTATGTAAATGTAATATATATATAACTCTCCAGACCTCCGGTTGTGTGGACTAATACTTTTGGCAAGGCAAAACTGGCAAATGCCTACCTACATAATTAACCTTTCCTTTAATGAAGTCTAAATACTTTAATTATAATATGCTTAACAATTCGCGTAGCTTAGACTTCGATAGGTATATTTAAATAACATAGTTGCTTTATAATACTGGGAACAAAGAGACATGTGTTTACATTATCAGATGAACGCTAATTCAATTATGGAGCACAGAGACATATGTCGTTCGATATTGATTAGTTAAACAAACCTGTTTAATTTCCATATATCCTTTGGTATATTGACTATATAATTACCACCCAAATACAAGTATTTGAGAGAAGGCAGCTGTAACGCTTGCTCTGGGAAGCTGGTTAGTTGATTACCACTCAAATTAAGTTCCCTTAGAGTGGTCTTTGCCGAATAGAAGCACTTTGGTAACGAGTCATTGGTCAGCTGGTTGTGTTTTGCAATCAGGGTTGTGAGTGGACAGCTCTTAAACACATCAGGGAGTGTTGTAAGCCTGTTGTTGCTCACGTCCAGTATCTTCAAGTTGCAAAACCTGTTTATTGTGTCTGGTAAAGTCTTTAATCTGTTGTTGTATAGCAGAATTATCTCGTAACTTTTCGCGCAGTCCTTTTCATCAACAATGCCTTTTAGTTCAGACGATAAGGCGATAGACTCCAATGACTGGCACGATAGATCCAGAGTTTTTTGTTCTCTGCTATCACTGTCGCAGCTATCCGATGTGTAGCACTCCATAATGCGGTTTAGCTGCACGGAGCTCTTTATTGTACGACGAATTCTTTTTAAATCACATTATCAACCTGTTTTGTCCTCCCGATACGAAGCGCACGCCTATCACGCCGGCGGCGCACGCGCAACTGCGTCATCAAACCGTACTAGTGGGTATCAACTGGGTATCAAAGTGAGTGACTCAAATTCAATAGATTGATCGATCGCTTTAACTTCGACGGCGTCTGGCCGCATATGTATATGTATACGTCGTTCTAGTAGTACCTATTGTCGCTCTTTGTTAAATGTTCGCATAATCGCATTACATATACAATGAGACAAGTACCTATTAAACCAAGAAAAGATATGAAGATAAAAAAAGAACAGGGTTGGCAGTGTGGTCGGCGCAACATTCTGCGAACGCAAACTCCTTTCTTTGTAACCTAATTGGCTGTAAGCACTAGATACGAAATAAAATAAATGGTTTAGCGTATATACTAAAACTAGGTTAGGCAATGGATAATTTAATTACACAGTTAGGTGAAAAGATAAGAAACCATTTTAAAAAATCAAGAAGTCTTGCGATAAGTCCTTCTGCGAGAGTCCTTAGTGACGGCACTGGAAGAAGGATATTGTCGGGTTATCCAATAATATGAGTGAGTAGGTACCTATTCATATGGTTGACCAAGCCACTTCAAATTGAGTGTTCAGGGGCCGTAGTTACAGCTAAAACGCTGAACGAGTAAATATGCCAACAAAACTGCCTTGACAAAATTGCAGCCCTGTACTATACCCAGTTGCTGGGCTACCACAGTAAGGATCACAGTAAGGACCACAGTAACGACATTATGCCTAATTGTTCTGTCAGTGTGCAATGGAACTAATATATGGCAATCTGTGGCAATGGTCCCCTCGTCAGTCTTGGCTAATAAAAACAATGAACCTACATGTAATATAAGAGGGGAGAACTCTCGCAAAAACTAAGGAAAGAGGTAATCTAGGTATGTGCTGAATAATTTGTATTTTGCGAAGTCGTGTGGGCTCTTATTTAGTTTCCAAAGGTCAGTAGGTTTTTTGAGCTACAGTGACGACTTTGTCTTGTCGCACACTAACGAATCGTAAAGATAGCTGAAAACTAAGCTAGCTGGTTCTTTCTGCAAACTTAGACATAAAACTTGTTATGCCAAAATATTGTTATTTCAAATGGGAACTAATGATTTAACTGTACCACTGCTGGACAAAGGCCTCCATCATTGAAATCAAGTCATCACTACAATTGATGAGTAAATGGCTTAATCAGTACGCTTGCCAAATGCGGGTTGGTAATTAGAAACCCGGGCTATGCATCGAAAAATCCGAAATACACTTTTCCCGACCTGGGAATTGAACTCGGGACTCGGGATACGAATATCAGGCCGAGCGTGCTTGATTAAAAACGTAGTGACAGTAAGTTTAGTGTAAGAGTAGGTATCGTAGGCGTAGAGTTATCATTTCATTGTTTCGACATATGTAATAATATCATTAATTAAAGTCCCACAAAATAACTACTGAAATTTAAGGTGACTGTGGTTTAGTAGTCAACTTCTATTATTACTTACTTACTTACTTACTTATTATCCTGGCGCTGTAGCCCTAATTGAGCTTTGGCCTCTGACTTCCATTTATTATTCTAAGCTAAATGCTGTATGATATGTATGGATTCCTTTGCCTTTCTTTAAGATGGAAGTAATAAAAGTTATTTTCTTGTTTATGGTTACACTGTTTTACCTACAATGAACAAAGCTTGCCAGTTTTACCTTATTTGTACAATAGATGGCGTTGCAAACCTATGTGACGTCATCCTCGTGAAATGATCGAACGTCCGAATGGCAGCCGAAATTAGCCGAACGAGTGAGCGAGCACAAGTCAAGAAGGAAGACGACGAAGAAACTAAAATCTGTCGTTCACTTTAGTGATGTAAATTTTGAAATTTTAACAAAATGATATTGTAAAAGCCTAAAACGATAATCTTATTTTGATTTTAATTGTATCTTAGTGATATTGTTTTGACTATTACATCTCTGACTCGATAAATCGTTAGCAAAGTGAGAGAGTTCAGTGCGTGTGCAAGGGTGGTAACGAGAAATGTGAAGTATCTATGAAGTTCAGGATTCTAAGGCCGTTTATTTTATAAGTTTAATAATGAGCGGACGCCCAAGGACCACGTCATTCGCCGAGGGCAGCAAATCCGTTCGAAAGACATTCGATAATCAACCACCGAAACCACCTCTGGGAGGCGTAAAAATTAGTAGTAAGTACCACCAAACCATTCTTTTGTCGGCCATCGTGATTTCTTTGCGCCTGTGACGTATTGAGATACTGACAAATTCAAAAATGGCTGCAAACTACTTCTGTTCATTATCATTAAATCTTCAATATACCACGATTATTTCTGGATAATCAATATTAGGTACATTTACGTCTACAGCATTTCAAAAATGGCTACAGGCTGTGCTTCGCTTCTCTGCCACATAGGCCTGGCATTGTGACAGCTTTAACGTCAAAATCTCTAAATTAAATTCTGAAAGCAATGCGTCGTACCCTGCCCAAGAAAATAATAGTTTTTTCTAATAAATTCATCATTCTCGATCCTTGCTCTACGCCCTAACTAATTGCATACATACAGTGTGCTCCCTAAGTTAGGCAACTAGAACGTATTAGCTACGAAAACTTTGAGGTTACTTCAATATGACGTAATTAAATAAGAGCATTTATTAATATTATAATATCTCCCGCCATAATCTACATTAATTTAGAATAAACAAAACACAACTAAGTTTGTTTGATATCACATAAAAAGAAAATAACTTGAAACCTATCAATTGTGTTTTATCATTACTGTGGCACCACCCTTTTAGGCTGGAAAAAATAACATAATTACTTGCCTATCGGTTGCTGTATTTTAAATTTAAAGATGGACATCAGTGTTCATTCTGATATCTTCCACATAAGCTGTATATGCTGTTATTTCCTATTGATTTGAACCTTAAGTAGGTGGCCAACAGTGCACCTGCATTATAAAAGTAATATTTCATGTCAACCTAACCCTTGTAAGAACTGGAGCAATAGTGATAGATAAACTTTACAGACTTTATTAAAAATGTAATTTTAAGTTACTAGACTTTCTAGAGAAGCTATGCCAACAGCAAGACTATCTTGGTAATAGGTTTATGTGTAGTTTAATGCAAGTCTCAATGCCATACTATGAATAATAGTAATAGTAATATGAGTTGCCACTCAGCAAAATTAACCCTCAACATTAATAACACACATTAACTAGTAACTTTATTAGTCTGAGATACGGTACCAGAGAATCAGAAGTAGGTAAACTATTACTGTAAACAGTAAAATAAAAAATCAAACATTAATGACCATTATGGTTCCACAATGTCGTTGTTTTTGTTTCAGGTGTGATGGAAATATAAATTAAGTTTAGAAAAGTTTAAATTACACACAAATTTAAAAAACAGTTTTGTGAAAGGTTTTCATTATTAGCATCCTTTTCAAAATACTTTTTTAACACCTTAAACACCATTTGACCGACAAACAATTGAATTTCTATTGTGTCTCGGCCCCATGGCGGTCAACCTGCTAACTATTCAAAAACATGTAGTTATGGATAGCAGCATGTATAATCTCTATCTGTTTAACAAGTTTTTATTTCATTTAATTGATGTAGGTTAGGTTTTTAAAGGTAGATATTGAAGTGTTGTTTCTATTAAAAATTCACAATGAAAGGGTACTTCAGGGCTAACACTTAACACTGCTCAGTCATACATTTTTAATGATATGGTGGAAGCGTGATGGTAAACTTGCTCATTTTTTTAACAAAGTAATGAGATGGTGTTTGAACTTATTTATATGGTACACAAAAAAGTAATAAAGTCAAAACTAACTAGAACTTTAACATGCCATCTGGCTGACTATAAAGTTTCAATAATACTATATGTTATGTTATTTAAAGACATGCAGAAAAAAAAATGTTGGATACAAAATTTGCAGACTACAAATACAAAATTTTATGTCAAAAGGTATCTAAGTTAAATTTGTAAGAAAACATTTAATTTTGCTGCAAATGTACCTACTACATAGATGTATAGTAAAGATAGATGCCATAACTTTGTCCAACGTCTTTATGGGCGAAGCGCCTGAAGTCCTCCAGTTTCGTATAGGCCGACCCAAGGAGTCCCATTCTTTTCTTAGCCAGAGAGTTGCAGTCACACAGTAGGTGCTGCATTGACTCCGTTTCCTCTCCACATGCCCTACACTGGCTATTTGTTGATAGATGCATACTGTGGAGCATTTGTTTTATGGCATAGTGCCCTGTCAAGGCACCGATAGTTAATCAGGCCTGCCTTCTACTGCCTCTGCATATGAACTTACTCTGTCCTCCAACAGATAATAGTGTGATGTTACCCAACACAACCACAAATGATAACCTTAATTTCAATGTGGTACATATTCATGAAAAAAAGTGTACTTTTTTGTACTAAAGAGTTAAAAAAATGTACTCTCATATTTTTGCTGTTATAACGTATAGGCCGTGGTCGTCCTAGGTAGCACCTTTCTGGCACAACCACAAATAGATTTAAGGTATTTTTAGCAACTTTAAGATGAAAAATTATATAAATTTATTGTACTTAAATGTACTGCATATTTGAAATAATTTTGATCAGTATTTTACCTGTTTTAAAGTTACTCATTACACAATGTTACTCCATTACTTTTCCCTAGAAAGGTAAAACTAAATAAAATTAAATTGTGGGATCTAATTAGGTAGTTTTATTTAATAATTTTCACCCTGGAAAATTAAGAAGAACTAAATAAAAAATCGTTTTGTTTTATTATGAAATGTAATGTATAAGTATGTGTTTTTTTCCAAAAATTTAAAAAGAATAACCTGTGTTTTTCAATAAGTTTTAGAATTTTGTGTTTTCAATATAGTGATTGTTATGTGTATGAATTATAAAATAAAACTACCTAGTTAGGCCCACAATTTAATTTTATTTAGTTTTAACTTCATAAGTAATTTACACAAGAAAGTTATGAAATCCGATGATACTAAGAATATTGATGATCATTACAAGTTTGCTCTAGTTATTCCTATTGTCAATTAAAAAGATTGTTTTGTTTTTCTAAAAATTAAAAAGAGTTAGAGAGGGATACTTAGATATCGATATATCGATAACAGAACATGTTCCAACAGTTTTTAGAAGTTTTGTCTGTTTATCTGTTTGTTCGTTTATTTGACTGCGAATCCCGTGAAAATGGCTGAACAGATTTATATGAAACTTTACACATAGACAGACCATAACCCGGACTAGGATATAGGATACTTTTTTTTATATAGGACGCTTTTTATCCGGGTAACAGGTTCCTGTGGGATAGTGTAGTCATCGCAAACGAAGTCGCGGGCGACAACTAGTATAATAATAAAAATAAAAAACCAAACTGTTGCTCTCTTGATGTCAAAAACGAAAATGATAATTATGAGATATCTAGGTATTTCTTTGTTTTTACTTACATAAGCAGTATCATAAAATAATAATACTCAAGCAAGTTGTTAAGTAAGTTAGTAGGATAAGTATTTAGTTACATGAAACACTCCATACTATATGAGATTTAGCTCTTAGCAAAGAGTCACAAAATACAAAACTTGTATAATTGCATTCAAGTGTACAAGTCAATTGTTATCGCGGCGAGCGTTATCAATAACTGTCGATCTCACTATCTGGCGGTCGGCGTGATCGCATCATCCTACCATTTACGGAAACTCCGTGGCAACGCACTCTCGGTTTTCGTCGAGTCGCCTTTCGCTTGGCGGCGTCACAGTAGAGCGACGTGGTAGCAGACTGTGCATGTTGCAAAAGTACCAATTAGTACGTTAACCTACTTCCTCAGTACTGCACTGTCGCTGTTATCCGGTGCGCGAATATTTCGTCGATATCAATCTTGCTTGGCCCTTGCCTTGTGACGAAAATTGCTCAGTGAGTTTTTTATTCATTGACCATGGTGTGTCGAAATTTAACTGGCTGTGAACACACGAATTACAACGCAGAAGTTTGGTGATAATGATTGTGTGGTCAGTGGAGTGCGACAATAACCTTCATGTGGAACTCGGCAAACGAAGAGGCACAATGTTGAGGCGGCGAGGCACTTACATCGTCAACGCTGATCGCGATGTCCGGCAAGACAAATCGAAGTCACAAGAACAATCGTCACTGCTGCTCAAAAAAATTGGTATGAAACGTGTAATTGACTTTAAACAATTGATTTCTAAAGCAGAAATGCTTTATGTAGAGACGCGAATTATTTGTTCTTGTTATATCTACATACATACACCTAGCTACCTATATCGATATTAGGTTATTATAGATATTATCGGTAGTAATAATTTCTACTGTTTCGCGTCGTACGTAGATATAATAAGTATATTTATAAGTATTTATTTAAAGGTGTTTAATGCTAACATATCGGTATAGCTATATCAATGTCAATCGATCACTCTCGAATAATAATATTTTGTAATTTAGTATCTTGCTAATAAATCAATAAGATACCTACCAACTAAATAGTGTTATGTTTGTAGGGGGTTTGTTATCTTTTGGGACCTGATGGTAGATAGGTGGTACCCGCCACGCCGGCGCTGCCTGTTTGTTTTATTTGAATATTTGAATGAACCGACCTCATCAAATACTGGTTTACATGATTCTGATAAAAAGTTTATTAGGTACACCTTAGAATTTTTTAGTTTTTATACTCGCCAGCGTAAAAATTGCCAGTCTATAGGTAGCCTGCGGACTTCGTACCGCTTTGACAGTTTCTATGACAACAAAACAAACAAATCGTTAAATAGTTAGGGTTAGACACACATCTGCTTATAACGTACACCACTATTGTAACCTTGCAATCCTATCCAAACTACTCGGAGAATCTAGTAGAGTGCGGGAGGGAGCACGCTTGCGTGATGCCATTCCCTCTAGAAACCTTCTGACGTTGTTTTGATCGTGATCAAGCAGTGTGGCTTGAAGAACCCTTTAAGTTTTTCGCCGCCTCCAAAAAAGTCCGGTGACGCCGTGAAGGCCGTTTACAGATAACAACAAACTCTCTCCTAAAAAATTTTAAGCGTATCAGCGAAATCAATCTTTTTTTATATATTGATTCAACTTTTTTTGAATATTGATTGAGTTTTCAAACATGTGTCAAAATAAAATGTAATTTAAATCAAAAGCACTAAGAAGTATTGATATCAACTTCGAAGCAAATCACCGCCAAAATAACTTTCTACCCCTTTTAAACCCCTTTAAGGGATGGATTTAAATAAAATACGAATCACATCTTCCATTAATTCCGTTAAAAAAAGGTTTATGCAATTTAAGTAGATTGGGCCAAGGACCAAGCACATTGTGATCATTGTCCCATACAAACTTTGCCCCCTTTTTCACTTAGACTTACTCACTTAGGGGTAGAATTTCGGAAAATCCTTTCTTATCGGATGCCTACGTCATACAAAGAACACCCTCCAATCCAAGTTTCAGGTCTCTACGATCAGCGGTTTAGGCTGTGCGTTGATCCGTCAGTCAGTCATTCAGGACAAAGCATTTTATATGTATATATTATTGTCATAGAATGTATAGGTACTTCTTAATATTTATACCTGTTACCAGCTCCTGCTGTATAACTACTACTATAAAAATTAAATCTGTATTACATTATTGAGAAAACTGTAAGCATCAAATAAATAACAAATAAATCGCCACAATTTTTAATTATCTTATTGTGCGAGTCGACTCGTACTTGACTGTTCAAAACTGAGTAACAAACTGCCAATATCTGCGTAATAAAAGAAAATCTATAATCGCCAACTATAAAAAGTAATATTTCAATAGGTGCAATTTTCATTAACTTTATTGTCATGATAAGATTTGTGATGTCACATAAAATATCTTGTGTATTTTTCAGGATTATTTATATGACCACATTTATTATCAAAATATATTGGATTACTTTTTTTTAAATTATCATAACAACAAGTTTTCGCGATCAATCGAGTCGTGTACTCGTGTCTTGACCCCTTGTTATGCGTCTAACTCCAATAGCGTCACAACCATGGCCTGTCTTGGAAATACGCCCAGATTTATTTCAGCGGTTTCCCGGCATATAAATAAGTTGACAGTTCCATGAATAATAATAAACAAAATAGAATACCTATCACCGAAGTTTTTAACCAAAACGCTACACTCCTTCCACTTTGGCATTTTTGATAAGAAATACGGTTACGTTAAACATAGATAATGTCTCGTTCACGACACACTGACTTGTATTGATATGTCACATGAAAATGATTGTAAGAAATGTGGCGAGATAATGAAGAGTCGTATCAAGACACGCAATGCGTCATCATAAAGGCGGTAAGACCGGTTCCCCTATTATATGCGGTTAGCATGGCCTGTGACAATGGAGCCTTGGTCAGATTCAAAAGCTTCGAGCGTGCGTGCGCTCAGACCATAGAGAGCCAGCGGTGTCGCTTTCCTAACACAATGGTGTTGCTGTTGAGCAGCGACCTGTAACAACACTGCCACTGTGCGTACATACTTCAAAATGCATAATATGTCTTGTTTTTATATTGCGCGTTGTTTTGTTATTATTCCCTAGAGCCTCATGTGACTATTGTAAGCCTCGGTCCTCGAGCGACTAATCGTGTCACGATAAAAAATGTTTTAGTTCACGTTTGATCTCTGGTTATCAAACTGCGATAAACGCATCAGGACTATGTAGTAGGAAGGTTTTGTTTTAATTCGTTTTGAACATTCTGAGTTGTTTCATTCAATAACAATTAGAGACACAATTCCTTTTTGATATCTGGTAAGAGAAAACGCAACACTGTAATCAAAAACATGTGGAATGTTCTCGTTTGGTATACGGCCTTGGTCAATCAGAGCTAATCAACCCGCAGCATAGTGAAAGCGTATCGAATGTCAGCTAGCGCGTGTTCCGTATGAGGGCTCCTCGCGTGCTTGGAACCCAACAAACTTCACCAAAAATTCTAATCCAATTGTCAAGTGTCCATGACGGTAATACTATTACTGACCAATCATGCGTTCCTTACGTTGTAAACTACGAAAAATAATATGTAAGAGGTACTTACATGTATCTGACAAGTCCTCCCGAATCACCATGCTAATGAAGAAGTTGTTGTTTAAATTTATAGACCTAAGGGCATAGTCAATAAAGAGCCTTTTCTCATTAATAAATCATACTAGCACTGCGGCTGTCAATGCACCACAGCTGTACCAATCAATGGAAATATAGGACCTTGACTTCGTGAAAGGTAAGTAAAGGGTAGTTACGTTACCAGTAGTAGTCCCTACTAAACTAAAGGACTTGAGTTAGCAGTGGTCTGTTCTGGGCTTTATTCCTGTTAATATCTGCTATCTTAGCTTATTTCGCCGCCATAGCAGCAATGACAGTTTAGCATAGCTGTTTCTCCTTATTAATTGAGCATTTCAAAAGAAACGAATTTTGACTTTTTTACTATTGTCAATTGTCTCTAGGTGAGATGAGGTCAAGGCTTGCTTGTCGGTTGAGATTATAAAACACCAAGGAGCCTTAATTCCGTACTACATACCTATTCAAACGTACAGTATACATTTCCATAATATGTTATTTGTCACCAAACTGTAAAACAGTATTTCATAGACCTCACGAAGAATTTGGAGAGCAGAGTAACTTTTTTGTACAGGATTGTCTTTCTTTTAGAGAAATAGATTATGTTTACATTTGTGAAACAACACAATCACACCGGTAATTTCCCACGCTTCAGCCTAGGCTTCTGCCTAGTGTTGAGTAAATGTTGAATGTAGGCACAACTGCTATGGTTGATTGGTAATTATGATATCTTATTCATCGATCCGTCCATATGACCGTTTCCTTCCTTCATTACTTGCATTGTCACTTGCAGTTGTTTTTTTTTTCTATTTGCGTAGAATAATGTTCGTGATTTGTCAGTGTGTACTCAATATTTTCACAGATGAAGTGATTTAGAGGTGTTTGTCGATGACGTCACACTCATAGCGAAATTATCACCGGTTGTATAAAAAGGTACACACGCCGTGCATGTGGCGTGATACTGATCGGAAAACGGACAAGCAATATATGCCATTGTCATTGTTTTATATATCTCCGTCTTATAATAAGACCGTAGAATGTAGAATACCATTAAAGCCTTTAATGGTATTCTACATTTCGATTTGAAAAGGGGGCGTCACTTTAAAGGGTACATTTTTTTAATTTGTTAAATTTCTTTGGCTGTGTGCATCAAGAAGTATCCTTTATGCAGTCATAGAATAGTACCAATACCTTGTGCTTTTGTTTTTGATAAATAATGTTCTTCCGAAATTTCTTATGGTTAAAAGTTACTACATGATCTGCACGGTTGATTCAGTAGACGTAAACATAAAATCTTTACACAGTTTTTTGTCAAATAGCGTTCAACTCTAGTGATTAAAATAAACCTATAGGTACTTTACGAAGATACAGCACGAAATTTTTGGGAAATTTATCGCAAGGGCCAGCATTTCTAAGTATGAAAAGTCAATTAGTCAGTAGGTATAATTAACGCTGCCTAATTACTGTTTCTGCCGCTATATCTTGCACAATATTTATTTCTATTTGCCAATAGAGTTTCTTAATATCTTCTAGAGTAATTCATTATCTGCACGATGTAAACGCTCGAATATCTAAAAACTGCTAATGAATTTCTAATAAATATGTACTTGTTTTACGATACAAGTTCGTCCAAGTTTTTTTGCGATTGTCCAAGGATTTTCCGCGATGATCCGTCATTTTTGTCTATAGGTAGGTAACTATGAGATATACGTCAGCAACTTCTGTGTAGCTAAACTCGTAAGACTAGCGGTACGTGAGACACGATGTAATAGCATGGGAGTACTACGACTATAGCCATTTTCACGAAGTTGGAATTAGCACAATATGCTTTTATGTGAAGCGAGGGTCGACCTTTATGGAGCGGGGCGGAGTCGTCGGCGGCGTCGCAGCCGCACTCGCGACCGGCAGTCTGTCACAAGACGCGCCCGCGTGCGTTCCTCTGCCAAACTGGAGTGTTCCGCGGGGCCGGTATGCTTCGACAACCTAGGCGTGTCGGAAGGCCCCGCCTCGGTGGCCCTGCGCCCCGTCGGAGACGTGCCTTCCGTGCGCTCGGAGCCCTCGCTCCTCCGTTTACTTGACAACGATAAAAGCGGCCAACTCAGCCGCGCCCGCGATCGTCTCTCCTCTTTCTGTAAGAAACTTCGCCGAACCATCAGTGAGTGTCCGAGTGTTACTGCGTGTTTATCGTTTAAATGAATATCATTAAATTCTTTTCGTGTTTGTCACTTCTATGTTTCCAAATTATTTATTTGAAACACGTGTATATGTAAGAAATGTTCTAATGCTGCTTTTGTGTTTTACTGCATCTCTCAGGCGACGTGGATACTCCTAAAAAGACCGAGCTGGCTTCGGAAAAGAAGGCTACCTCCTCCCATCGTAAGTGCTAGATGTGGCGCACGACTAGATCGGTTGTAGACTCACAGTTTCTCCTTTTCATATGCACCGCCATTATTTTGATTAGAAAGCGAGATGGTTCGATGAAAGTTCTAAGTGATCTCTCGATAGGTTACTTAGAAATTTTACGAAGAACGATGTTGTGAATTGTTATATAGATGTCATCCTTTTGGTTTTTCTTTTAACTTGTCTGAATGTGTGGATTCGAACCAACTGTTTAGTTTATATGTGTAACGTGATTGAATACAATTCCGACTTCTAATGTTTCTATACCCTTTCTATTGTTAAGTGTAGTTGATTAAAACCACCGTCTATAGTCACGTAGTATCCCAATTACCTACCTATTTTTATTGTTTAAATATACCTCTTGACTCTTTTGTTATTAAGTGAACTATTTTATAAAATAATTCATCTTTAAATAAGGCCGCCGTGTAATGTATGTTGCAAAGTTAAAATATATAAAAAATATATTATAACATAATATTTTTAATTATAAATTATGGACAAGGACGTAAGCATGCACAATCATCTTTTTAACCACCGATGCAAAAGAGTGGTTTTATAGCTTTGATGTGTCTGGGTGTTTAAATAAGCCGCTAACAACTGTGAAATGCGCTCACTTATGCATGGTTTATATAAAAGTATACAACATACAACGCTAAGAAAAATATAATAGACTATATTTGCAACGATGTTATTGTTTCCAAAATGCAGAATTATCAAATTTCATCAATAGAAAAAAAATCTAAGGTCACCTCTAAACAGTCTATTACATGATTATCTTTTTCGTTCACTAAAGTACGTCGATGAAATTAAGTATCATCTTCAGCTCATTTTATGTCCCCACTGCTGGGGCACGAGCACGAGCCTTCCCTATGGATGGATAGTGAGAACGGATCATAAACCACCACGAGGGCCCAGTGCGGATTGGTAGTTGTTAACGACTGCTAATGCAGCCGGGACCAACGGCTTAAAGTGTCTTCCGAAGCACGGAGGAGCTAGAGATGATAAATTTTTGGTCAATCAACTTTCGCAAAGGTCGGTCATCGGATGGGTATCCGATAACCGACCTTTGCGAAAGTTGATTGACCTCAGCACTCGCAGACCGGGTGCGTTAACCACTGCGCCATCGAGCTCCTCAAATTAAGTATCGTTAAGTAGTAAATTAAGTATACTTATTAGAGAGACGCTTTTTTTTATTTCCTGACTTTCAATCCAGTGGATCACGCACTATTTGCATCCATTTTGCTTGTATGCTCGTCGACAGTTAGCGCTGTTTCATGGTTGTCAGCGCCTTAATTTAGCTAGATCTATGCGTCACAAATGTAACAACTATAGTTATTAAAACTAACTTTAAGTATCAAGGATAGTTTTGCCATCTTTTGGAATCTTAATTCATTCCCACACAATCTACTTTCAAACTATTATTTGAAAGTGGTGGATAAATAGAAACTTAAACAATAACATAGCAACCTAACTGATATTTTTATCACCATTAACGATTTACCTCTCACTCTCTCTCTCTTTCTCTCTATGTACGAGTAGAGAGAGTAGAAATATAATATGTGAAAAGGTACGAATATAAATGCTTCCTTTTTTAGAAATTTTATTATGGAAATATTTTTTTTAAGGACATCCAATCACATTAAATGATGGAAATATTTTTCAAGTTTTATTGGTGCATACAAAATATAAATAATGTGATAAACCAGTATTATTACTGATTTATCATATTATTACTAAAAGTAACTTTTTTATGAATTCTGGTAAAAGTTTTGGTGAACATAGGAAACGTCATTTCAATTTGTGAAGAACTCATCAGCATTCTTAGTAACCATGACAACAGAATGAATCGGTTAAGAAGGTCAATGGCATTTGCTTGTTGCTGAATAGACCGCACTCGTGACATTTTCCGTATAACTTCCTGTCTGTTGCCAAGTGGCATACGAGTGCTGGCACTTTGAGCCACTTTCTATCTGTACATAATAGGTACTGTACTCTCAGAAGGAGAAGATAGTACCCATAAGCAGAACAAATCTTTATCCATTTACAATTTGGAAAAGTGTTGATAAAAAATTCACGAGCGGGATTCGAACCTACATCTTCTGACCTACTGGGTCAGAGGCGCTTCTAATTACGCTATCGTGGCTATGTCCAATCCGTCCAAGAGAGCCTTATTCAAGTCGGCGACTACGTCATCAACATCCGATCTTAATATTTTTATAGATATCAAATATCAGTTAAGGACAAGGCAAGCTAAATCCCGCTTTTAGTAAGGCATGTCCCAAAGTCGTCTCACACGAGATCCTAGATGGTTTTTTCCTTTGATAAGTCCCCAGTTCGCTAGATGTCCATTATAATCTTCTATGTCGATGTTCATGTCATGTAGAGTTATGTTGTTTTAAACCATTCTTGATCATTTGAGCGAGGTTTTCCATGAAGCACACCCAGACGAAGCACACCTAAAGTTTTCCACTTAGCAGTACTTAGCACACCTATGGGTGGGCTTCAAATAAAATTTTAAAATAATTAATTTTCTATTCCACGAAGCGCACCTACAAATATCACTCGCATAAGTGCGGGGACTAAGAAAATAAAAATGTCGATAGAAGAAAATATTTATTATTTAATAAGACCAACTGCTGAGTTCTTCAAGAACTGCGTACATGTACCTATTTATTCCAAGGGACTCATTTGAATCGATTATTTTTGCGATCTATTTTAAATACTACACTGAACTTTTTGAAAGAATACACGAGTACGTATTAATCGTGTATCCCACGAATGTGTAAATTATTTGACGTTAAAAGGTATGAAGCATATTACCTAGGTGTCTATAAATAAGTAAAAGTACTCAGATAGAATGCTGATAAACAAGGGTGGAGTGCGCTTGGGCTTGCGTCAATAAGGGTTGCTAGGGGGTGTGGTCTGGTCAAACTTCGGCCTTTCTACTTGGGCAAATGGCTGATACCATATATCTGTCTTACATGCGTTTTAATTAAACTAATAAGTGTCGATTTATAGTGTGTAATTTTTTAGCTTCATCCATTTTGAGCCTCGCTCTCTAGTCTGTCGTTTGCTTTGCGTGATTCTCTTTCTTCCAAATCAATTCGAATCAAATATTCAGGATAGCTACGGACAATACACGTAGCTATCCTGAATATTTGACAATACGGACAATACAGCGGCGCTCTTGACACTAGTCTGCAATAGACTAGTGTCAAAAGCGCTTTGTGCGCTGTACATATTAGATAATGGTAATGTAATTATTAATTACAGTCTCAATGTTCGTGAATAAACAATGGGCTTTCGCATCTTCGAGCTTGCAGCCCTCTGCCTCAGTGTATTGTCCGAAATATTTTATTAGGCGTCACTCACACGAGATTAACTTGTTGGAAATTGTGTGTCGGCTAAAATTACATTTCGGATGTTGACAAACGTTGTTGATGGTTTAGAAATTAAGGTATTGTTCCACTCATTTGTATTTACTAACGTTTGAAACTTGATTAAGTTGCGTCACGTTTTAGGTTGAACTCGTTCTATTTTGGTGTAAAGGGAAAATAAACATTGCTGAAATATAGGTACTACTTCTATTTTATGTCAATAATACATTACACTATTTATTTTAGTAATCACAATTAATTAATTGAATGTTCCTCAAACTGATACACCTACTTAATTGACTCAAAAATACTTACTCAATTAATTCCCGGCGATGATAAATAGATTCAAATATTTCCCCTGATGTCACTGTGTCACTATTGTGGATGTTTGAAATAGCAAAATAGAGGTGCTGTGTTGTGACCTATCCAGCAATCATTTTATCCAGCCAGTTTGATTAATTTAGTTAAGTTTACTTCACTGCAACTGCCATCGCTACCTATTCAATGTTCTTTTCTTTTCATAATTGAATGAACTCAATGTGTGGGATTAAACTTGCGTAGTTTAACGTCGTTCCGCTTCAACTGTTTGATTGAATTAATAATTCTTAATTCAGGGTTACTGTGCACTAACTTGTAAATTGATGGACGTTAGTTTTTACCCGGCGTCAGAAGAAGGGTTATGTTTTTCGAGTGTATGAATGTATGTATGTATATATATATGTATGTATGTATGTATGTATGTATGTATGTATGTATGTATGTATGTATGTATGTATGTTTCTTTGGCACGCCCTACAGCCCAAACGGCATGGTGGATTTAATATATGAGGTGTCGTTAGATTTGTTTTGACTGTGGGAGTGACATAGGCTATAAAAAAAGTAAAAAAAACTAAAAAAAAACAACAAAAAAAAAACTTAAAAACATTGGCCGGGTTAGCTATTAATTAGTAGTCTTGGCCCCCAAAGAACTGTTACATCGACCACATGATCAAAATTTTTTAAACGAACTACAACGTCTACGGAATTTAAAGGATATGTCCAATTTTTCTATGGACGTAGATGTAGTTAATAATTTTCTTTTAAAGCAATGTTTTATGGTGTTTTGTTTTCGGGAATATTAGCAGATTTTATTTTAGAAAGTATACTGTACAGATCGTATTAAGAATAACATGTCACTTAAGGGAACGTTATTATCGATTGTAATAAGTATGTCAATAACGCATTTATCATTCGATTGTTGGTTTAGTTTACGTTAAATAAAATTTAAAAATAAGCGAGAGTATGCTATACTTACCCTATTCATCTATCTTCTGCCTCTCTTCTCCTTTTGTGAACCTATTTAAAAGTTTGAAAAGATTTTTACGAGCGTGATTTGATCTAGCATCCCATGACACTCTGGGTCAGGTGCACTATGCTATCGTGGCTCTGTCCAACCCGCCGAAATTAATCAACACTATCTACACTTACTTTGTAAGCAAATGATACCTAGTTAATTTGCGATATCTACCTAGTTTATTTATAACTTTTGTCTCTGTCATATATAAATTAAATGACAGAGACAAGCTAGCTATCTGTCACTTATCCGAGAGCGTGGTGAAATTAATAATTTACAAGCAGCATTGAAATATGTTCTGTTATGTGGTGGTGTCACCTAGATTTTATCAAATAACAAAGAAGGCAACTGTAGTGTCGAACAGTTAATCTTTTAAACTTGAGACTAAATATCACTTGAATAGATAGAAAAATGAAAAGAAAAATTACTTTTAAAAAACAAGCTTTTATTCATTAAAAGTAAAGAACTAAAAAGTAAAAAAATAATAAATAAAAGCGTGTTACATTTTGATGGAACATTTAGCATATTACACTGCAATCACAATGTTACACGATTTTATTTATAAAAAATGGGTTTCATTAAATTATTTTTAACTTAAGAGTTCTTTTTTTTAATTAATAAAAGCTGGTTTATAAAAAGTTTTTTTCTTTTAATTTTATTTTTACCTTTTTAGTATTTTTGTAGGGGGATAGGGTAAAGGCTTCAGTACAACAGGGTTCGCCCTAGTACTCTGAGGCGCAACGTTAGCGATATGACATGTTTATACACCCTCATACCATTTAGCCCTCGGCACGTGCTCACCTTGGCATTGGGTCATCCATCTAATCCATCTAATCAAAGACAGAATCCAAATTCATAACAAACGGAATGAACGAACGCACGAACTTATTTTCCCGAGTTCCTATGGCCATCTTCCAGCTCCATCATCAGACCCTGGTTACCATCTAGCAGTACTCGTCAAGACGAATCATACGAGCCCAAACTCGATGGGGTTGTGTCGTTTAATTACCGAGTTCCTGTGGCCATCTTCCACCTCGATCATCAGACCCTGGTTACCATCTAGCACCAAAGTACTCGTCAAGACGGATCAAACGAGTCCAAACTTGATGGGGTTGTGTCGTTTAACTACCGAGTTCCTATGGCCACCTTCCGGTTACATCATCAGACCCTGGTTATCATCAAGCACCAAAGTACTCGTCAAGACGAATCATACGAGCCCAAACTCGATTGGGTTGTGTCGTGTAATTACCGAGTTTCTATGGCCATCTCCCAGCTCCATCATCAGACCTTGGTTACCATTTAGCACCATAGTACTCGTCAAGACTGATCAAACGAGTCCAATAATAATTTTGCATAGTCATCCGATTTACACATGCATGCAAAAAATTTTAGCTCAATCGGTAACCGGGAAGTGGGTCAAATTAGGCTTCCAAGATTAGTACGCCACATACCGTCACATTCATACAAACAAACATGTGAAGTTAAATAAAAGCTTGTAATATAGAGTAACCTTAAACGCAAATAAGGCTACATTCGCGGCAATATTATTTCCAAATTTATTAAAAAATATAAACTGTTTCATTCATTGTTACTTTAAATTACACAAAGAACAGGCGAATCGATCGAAATATCGGCATTTCACCTTTCCAACTAGTTGTTTGCGTTATGATGAATTATTAGTACAGAATACCTAGGGTAACATGTCTAGTGTACCGGCCCCCACCAATGTCCATCCACGCGACAATATTTTTAAAGATATTAGGCATTCTCTTAAGATTTCGACCCTAAATCCGATGTTTTTAAAAACTACTTTTAATTACCTACAACTAAGACGCAGTGACATCTGCTGTAAGTTATCAGCGGAATTTTAGTACGCATTCGAAAACGAAGGTTAGTGCACTCGTGTCAACAACCACGCCCAGTAAAAAAATAAATAGTGGAGAGGTGTTTTTAAATGGCGAGTTCTAGTTCTTTTTCACGTAATGTTAAATAAGTTTGTGTTTTATGGGACATATATACGTCTATTTATTTGATTTAGGAGTAAAATATGCCTTATTTAGTACCGTAATTTAAAAAAGCCGAGGGCCGGTGAACTGGACCATAAATAGACTACTTTTAGTATCCTACCCTGGCCGGGCACTGGGTTTGAGGGTTGAGCGGATTTATTGTATTTTATTATATAGTGAGTATGCCGTGAAGTATAATTTTTTAAGTAATGTCTCACTTAAATTCGAGGTAACGTCATGTCCAGTCTTCGGCCGCCAAAATAAGCTTTACTAATACTATAGGTAAAAGATCTTGTATGAGAATATGAAGGCCGGACTATTGTAGTAGCCTAGTAAACCGGCCCTTACACAGACTAAGTGGCCGGATCACTAGCTGCATCACCAGTCTCCGGCCACTATCTATACTTAAAATAATCTGTTAGACCAGCGTATATACTGAAAACAATTTCCGTATATCATTATTATCATTATTTTAGTAGCATTAGTACTCATGTACAGTCACCATCAGATATATCGGAGCGGCCAAGGTGTCCATATATTTCTGAGCAAGACTAAATTTCTATAAATTCTGCACTCTCCAAATGCCATTTATATCGCAACTACTGCAACGCCATAAACATCTGAGCATGCTGTTTTTCAATAATTTCTTTGCATACGTCCAGTCGAAAATATCTGATCGAACAAAATACCAAACCTATCTAAGCAACAAAGGCGTTCACAAATATATGTTCATTTAAGCAAAATATAGCTTAATATTTAGCATTAAGGTTACATTTTCAATACGTTTTTGTCTACATCTTGGTCTTTGTTAAGAATATGATGCGATATTTGTCATATTAGTGTAGCAATTCAAAAAACATATTTAATACCGAGTGCCAGTGTCAGGTATAAAATGGACCCTTGAAGCGTTACAGTTATCTATACGTTGGATGTCAAGTTCACTGGTTAGCAATTAAAGATGTTAAAAGTAGACATTTCGAATAGCCCGCCGAAACAAGTAAGTAGTGTGTGAATTTCGTATTTCAAATTTTAATATTCACGAGAAGAGTAACGTAATGTCAAATGATATATTTGTCCCTTTTCAAAAGTCGTGTAATTTTGGCATTTAACAGCGGGAGAATAAGCGAAATGTCAGTTATTAAGAATGCTTGGTTGTTGTCAAATTATTGAAAAACAGCATGCTCAGATGTTTATGGCATTGCAGTAGTTGCGATATAAATGGCATTTGGAGAGTGCAGAATTTATAGAAATTTAGTCTTGCTCAGAAATATTTGGACACCTTGGCCGCTCCGATATATCTGATGGCGACTGTACTAACGTATATTTTTGTACTGGGATAATGCCGCATCCTGCATCGCATGGTTAATTATACTAAAAATTTGCACTGATTGAGCACTGCTGTTTTTTTTTATAAATCTGTTTTTTAACTTAGCCCTTTTTATAAAAAAGATAAAACCAATTATAATACATAATTTCGCATTATACTGACGTTTTATTTAATAATAGCATAATATTACCTCATCATCATCAGCTCATTTTATGTCCCCACTGCTGGGCACGAGCCTTCCCTACGGATGGATAGCGAACGGGCCATGAACCACCACGCGGGCCCATTGCGGATTGGTGGTTGTTAACGACTACTAATGCAGCCGTGACCAACGGCTTTACGTGCCTTCCGAAGCACGGAGGAGCTCGAGATGATACATTTTTGTTCACCCATCCAATGACCGGCCTTTGCGAAAGTTGCTTAACCTCAGCACTCGCAGATCGGGCGCATTAACCACTGCGCCATCGAACTCCTCATAATATTACCTTTTTCTCATAAATCTTGTGTAAAGTGGGAGAACATAACTAGTTAAGAATTAGTAATAAATTGTGTGAACATTCAAAAATAACTCTTATTTTAACCATCTGAGAGCCTATTGGCCATTAAGTTGCGTTAGTACCTAGTGTCTGGCCTCGTAAGTTTCTATTAGGGTGGCCGGAGGCTAGGCATAAAGTGGCCGGGCACTGGGTTGCGACGGCCGGATACTAGAGAAAACATACTTTTACAAAAATATATTTTTTATATAAAAATTGGCAACCTATATTTTTCAAAAGAGTGTTAAATATATTTTTGAATATATTCATTAGTTAGTCAAAAATACTCCAACACCGATTCCTCTGTAGAGCTTAGTTATGGACGAAATAGGTCAGCAACTGCACTAAGAAGAGGCCGAGCACTGGATATGTTACCCTACTTTAGAAATGACAGTAAGCATTCAACTGAATTAAATATGTATTTTTAGTACAAGCAAAGAGTATCATCATCATTAATTTATTAAAGTATCTAAGGATATTAGAACTTATATCAGTGATCTCTTGTACAAACACAATTTTGTTAAATTTAATCATAGATAAAACGTACGTTCTAATAGTACCTATCGACGCTAAAATGATGAGAATCTAAAATGTCAACTGCCCTTTGTTTGGTCAGCTAAGCAGAACATTTTAACACTGTTTGCAGTATCTCGGTAATTACTGAAGCCATATTTCGAGAGGTTCAGTGTTTCTTTGTTGGCTACCTACGTCAATCATTAGTCACTCGTACGATTTAATATATCTAAACAATCGTTAACAAACAACATAAAGTAATTTAGTGCAGTAACTACTTTTGAGAGCAACGTAAAGAAAAGTAAACGCTACTCTGTAATTGGCTCTTGTTGCTAGTACATAAGTAGTAACCAATATACGTGTGTAGTTAAGTATTGAACGAATATTTAAGACGTACCATAAAAATTGTCGTACGCTTATCTAAGATTTAAGATTAAAATTTTAAGAAAGAAACTTCCCGAGCTTTTGTTACGTGTACCGCTTTAGTTGGCCTGCAATGCAAATAATTTTATTTAATCAACAAAACCCATTCAGAATTGGAATGCTTAAAGAACTAAAAATCCGCAGCCTTTCACTCGTTAATACATAGAAACCTAAGATTTACAATTAATAACACAGGGCTGCATATTTTAACTCTTATTTCCCCTTTTAGATTTGAACGCTGACTTAGGATAATTTGGTGCGCTGATTACGAATATGTAGGTACTTGGAATCTTCCTATCACCCTCAGTTTTATTAAAAACTATGTGTGAATTCGCAGAAAAAAACCAACTTTACTAAGTATTTTTTTAAATTAAAATTAAGAAACAACTAACTTGACTTTAAAACATTTAAAATACATTTAAGAGACAGTAACAGTAATAGTAATAAATAAATTAAAAATATGAAATACTTTTGTGGTATCTTGCTTTTTTTTCACTGAAGCTCCGATTGTGAGATTTTCGCTTGAAATTCCAACTAGGAATTACCGTGCTAAGATCAACGCGCTTAATAGCCAACAATTAAATAGTCTGCCATCATTTTTTATTCCACTTTCCCTGATAGCGACGTTCTATCTCCTTTAAAACCTGGTGAAATCTTTCGCCTTACTCTTCACTTACAGCTCCCAAGTTAGCAAGAAAGTAGTCCAAATGCGAATTCAGGAAGTGAATTTTAATGCTCATCAAACATCCCATTTTTCCAAAATTTTCAATTATTTTCGTATCGTACTTTTATGGTTTCCTAGAAAATGTCTCACTACTTCCTTAAAATATTTCCAGGCTTCTAATTCAATTTCACCCAATTTTTCGTCGAAAACGATGCTAAATTACTAAAAATCCTGAGATGATGGAATTTTTTTTAAATATTTTTTCCGTAATTAGTGCCACATCTATCCAAATCAATCATCAAAACTGAAAGGGGAAAATCATTGCAGACCTGTGTAATAATTCTAATTTGACATTTTTATCTATATGTTTCCGTTTGCAGAATGGAACAGCAATAATTAATACGTGTGTTTTGTAAGTGTGCCACAAGCGTGTTTTTATTCTATATTTTGTATTTATTACTGTGATATTTTAACATACTACAATTTACGTTCTCTATTTTGAGAGACCACGAAGTATTTATGACGTCAGTCTGACAGTATCACAGAATAACAAGGTACAGTATCTCCTTTAGTCGTGTTCCTAGTATCTGAAGGTCATGACCTACTGCTGCCACCTAGCTCCAGCTAGAATATCTTACACTGTCAAAAGAGTGCTCAATAGTGTGTAGGTACCTATCTAGTTGGTTGGACCAATGCATCTCAATTGAGCACTTTCCCAGTTACCATAAGTTTCTCGAGATTGTCCGCTTCCTTTCTGGCGATGTGCCCTAATTATTCCAGTATCTTTAGGCAGATAAAGGAGAGCCTTGGGGTGTGCAGATGTTGTGTTGTTTTAGAATGGATATGTACGTACGTAGTAGGTCCCAAGTACTACTAGGCTGTAGTAGTTTCTTCCAAGTGCAATGTACAATGCGTTTGCAAACTGCTTGTCTCATAGTTCGAATCTCCTAAAAACTTAATTGGCAATAATCTTATCTTAAAAAAATTCAACGTAAAAACTTCCGTAGTTTCAATTTAGTGCATGAGATGAAACGTTACGGTAATAAATGTCAAATAGTCAAAAATTTGGGTACCAGTTGGTCACGTTTTATTTTAATTTGGAAATATTTATTTTACACCTATACATTATTTCTACACGTTATGTCAACAATCAAACCATGATCCCTGCTGAATTCGCTGATGACTCCTGTCCTGAAGGTTGAATTTTCACTAGCATGTTTTCGGAGTAATTCTAGTAAATAATTAACAGACATTGCTTCGCGTTACCAACGGCTTACCTACAAGTGAAACGGATTCATTTGCGTCATTAGTAAATTGCATTAGAGAGGCCATTCAAACTGTTGTGTAAGATCACCTATAGCACTTCTAGTGATGATAACCACTGTTACGATACTGAGAGAGTAGACATGTGTTCAGTAACTATAGTTTTTTTTATAAAAACCGGTTATTTTTGCGTGTTAAAATAGAATAGAGTTTCTTTATGTGGGCAGCTTGTGTTTAATTTTATAGGACATTCCTACGAGTATTATCCGATACGATGGATAGCAATTTCATCGGCTTTTAACTCGCATTGCTCACACGTAATTAGTTCACATAGTCGAATATAAAAATGTGCTAGTTGTTAAAAAATAAAACCTATAAAATAGTTGTAGGTAAATTCCATTCCATTCACGAGTAATAGCGGGTTAACAATTTGTTTCGTGAATTGGTACGAATACAGTTTGTAATATGTATGATCATATGGTTTACGAGTATAATTCTTATTTAAGTATAAAAGTCGTTTCTGAAACTGAAACCTAAACATCGCGTGTTAATGATAATACCTACGGTATGTCCGTTTTAGGAAATTCCTTCTGCAAAAACTTACAAACCCATGTTTATATTTACATAAAGTTCAGACTATTGATGTAGCCGTTAACATGAAACACGAACACGGGCTAAACCTAATCATTACTTTCACTTTGTTTTAAGTTGAAGCAATTAATCTCCCACTTGACCATTGGTAATAATTGTTGAATTTTCGTGTTCTTATAACAGTAGGTTCGTTGTTTCCAGGCAAGGACGGCTCCAAGGTGACGACTGTGGTGGCGACGCCGGGCCAGGGCCCCGACCGGCCCCAGGAGGTGAGCTATGCGGACATGAAGCTGATCGGCAATGGCAGCTTCGGTGTCGTCTACCAAGCGAAGCTTTGCGACACCAGCGAGCTCATTGCCATCAAGAAGGTGCTTCAGGACAAGAGGTTTAAGGTTAGTGGTGGTTTTGACACGTGTTCTGCTATGAACATACAAATAGGTTTGATTTGAGAGTGTGACACATTGCATTATTAGAGCAAAATTGCTTAATTGGCGTAGTTACAATTATCCTGTTTATCTATCAAACGGAGCCTATTAAGAAAGGCAAAAGTATTAATGGTTGCCTTCGTGTTAACATGCTGAGCATGTAGATAGCTATGTAACTATCGTTTTTAAAATTGAAAAGCAAATTAAGTCGTTCAGAATGTCTGTCAGCATAAACTTAATTGTGGAAAAGGGAAGTTCGTGGCCGCTACTGTGGTATTAATGTATGCTCGCCAAGCCATGTACGACACGAAAGCAGCCGTCGGACTTGGATACTTTTGTTTTCGTAAAACTTCACATAGTTTTTTTTTAATATTTAAAATAATTATGTATAGTTTGTGTTCTCCTTTCATCCTTTGTTATACAACATACTCATGTATAATTATTTATGAACAAATAAATTATGTCTAGCGCGACGAAATAACAAATATGATAAGGTTATTTTAGTTAAAAAATAGTTTAATAACTGATTGTAATTGGATACCAACTTTCAGTTATTAAGACCTATTAGTTGTTTAATCGTTGAACTAATAATAATAAGAACAATGTTGTGTCTCGAATTTTCGATTGTTAACTTATTGTTAAAACAATAATTTGTGTTATATTTACAGAATCGTGAACTTCAGATAATGCGACGACTGGAACATTGTAATATTGTAAAATTGAAATACTTCTTTTACTCAAGTGGAGAAAAGGTATTTATAAACGTGCACACTTATGTTGAAAATAATATATCTATTTAAATAATATATTTATTTAATATTTATTTGTAAATTCGGCTCTTTGTAATTAAATGTGTTTATTTGAATATGCATAATGTATCCGTTTTGGTTTATTATTAAGGGTATCTTATTTGTGTGTTTTATTTGGGGGAGGCGGCAGTGCCCGCGGCAGTGAGCTCACTATTAAACGCAATGCAGTCTCTAGAAGTCGCAGTATGTCAGACCCATTCAGATTGTTGCGCTAGTGTGCTAACGCACAACCTAGGTCTACCGATCTATTGGCGATGGTTACCGAACAATAACTTGACAATTACCTTTGTTTAATTAACAATAGACTGAGTAAAGCTTAATATTTGGATGTGCAAACTATCGCTCGGTAACCTACGGAGCCAGTTGAACAGTTGTGTGCATAATTGAGAACGAGTCGTTCACGTCACGTGTCACCTTCTTTCTGTCATGACTTCATGAACTTTAGTTTCAGTCGGTTGACGCTCAATGATTCTCTTCATCGTCATCGTCTGCAGGCATATGCAGTATCATCGAAGTTTCGTTCGCTTGCTTATTTGTTCTGTTTCTTTACGAGATCGCTTTGTGCGTATCATTTTCTTCTTAATCACACTTTTTTGTTTTTTGTGCATTTTACATAATCCTGGCGCTTTGTAGATCACAATACTCCCTTTAAACATTACATATTTTTGTTAGGTCAATAAAAATAGTAGATATATATAGTGCATAAAGTAATATCGATCTTAGTTGTAGGTTTATTCCCACTAAACATGTTAATATTTTAAATTAAAGAATGTAGAGTTTTGAAAATGAGAACTTTATTACAACACTTTCTGTTAAATGTAGTAGGGGCAGTTCCTAATGCATTTTCGAGGTAGTTCAAGGGCCGTAACAGCGGTAGGCAATTGTTATGATTCTTTAAACACAAGCACCAAGAAGAACCTTTGGACGAGAGCCAACTGAAATCTATTCGCGCTAAAATTTGTTACCTCCTCCATACATACACAGTTCAGTGATTCACTTCACATAATGTGTTTATGTTTTGCACTTGTTCTAGTTTTGTTTTCATGCATTGTTTGTTTAAAAGCCTCAGAATGAAGAAGTTAACTTACATTGTTTTTTATGAATTGTTTGAGTTCTGATTGGATTGTATTGTCTTTATTTTTTTAACACATTTGTATTATTAAATTGATAGATATTGGTATGTATTTGTGTTGAATTATCTATTGATTATACAAAACAATTACGATTTCCCTTAAAGTTACATTATATGACGTTATTATGTACATACACTGTTGGTCTTCCATTTTATTGCTGATCAGTAACCAATCTGGCTTCCAAACTTGTAGTTACATATAGCTTTCATTTGCAGAAGGATGAAGTGTACCTGAATTTGGTGCTGGAGTATATACCTGAGACTGTGTACAAAGTGGCACGTCACTACTCCAAAGATGAACAAACAATACCCATTAGTTTTATAAAGGTACGTATGAGTGAATTGAAATTACTCAAAATTTATTCATGTTTGTAACAAGCAAATTGACATAAGCACGCAATGTCTTTTTTTTAGGTTTCCGTACCCAAAGGGTAAAACGGGACCCTATTACTAAGATTCCGCCGTCCGTCCGTCCGTCCGTCTGATTGTCTGTCTGTCTGTCTGTCTGTCCATCTGTCACCAGGCTGTATCTCATGAACCGTGATAGTTGACAGTTGAAATTTTCACAGATGATGTATTTCTGTTGTTGTAACAACCAATACTAAAAACAGAATAAAATAAATATTTAAGGGGGCTCCCATACAACAAACGTGATTTTTTTCCAATTTTTTTCTCGGTCTTAATAACGATAACAAGTAGAAACTTGAAATATTTTTATAATACGTCTACCCGTAATACCTTCGTGCGCGAGTCCGACTCGCACTTTGCCGGTTTTATAGAAAAATAATTAAGTGAAATTTAAAGTTTCTGATAGTTCCCACTTTTCACAATAAATCTAATATGGAATAAATATAAAAAGAGTTTATGCTATTGATTGAGCCATGCGTGCATGTGAACGTCAATAAAGTACATGTCATTAAAAATAACAAACAATACACAATCAATCATATAAATACATTCAGTAACAGTTAGAAATTATATATAAGTAATTAATAATAGTCATTAAATTTATCTATGAGGTAAATCAATTTGGGTAGGCTGTCTGTTTAGAATCTAAATGATCTGATGATATAACCAGGTCTATAAAGTAAACTTTAGACCACAGACCTGGATACATATTGTATGATAAAAGCAAAAGTTCAGGTTATTGTAAAACAAGCCTTTATTTTGATACCTGCAGTGTTGATTTTTTTTAATTATTATTTTGATAATTCACTATATTGCTTTTCAACAGCTATACATGTACCAGTTGTTCAGAAGCCTCGCGTACATCCACTCACTGGGCATCTGTCACCGAGACATTAAGCCCCAGAACTTACTGTTGGACCCGAAGACCGGCGTTCTCAAGCTCTGCGACTTCGGTTCCGCGAAGCATTTAGTCCGCGGGGAGCCAAATGTCTCCTACATATGCTCGCGATACTATCGTGCACCGGAACTCATTTTCGGTGCCATAGATTATACTACTAAAATAGGTAATACTTTTTCTTTCATTCTCTATAATCTCTTAAAAATAAAATCTCTTTTTTTCTCCTAAAGGTACTTGAGGTACAAAATATGTACCTGCTGTTTTTCGATCACTAGCATCTTGGGCATCGATTGAGACGCAAGTCAAACAAAAAATTGTAATAATTTTCTACTTCTGTACATAATTGGGCATAAAAGTAATGTGCTCATAACTTATTTACGTCTCTAAATTATCTTAGGTCTAGTTTTGCTTCATTTGATATTTAATACCATTATGCCTATATGCTTTTGATCTATCATGGTTAGCTTGTCTTGTTATAAGCTACGATTTAGACCAATAATAATTGGGACTAGCAGTTTGAAATGCCTTTGCAATAATCGAACAAAACCCTGTCATTTCTTCACTTTACATTGATCTACCTCCATTAACTGTTACCCAAACGCGCTAATCTCTGTGGTATTGGGCCTAAACGATGCTCTAGTAAATAAGATATTCGCCATTGAATATTCTTGCGTGACCTTTTTTATGTATGTGTTTAGACTTGAAAACTTTGAAGCAATAACAATGTTCAAGGTTGCTCTGATTTTGTTTCACAAAAGGTCGAGTGAAATGTATTACTGTTGTATTCAGATAAGTTTTAAATGCAATGTTTCTTATTGTCACGCATTTGACTAATGTGTGGTATTATTGTATAATTAGGTTCCAGACCAAGTTAATATTTGTATAGGCCGGAAGGGCGTTATGTACCTATTATGTCTTATCAAATTGGGCTATATAAATCCATTGTGCTCAGTTAGGTTGAAGTTGAAGTTGGTACCCGAAATCAAACAACTGTTGGTCTTCCTAAAAGTAAATTAAATTAAAATTAAAAATTTACCGCTGTTTTAATTAGCAATTTGTATCTGCGTATAGGTACATGAATACATTTATTTACAGACGTGTGGAGCGCCGGTTGCGTCGTAGCAGAGTTGTTACTGGGTCAACCGATCTTCCCTGGCGATTCGGGCGTTGATCAACTCGTTGAAATCATAAAGGTAGTTACATTACACAAAATATTTATGACGAAAATAATATTTAACAAAACCTTTTTGCTTAGGACTCGATAGTGTGCAGCCTAATACCTCTTTTTGTCGCTAAGTAGCACATTACTAAATTAAGAGAAATTAAAGGGCAAAAGGTCGGCAATGCGTGTGTGATCTCTTTGTGATGTGAGTTGACATGAGCTACAGTACTTCAAGATAAATAATGAGCATCGGAAAACATCGGAAACAATCGTAAAACATTACAAAAACAATTAAAAAAAAGGAATTTCTTTTTAAAAACACTTCTAATTTCAACTATATCCCAATAAAATGAATATCAATGTAATTTCTAAGAAAAGCAAATTAGTTATAAGCCGTGCAAGCGGCGCAGCTAATGAGTCAGTTGCTGTTTGGATTGAAAGCGGAACGGTTGTCGCTACCGTTTTTTTGAATCATACAGAGCTGTATAACTCTCCATCGGATTTATTTTAAGGTAAAAAAACTGGACATGTTTAAGTATTGTGTTTTTTAATAACATGTATATAGTACATAATAAATAACCATGCCATTGGAATGTGTTAGTAAAAATAACAATACTTAAACCCTTTTACAGGATGAAGAAATTTAAACGTGAAAAGCCACTGAACTCACAGGCACGAGAAATGGTGTACAATGTGTCCTTTACTTTTTACATGAAGCGGGTACCAAAGCTGAAAACGGGTATTTAAAAAAAGTCCAAATTCGATTCGCTGACGCTACTGGAATTTGTAGAAATACTATTAGCAAGATTGTGAATACAACTGACGAAAAAGTGTCGCCTGCTTTTTTCAACATCAAAAAGGGATGACAAAAAAAAACTTTCATTTGAACCTAGACCATTTCGACTACAGTGTCATTAGAAATATGGTTTACGATTTTCATTTAAGATTTTAAAATAACGACCTTAAAATCATTAAAAACCAGATTGATTGAGGCTATACAATTTGAAGGCTTCATAGAGTCGATCGTCGAACTGCAAACAATAGACAAGTTTTAATGGAGAAACATGACGTCCGATTGAAAAGTCAAATTCCTGAAGTGATAAAAAATACCGAGATGCTGGAAAAAATATCATATTTATGGACGAATCTTATGTGCATACATCGCACACGAAGGGAAAAGCTTGGACAGATATTGCAAAGACAGGTTTAAAGCAACCTATTTCCAAAGGCGAACGTATAATCATTGTGCATGTTGTCAACGAAAAAGGTTTCGTCTCTGAATTTAAGAAAAAAATGCTATGACGAGACTGGAAGCCTGGAAGAAAGTGTGTGAGCATGCTATAAAATGTAAAGACGAATACAGAAAGTTTGAACTACAGTTTGACAGGATCACAACATCACTGACCAGTAAAGAAAGTGAAAGTGAATGTTTCGACTCGGATATTATTCATAATAATCTATTCAAAATTCAAATGTATTTTTATTTTTACCCATATCGAGTTATGTAATATAACAGTTACAAATGTCATAAATATCTCACAAATCACAACATCGTTCTCTCTCGTAGAAAACATAATCGTTAGGGCAATTTAGTAAGAGCAGCTCTATATCATATACTGCCTAGTTTCGGTCGCCCATCTTCGGGAACACGAAGTTAGTCCATTATTTACCTTTAAGTACTGTACAGTGGCTACTTATCGTCAAGACCTCGATTCTGCTGATTTTTTTGAGGGACTGTTTAAAAAGGTCGCTCGAACCGAGGGTAGAAACACCGTCAGAGGTTTTCTATGGGGAATGGCATCACGCAACGCAAGCCTGTCCCCTTTCCCTACCAGATTTTTCGAGGGGTTCGGATCGGATGAGTTTTCTTATTCTCTCATGACGCTGACAACGAATCGCGGTCCTAGTCTACAAATGTATCTACAGTCTTTTGTCCGCTAATTTGTTTGTTTAAAAAAAAATGTGTTCTAATATTAATAATATGTTTGTGTGTTCTTTACAGGTCTTAGGTACACCTACACGAGAACAAATTCGAGAGATGAATCCGAACTATACAGAATTCAAATTTCCACAAATCAAGAGCCACCCATGGGCTAAGGTAGAGTATCTTACTTTACTTTTCTCTAAATAGTCTGTGGAAATAAAATCCCATATCAATAGTTTCACCAATGCCATATTATGATAAAATTCTTATTTATCTTAATGGCTCATATAACTTGAAAAACGTATACCTACATCATTAGCCGATGGTTTTGAACTATGTACAAAAATATTTGTCTTTCTTCATTATTTTATTGGTACTGTTTGTTTGGTTTAGTAACAATAAGTTTAACGGCAGTAATTAATTATGACACATGTAGTAAGTACAGTCATGTATCATTGTTAGATTAATTACCACATGTAGTTACCATTGCTTGAGGAAATGTTTTGTTGTTATTTAGTGAAACGTCTCATGTTTGCCATAAGTTTCCAGAACAAATGGGCTCATAAGCCTTAAAAAGTATGTAGGTATATTTAACTCATTGGGCACAGCAAATTTGGGAATAAAGTTAAAATCACAGTGTCCATATGTCAATAGAGCTTTGTTAAAACATGCTAGCTGTCCTCGTATCAGGACTCTGCTTCTGCTTAGGCAGGCAAAGCAGATTTATTTACCAACTCTTCTTTAAAAAAATAAGAATAGTGACAATGACTTAATAGAACGACAATAGGTAATATCTGCAGACATACTTAGGTTTCAATATGCACTTATTTTGTTATAACGATACAGTTGTATTGTTAACAAACACTAAATACTAAAAACCTGGGTCGTTGCAGTTCTTGTTGCAGCGAATGACCATGCCCAAGTGTGCCACTGACCACCAGCGCATCAGAGTAAGATATAAAAAGGAATCAACTAAATGCCTCCAAAAGTACTCATGTGATCGTTGGCGTACTCTCGTATAATTGGCGATTTCAAAAGTTGCAAAAATAGTTTATGATAAATTTTAATATAGACGCATTTATTGGGTTAGTCGTCACACATATAAATATTAAATGCACAATAAACTTCGTTGTTTTGACATCTTACAAAAACGAAATATAAAAGAGAAAACATATTAATGTAATTGTATACAAATAAAAAATGCACATTTGAATAAAATGTGTGTTGTATGTAGGAGAGCAAAAGGGCTCAATTTTAAATTTATTAACTATTTCTATTCATTAGATGCACATTTAAGAATTGATAAAAAAAATGCTATTTAATATAGATTTATGAGTAATTTACTAGATTTGTGCCTTGTATGATTCAGTTATTATGCGTTAGTGACATATCGTTATTGACCTTACTTGCTACTAAGGTCGAATTATATCACTTAATTTTCTTTCACTAAAATTACTTTCAAACTAATTAACGTCTTATCCATTGAGAGTTCTTTTAGATTGCATACTTCGTAATTAGATAAAATAAATATCGAAAATTATGTAAAAATAATTAATTTAGTTCATTATGATGACCTTTTCTTTAAACGTCTCAATTTCTGAACTCGTCACTCACACCATGTATGCTGATATCTTTCTTCATCTTTGCATTCACTTTAGACAATGTTACGTGGAGATATTTAGTAGAGCCGCCTTTGGCATGAATTTGATGGCTAGAAGTTACTTGTTACAACTAATCAGTTGACATTGTCATTCTCTGTCAAAAGTTACCGTTTGTTGGTGTTCAGTGTGCATTCTACAGGACTATTCGCAAGTTTATTCTTGACTGCTTTACTAGAGATTTCACAAAGGATTTGTCTTATTCAATGTGCATAGTATGTTTTATGTCCCAACACGAGTACTAAATAAAGTCGGTTCAGTTTTTATGTTATCTAACTTATTAACCTGTAAATAAAAATCGTCCTTTCTTTTTAATGGTAAATTACATTGCCCCGCCCAAAACGCTAACATCGTTTCGAGTGTGATATTAAGTTTGCTTTTTAAAACATCAAACTGTGAAGTTGTGTTGCATTTCTTGTCGAGTGTTTTACTTACAATATGTTTTTGAATCACAGTTTAAACATTAAAATAAAGTTTATGTATACAAACGAAACAATATATATTGAGTTTATCAGGATGTCGATGAAATAATGGTAACACATTTAATTCCTCAAATATTATCGCTATTTTGGTACCCCTAAAAAATAATATCCGGTTATTAAACATTTTTATGGCACAAACAGTAAAGTCAACTGACTGACAAAATAAATATTTTAGACCAAATTTTCATGTTTTACTTCATGTTTTATTTAATGTTTTTTTTCATTATATACAAAATATTATTCGGTTTACCACGAACTTTTACGTACGAATGTAGAGAATAGAGTAGAGTTAAAAGCTACATTTGTAGTGCCATACATACATTTGTAGTTTGAATAACGAGATTTACAAAACATAATAAAGTTAGCGGCGGTGACGTACACAAGTCGGCCGCACACTAATCATTTTCCTAAGCCTTTTTCTGCCTACGCGTCAATAACCGTTAAGAACTGATAGATGCTTGGGTTGAATGCGAGAAATCGGTGTTAATTCCCACAGTTCTGAGTCTTTTTTAAGATTTAGGGGTTAAGGCGACACTTGAAAAAAATACATCAATTTTTTGATATAGATAACTTCATGCCTTTCTCTATAAAACCCTATGCTCAAAAACACGATTGTGCAATTTTTACTCGATTGTAATTCTTTACGAAAACCCCTCTAAAATCATTAATGCTAAAATTACAATGAAATTACTTATTCTATATGTTTTGAAATCACTCAAATATATTGATAACATCAATATTCAAGTTAGTAAGTAGTAAGTGACGTCAATAAGTGCCTGTTAAGGCTTTTATATTGAATAACTTTGTCGTTACCAGATCATACAATATTTAATTTAATACGTTTACAATTAAAAACTTTCAAGTGCCCGAAATTACAAGTAATGCTTCATCATCATCAACATTTTCAGCCCGTATCTAACCACTGCTGGGCATAGGCCATTTTACGCCAATCCCTTTTGTTTTGAGCTGATCGCATCCAGATTTTTCCAGCGACCAGCTCTATATCTCTGGCCCATCTAGCAGGTGGTCGACCAGCGTTTCGCTTGTCCGTCCTCGGCAGCCATTCTATGAGGGTTCTACTTTGTACTCCTCCTCGTACTACTCCATCAATGATGCTTACCTCTATACATTTACCAAGACGACGATGGTTCCCGTAGGTGTTCCGCGCGTGCACGCCGCCCGACGCGATCTCGCTCGTGTCCCGCCTGCTGGAGTACACGCCGGGCGCGCGGCTGTCCCCGCTGCAGGCGTGCGCGCACAGCTTCTTCGACGAGTTGCGCGAGCCGACCGCGCGGCTGCCCAACGGCCGGCCGCTGCCGCCGCTGTTCAACTTCACGGAGTACGAGCTGAGCATCCAGCCCTCGTTGAATGAGTTCTTGAAGCCGCGCGCTGCGCTGCCGGACGCGCCTGCCACCTCCGCCCAGCCAGATGCGCATACTCCCACAGGTATGTACATTGACGTCGGCCCGTTTGATTTGTAAATAGGGTAGTTGACAATAATAATTATATCCAGAATAAGTTTAAAGGAAATTACGTAACATTTACCTATTTTTTTATTTACTTAAGTTTGTATATCTGTAACCTAAAAAGTGTTTTTTTAGGTTACAGATATACAAACTTAAGTAAATAAAAAATTCTCAATTGTTGTGTTCCTTACACAATAGTGACGTCATATTTTGCCATTTTCATACAATTTCTAATACAAAAAATCTTTTTTATAGTTGCTAAAAAAGTTTATCTATTGACTTACCAGTCAACTACCCAATTGCTGCTTCCTTAGCCTATTTAACAGAATAATATTTTGAAAAGAAAAACCTCTAAGTTTTGGTATATGAGGACGTTGTCGGATGAAACAGCCTCCACACTTTTATGGTTAAAGGTGTTAAGTAAATTTTAATCATATTTTTTATATCACAGACGTCTAAAACGTTAGAATGTGTTGAACCCGATGCTCTAATATCCACTAAAAATAATTAAATTCTATTCATATTGTATATTTTTAAAAGGAGACATCTCATCTGCTACTAGTTGATGACGGCATGAGGGAATAAAAACAAAAAATGTTTATCACATTTTATATGTGTTTCTGTGTATTGTCTCTTTTTTTCTAAATTGGAATTTGAAATGAAGTGAACAAAACACGGAATATGTTTTCTAAGATTATACTCTGTTTATTAGTACGATGGTAAAAGTGTACTTATAATGCACAATATGAAGTGTTTATTTACTTTGAGAAGTGGCAGCAAATGCTCTACCTTCTTCATTATCACAGTAGTAAGGAAGTTGATGTCTTTGACAATAACTTTTCTATATGTAAAGAAGCTGTAACAGTTATTTTATCAGCTGAAATGTCTTCAACCCTGCCATAGTTTCTGTTTAAGGGACCATAGTTTAGTTATGTATTTATTACTGTAATTTACTTTATAATATTAACTGTTATGTTTTGTTTATGGTTCACTGTTTTTAGCGTTTTGCTTACACTATATTATGGACTTCCATTTAGCCTAGAATTATGTTAATACTTTATACATTATGTCATGCATGACCAAATGGTATTCTGTTTGTGTACCTAAATTAGATAAATTATATATAGTTTTCGAACACTACACATTGAATTCAAACCACTTTTTTAAACGCGAGTAGATACTCGCGTTTATTTTACACATTAATTTTATTTAATGTTCATCCTGACGACAATCAACACCTCAGTCTCCCTGTGATCACAGACCCTCAGAAGGTCCGAAACGACAGGATAAATATTAAATAAAATTTATATTTAAAATAAACGCGAGTATATCCGTAAAAGTGGTTTCAATTCAAAATTATTTATAGATTTAAACTAAACCAATTTCCTATGATGGTTAAACCTTTTGACCGCCACAGTCTAAGTGCGCCGTGTCCTGTACGCCAAGCTTTCAATTCAGAGTAAAAATTTGCAATAGGGATACCAAAATTTCCAAATATCTTTATTTTGTGTTTTTATAAACTACTAAGTATTGTCGATCATTGCCGTCGTTTGCGTACAAGGCACGCTATCACTTGTCGATTATAGCCGACTGTGGCAGTGAAAAGGTTGGAGCACCTGCGTGGTTGATGTTGTGACGTGTGCTGACTGTGGTGTCGTTCGCAGGCGAGAGCGGCGCGGCGGGCGGCGCGGGCGCGTCGGCGTCGTAGGCGGCTTCCCCTGGCGATCGACACTCGCTCGTATGCTATTTAGTGATAGTCCTTTTTCGTGTTGGCCATCGGGTAAAATTAAATGCATAATAGGTGTTTTCGGCGAGTAATCGTGTGATAACGTAGTGTAATGAAAGCTTGAGCTGTCGTAGTCGGTAAGAAGGGTAAATCCGCCGTAGATTCTAAACCGTCGCGATGTGATTACTTTGTACTTTTGTAAGCTCAAATTGTCTTTTTATGTACATACCTTAAAAATTGAGTTTGAAGTGACGCTCGTTCGATAAACGACAGATTATATTATCATCTGGATAAAAATTTTTTTTTGTTTTATTTTCGTGCGACGACGTTTTATCCGCGACGAGGGACAGTCACGTTGGTTTCGCTAGAATCACCTACGACACAGCCGCATTATACCTACTGCGATATGGAGAGTATACTTGCTTGGGCCATGTAACCAGTAGCGAAGACATATTCAGTAGTGCATTAGCGTATTTATTGTTGGTACGTATCACTAACTCATGAAACTTGTACGAAGCGTATGCCTAGCGTTATCTCAACATTGAAACTGATGAGAACATTTTTTGCATTCATAGAGAGCATACTTGTAAATTTTTATAACTAGCATAAACTGATCTCTCAAGATAATTTATAATATTAACGATATCTCGGAATATTATGTATAAACAATTCAGAGGATATACATTTTTAGATTTACTACATTATAGATATTGTATTTGTTTTTGGCAACTTCTATGTTATAAACTATTGCGGTGTACCTTATTTTATCCAGAGCTGGATAAATGTAATGTATTTAATAGCACTGTCGGTGTCCTAATGTAACGACATAGTTTTTCGATAATATTGTATTCTATATTCAATAAATGATATTTCTATAATATAAAATTTGTCATTGAAAACACTATGTTTATTAGTAGTCATCTATGAGAAGAGTGTTAAAGTAATGCTATAAATTTCATTGTCATAGTTTTAAGTATTGAAGTAATTTCATTTTGCACTTGTATTTGGCATACAGTTACAAATTAGGCAACCCTTAAAGTGTAGACTAACGAAATCTTTATTATGGTATAGAAGTAGCCTATTTGCATAATTTTATCGGTGTAACCACTGCCTCTTCACCACTTGGGTACCGGCACGGAAGGCAGTAGCGGACGCTCGACCAGGGGAGTGTAGTGCTTATAATTTCATTCAGAGATCGCGATAATAAAGGAATACCTCGTCTCATGTTATTATGTCATGAGCATGACGCCAATAACAAATGTGGAATTATCTGCTCACAGAACACTTGTCTTCATCATCAGCATCGTGGACACCCTGAGAGGCCACTTTGGACCAAGTCATGGTTGCACAAGTCTCGTTTCATCGACGGTAGTTAATTGTCTCACTCGCAGCAATATCCTGCCTTTTATAATCATAACGCTGTAACGCTAAAAGATCATATTTCGTATTTTTAACGTTTCTTTTGATACTAGCATGCATAGCGGGATTAGTTCTCGCCCGTACTTTATGCTGGGACCTTTAAATTTTTTACACATAATTACTTATGTATTACTTTATATACTATTATAATTACGTATAAATTATTGTATCTTAAGATGGCGCTCGGCGCACCGTTTTCAAATCACATAGTGACTCTTAGACGTGGTCGTAATGGCTATTGGTTTGCCGACACACCTTTTATAATTCGTGTAAATATAATTATTATATAATTATCTGTACGGTATGAGTCGAGTGGCGCGCGGCGCCGCAGCAGCGGCGGCTCCGCGAACTCGCTAAGGGACACGGTAGTTTAGATATGCATATTTTTATTAAGCCTATCTAATATGAATTTTGTAATCGACGTTGCTTCTTAAGACCCTCTGTGTAAAAATTATAAGACATACTAGTGACCTGAATGTTTGAAGCGGTGATAATGAACGTCTCTATCCCACTGAATTCTCACTTTCACGATTTACGTGCACGTTTACATGAGAATTTCCGATATGAAATATTACATAGTTCGAGATGGGGTTATGACATACAAATTATTTAAAGTAAAAGTTTTCTTATTACTATTACTGTAATATTAAATTTAATAGTGAGTGAAATTTGTATTTGTTTTAATATTTGTTTTACTGAATTTGAATACATCGTAACACCCATATCGTTGTTAGTTATGAATGAAAATAACATTATAAAAGTAAATATTAAATGAATAGTAAATGGTTTTTTCATTTTATAGTTAGTCCCACTTAGCTTAATTTTTTTCTTAGATCATACTTTATGCATTATCATCAATGTAAGTACTGTGCACAGTAAGCATATTTTGAAGGCAAACTATCCAGGTGCAAAAATCGAGGCATGCATGACCCAATCAATGCCGAGCGGCAGCGACAGCCCTTACCTGTTTAAAATATATTTATTAAAAGTGTGGCTCGTCTTGGCGTGGCCACCATCACCAATTGGAAATCTGACTATAGATAATTTGTCGGAATTTGTCGTGAAATCTCAGAATTTGTCGGTCCACCGTTCAAAAGTTATAAGGTGGTCAAGGTGGCCCCGCCAAGATGAGCGCTCATCTTGGCGTGGCCACCTTTTTTTCTCTGAAACCGAAGATCTGATTACACCAATAATTTGTCGATAATTTCTCGGTCCACCGTTTAAAAATTAAAAGGGGTTCAAAGTGGCCAGGATGAGCGCTCATCCTGGCGTGGCGACCTTGTATCTGAAACTACGGGTCGTAGCGAAGATCTGATTACACCAATAATTTGTGGATAATTTGTCGGAATTTGTCGGTGCTTCTATGAAAAATTATATCAACTTTTTTTTCCCCATTGTAAATGTACAATCACGTACATGAAACTTATTGATATTGTGAATAAACGACTTGAAAGGTGAGAGTGCAAGTAAGTAAATGAGAGTGAACATATATGGATGAAAATGAAACAAAATCTTACTAATATTATTAATGTGAAGTTTGGATTTTTGTTACTCAATCACGCTTCATAACTTTTGAACGGTGGACCGACAAATTCCGACAAATTATCGACAAATCCATACTAATATTATAAAGAGGAAACCTTTGTATTTTTGTATGTATGTATGTATGTTTGCAACGAATAAAGTCAATAACTACTGGAACGATTTAAACAATTCTTTCACCATTAGATGCTATATACATTAGCGCTGAGTAACATAGGCTATATTAAAAAAAATACTAAAAACGACAATTTAATTTGCCAATACAAAATGATTTGTTTTGTTGTCATGGAAACCATTGATATATATTTAACTCAATGATAGAAACTGTCAAAGCGGTACGAAGTCTGCCGGGTCCTTAGGCCGGGTCAGCTAGTCTATACTTCTATACTAATATTATAAACAGGAAATCTTTGTATTTTTGTATGTAGGTATGTATGTGTGCAACGAATAAACTCAAAACTACAGGGCCGATTTAAAAAAAATTTCACCATTAGAATGCTACATTAGCGCTGAGTAGTTAAAGCTATAATAAAAAAAAAAACGAAATGCAGTACGAAATCCGCCGGGTCAGCTAGTATCTATAGAGTCAGATTGCCAGTTGGTGAAGGTGGCCACGCCAAGATGAGCCACACTTATTAAAATGCTATATGCTGCATCCTAAGGCTGCATCGGTCTTGATTTAAAGATAATTATGAACATAAAGGATAATTCTTTCATTTATCTATACTTAGCCATACCAAAAAGCCTGTAGGATAAGTAGAGGCGTTATATATTAAAATCATAAGGATAATGTCTTAGAAGACGGGCAGGGATTGAAACTAAAGAAAGTAATAAGTTTATCACTGTTTTAGTTTATAATTTATAGGTATAGATTATAGGTACATATGTCTAGCAGTGGACTAGTATAGGCTGATGATGATGATGATAGGTACATACCTACATAAACTTTATCATTTATGTATTTAATTTTGTATTCAACGTGTGGCTCATTCATAGCTAGGCCAAGATCGCGTACCTGATTCTACCATTAAAACGAGCATGTTAGTGGCCTGAACTTGTATATTTTCCAATAAACTACTTAAAATTGGTATTTTGCTTGCTTAAATTAACTATTTTATTCCCGTTTAGGATGTTTTCTAATTTGGAGAGTTTGTGACGGGTTTAATAAACCCTCTGGGAGCCTGGTAGGTAAAATTCACACGGCGCGGCGTGGTTTTGTACCTATATTTTGATGTGTTAGAAAAATGCTCTAAGGTTAGAAAGAAAAATAATCATCATCATCATCAGCTCATATTATGTCCCCACTTTAAAATAACAAGTTTTAATTTATATTCAACATTGTTTTTTAAATGAAAAAAGTAAAAAAATAAAACCTCGTACGTGACTTATACTAACAATAATTAGGTTAACACTTCATTATTTTTAATTCCTTTGTGAGCATAATATTACATTATCAAAATATTACATTCGCAAGATACTATAGTTTGGACAATCATCGAGATCCTTTGTGAGCATAATATTACATTCCCAAAATATAATTTGGTTTTGATTAAAAAAATTTGTTTGTTGTCCGTCATCAATCCCTTACTGAAGTTTAGGCTGTATGGGCAATATGCCTTTATCTAAGTAGCAGATGAAGATGAAAAGAAAACCAGATCTGACAGATGACATTGACAGAAAAAAGACTAGCAAACTAATAAAATTGAATAATTTATAAGAAATAATTTGTGATAGAATTCCAGAAAACCCTATTAAGATAATAACAATATCGAATATTCTTTTCTTTGTTTAACCTATTGATTTGAACAATCCTTTTCAAAGGTCTAGTGTGCAATAATCTGTTTGGTGTTTACCAAATCTGTCAGGCAGGAATGTTCACAGTTTTCATTTAACTTGGAAGCAAATATTATTGAAAATGCATGAAGCTTATGAAGTAACACATCTTCTCACCCAGACGGTCCAGATTGAATCGATTGCAGCTTGCGGTAAGTTACACGTGTAATTTTAACGTGACTAACAAGCAGTGGGCGTATTCGTGTTTGTTTTGTTTGTTGTACGTGTGAACTTTCCAGGTCTTATTCCAAATAACTGCTAAAACTTTTGTTTTTATTTAAAAATAGTCCTCATTAATATTACAAGTAGGTATGTGTGTTATATATGTAGTTTGTTTGTCACCAAAGCGATGCAGACTATTTATGCAGCTATTAGAACTTCAAGATCATGCCAACACATAATAGAAAAACATTATTACAATTAATTTGACTATGACACATTACAATTTTAGATGGAGTTCTTTTATTAGGAACTAGACAAGGTCAACTATTGATGTACTCATTATCATCAAACAATGGAAACCAGAAGTACGAATTGCAAATCCTTAAACTTTGCAAGAATTTTAGCAAAAAACCAATACAGCAAATCGAGGTAATTCCAGGTAAATAAATGTTTCATAGATTTTAAATTATTGTATATGAAATAAGATACATTAACAATTTTAATTAATTGCATGTGAATTAATTTTGCACATTAAGTGCAAATCAAACTTGACACTTTGACTTTGACTATTTGTATTCATATAGTTCAATCTTAACTTGACTGGCCTACATTTAATCTTCATAATTTAAAATCATAGCTAAGAATGATGTAGTTGTCGATATAGAATAGGGCTCGTTTGGCTTACAGAGTAAGAGTAGATAGTGCTGATTAATTTCAGTGAGTTGGATTGATAGTATAGTTGGTAGTGCACCTGACCCAGGGGGTGCGGGTTTGAATCCCGCTCGTGGAATTTTTTCAAGTCTTTTTAAATTGTAATTTGTTCTCAACAATATTTGTGTAAAATTATATGTAAATAATCATAAATAGGGACCGGATTATATGCTTTTGCATATTTGCATATGCATTTGCATATTCAAGCCATCCTCAGCGGTAATAGCATATTTTACTTAAAATCTAGTTATGATGCATATTATTGATACATTTACAATATTTTTCGAGCGCAGCGCACTCAGCAGCCACGCGTCGTTTGTTATGGTACCTACGTTTGTGTCAAATTGATAGTTTTATTAATAGGACGACAGAACTTTTGCCAAAAACTATAAGTGCTGACATAGCATCAAGGTTCAAATTTAGCTCAGTTACCTCAGTGGATGTGGAGCGATTCTTTACCACTTATATATATATATATTTAATGATCGACGACACAATCTTACTACTGAACATTTGGAACAATACTTGATTGTTTTCGTTTACAAAAATATGAAAAATTGTAATGTAATATAATGCTATGTTACTTCACCTATTATTGTCTAAAACTTATTATTTAATTTTGCATATTTTACCTATTTTCATGCATATTTCATGCATATTTCAAGCATTTTTCATGCATATTTGCATGCATATAACAAGCTTTTTAAGTTGCATATAATCCGGTCCCTAATCATAAATATAGCTTTCCTAATTCTGTACTGATCTTTCAATATTTGTAAAAATATTAAGATTAGATTGATGTTGATGACATAGTTTTCGACATTGAATAGGTCTCCTTTGGCTTACAGAGTGATAGTAGATGATGATGACTTGGATTGAGCCACGATAGCATAGTTGGTAGTGCACCTGAACCGGCGTGTCATGGGGTGCGGATTTGAATCCCGCTCGTGGAATTTTTTCAACACTTTGTCTTTTTTCAAATCTAGCTAAGAAGTTATATTAATGAAGTATTTTTTGTTTCTTTTTTCAGAAGACAAACTTCTTCTGTGTCTAACGGACAATGTATTGTCCACTTATGATATAAATGGTGTAAATTTTCCATTAGTCAAAACATTTTCACAAACTAAGGGTGCCTCATTATTTGCCTTAGATAATAAGGTAAGCAGTTAAGATACTTTATCTGTTAGTACTTATATTAAATTACTACTAACTTACTAATAGTGCATCTTATTTGTAAGACCACCTAGCAGTTGTCAAATGCTACTTATAATAAGAGTTAGAATATCATAGAAAAAGATCATACTATGGTAATGAAATTATGCTAATCAATTAAGTTTTAGCAGCTTAAATAATTTAAACAAATATATTTTACAGTTTATAGTTATTGCTCCATTATTTTTAAGAACTCAGCATAATGCCATGACATAGTTATTATAATATAATGAGTTCTTTAGTGTAAGTTAAATGCTTGACCAATAAATCATTTTTTCTTTCTTACTTCTTTCATTATTATTCAACTATTGTCTGTGTTAAATAAGCATACTCAAAGTGGCAATAAGTGTAAGTGTAAATATTGTTCAGTGATGTCTCTTAGTCAGAAATATTGGTAGATTAATGAGGATCTAAAAAGTAAACTTCATGAATTACAAGATAAAATTTTATTAGAAAAAAATAAACCAGGCTTAGAAAGCTCGCGTGGTAATAGGCTTCATGAATTTCTTGATTTTACAGATACTATAGTTGAACTAAAAAATGCATAAATTTTTGTATTCTGATTATTTGATTATTTACTTGCAGTCCACAACATCCATGACTGGAGAATCAAATTCCGTAGTTCGCCTATGTGTTGCTGTCAGAAGAAAACTTCAGATTTATTATGGAAAAAATGGAGAGTTTAAACAGCATCTATTTGACTTCAGTATACCAGATGTGCCTAAAGTGATGGCATGGGGTCAACAGTATCTATGTGTGGGCTTCAAAGCTGAATATACATTGTATGATGTGAGTACTAAGAAGAAATTGTTTGTATAACACATTTAATTCAATAAATATATTTAATTCAATCACATTACTCTTTGATCTTGCTATGTTGTGTAAAATTAGTGGTATAACTTTTTAATATAATATTTTCTACTTAATTAGTCTGGAAAATGTTGCAATTATTAATTTTAGTCACATGACTAATGCTTCATGAAACATTTTAAATATTTTTACTAATTGAATAAGAAAAAGGATATTTGAGGCTTCAATAATCATGTTAGTTTTATGCTTTCAGCTCTCAACAGGCAAACCCAAAGAACTTTTCCCTGCTAGTAGTTCTAAATCGCTTGAGCCTACAATAGCAAAATATTCTGAAACATCCTTTCTTCTTGGTCGCGATAACACTTCGGTTCTTGTTGAAGAAGCCAATGATATTAAAATAAAGCAAACTATAAAATGGCTTGAGACGCCAATAAGTGTAGGTAAGACATAGTATGGTAGTACTATTTAATAGAGTTTTGTAAATCTATACTTAATATTATAAAGCTGAAGAGTTTGTTTGTTTGTTTGTTTGTTTGTTTGTTTGTTTGTTTGTTTGTTTGTTTGAACGCGCTAATCTCAGGAACTACTGGTTCGAATTGAAAAATTCTTTTTGTGTTGAATAGTCCATTTATTGAGGAAGGCTATAGGCTATATTACATCACGCTATGATTAATAGGAGTGGAACAGTCGCTAATTAACGCGGGTGAAACCGCAGGGCATTATTCATAAAAATCTAATCTATTTGTGTTCATCATTTCAGTTTGGGATGAGCCATTCATTTTAGGACTAATGCCTGAAGAACTTAGGGTACAAACAGTAGACCCACCTTTATTTGTACAATCATCATCGGAACTCAATAAAGCAAGGCTTATGTATAGGTATGTATTAAAAACACTTAATATTTTTATATAAGCTGTTAATTGACTAAAAACCCGTCGTAGGGATGATATACAAAATTAAAATTAATGTATATACATACACTCATATATACATATTATGTGTATGTGACGACTATGTATGGCATTTTTATTTAAATCTTCAGAGCCTCTTCCTAGCCAATCAAAAGGTGTTTTGTATAGATTAATATTTTTATAGTTAAATTCAAATCTGTGGCTAGGTTCCACAGTCACAATCACACACCTATGGGCCGTCAAATATAACACTATCCAAAACTATAAAATTGTAAATTATTGTATATACTGCCTTTGATTTGCAGATATAAGAGAGGCTTAATACTGGTGGCGTCTGTAGGCCAGGTGTGGTGTCTCAGCTCGGTGGACGTCACTAAACAGCGACAGCAGCTTCTCAAGGACAAGCAGTTTCAAATAGCCATAGATTTGACGGTAATATCAACGTAGCGTTAGATTTGAGCGAAGAATAAGCATCAAAATAACGCGCCGTATGAATAAAAGTTGCGTTTGACATTACTGGGTGTGACTTTTAAAGCTTACAATTTTAAATACAGTAAAATCTCTTTATTCGCGGGGTATATGTTCCATAAATATGCCGCGAATACAGAAACCGTGAATACAGAATGGTAATTTATATGGGTTTATAGGGGATACGTTCCTAGGTGCCAAAATCACTACTCTACACATCATTACTCGATCACAATTTTTGTAACGAATTTGAAAGATAAAACAATAAAATAGGCAAAGCGGCTTTTACCAAAGAACGGAACAGCAACATTTAAAAATATACTTTATTCCTTCAGAAATAAGGTTGCTTTCTTCTGTTTGTTTACATTTTCAAAAACGCCGACCGCGGTGTTTGCGGCAAATGCGACAAAGGCGCCTTAGGTCAAAGTGCTCGGCGGTACCATTTGACGGGACTTGCAAAAGATATTGCGTTAAACACCTATTGGAATTTTGTATGAAATTTTAGATCCGCGAATAAAGAAATTTTTTGCCGCGAATAAAGAAATTGGGTTGCATTTTTTTAATCCGCGAATAGTGAAAACGTGAATGACGGAAGCGCGAATAGGGAGCTTTTACTGTATCTATGGTCTATCTATGGTCGTTGTACTATTGACTATTCGTTTATTTTAGTTCAATAATTGTTGAGTGTCAATATATTCACCGGTATCTACGCATACGAGAATTTAGGATAGCCGACTGGCTATGAAACAAAACGAACGAAACTTAACTAACACCCGTTTGCACTAAACTTATAAATATGGCTTATCTTATACTAACTGGTCAAGTTAAGTCGGCACCTGGCTCGAAAACGTCGCTTACACTCAGGTGCCGAGTTAACTTGACCGGGTAGTAGTTAGGCGAAGACTTAGGCGATTTATAAATTTAGTGCAAACGGGTGTAAGTTTATTTATTTATTTATTTTATTTTTTATTCATTTATTTATTTTTCTTTATTTGGGAAAGAAATAAACAAGTTTCGTATCTTCGCTTGAATAATTGGTCTAGGTGGGTTGGATAATATTGAAGCAAACATATCATCACACTTACATATCATGATATCACCCATTAAATAATTAATATTAGTTCATTGAGAAAGGTACTTAATTAATAAAAATATATTTTTATTGTACTTAACTATATTTTGATGTCTACAAGTCTGCGTCCGAAATAAGATTTTTCATTTCTCATAAAGATTTTTTTATTAACTGACAAAAGTGATGTAGGTATTTTATTTGTATGCGGGAATAATACGACAAAGTTCATATCAGGAGTCGGGGCTGACTTACATACAATTCTTTTCCTGTTAACATTTTGTTATTGACTATATCAGCCAAGTTTGTCCTCAAGGACCTTACAGTTTATGTGTGTATTACATAACGACAAAAATTTAATTCAGTGCTTTGATTTCAGTATTGTGTAAGGAATTTTGTAACTGTAATTTGTACTTAGTGTTGGCTTAGCTTATTCCACTACAATTTAACAATAATTAACATAGTTAAGAGTCACTTTCAGTTGACCCTAACTATCAGTGATACAATATTCAATGAAATTAAGTTGCGCACTGCGTTTCGTGTAGGTATTTATATAAATTTAAAAAGGTATAAGGTTTACAAAAATTATATCAAATATATTCTTCAGTAGTTTATAAAATGGCAGTTTACATAATTAAAACATTCCTCCAATTGACGATTCACTCACTTTAAAAAAAAATTGTCCTGATATCAGTGTGTGAAATTTTACTCATTATTTTTTATCAGTTATTAAGCTTATGAAGGACACTGTAAACTGTTACCACTAAATAAAATGGAAATATTACAGTTTAGCAAAGACCGCTTCGACCAGCGATTGTGTAACTGATTAATTTGTTTATAAATTACGCCAACATGTATCAAGGAAAGATTAAAAAAAGACAAGCTCAGATTATCTGTCTCTTGAATGTAAGTTGCGGAATTACTCCTTACACAAAGCATAGAAATAAAAGTTTATGTTGCAATAGGAATTCGGAGGTGACCATTATTGTAAGAACATCATAAATTTCCAATATGCCGTTACTCGTCAAAAATCGCAAAGGCACTATGGCTCTTTTGGTTCAGGTAAGTATTTTTCTTAATATTAGTTGGGCCTACAGAGGTTTCCCCTTTTATTTCGACATTTCGACTCATTGGGCCCATGCACATTTTATTCAGAATCTTTCCTGCTTCGAATGGTACGTTAAAATTTTTATTATTACTATTAAGATCTTTGATACGTTGCGGTATCGCATACAAACTACGGAGTTCATTATACACACATTAAAAATGTCTAGGGGTCAAGTACATTTTAAAGTATCGTTGCGTTATAAAATTAACATTTTAACTTTTTGGATCGCTATTGATTCTTTTTAGTGAATTCTACGATATGAATGTCATTTTTTTTACATTGTTTAAATATGGAAAATTAACTGTTAATCTGAATTCTTATAAAGGAACGTAATGGCAATTTCACAAAAGCAGTACAATTTCTGCACTGGAAGTGAAAAAATAAGCAATGATATGGAGCGACGGCGTCATTTGACAAGGGAAGAGATTACAAAAACACAAATGTTGAAAAAATTTCCACGAGCAGGATTTGAACCTGCACCCTTCTGACAATTGGAAGAGCACCTGACCCGGAATATCAGAAGGGTGCAGGTTCAAATCCTGCTCGTGGAAATTTTTTCACATTTGTGTTTTTGTAATTTGTTCGCAACAAAATTTGCGTTAAAAATTAATTGAACATTTATTAAGGGAAGAGATGTTGAGAGCCGTTGAAATATTAGAAGCTGGTTGGAAGCTGGAAGTTCAAACAAATAACCTCATTTTAAATCTTACTTTTAAATGATCTTATTTAATTAATTAAATTTCTATATTTTTCTTAAGCATAAATCATTTTATGGACATTATCCCCAATAAAGAAAAAAATATATATGTAAAAAGTCGAACAATGTGCTTTTATTATCATATACGTATATAAAGATTAGTTCCGCCTTTTCTAGAACAAAAGTAACAACACATTTTTAATCTAAGAAACAGACTTAACTCAGACTGTAGGCTACTTACAATATAATTAATATGTTTTAACTACAGAAACTATCGGATTGTTCAGAAGAGGAGAAAAAGAAATCAATACGCTCCATCCAAAGGCTGTATGCGTACGATCTCTTCGACAACGGTCACTACTCACAGTCGATGAAAGAGTTCATCAAATTGAATACAGACCCTGCGGAGGTCATTGAACTCTTCCCGAGCCTCGATGGGAAGAAAGATGAAGGTTCTAAGAATAAAAAGCTGACTGGGAAAGAGTTGGAGAACGCTCTGAACGCGTTAATTGTGTATTTGGTAGACCTGCGCTCTATGATCGTTCAGAACAAGCCGGATGCGAGCGGTAGTCAAGACCAGGGTCAGAGAAACACTCAAAAGCAATTGGAGTTGATCGACACGACCTTGCTGAAATGCTACATACAGGTAATTATGCACATCTAGAATAATTTGTCAAAAATGAAAATAAAAATACACACCCTTATTATGCAGGTCGCGATGGCCGAGAGGCAATGCGCTGGGCCCAATATCGGAGGTCCCGGGTTCAAGTCCCAGGTCGGACAAAGTGTGTTTCGGTATTTTTCGATGCATAGCCCAAGTTTGAGATCACCAACCTGCATTTGGCAAGCGTGGTGATTAAGCCATTACCCATCAATTGTAGTGATGACGTGATTTCAACGATGGAGGCCTTTGCCCAGCAGTGAGACAGCCATAGGCTATTTACTGACTTATACAGAATGTGGGACGAATGTTAATACTGATTTAAAAGAAATTCTGTCTATTAGACATGAAACAGAATTCAAAGTTTAACCTGCCCCCCAACCGCCTAACTCTCTCGCTTTCGATCGCTTTGAAGGCGAGACCCTCGCCTCGCTTTCTAATATAATATCGAAATATAATATCGAATAATATCGAAAGCTATAGCCTATAGCTTTCGATATTGCTTTCATATTGCTTTCGAAATAACAAGATGACGCCTTCTCCTCGCCTCGCCTTCAAAGCGATCGAAAGCGAGAGAGTTAGGCGGTCGACCCCCTGGCTTTTAGCCAGGTTAAAATGGTTACGTTAGTCCATGTTTTGGAAATAAAAGAAAAGGGTCTAGTCGGTGTCCCATAATCTTTTATGCATCGCCCCTATAGATGTAGAGTTCGAGTGTTACCTACCCAGCTTAAAAGGAAATATTGATGGAAAATTGGGATAGAGGAAAATACATTAGTTTTTTGTTTCTAGAATTCTGATTGGCCTACGTCATAGACTTGCAGAAGCGGAAGAATTCTGCACTCTGTCTGTAAATGTTGTGAGGGTGTGCTCAGTCTCTTTGTGTATTAAAGCCTAGCCATCTATGAAAAAATCTTAATAGAACTATTAATTTCAGACAAACGACGCTTTCGTAGCGCCCCTCCTCCGCCTAAACAACTGCAAGTTGGAAGAGGCGGAGAAGACTCTGCTCCAACACGGCAAGTTCAGCGAGCTGATCATCCTGTACCAGACGAAGGGCCAGCACAATAAAGCGCTGCAGCTGCTGAGGGAGCAAGCCACGCAGCCGGAGTCCAGCCTCAAGGGCTATAGCCGCACCAAGCAATACTTGCAGAACCTGGGTACCTTAACCATTTCACTGGTAGTGGCAATATAGATGTTACCATAATTTGAACCTTATGTAGTTGCAATAGCATCGAAAACCATGTAAAGGCTTTACTTTACTCTTTGTAGTTGCTATGAGTGCCCAATATAGAGATAAATGATAACACACAATGTGCTTATAGGCACGGGAGGGCCTTTATCAGAATTATCTTCCATCTTATGCGTTATATGTGGGCGGAATAATCGAGTAAATACACAAAATTACAAATTCAAACTTACTTTATTTTACTTAACCGTTAAACTGATTTTAATTAGAATTCAATTTAAATATCATCACAAATAATTAGATTATGATTTTATATAACTATTGGGAGTTATAATTAGATAGTAAATCAATAAAAATTGCATCCGGAATTTAGCGGTTCGTTGCAAACGTGGTGGAAAGGCGACTATCAAATTGAAAGTCCTTTTCAACATGGCCGCCATTAAAAATCATTTTTTTTTAATGAAATCAGTGTATGTATGTGCGAAACAATATCTAACTTTGTATAAATCATTAATTATAGATAAATTACTCTCCAAGGAATTATAAAAAAAAATTGTAGTTGAATTCCTCATTGTGACTTTTATAATCACTGATTATAATAATTGCATTTATTTTTGTTTATAGGTGCTGAACACCTAAACTTAATATTCAAGTTCTCCGATTGGATACTGAAGGAACATCCAGAGGAGGGTCTCAAGATATTCACTGAAAACATCATTGAGGTAGAGAGCTTGCCCCGCCCGAAGATACTTGACTTCCTCTTGAGAGAACACGACGACCTTGTTATACCTTACTTAGAACATCTAATACATACGTGGAACGACAACAATTCATTATTTCACGATGCCTTAGTCAATATGTACAGAGAGAAAATAACTGCTAAGAGGGTGGATATAACTGAGGAGGAATATCAACACACGAAGAGCAAGCTACTAACCTTTTTGGAGAAGTCACCACACTACACACCAGAGAGGGTGATTCTACTGTTTCCTGCCGACAGTTTGTTTGAAGAAAGAGCTGTTATATTGGGCAAGCTTGGCAGGCACGAGCAGGCTTTGTCGATATACGTCCAAATATTAGGTAATTGCTTTCTAAAGTTAACACGAACGAACACTACATATTTTCAAAGGAAACAAATTATACGGATCCATAAGATAATATTATTTTTACGTCATGAACGATTCGAATCTTTTGCAAGTTACGTAGTCACAATAAAACTGAAGTACTGATCGTTTTTATATCAATTTTTTTATATCTACCGAATATAAAGGCATTGCCGATGCCGCCGTCTTCAGATTACCAACTTTTACTGCAGATCGCAATCGGCATTAATAGTTTGTAAAAATTGGTAAGAAATAAATTCCAAGCGTGGCGAATCACCCATTATCAGGGTACTTACCGGGATTTGTTTTCATAAAGGAGGTTGTACCAACTCCATCCAAACTTTACACAGATAAAGCATACCATAATTCCATCACTGATGATGATTGATGACATACCTTATGTTTAAACCTCAGGTGACGTCGACAGAGCAATACGGTACTGCGAGAACGTCTGTGAGAGTGGCAAAGACACCAACCAAGACGTGTACGTGATACTGATGCGGATTCTCATGAACCCCGAGAAGAGTGCGGCATTAAGCGGTCCTCTCGCCGACGTACCAAGGCATCCGAAAACCGCACAACCAGACTCGGAGACAGCCCTTGCTATTTTGGAAAAGCATGCCGATAAAATATCACCCTTAAAGGTACGTGTTAAGATTCACTTCTGTACGGTATTGACGTGCCACCGCAATGTAGAACCGCGAAAGCATTTTGGCTATAGCGACCGCTGTATGTCTTGCTTTAGCTTCTCCCCTGGCTATTTGAGACCCATGCCGATAAAATATCACCCTTTAAGGTACGTGTTAAGATTCATTTCTGCACGGTATTGACGTGCCAACGCAATTCAGAACCGTGAAACCATTTGGCCTATGTGTGTAGAGAAGCATGCTGATAAAATATCACCCTTAGAGTCTTCGCAGACTGCAGACTTTTAGTAGCTAGGTTTCGCTAGGTAGTTGGTTGGTGGCTCATGGAGAGGTCGTCATTTGTCATTTGAGCGGCTTCTGCAGGTGTGGTTTCCATATAAAATAGTCTTTGTCTGTGACATTGAAAGAGGTTGAAAGCTTATTATAAGATCTGGATACATGTATTGACAAGTAGCGACGAAGTTGAATTCATCATAACACGTGCCCACGCCATTCCCGCATCCAACGCGGGCCGAACTGAAGCTGTCGGCCGACCAAACTATCGGCAAGTGTGCGGGCGGGGAAAAGCGCCGTACTGATCAAGCGGTCGGCCGATCGTTCGCCGGTAGAATAGTTTGAAGGCAATTGTGAAGCCCTTCAAACTTTTTTATCGGCCGATACTGAATCGCTGTAATGTGCGCATTTGCGTACTTCTCCATACTGATTAAGACGCCGACCAAACTATCGGCCGATCAAAAGTCTGTAGTGCCAGGGCCCTTAAAGGTACGTACGTGTTTAGGTGCATTTCTCTATGTCGATTGTACTAGCTAGTATGAAGCTAGTAGTTACTTATATGACATGTCGAGGCATCCTAGAACTGCATAACCGACTTAAAAGATGGCCTTGTCCATTCTTGAAAAGCTTGCTGGTAAAATGACCCTTAAGTGTAAGTGTTAAGGTTACATTTTACTACGTCGCTTCTGCTAGCTAGTACGTGCGAAAGATGCTTAACTTGCAAACTTGTAATAACGTGTCGAGGCATCCCGGAATTGCGGGATAGCTCTGTCGGTTCTCTCTATTCTGGAAAAGCGTGCTGATAAAATATCAACCTTAACAGTAGGTGTTAAGATGCATTTTGCTAAAGAGTTGTTTGATGTGCTAGCTGAAGCATCATAGAACCGCGAAACCCGCTCACGTGTTGAGATGTACTGATTTAATTGATAAATGATCTGACATCAAAATGTTTGTATTGATATTCCGCAGGCCACTGTTGTCTTATTTTTCAATTAAAATATTAAGACTTTTCTTATTTTTTACCCAAACGCCTATGATTTTACATAAGTAAACATTGCTCTAATTAAATCACCGGCCTGAAGCCTGTACAGATATTAGTGTGCGTGCGTATTCGTAGTCGTGCGCCGTTGTCACACCACTGCCACGCGCCGCTCGCTCGCTATCATAGAGAAACTTGAAACTCGCAGTTTTGCGTCCGCGCTGCACCCCCTTAAAATCAAGCTATAACCCTTAAAAAATTATCAAAAAAAGATTTTGAACGACGCGGTTATTAATGAGCAAGACGATGTTAACCAATCTGTTTAATTTTCCGCAGGCTCTATCTGTGCTACCCGACTCTGTGCCGCTCAGTCGCCTAAAACATTTCCTGGAAAGTGCTTTGGACAGTCAATTGACGCTGAAGCGACGCACGCAAGTCCTCAAAGGATTGTTATATGCTGAACACGAGCAGGTATATAACATTGTGGTTCTTGAATTTATGATTTTGTTATGTTTATCGAGCTGGCTAACGAGCATACGGTTCGCTTGATGGAAAGCGGACACTGAAACTAATAGACGCTTGCACAATACAATGCCGACCGCAGACCGGGAGTCGATATAAAAAGTACTGTTACTTTAAATATAGTGTAGCGATGCGCGATTATGACTATTTTCATTAATCGAATTAACTACTAATGCTAATCTCAAAAATTGAATACCGGATTAGTAATATACTGATTTCAATAATCGAATAAGTATTACTAATTAGTAATAAAATCGAACGATTATTGATAGAAAGAAAGAAAGCTAAAATGTACTTTAACGCGACAGCATAAGGCTCATAGCGGTTACCAAGAGAGGCCGGCTATAATCGAAAATGGCGACCAGTGTATTAGTTACGCGGGTTTTTACTAAATTAGTTACTTACGCTATCATTAATTATCAATGAATGATCATTCAGTTACAAAATTCTATATTCGTTAGTGGTTGATTCCTACTACTGACTGATTAGCACCCGATTAGTACTGCTTAGTACCTACTTAGTAATACATTTTAAAAGTCATTCGAATTATTCGAATGAATGTAATAATCAAATGATTCAGTTAGTATCATTCATAATCGCGCATCGCAAATATTGTATTCCGACAGTGATAAGATTTCTAGTGTCTTAGTAGTTTAGGCTCCCGATAAAGTGTGTTCCTAGTTCGAACTTATTGCCAGTTACTGCCGCTGGAATTCTTAAAACTTTTATATAAAAATAATTATAGAGGAGAAAATGAATTAGGCATGCATTTTCTCCTGTATAATTGGAAGACGCAGATGATTCTGTGGGCCTTTCCCCCCGATATTTAAGAGGGGAAGAGGGTATTCTCCCATTAAAACTCTTGCATACTACATTACATACTGCCAGGATTATTCGGGACCGCCATAAACTATCACCGGAGTTTATCGATCTGATCCGAACACCTCGGACAATATAGTAGAAAACGGGAACGAGTTTGCGTAATGCAATATCGCCTCTAGAAACCCTCTGTCGATGTTTCAAATACAATGCTTCGGGCACAATATAAGGAGACACACAGAAGGTAAGCTTTATACAAACAGGCTTGAGAAACACACGAATAGAGAATAGACAGATTTGAGGAGCACGATGGCGCAGTGGTTAACGCGCCCGGTCTGCGATTGCTGAGGTTAAGCAACTTTCGCAAAGGCCGGTCATCGGATGGGTGATCAAAAATTTATCATTTCGAGCTCCTCCGTGCTTCGAAAGGCACGTAAAGCCGTTGGTCCCTGTTGCATAAGCAGTCGTTAGAAACCACCAATCCGCACTGGGCCGCGTGGTGGTTTATGGCCCGCTCTCCCTATCCATCCATAGGGAAGGCCCGTGCCCCAGCAGTGGGGACATAAAATGAGCTGATGATGATGATGAGAGGATAGACACGGACATGACAATCGCAACTCTCGCAACAGCTACGCTCTGACTGTTCCAAGCTGTTCCGAGATTCGGGTCGGTCGTTGTTGGAGCGCGGTATGTATTAAGCTAATCTTCTGTGGGTCTCCTTATTTTGTGATGCTGTAGAAGCCATCTTTGGCCACCAGCAAACTCCAAAAAATAAAACTAGAGCTAATTCCAGCAACTGTGGCTCGCCAGAGGGAGAAAGCCCGTGAAAGTTTGGAAACTTTCCAGACGTCTTGAGAATAGCGACGGCTAAAGATTCCACATCCTTAAAAGTCACATCACTTACGGAGGAATGAGGTGGGCAAACTGCCGCCTCCTTCCTTCGCCACATCTGCGACGGATCGGGTCCGCGTGAATTTGTTTTAGTTTATGGCTTCGTGCTATTAGCACATTTAGCCAGTGTCAAAGTATTTTTCTTACAAGTTATATATAGAAACAGTATTCTTTGTTAGTAGATGATAGTGAAAGATAATAGAAATAAGTAAATACATTGTATACCCCATTGAGTATTTCGGTAAAGATGTGGAGCTTTACTGATACCTTGCGCGGACTTCTTGAGAGAATTTGAAAAGTGATGATTCACTATTTTGTTTCATTTGCCAACACTCACGCACGTTCACGAACACTAATAGTTAATAATCCACCATTATTTCACATTGATATTCGACATACCCCACATTTTAGAAAATAAAACAAAACCGCGGTCCCGAATAAAAAATTCCCGACAAGAAGTCAGAAATCGAGTTCTTAACCTAACTAAACTTATTTGTTTTTTTCTGTCAGGTGAAAGAGTTGAAGCAGTTCCACGAGTCAAAGAGGGTGGTGATCAACGACTACAACATCTGTCCCGTGTGCAAGAAACGCTTCGGCAACCAGAGCGCCTTCGTCCGATATCCTAATGGGGATATACTCCACTACTCTTGTACCGCTAGAGTCAACAAGTTCTAAGCTCGTACAGCTGATAAACTATTCAGTGCAATAAGGATGTTATAATATCAACCCTTTTGTATAATAGGGCGTGACGGATAATATATTTATGTACACTTTTAAACTTTCACGTTCCATAGTTAACAAAGAATTTAAACGAGGATTAACTAAAACTAATTAGTATAAGGTTTCATACCTTCTTTACTCCCGACGTTTAGACCTCTCTAGATGCGATGTCTCGCCGCGCAAACGGCGGAGTCGTCATGTCTTTGAGAGTCTTCATCCACCGTCACGTTATTTGCCAAATACCGCCCGACACACACAACGGTGTCCCTATTACGTATAGAAGCCTTATTCTAGTTGTTTACCGACTGCGAAGAAAAACGAGTTTGTCTTTTTGCAAAAACTGGATTCCACGCTGAAGATAGTTTGTAGCCGTCTTCCCGATTGAAATTATTAGGGTGCATTTCAATCGCTTCACGTACTCTTGAATAAAACCATAAAGAATAAGATAGGATAGGTGGTATAAAGAAGGTATGAAACCCTTTACTAATTAGTTTGCGTTGATCCTCGTTTAAATTCTTTAATAATATATTTTTATATTTTTTACGCAAATATTTTTGCGAACAAATTACAATTTGAAAAAAGATGCCACGATAGCGTAGTTGGTACTACACACGGGTCATGTGGTCATGGGGTGCGGGTTCGAATCCCGCTCGTGGATTTTTTTCAACACTGTCTTTTTCAAAATATATTTATGGTATTTTGATCTTATTTCCAACGCCTAATGTTTAATTAAAAGATTTAGGCCGGCCGCACTCAGATGCATTTTTGTACAACTGGTATTACACATACATACTTCGCACACTATGTTCACGTAAACTAATATATGCGAGATACCTTGTTAGTCGGAGGATCAGGATATATGGTGCGTATTTGTACGTGTTTGTACAAGTCAGATTCGTCAGAACACGCATCCAAAGTGCGGTCGGCCTTAAGTCGAGACATCGGTCAAAGTCTTCAAGTTCTAAACATGTACAGCAATTAACACTGTCTTAATACAATTTCAGAGCATCAAGAATATAAGAATATGAACCCTTTACGGGGCGCAGAATGCTGGATATTATTGTGGTATTTCAATCTTATTACCAACGCATAAGGTTTCATTTAAAGGTTTAAATGTGTAACATAAACGTAAACATCTAGACAGTAGAACTTTGGTTTCGTATAAAAAAAACCTTTAAAAATATGGGAAATAACCTTTTAAACTATTTATTATGTCTGCCATGTCATACAGCCATAAAGTTAAGTAGATATTTACAATTCTAGTAATAATTAAAGGATGTAATAGACATGAGCTGTTTGGTAACCACAGGGGGTACCCGTTCACGAGCATGACAAATTGCTTCGCTCAACGATTTTTAGGAATTCTTTTGTATCTTATTGTAAGAGCGATAAGAAATATCAACAACCAAACAAGAATAATAAAATATAAAACAGATTTTACTTTTTTATGTATTATGTTCTTACAGCAGACGGGTTTGCTTGCGTCTTCAAAAAGTAAACTAAAGTTTATAGTTTTATTGAATAAGCGTCAATATGTACAGATGTGTTTTAGATGTGTATTATAATATGTCACTTTTACGAATATAAGTAGCTATGTACCATATTTATGTCACTGTAATTATTTAATCGGTATATAAATTAAACATAACAATAGATTTTTTAAAGCAAGCAAGTGTAATTGTTTTCTATTTTACCCCGATGTCTTTTTTGTTTAGAGAAATAATTTCTCAGTTACGGTCACGGCATTTTACCATTGAATTTAATTTTTTACTGATTTTCATGTTAAATTTCATGCATGTTTTCGATTAAATTATGATTTTCTTCGAGTTCCGAAGCATTTTAAAAATCTTATGTTGTCTTTCGCGCGATTTGACCTTTCAGAATTAATAAAAATACGCTTTATTAGCCACAGTGTTGCAATATACAGTAAAGAAATACCTTTAATAATGCTGTCATGTTCGGATTAGCTGTTGTTGGTCGATCTGGTGAAAGTCGCGGGTAACCGCTGGATGCGAGCAGCACAATACCGGTCGTTGTAGAAATCCTTGGAGGAGGCCTTTGTCCAGCTGTGGACGTCTTTTGGCTAAGATAATGATGATGATGAAGTATCTGTATTGTGTGTAGATTTCTTTTTATCTTCACCTTGAAAGTTCCCGGCGTCTGATTTTCTGTTTATTTTCAAATTAATTAATGAATTAAGCTAAAATGAAAACGGCAGACACATTTTAGGCCTACTAAATGAGTTACAAAAACTATAATTAAAACATTGTTATTAAATATAAATAAATAATTAGTAGCATTGAAAGTGTTCTTTAAGTTTTCGTAATAACTTCCGCGAAGCTTCCTTAAAAGGCCCCATTTACACGCACTACGCACGCCTACTGTGAGTAGTGTGTGTGACGGAGCCCTGGGCCTAACTTCAAGAAACTACGTGTAGACGAGAGTACGAAAACTCGGTTCACACGCACGCTATTCCTCTGTAGAGATGGTGTCTGGGCGTTCTCTTTCCCTCACGACACGACCTGAACAGATGTCCTAGCCTTAAGGCGCCTTGAGTTTTCCACTCATAGACTCGAACGCCTCACAACTAGTAGAGCATGTTGACACGCTTGCGTGATGCTATACCCTCTAGAAACCTCAGATGATTCTTTGGTCTCACGGCTTGAGGAACCTTAAGATTTTTGCGGCCCATAAAATACTGTAAAAAGAAACTGTTAAAAAAACTCTTTAAAAACACTACACGGTACGTACTTACATAAGTTATCCTACTGTATCGATAGCAATACTGTGCTGTGTAGCTCACTTTAGAGACGTCGTTCATTTTTACTTCTAACAAATTCATCGATGGACGCTTGATGACAAATTTAGAATGGCGTATGTCTCGAAATAAATTTGTGAGACGATTCACAGCTCTTATTATTGTTTTTTAACTCGACAGATATTTTTAGTTTGCTGTCGGAGGAAGGACTTAAAAGCTATATAAAACGAATTGTTACTAACTTGCATACATCATACAGTAAATATTTCTTGTAAAATTAATTAGACATATTGAACGCTTGCTGGTAAATAGGCAATAAGTTTGTAATTTTTATTATATAGGATATTATTTTGGTGGTAATTTTTAAAAACATTTAAAGCCAGTTGTAATGTAATAAATAGTTTTATGTCTTAATTAATTTAGTTTACGTAAACGTTCCACTGCGAGGCTCAATCTTTCTTACTTGAACAATATCATATAGAAATATTAGGCCATCACACACCACGGTGGCCCAGTACAGGTTGATTTACGATAATACCCATGCTCAACGATTAACGTGCCGGCTCAAGTACCGGTCGAAGCACAGAGGAGCTCGATATGTTTTGTTTTAGTCACCCATCTGATATTCCGACATTCAGAATATTGCTTAACTTAGGCCAAATCTCATCTGCGTTGAGCTCGCGCAAGTCCTTACAGACCTCGTCCTCCCAGCGGTACCAGGTGGAGCAGGACAGACCCAGATGGCGACCCTTATTATCGTCGCTGCGCCATTCTAGTTAGTTTAATAGTTTTTTTTTGCCAAATCTCTTGGTCGAGCTTCGTTTTATAGTTTTACTTTATTCTATTATATTTTACTATTATGATTACGTAATTACATACCTACTTACAAACAAAAAAGTCGTAATACGCATTATTTATCTAAAGATGGAAAAACTGATTATTGACGTATTTGGTGGTGCGCTAATTATAAGACTTGATGTCACTTTTTAGGTATTAAAGTAGCTAACTTTACCTCATAGAGGCTAGAGAGATAGATAGGTACTTACTTATCTATCTCTGTGAGGTAAAGTTTGGGTTTTCCCCCGCGCCCCGCACAGCTCTAAAGAGTTTGACAGAGTGCAGGGGGGCTAAGGGGCAAAGGAGAGCATCCATGGAGCCAGTGCCTCAGTAGTTAAAGATTTCGGGTGAAGTGCGCTTCCATGTTCGATCATATCTTTACTTAACACCAGGTGAGATGAACCCCAAGTGTTTACCTGTAAAATACTGTTCAGCACTATCTCGGGGGTGATTCAGGGTGCCTAGTGAGTTTCATTCGCCATTCGATAACGTTAACCACTGACGACCTCCTTGGTCGAGTGGCTTGCACACCGGTTTTCATGGTGTCGCCATCTCTAAGGTCCCGGGTTCGATCCCCGGTCGGATCAATTTAGAAATACCGATTTTTCTAAATTGTTTCGGGTCTGGGTGTTTCCTATGTACATATAATAAGTATGTATTTAAGTATATTAAGTATGTTTTTCCGTTGTCTAGTTATCCATTTATCGAGTTTCTTAAGGAATTGGGGCTAAATAATTGGTGTTAGTGTACGAAACATTTTTTTTAACGTAATTGAAAACGAGACTGGCAAAATTTTATTTCTCGTATTCCCCTAGGTGCTGTTTCAATGCCTTACCATTTTTAGTTTATGTTATCGAATAGTTAATAAAACTCGCATTAGGAACCGAGGATCACGAATGCAGGCACCGTGTACCACAGGTTAGACGTTATTAGATGAAATCGTTGGATTTATTATCCATTCGTTCTACGAGACAGATATTTTAATATAAAATAAAATGTTTGTTCTCACAACTTTTAATCTCAGGTAAAGTTTCTTAGGTTGTTTTGATAATCACTGTAAGGAATTGTATTTTATACATTAACTTAATACATATAGTTAATATCTACTTTCCTATGTAGCGTATCCTCGTAAGAAATAAGAAACAACACAGCGTATCCAACTCATCGGAATATATTGGCGTGTGACAACTTTCTATTAAACCGTCCTATTATGACGTTTGATAGAGCATGTATGTATGTACAGTCACCAACAAAAGTCACTGAACACTAGTACTTTGACAAAGCGAGTAATGAATCGAACATGCGCTTGTCAACCTCTAATGATGTTATTATAGACTTTCCTTGCTGACCGTACTAACGGATCGCCGATGTAGGCATCGTTGAGACGAGTTCGCAGGTGGCCGTCCCGTCACATCACAAATGTGATTCTAGTGCCATTGAACTCTATAACATAGTACAAGGTCTGCCCATTAACAGGCGACATAGTGTTTGGACTACGTAAATTCATTTCAATGTGAAATCTATAGATATGCCTGCCTATAATTAAATATTTGCATTGCTTATTTGATATTGTGGACATAATATTTACGAGAAGGAATCGAACCAAAAGCGTAACGATAGCTGTTTCAAAAAAAATACCAAGATAGATAGATTGGTTTATTAGAAATATACATGTGTAAAGAAACCAAGTGACATAATTGACCTACATCTTACTACGAGTACTATGCCAATTTGCAATATGTAGCATTTCTTACTTTTAATTGATTGATAGACTCATCATCTATACGATATATTATGTTATGTATAGAAATGCTAGTAAATTAAGTTAATTTAATTTATTATTAATTTATTCAAACAATAACACAACACTACATACAGTGAGACAGTAATTTGAAACATGTCTTATTTTACACCTAATAGGAAAAAGAAAGCGTCTAATCTACTTATTAGATTTAGAACACGGTGTTCGTTTTTTTAAATCCAGGTATGATGAAAAACATGTTTTAATTAGGCATCTTATAGGCAAAGGAAGGCGTCTTAGATTTTAGAGCACGCTGTCTAATACGGATGTTTGGCCGCCGACAGCCGTGATGCCAATAGCTATGTATGACTAATGAGTTTCCGTTAATTATCGGTATAGTCGCACCCGCAGTGACGCGGTGTGTGTGACGCAAGCGTAGGCGCCGAACGCGACTCAGCGCGCCGGCCGCTCCGACGCGCGCCTCTGTGGCCCAATGGATAAGGCATCGGCCTCCTAAGCCGAGGATTGTGGGTTCGAGTCCCACCAGAGGTACTAAACACATCTTTTTGTAATGTTCTACTAATGCTAATTTGATCTGTTGTTTGATTGAAATTGTGATAATGTTAGTTCCAGTTAGATTCTTATTGGAATTTTGTTTAGATTGTTTTGTTTTTTTATAAATGTTCAAATAATTTTTAACGCAAATTTTGTTGCGAACAAATTATAAAAAGACAAATGTAGAAAAAAATTTCACGAGCAGGATTTGAACCTGCACCCTTCTGACATTCCGGGTCAGGTGCTCTTCCAATTGAGCTATCGTGGTTCTAACCAGCCCGCCGAAATTATTTAACACTTTTTACTTTGAAAGCCAAAGCCGCCCATTCAATGTCAACAACTACCGTCACTAACATCCGATCATAATATTTTTACAAATAGTAAAGATCAGTTAAGAAGTAAGCAAGCTATTTATAATGTTCAAATAAATTTTAACGCAAATTTTGTTGCGAACAAATTATAAAAACACAAATGTTGAAAAAAATGAAAAAAAATTTTTTTGTTTTTTTATGTTATTTTTTTAATGTGAAATCTTGCGTTGTTTTGTTTTACTAAAATATGTTAGGAGCGATTATCAGCAGTTGTATGCATATGTAGACCAACTCAAAATGGAACTAGCTTCTGCCTGCGGTTGTGCCTGCGTGACTTTCAGTCAGGTAAACTCCCGTGAAAATAATAGACTGCCATTGGATAAAAGTTCTGCAGCATATAAAGTGTTACAAATATTTATATTCTAAATTTAATTTTAACTTTAACTTTTTGAACGCTAATTTCTAAGGCTCAGCCATGCTTAATTAACACTAAGGAGACTTTGTTTCCGAGAAGAAGCTGCCAGGTAGTTCTGCTCTACCAGTGTACCGAATTTCATACAAATTGAAAGGGCAACAAAACATCCATATGTTTGCGCTAAAATATTTGTAGGATTCTTTCTTATTATTCTTTCATTCTTATAAGAAACTAACTGCGGTTTTTCTCATAAATTGTTGAATTATGTTCCTTTTTTTTTGTTTTTGTTTGTTTTTGTTTTATTTGAATTTCACATACCTGTACGATAAGACAAATTGGAAGAGCGGTGACGCCCTGATACAGGTATTATTATACTTACCAGGAATGTCACCACAACATTGTAAACATGTGGTTTGTTAATGAAATAAAACAATTTTATTTTTATTATTTATTTATTTTTGAAAATGTTCGACTTATTTTTGACGCATAACCAAATAGTCCTTATACATCTACTCGTAACTTCTGCTTCTAAGTTTTTGTCACATTCTCAAAGAATCGCGCCGATGCATACCGTGTTTACGCGATAATCCTCCACATATCAGTTATTTATCGAAGCTTAGAATCCATCACCTGTCGTTCCAGGATTTCATAACACCGTCGGCGTCGGTTGACAGTGGCACATTAACGTACATAGTATTACATCTGACATAGATAAAGCTATCTGCAGCTATCTGCAATATTGGCGTGGTTGGTGCTATGAGTTGAGTTTTATAAAAGTCCCATATCGCGGGGGAAAGCTGGCCGATATGATAACGTAACAATTTTATTGATAACGCCCTATGAGGCATCGATCAGTCGATATGATCGTATGCAGTGTCTTTGCGGCATCACACCGAGTTATATCTGGCGAATAACAACCATCTATTTATCGGTACAGATTTTTGGAGCTATCAAGATTACGTATTTTGATTAATTGCCGTTGTCTGTTGGACTCGATGATTGTGTGATAGTGAAGGGATTTAGAGTGTATGATGAGAATGATGGGTGAGAACGAGATGGTGTACGGTGATTACTATTACGATGGCGGGTGGTCGGCGGCGCCTGCGGAGTACGCCGACCCGGGCTACCAGATACGGCAACAGCAGATGGAGGAGGACTACAGATACAACTCGTATGCGTAAGTACCATAAAAGAACTGAAACATTGTTACACTTAAGTACACTACACATGCATCCAAATCCAAGACACCGTATTCACCTATGTAAAAAAAACGAACAGACGAAAACGAGAATTTGTATAAGCAATATTTTCCGCTCTTCATCTCATGGAAAGGGGGAATGACATTGTGTTGCTTTTTTATGTGTTTTTTATTGTAATTTTTGAGGCAATAAATTATTTAATTATTAATATTTCAAATTTGGCACTCATCATGTTTGTCATCAGGGTGCCAAGTGCCAGTTTCATTAGCCATTCGATCAGAATTTGAACGTTAGCAAGAATGTAACTTTCCACCATATACAATTTCTCGTTTTCGTTAACGTGATCGAGTGAATTCGAATCGTAAATAAAACTTACACTAAGTACTCAGTATAGATTGTGTACTGGGAGTGATTGGGGATTTTCCCGTCTACGTCATGTTCAACCCGAGCCGTTGTCCTAGCTAGCTAAACTGTAGAGACGCCCTCAGGTTTTTCGCTCTCGACGTCCGAATCGAACGCCGCGGAGAATCTCTCTGTGGAACGCGCTGCCTCTCCGCAAGCTCTTGTTTGATAGAATCATGGCAGAATCATCTCAATAACATCCTATTATATAGATTTGTGTATTTTATGTATGTTTATTTATTGTAGTTTACGTATTTACAATACACATATTATATATTTATGTATAAATAATATATAATATGTGTATATATTATGCATGTATTATATACTTACTTACACTTAAATTATTTATAATTGCACCTGCCAATGTTATCTCTGCACCACCCTATGGTTGACTGGTAGAGAATGCCTCAGGCATTAAGTCCGCCATGTAATAGTTATGTTGCAAAAGTTTAAATAAAAAACAAAAATAATTATACAGTCAGTAAAGGTCACATGAGGGCCCAGAGCAAATTCCTTCCTGAAATACAACCAATTCTGCTGGGATTTAATATTTTGTATGATGGGATCCCAGGCTGGTGGTAGATTCCAACCATTTTTTGTTTTTTATAAAAGAAGGAGGCAAACGAGCAGGCGGGTCACCTGATGGAGAGTAATCACCGCCGCCCATGGACACCCGCAAAACCAGAGGAATCGCAGACGCGTTGTCGGCCTTTAAATCTTCTCTATTGAAATTAGGATGTTTATTTTAAATTTCAATAGCCTTGCGTATCATCCTACGGATGAATCGTTGTTCTCTAGCGAGTATTATTGGTTTATCAAATCTGATGTAATGGTTGGGCCCCTCTAGGGCATGTTCGCATACTGCAGACTTATTTTCGGGCCTATGCTTGACGTCGGCTATATGTTCTTTAACGCGAGTTCCTACACTTCTAATTGTTTGCCCGATGTAAGAGAGCCCACAGTACAGACGCAGTCCAGTTTGTACACGCCTGCATCTTGAAGGGGTATGTTGCACTTGACAGGTCGTAAAAATTGGTTGATCTTCTTCGGCGGCTTGAAGTAAGTGTTGATTGAAGCTCGTTTAAAGATATGTCCAATCTTGTCAGTGACACCTTTTATATATGGAAATACAGCAAGTTGGCGCTCGACTGTGGTTGCATTTTCTGTGACGAAGCCGTGGTACTTTCAGTTTATTATCCTGTAGTACGAGCTTGACATACTGAAGCTCAGCAGCCAGGTGTTGGGTGTCATAGATGCCGCGTGCTCTCTGAAACAAAGATTTCCCTACAGTAGCCAACTGTCTAGGATAGTGGTGAGAATCACCATTGAGGTACCTATCTGTATGGGTTACTTTACGATACACGGTGTGACTCAAACTGTGGTCCGGATTCCTGATGATTAAAGTATCCAAGAAAGATAGCTTACTATCTGCCTCTAACTCCATTGTGAATTGTATTTTTGGATGTATGGAGTTATGATGATCTAGAAAAGTAGATACTTTATCAGTTGGTAGGATAGTGAAAGTATCATCTACGTACACCGCTTGTAAAACCTAGGGGTTACCGGAGCTGTGCTCAGGGACCTCTCCTCGAAGTCTTCCATAAAGATATCGGCGACAACGGGCGAAACAGGGGACCCCATGGCGACACCCTCTAGTACTTGCAGGTTGTAAATGTCATTCCACAAAAGGTAGCCAGATGTTAGACAATGCTCTAATAAAACTGCATATTCATCAGGCATATCTTGTTCTGCTAGACGTTTTTTGTTAATTTTAATGCAATCCTGTACTGGTAGGCATGTAAATAAGGACTGCACATCAAAACTAACTATAGTTTCATTGTCAGCGAGATGTAGGTCTTTGATATCGTTGACAAATTCGTAGGAATCCTTCACATAAGTTGTTTTGTTACCTCTAAGTGGTGATAGATGATGGTGATCTACATGCCGGACCAGTCGGTAAGTTGGTGAATCGATCTGGCTTACAACAGGGCGTAGCGGAGCCTCGGGTTTGTGAATTTTCGGTAGCCCGAGTAGATCCGTAAAAGTTGTTTCTTTTCAATATGTAGTGTTCGCATAAACTTTAGAAAACAATACAATTCATATATTTATTTTTTTACTATGGTAAAGTTCCTAAGAGTTCCTGTGTTATCTCCCAGGAAAAAGCTAACTTCTGTCTTTACGCTAATGCCTGAATATAACCGTTAATGTAAGCGTTAGAACCACTAAAGCATATAATTTATTAAAGGTAGGTAATACCGAAAGCGGTAGAAACTTGTGTGTAATATACAAATAGGCAGGATATTTTTTATTTGCTTAAAACATGTATGAATGAACATGTATGAAGCTGTTTGTAGTCGACTGCAGATAGCGAATAGGCGGGAAAATTCATTGGAATCCTTCATGAGTATCGATTCCTTCATTGTAAGAATCCAGAACTATATATTATTAAAGGCACAAAAAATAGTTGGACTTGTAAAGAGATCGGTATTATTATTGTATTCTTTTTCAAAATTGTTAATTAAGTATTTTTAAAACATGCTTTAAAACCTTTTTTTTATTGTAAAGCCAGCTTTATATAGTGTGCACGCACATGTACAAGTTTTTGGGTTGTATACAGATTTTTACCATTTAGCTATAGTAATACATAAATGTTTTTGTGTGCGTAATAATGAATAAATAAATCTATAGAAACGAATAAAATGAGATAAGTCCACAATGAAATGATTAAATAGGGTCTATAATAAATTATTTTGTTGAACTGTTAGGCGCTCCGTACACTGAGCAACTTTAATATCCGCATTGCGGCAACAAACAACTCGCAACGAGCTGTTTCCATATACTCTAAAGAAACTGAAAACTTTGTTGCTACAACTGGCAACCTTAAACGAAAATCTTTTAAAAAGTTGATTGTTTCTTCAACTAATTTGATAGTAGAGACTTCTTGGCGGGAAAATGAAGAGTCATGTCTGCGGTTTTGTTTTATTTTCTAAAATTTGTGTTATGTCGAATATTAATGTGAAATAATGGTGGATTATTAACCGTTAAGTGTTCGTAAGTGCGCATGGGTGTTGGTAAATGAAACAAAACAGTGCAACGTCACTTTTCAAATTCTCTCAAGAAGTCCGCTCGCAGACTTAGTAAAGCCCCACATCTTTACTGAGATACTCGAGGGGTTGAGGGGTATATCATTTCTCACGTCTCATTTCTATTATCATTAATCATCATCATACAAGAAGGAAATATGTATTACTTGTAAGAAAAATTACTTTGACACTGGCTAAATGTGCTAATGGCACGAAGCCATCAACTAAAGGAAAAAAAAAGTTGATAGTGTACATATGGTGTACATGCAACTTACTCAGTCTGCGGAGCGCCTTAGTTGTTACTCATTCATTCAATATATTTCGTAAGCCACGGTGACATAAATAAATTGCAAGGCTTGTCGTGTTTTTAATTTTATTTTCGGTAATTATCTATTTATAATCTTATTAGATAAAGGCACGGTAGCCAGAAACTGGGGACTTACCGTTGAGGTCACCAAAATTAACGCGATTAAAAATATATACTGTAATCAGCTTAAGGTGCTCCCCACCTAGAGTGTTCGTCTGTAATGTAACGTTACAAATCCGAGTATTGCATCAGTGAGGGAAGAGAAGCTAGCATTACAGGGTGCAACCTGTTGTTACAGATTTGAGCATTTCAGTGAGTGAAGAGAACCAAGCATTACTGTGCGTAATTTGAAGATACAATGTGTTATATTTTGGTTACATTACATTACAATGCTCGTCAAGTCAGTATTGTAATGTAATACTCAAAATCGAATCTGAAATGTTACATTACAGGCGAATGCTCCTAGTGAGGGAGCACCTTAAAGCAATTTATACATTAAACAAAATAAACAGTCAATCTTAATCAGATCATCGAAATTGACATGATATAATTAAAGATAAAATATACCTACAACATAGTTGAAGGAGATAATTTATATCGAGTAGAATCTCTTTTGTTTTTACTCACTTTTAGGGTTCCGTAGCCAAATGGCAAAAAACGGAACCCTTATGGATTCGTCATGTCTGTCTGTCTGTCCGTCCGTATGTCACAGCCACTATTTTCCGAAACTATAAGAACTATACTGTTAAAACTTGGTAAGTAGATGTATTCTGTAAACCGCATTAAGATTTTCATACAAATGATATTGAGGTTTCTAATATCATTTACTGAATAGTTGACGCGAGAGACATTTCCAAAATGTTAAAATGTGTCCCCCCCCCCCCTCCCCCTGTGATAAATGAAAAATGATAAAACTAAAAAAAATATATGATGTACATTACCATGCAAACTTCCACCGAAAATTGGTTTGAACGAGATCTAGTAAGTAGTTTTTTTAATACGTCATAAAGTACGGAGCCCTTCGTGCGCGAGTCCGACTCGCACTTGGCCGGTTTTTTATTGCTTTATCACACTTTTGTATGTTTACAGTTTTGGTTTTTTGTATAATCCACTTGTGAATGAATATTGAAGTTATAGTAGAGAATATAATGAAACTTTTTTTTAAAGATTAAGTGTATTCATTCATTAACTCAATTTAATAAAGTGCTTATCGTAAATTAGTTACGTCAGTCGGATAAATAAATCAATCATTTGTTAACTTTACAGACTACAGTTTGTTAAAAAGGGGACAATCTGGAAAAGTTCTAGGGTTCTACATTTTTTCTGCACTTTTGAATCTCTATTTCTGCTAGCCCTTTTGACATGATATGGAATATGAGTAATTTCTAACATTTTTCGCCACACGCATTAGTGTAAATATAATATTATATGTAAATATTTTTATTTTTGAGAGACAAACTCTTTAGTTTATATGCCTGTGTATTATATGTACAGTATCTTATAGTATAAACATGATTGGATCTGTTTACAGGTATTCATTTCAACAAACTATTGGTTTTATTAGTAAAATCAAAAATAAATTATAAAAACATATATATATTTTTTTTACAAATAATTACGTTCATTAATAAAAGCAAATTAAACAATAATATTAAATTATACTTATAATAATAATAATTCTATTTTCAAAGTGATTCAAAAATCAAAATTAACTACATGTAATTAGTACTTACTGATTAAATAGTTGCATCACTTATTTTTATATATTTTTTCTAAAGTTTTTTTGAATTGAATGTAGAGTTATAACACAACAAATTGCCATGTAACATATTATTTAAATTTATTTCATGGAGTAGAGTTAGCTTCATTAACTATGTTTCAAGAAATTAAATTTTCCTGAAACTAAAAATAAATTAATATAATTTGTATAATTGCAATGATATTTACATTTAATTAACCTTTTAACATGACCGGCCGGAGCTACTCAGCCGTAACGTTGGTTATTGGTATGCCTATATTGCTTATGAGGAACTCGATGGCGCAGTGAATATCGCGCCCGGTCTGCAATTGCTAAGGTTGAGCAACTTTTGCAAAGACCGGTCATCGGATGGGTGCTCGAATGGTCATCGGATGGGATCAAAAATTATCATCTCGAACTCCTCCGTTCTTCAGGAGGCACTTAAAGCCGTTGGTCCCGGCTGCATTAGCAGTCGTTAACAACCACCAATCCGCACTGGACCCGTGTGGTGGTTGTGGCCCGTTCACAGGAAAAGCTAGTGCTGCAGCAAGCCCTTTCATTTGATACCCATATTGAGGTAGTAGTGACAAAATATATGTAACCCGCCATTATGTAGCAGCAGCCATCTTGGATTTACAATGATACCGAATGTATTGAATTATATTATCTACTAAAGGTGTGTATTTACCAAATTTCAGATCAATCCGTCAACAGGAAGGGGGTCAAATTTCAACTACTAGATTTGACCCAAACAAATAAATAAATAAGGCAAGCTAAATAAAACCGTTTAAAAAATCCTAATGCTGCAAAGTACAGTGTAAACTTGTTTATTCCTATCCTGCGCTACTTTTTAAAAACATTACTTTAGCCACTGTTACTCATTAAATTGTAACCTTACAGCTAAATTTTTATATCTAAACTTTTATATCGTAGGAATATTGGCATTTGAATTTGCATTGAATAAAGAATAGTGGCAGCCGTTCTTAGGTAGTTTCAACTGGGTGCACTCATAGTAGTATTTCTCTTATTCAAAGTCAGTAGTAACTTATTTTTGACACCGAAAATTCTCGAACGGTATGTATCTGAGTAATCAATATATAAATTATGTAAAAATAATTATATTTCAAAGTGAATTTCATGTCACTTTTAATTTCAAGATGACAGGTAAGATTAAAAAATCGCCCCCCAGATCAGTTATTGCCAGCCTTAATATTTGAGGATTCCGAATGAAGTTCGATTCCACCTTCGGCCTTATCATCACTTAACATCAGGTGAGATGAAAGGCAAGTAATAAAAATGTAAGTTATAAAAATAATAAATTAGATCCTCCAATCATTCCAAAATGGCTGACATCTTAGAATTTCAAGATTGTGCCTTAAAAACAATATAAATTTTCGATTATAAAGGGTTTGTAGCTACACAAATAATATTTTCCCCGTTTCCCTTGAGTTTTATAAAAATCTAAGTTTTTACTTAGAACTCGCGCCGTCCGTCAAGAGAATTTGAATTTTACTACGTTGCATTGTTTAGTTACATTCGCCCAACAGGCCAATTCTTTAAGCATGTTCACGAACACTTAACGTTTCATCATCTCATCATCTCAGCCAAAAAGACGTCCACTGCTGGACAAAGGCCTCCCTCAAGGATAAATCATTTTGAGGGGAATTTGCCATAATCGCCACGCTTGGCAGGCGGGTTGGCGATCGCAGTAAGGTGAGGCTAAGCACAGAGAGACGCTGCTGCCCATCCTCTGGAATGGTCCCATAGTCGCCTTCTACGACACCCACGGGAAGAGATGGGGTGGTGCAATTCTTTACCCCCGGCACCACACGGGGACTTAACGTTTATTTTATTATTATTTTATTATAAATCAATATCCGACAAAACACAAGAAAAAGAAACATAACCGCGTGCAAACTTTCCCGTGAAAAAGTCCAATTCAAATCTTGTGTTTAATAACGATTTATTAAATAACCAGCTAGCTTTCGAGTGAAAATTATAACTTTCAAACGGCGGTATTGTGATAAAATAGCTTGTTAAAACTTTAACGTTAAAAATAGTCAGAGAATTTCGTTCCACCCTGTTTTATAAATAGGTGGGTTAGGCATTGCGGGTTGCGTGCCCCGCTCTTATAGCCGTCCACTGAGTGCCATCGAGCTCGTCTCCCAGCTGTGAGCTCTCCCATGCCTTCGTGAAGCCCTTAATTGGTTTGGAAACCCTCTTCGCGAGTTCGCGTGCCTCCACCCATTTGGACTCGACTGCGCCTAACCAGATTGCCATAACGAAATATTCGTGAAAACCCATTGAGTCTTTCCGACTAGGCGTCGTCGCCGCGAAAGGAGCTTTCTCCGCAATAAATTCCCTGCTACAAGGTGTTGACTGACGTGTGTGTGCGTTAGCCATTTGTTTTGTTTTCTTTATCTTATCTAGGTCACGCATGCGGTGCGAGGGTGCCGCATGATTTGTGCGATATCTGTCCCCGCCAAGGCTCCGTGGGTACCCTTGAACTCAGTCTTGTAATAGTTTAGTACCATAGAAAGCCGAAGTTTCCATGTAATTTGCCGCCGGCAAGTTTGCCGCGAGAGGTAATGGTAGTCTGTTTGGTCATAGGGTAGTTTTTCTCGCGGTCGTCGGCGCTTGGTACGGGCGGCGGCGCGCGGTGACTACCTAAATATAATATCCTACTTTTACACAAATTACATTCCTATCGTGCCCGCTATCAGGGCCCATTATTTTATCATCAGCCATCGCGTATTCAAACGATCGTCTTTTGGAACTGCGATCTTAACAGTTTTAAGGTTTAATATAAGCTGTGCAATTACGGAATAAATGGACGGATTTCATTGTTGTTTGATTACATGATTTAAATACTAATTGTATATGTTGATGTGGTATGATTATACCAGAATTGTAAGATTTCGAGATTTTATAATATACTACTCAAAACAAAATAAGGGCCACGAGGTATTTTTTCATTTTGGTGTAAATTATTAAACATTTACATATTGAAAGTAGTAAAATATTGAGTATACAAACTCTTTGATACCTAAACTTTTTAATATTGTAGTATTCATCTAATGCTGGCAACAATTTTAAATAAAATTTGATTTAAAATTATTTTTGAAAATTTTGATTGCATTTTCTTTGACGTTTTGCTTTCCTTAGCTTCTTGGTTTATTAGAAATTATCAGAGTTCATTGATATCTCGAGTCAGAAACATCTTTTGCAATATGCCACAAGCACGCAGGCGTCATATGGACTCGCTGACAGCAACCAGAGCCGTTACAATGATTGAAGAAGGTCATTCGCAGCGATCTGTGGGTTTGCAATTGGGATTTTCTCGAAGAGCTATTCAAAATCTATGGAATCGTTTCCAAGAGACCGGCAGTGTTAGAAGAAGACCTGGTTCGGGCAGAGTTCGCATTACAACAGCTCAAGAGGATCGTTACATTCGATTAAGTGCGCGCCGAGATCGCACAACGACGGCCCGCAAGCTGCAAAATCGTTTACGGCTCACAACGGGTACTCGTGTCAGTGACCAAACTATTCGTAATCGATTGCATGAAGACCAGCAGGCATCAAGAAAGCGAGTTGTCCGTATTCCATTAACCAGAAATCATCGTGCAAATCGTTTAAGATTTTCCCGTCAACATTTGGACTGGTACATAAACCAATGGGGCATGGTGCTCTTCACAGACGAATGCAAAGTTAAATTTTTTAACGACGATCGGCGTATTAGAGTATGGAGAAGACGCGGCGAGAGATTTTCAGAAGCCTGCATCCATGAAGTCGATCGTTTTGGTGGTCCAAATGTAATGATTTGGGGCGGGATAAGCTTACACGGCAAAACTGAGCTCGCTATTTTAAATGAGGGTACTGTTACTGCTCAGCGGTATATTGAGGAAGTCGTCAGACCACATGTGATCCCATTTGCCCAGCGAGCGGGTCCTGGATTCATCTTGATGCAAGACAATGCTCGTGCACACACGGCTCAAGCGACTCGGTTTGTACTGGAAGCGTCTCAAATTCAAGTCTTGCCGTGGCCGGCGAACAGTCCGGACTTAAATCCAATAGAGCACATGTGGGATCAGTTGAAACGAAGAGTTAGAGACGGTGATCAGGAAATCCACAACCAACAGCAACTCATCAACGCTGTTAAAAGAGCCTGGGAAGAGATTCCAATGGAAAATGTCAGGCATTTGATTGAGAGCATGCACTCCAGGCTTCAGGAGTGCGTAACGAAACGAGGGGGGCATACCCGTTACTAAAAGATGAGCATGGAGTATTTTCTTTGTTTTCAGTAACTTTACATTGTTTTTATTTTTAACCTTAAATGTGTTTTTTCATTCAAAAGCAAATAAACTTTTTAATCATTATTATTGGAATAAATTTATTGGTCTACACGGTAAAAACAACATTAGTTTTCGTTATGGAGACAAAAAAAATAATATTGGTTTTATTATTTTCATGGTACAGACAAAATACCTCGTGGCCCTTATTTTGTTTTGAGTAGTATATATTGTAACTGTTTGTTGTTCCGAAATAAATATATAAATATCCTTTATCGATCTTGCTTAGAAATAGAAATAGAAAATATTTAAAAAATGTTCAAATAATCTTTAACGCAAGTTTTTTTTTTTTTTTAGAAAATATTTGTTGGGCAAAAATTATAAATACAACATAAAATCTCAATAACAAATACTTAAATATATCGAAAACGTCTAAGCTGAGGTTTTCTTAGTTTTGTTCAAAGTTTATTTTTTAATTCAGTAAAATGTTGAAATAAAATAACACTAATGGCATTTGAAACAGTAATGGAATTGTTGGGATTTGTTAGCACCCAAAGAGATTTCATATAGTAGTTAAATGTCTTAAATCGAAAGTTAAATCGAAATCAATTCAAAAAACATCATAATTATCATACTCTCAAAAATTACGAGTTGATGTTCCGAAAACTTACTTTAATAGACAATTTACATCTAAAATTAAATAAAATTTTGAAGCAAAACAAAGAACAGATCATAATCAAATATACATAGTTCTTTTTTACTTCATTACTTTTATACTTATTTATTATATTACATAAAATTATTTGCCCATTTTACAAACCAGAAGATTTCAATAACGGTTGTGATTTCTCAAAATTATTACAACATAATAACTATGTTTTCCCCTGGCAGACTTACTAAAGGTGTTTCAAAAACATCTCGCACCCTCCTACAAAGCAATATTTAAACTTGTGATTACTAATGAAATTGGTTATCATCGATGCTCAATAACTATGAACAATAGGTCGCTAGGGTGGTTAACTCGCTAGTGGAACATCTGGTCGGATTTAGAAGCTCAATGCTTGATGGCAGGTGTTATGGATAACCTGGCATTGTTATTACCAGGCGAAAATAATAGATCTGGGTTTTACTTTTATCTTCTGAGATATGGAACATTTTAACGTAAATGGGATTTTTTTGGGGAAGAGTCTAATGGCGTAGTAGCTCGCGGCTTTGGGTAAGATTTTGTATGTTAATCAACTTTTGCAGTGTCGGAAGGATGGATGGAAAAATAAAGTATAAGCTTAATTAAATAGTTTGTATGAGCTTGGATTTTGTTGAATAGAAAAAATATATCTCTAACTCCGTGCTGCGGAAGACGAAGTCGTTGGTCCCAGTAATTGTCGTAACATTAAATTTCAGTTACTACAACCTACCAATGCAAAATGGCAGCGTGGTAGGTTATGGCCCAACCTCGCAATGTGCTTATTGTAATGTGGGAAGGAAGGATGATGAACTACGGTTTTTTTAAATATTATATTAATACATACATTAATACAATACAAATTTTACGAAAAATTATTGCTATTGAATTATATCAAAAAAGGTGTTGAACAAACTTTAACGTGTGGGCTTTGGACCTATATAGGTCCTGACAGAAATAGTCAGACGAAAATTTTTGTGGAAGTTTTTTCGACACTTTTCTGTTGTTAAATTTGAGATTGCTTTACCAAAGTGGTATGAATACCTAGTGCTTACACCTAGTTTCGACACTGCTTTGCTAAGTTTCCGCTGGAAGCCGTTTCACATGTGATTGTTTCACATTAGTGAGTGAGTGAGTTCCACATATGATTCACTAGTTTACATCGATACTTTTTACGTATAACAATAAGTTATACAGTTAATTTAGTCGCTGCTTATGCTATGATGTATTGCGCGGGAGGTCTATAGCGGTGCCTGCTGATCCGTGTAACAGAGGGCGATCGCACCTGCCCGCGCCCCTCACAAATCTGGGCCCTCGCGGCTTACCTCCACAGTATAAAGAGAAACCACAGATAAAACTTTTTATAAAATGTTCAAAATGATTTTTTAAGCAAATTTTGTTGCGAACAAATTACAAAAACACAAATGTTGAAAAAATTTTGCTTGTGGAAAATTTTTTCAACATTTGTGTTTTTTTTTTAAACTTTTTAGTTCTAAAATACTATTATAAATTAATTACCATCAAATTTATAATCATTTTTGGTTTAATGAAATATTGAAATCCGTTAAAATAATATTAAAATTAACGACAAAGAAAGTGTTTTGTGTATTTGTGTGACGTAATAAGTATTTAGTGCAACAAATATTTCAGGAAAAATAAAAACTTTTTCGATTACAACCTCTACAGAGTCTCTACTCTTTAAACGGTTTAATAAACTAACATTTATTGGAGTTTCTTTTTCTTACATTATTTTTTATGTCTTTCAAGACAATTCGTACGAAAACGAAATGGAGAAAAAAACTTTTATTTCAACTAATGGTTCGCAATTATTCGTTGAAATATTGAAAAGATAAACAAAACCTTTTTGTACGTTATATTAAAAAAAATGCTTACAGTGGAATTCGCATATTGCGTCATGTTTACATGATTATACATAGGTATACAAGACCACCAGAATGGATTTGTTTCGTTATCGCACACACCTCAAGACTGCTATCGACATGTAATTAATGATACAGCCGATAAACTCACTATTTGATGTATTGTGTGTATTGTTATTATTACTTATTATAGGTATACATGTTCTGCAAGAAGGCTGCCTACAAACTGTACTATGGTTTGACAGAATATTAGGTAGATTTAATATGTTGCGAGCAAATACTTGTAAAAAAGAAAAAAAAATGTTAGTACCATTTTGGAAAGTGTTGAAACGACTTCTTGGCGGGAAAGTGAAGAGTCATGTCTGCGGTTTTGTTTTATTTTCTAAAATTTGTGTTATGTCGAATATTAATGTGAATTAATGGTGGATTATTAACCGTTAAGTGTTCGTGAGTGTGCATGATTGTTGGCAAATGAAACAAAACAGTGCAACGTCACTTTTCAAATTCTCTCAAGAAGTCCGCCCGAGGACTTAGTAAAGCTCCACATCTTTACTAAGATACTCGAGGGGTTGGGGGGTATATCATTTCTCACTTCTCATTTCTATTATCATTCATCATCATCATACAAGATGGAAATATTGTTTATTTATTTATAACTTGTAAGAAAAATTACTTTGACACTGGCTAAATGTGCTAACCGCACGAAGCCATCAACTAAAGGAAAAAAAAAAAAAAAAAAAAGTGTTGAAACAATTTCCACGAGCGGCATTCGAACCCGCACCCTATGACCGCACCCCATAATTATAATGTTAGTACATTTTTTAATCGTTATAATTCAATTACATGATGGTAAAGGAAAACGTTTTAAGCGAGAAATTTTGGTTCAATCTTTAGGCTAGGTATTAATGTGAATCCAATCCTAACACAAGCGTATTAGATTTCTGAACGGGTTTATAAGACTATTAATGATATATCAGCCCATTCATAACAACCATTAAAGTACAGACGCCTGTACTATCAACCTATCCAAAACTGTCAAATTTCTTCAACAAATGTCAACCTTATGCCGTACACATAAAGTTCAAAGTCTACCGAGAAAATTTTATAGTCTGTGGTAGTCCGATGTGCAGGTGTGTGTACTTACATTAGAAATAGTGGCCGTCTCTAGCTTAAAACATAATAAAAAGATTTATTGCACAAAAACAATAAAACACGTTACAAAACATATAAAAGTAATATTAAAAGGTGTTGAAAGGCAGTTAGAGGCTCTAAGAAATTGTACGATACCATGACGATGCTATATTGAAATAACCTAAGGCGTGTCTAAGACTTAACTTAATAAGCAACCTAACTATCTCCATAGACCCGCTACAACATCTTTTACAAACAATAAATTTTTACCTACAAAAAGGTTTAAAGAAAGCTAACTAAAAATAAAAGTTTTATAATAATTCGAAACAAAAGCACAGAGACTTCTTAGCGGGAAAGTAAAAGTCAGGTCTGCGGTTTTGTTATGATTTTAAAATTTGTGTTAAGTTTAAGAATAATGTGAAATAATGGTGGATTATTAACCGTTACGTGTTCGTAAAAGAGCATGAGTGTCATCATATATTTAAAAAAAGATACATTATCTATTTATATAACTTGTACAGAAAATTACTTTGACACTGGCTAGATGTGCTAACCGCGCGAAGCCATCAACTAAAAGAAAAAAGAAAAAGAAAACCCTTAAATAGTTTACAACCTTTTTTTAGCATATACTATAATACAGCGATGAGTTTGAACCGATTGCATCGATGGATATTTAAAAAAAACTCATTCTCAATAAGTCAATTAAATATTTCGTGCACGCCACTTCGGGGATCGCCCAATAATAATAAATGATTGCCCTTTGCTTTTGCCGCCCTTGCATGGTAATTGTGTATGCACGTTGCACCATTTTGTGTTTACTCATAAATGATTTCATTGTACTTACTTGTTATAAGAACATTTTTCAAATTCTTCATTAATTTACAAAAGAGTTTTAATTTGTATTGTTAAACAGCCTTTAACTGTCCCTCTGTTGGGCAAAGGCCTCCAACATTGTAATCAAGTCATCGCTACAATTGATGGGTAATGGCTTAATCACCACGCTTGTCAAATGCGGGTTGGTGATCACAAACCCGGGCTATGCATCGAAAAATCCGGAATACATTTTGCCTGACCTGGGAATTAAACCCGGGACCACTCGAGCAGAGCGCTCGGCCCGATACCCGAAGTATCGGGCCGAGCGCTCTGCCACTCAGTCACTGAGGCGGGTATTGTTAAGATTTTTTATTTAGTTTAGACTTATTACGAATTTATTATTACTAGTGGTCGCCCAGTGGCCGAAATTCGACCGTAATTTTATGAAGGATGCACGGATTGTATCATAAGCAATAAAAAATTAAAAAAGATAGAATGTGAGTTTGGATTGGCATTGACAGATGTCGGCCGCATTAAAGACAAACAATACGTGTTTGTCAAATACATGGTAGTGTGTGTAATGTTCTTTTTGTCGATTTAATGTATTTTTTATGCATAATTTAAAAAAATATTAAGATTCGGATAACCTTCTCTATATAAACTATAAGTGTGCGAAATTTCATACTCCTCCGTCCGCGCAATTTTCGTAAAAACGGGTACAAAGTTTTTGCTTCACGTATTAATATATAGATTATTTCACCTCGATGATCATAATAGGTATAGACATTCAAATTGTAACGAAACACAAAACAGTTATTCCAAATGACAAATCATGGATAAAATTGTTACAAAATTTGGTAAACTTATAATCGACACCAATGAGCACGATAATTTTAATAAGTACCTCTATATTCCAGATGTTGTGCAGTATTAGTTTTACTTAGAAAACCTTTTCATAGGTAGGTACTGTTAAAAGTCCACATCTGGCGATATAATAAATGAAGACAGTCGAAAAGTGTTGTTTATTTCACAGTACCTAATCGCCCGTAATCTATTCTTTATTTCTCTCGTTGCCTTTTGTTTCTATAATCTTTAGTTGCACACCTGCAAGCCATAAAACAAATTGCCACTACCATAGACAATAGCTAAGTTAAAGTGCTTGAACGAGATCTATTCTTTGGCTGAATGAAACTCAATGGATGTAAAGCACCGGTACCGCTTCCTTGCAATTGAAATAAAAAAATACGTCAAGGCACAATTAAATGAAATTGAGGCTTCTTGGCGGGAAAGTGAAGAGTCATGTCTGCGGTTTTGTTTTATTTTCTAAAATTTGTGTTATGTCGAATATTAATGTGAAATAGTGGTTAAGTGTTGGTTGCAGGGTATATCATATCTCACTTCTCATTTCTATTATCATTCATCATCATCATACAGGAAAGAAATATTGTTTATTTATGTATTACTTGTAAGAAAAATTACTTTGACACTGGCTAAATGTGCTAATCGCACGAAGCCAATAACTAAATGAAAAAATAAATATGTGTTATGTCGAATATTAATGTGAAATAATGGTGGATTATTAACCGTTAAGTGTTCGTGAGTGTGCATGAGTGTTGGCAAAAAAAACCATTCTTTTTTATTATATTAGAATATTTTGTTTATTCTGGTAAATTTTATTGTAAGCTTAATTTTTAAAAGACAAGTAACACAAGTGCTAGTAACATACCTAAAATAAAATCTACTTACCTATACCTAAATCATACTTTTTTGGTAAATAAGTGCTATACTACGTACCTACTTACGGGCGGACATAACAGTCGTGACTAAAAAGAATGAAACAAAATGTTCAACGGGGTTTAATGTAAACGCGAAACTTAAAAGTATATAAGTAAAGACTTAAAAATATAATTTGTTATAAAAACAACTTTTTAAGCATCCCATTAATATCAGCTCAAACTAAGCTCAAAGTTTTCATATCAATGAATATTACTTAATTTAATACTGAGAGCATTCACCTGATATAAACGGAAAGCGAAAAGTTCACGTCGTTGTATTAATTACCTTTTAAATCTTGTAAAAACCTTAAAATTATATTAAAACTCTTTATGAACTGTGCAAAGCGCTTTTTTTGTGTAAGTTAGTACGAACAAAAGACTTTCAAAGAAACAATGGTTTGCGCACACGTGCAAGTCATTAAAGGATAAGTCCCAAGTTCTTGAAAGTACCTGTTCAAGGAACCGAAGGAACCTCCTTCTATGGCCTGTCCGGCGACAATGTGCTAAGTACTCCCACATGTGTCTCCCTGACAAAAAGAAGACCCAACAGTGTTTACTTGATTAAAAACCTGTTTCCAATAGCATATTTTTAATTGTTGTCCGTATTACTAGTATTGGTCGGTATTAAACTCAAATTGATTGACACAAAGGGAAAAATATTTTAGAAAAAAATTTAAATCTGTATTGTTGTTAGAGTTGACAACCCATGAAAAAACATTTGGAACGTTCTCCAAACGTGAGCTAACACGGCCTTATTAAAAACACTCTAAGTGGAAATCGTTATCCGGGCATTTAGAGCGGCGTCCATAACGAACCCGGCCTCAACAATGGGCTTAACGCTCGCTCTCATTACAAAAAGCGACATAACATAACGCTACGTCGAAAGCTCCTCTATTCAAAGTGTATACTCAAATTTTTTTGTCGAGAAGGCTCGGGGTTTTCGTGATTGGCCGGCCCGCGGCCCGCCCAGCGCGCGCACCGCTGCGATTGGCCGAGGTTAGTGGAGCACCCTCGAGGTTAGTCCCGCGCTGAGTAGGCTGTCGAGGCATGAGGGCGGAGGGGTGTTCTTCACCCCGAGGGCCACTCGAGGGTCGTTCAGTGCAGCCGCGGCGTCTCGGGACGCAGCACGTGCGCGCGAGTGTGAGGCACCGTCAAGATTATTCCGAAGTCGAGCTCTCCCGGTCGGGAGATGAAGTGCGAGGAGGGCGAAGGCGCGCGGTCGCCGCCGCCGCTGCTGCCGCCGGCGTCGCTGCTTTGGAGCCCTATCCTGCTGCCGCCGTGGGGCCATGCCTTCCTGCCGGCGCTCTACCCGGCGGCCTTTCGCTCAGCGTTTCCTGGGTGAGCGAAGAATAATGGATACGGTTTAGACAGTGATCAGTGACAACATACCTACTAAACGTTTAATTGAAAATATAAGTGATTAGAGATAATCGGGTATAGAGTCAAATTCAAGTGACTACGAAAGTTTGGTTTGAGTAGAGTGAAAAAGTCAAATACTAATAAAATCAATTTTGTACCTATTACCGCTTATTCTCAAATAACTAGATAAATCTCTATCTAATAAATCTGGTGGTGTCTCTTTTTTTTGTTAGTAAAGGCATATCGAAACCGCATCCGTTTAAACTAGGTCACCTTTTTAGGTAACACGGCACAAGTTATTATGCAAAAATCTTATCATAATTCCAAAAATATTAATCAAGAAGCGTAATAATTTTTCCTTGAAGAAAGCGCATCCGTTTAAACAGTTTTAACTTAAGTCACCGTTTTTGGATAACACGGCACAAGCTATGCAAAAATCTTATCATAATTCCAAAAATATTAATCAAGAAGCGTAATAATTTTTCCTTGAAAAAAGCTGTATGTAGCTTAAAAAATTTCGTTGACCAAAAGCTCCAACAAAAAGCTTAGCATTCATTATGTCACAAATTCGGCGCGTCAGAAGTTCGCTAATAATTTAAAGAACAAACAATGCCTGCGTGTCTCCAACCTCTCTTTCAAGCCGCAAACATTTAATCCGACAACCATGACACTTCATGTGATAGTTTTTGCACCTCCCCGCTCGTTAATAGCGTTGTTTACAAGTTTACAACCTGCTAAAGGCTCTCTAGACCGCCCTTTCAAGTGTCACGTACGGGTCCTTCGGTTCGCAGACGGACGTAATAACATTCTGATGTATTAATAGTCTTTATTGAATCTTTACGACTATTCCTTTATACGGGTCACGTACACTCGAGAGGTGCACTTTGCTTGTGTTGTATGGGTCGAAGGAATGTGTTTTTTTTCAATTATACGTCCTTAGTGTTATAAGCTTCTCATGGTTTGTGCAGCTTATATTTTTTCTCTTTAAAACGTCTTTGGAACATAACATTTGTAACTGTATTTTCAAACGTGCAATATTGAAATCGTACTGCGTTCAAATCTTTTCTTATAACTTTTATAACATTAACAAAGTTGTAGGAAATTTTTACTTTGATGACATTATTTAAATTTTTACTTTATGAAATACTTAAAACAGGTTTTTATCTCTTTACTCAGGCATACCTTGAAGACATTAATGCATGCAGTGTTAAATTATTAGTGATTGTGAGATTATTCAAGTATCAATTTATCCCTTGTTTTTTGTACCAAAACGGTTACAGCCTGCTTAATTGAAAGACTACTATTACAAAAAAGTTTGTATGATGTAATCGACCTGCTTACACTTTTTTAGCTAGCAAAATTTTTTTAAAATTGTTATTTGTTTTTTTATTGCTCTAAAACTGTCGTCTCACTTTTTATAGTGAGTTTTATAGTCTTCAATTTGTATTTTGCCTATAGGTACTTACTTTTCCTTTTTTCATACGTGTCAAAATTATACTAACATTGCCATAGTATCACAAAACTAATCAGGCTTTTAATTTGTCAACAGGCTCTTGGACAGCATGAAGATGCCAGGGCAGCGGCCCGGCTTCCAGATTTCGGATATCCTGGGCTTGAATGAGAGCAAAGGCCTGGAGTCTGCGCCCCCTCAGGCACTGGGCGGGTGCTCGCTGGAGCTGCCCCCTTACCCCCAACACCACTATCCCCATGAGCTGCTGAGGCACCACCAACCTTGGCTCTCCCTGGATCACCATGAAGGCACCGGTAATTAAACTTCATAATGCATTATTATATCTACTTTATTTATTTTTATAAAAACTAATAGATAGGTAGTGATGTTGCACTATAAACGAAAAGACGTCAAGTGGTTTCTTTTCTGCTATTGGCTATAGATAACTTTTACAGGGTCACCGGAATATTTTGTATTGTTAAAATATCCAAAGGTACAAGGCAAATCATCCTCTTTAATCGGCATTAGAGTTATAAAAAAATTAGATACCGGTTTTCTAGCCAGTTGTTTTTTAATTAAGTTAAAGGGAAGATAATTGGAATTACCGTCCGCCTGGTGGGTTGCTCTTGAAACACAATTGCAATAATCAATTTCTAATCCCAAATTTAAAAAATTCAAATGGCACTCTTAAAAGCGATAAAGCGCTACATTGGAATTAAATTGCTAGGAAATTGAGTGAACAAATTATTATCGAGATGGGGCGTTCCGAAATTGCGAAACTTATCCCAATATCGATACATATTAATCGCATTGGAATTGTATTGAGATTGAGTTTGCTTTAAGAGTAGCCTACCTGGTGCTGATCGACTAACAAATCAACGACTCTAGTCTTACTGTGACCATAGATCTTGCAAGGGTTCGAAACGTTAGGCTTAATAGGACAGGGTGTTCGGCGCATGAATCGACATGTTTTGTTATTTGCTAGTGCAAATAAACACAAAGATCCTACACGGATCCTAGAACGGGTGAAAATAACGGGTGAAAACTATTTCACCCGTTATTTTCACCCTTTTTCACCCACTGTAAGGCAGATATGATTTGTTTTACGTTTTTATTAAATTTCCGTATTATTATTCTTTTTAAATCATCACATTTTTCACTGGTAGTACACGAAATAGCTTTTGTTGTATTCATGATGTTTTAAATAAATTATTATTTGGTACCAATTACCTCTATTTATGTCAAGAAAATTACTTCCGCGAAGAAGGTTGAAAACTAACAAATTACCTACCCGGTACCATTGAGCTAGTACGTACTTATAAATAAATGCCCGGTACCCCCTAAATATTGTGTTGATTTTGCCAAAACCCTGTAAAAAAAAAATAAAACGTAAAATGTAAACGATGTAAACGCTATTAAATCGGATAAATAATTTTATTAAACAAAAACAAATTACTAATAAGTATTAACAGATATTTTATAAACATAGATAAAAAAATGACATATACTCAAATTATAATCAATCAATGAGCAACTTTAGATAGTGATCGATGTATCTTTTGGCAGAATTGGTGCTTAATATTCGGTAGCGGAACACTCTCTAGGCCACTCCACTATGAGCACCTACTCTGCGCTTGATATCCGTACTCACTTCATACTCGACTCATTGCCTTCACACTCGACTCGACCTTTTGCAAACATGTAGTACTAAGCACGAGACTGGAGTAGACACATACGTCTCGTAGATAACGGATTTTTAATAACTTAAAAATCTTTAAATTTTGCAATGCAATAATAGAGCAGCATTCTGAAATAAAGAAATATAAAGTCCGTTAAAGAGAAAACACTGTATTTAAACTTACAGTTAAGCGGCCTCAAGTATAATTATCTAACATATTGATAGAAAGCTTTTGCAACGATACTAATGAATGTGGTTCTAATGTAGAGTTATCTTTTGATAAAAGATTATTTTTATATATACAGGGTTATTTGAATATACACCAACAACCTCGCACGACTAGATAGCTAACATCATAGACAACAACATTTGCTCTACGAGTTTTATCATAACTCAATAAATTAATTAAAAATGATTTTCCAAGCTTTTATTGTACTGTCGTGACATTTGTAAGTCTATGTTTCATTCACATACAAAAGGCGACGCGCGCGACGCTCGCGATGCGATGCGCACAGAGATAAGAACATTCAGACGTAAAATTAAATTAATATTTATTTTTGTATGTAAGTAAAATGTGTCAAATTATTAAAAGTCGTAGACAAATGTTGTTGTTTATGCTGTTAGCTACCTAGTCTTGTGAGGTTGTTGGTGTTTTACAAATAACCCTGTATATTGATAACGATACCTTCGTATCAATATACGAAGTTTAATATCCATTCTATAATATAATAATCCATTCTATAATAATAATAAGTTTATTTATATCAAATCATAAATACACAAAGTATGCAACTTTAACAAATAAGTGATCTATAGGTAAGTAAGTAAGTAAGTAAGTATATCTATTAGGTATATCTATATAGGTATTTTATTTTGAGATTGTGGGGATATAGTATGATTTGTCCTCTGTCCTCCAAGGTAGGTTAACCTGTGTTTAGTAAGTCAGTGGTTCGGTCATACTAAGGTTACATACAACCCATACAACTAAGAATATCCAAATAACATAGGTACTATGTTAGAGAATTCACCATAGACACGATAAAACAGGGGTCTATATCACTGTTTTTTTCGAAAAAACTATAGAAACACATATTATTAAATTAAATATTGTATGATTTGTATAAATGTATGTGGTTTCTTCTAATAAAGCTGTGGAGTTTCTTGCGCCCATGCTTCTCCACAGCTAAAAAATAGACGTCCTGAATGGGTTACTACCCAATCACGAAGGTAAAAAATGTACGGAAGATTCAAAAGCACTTTTCTTAAGTTTATTTGAATAAAAAAAATTCATTGACTTTATTACAATGGCGATCAACACCGGACCGACCGAATACAACAAAACAGCTGCAGTTTCAGTATGAATATCGCATTACAAGCCTCTAAACAACACCTGTATGGTAAGATTATGTTGAAATAAACATACGCGTGTGTTGCTATTGCTAAACTATTATCAGTCTGTTATCGCTTATGAAGTCACGATACCATCATATGTTCTCTTCTCAGTAACGCATCGACTATCTTAAGATATAAGGTTCAATTGATAAAATTGACATTTATTATTTAGTTTTATTCGCGTGCAGATATAGTAGGGCTGTCACTTTTACTTTAAATTGTCGCAATAAATAAACGATGTTTAATTCTATTCTTAAAATCTTATATATGTTAGAGTATTTGTCAAAAATATAACGTACCTTTAAGGCGAAGGGTAAAGCACACTAGCGCCGCTAATGAATTTAATTTGATAACTGCTAAACTGATTTTCTTTTAACATTGCGGACACTGGGCAAACATCTATTATTTAATAATTGTGCACTACTTTTAGGTTTGTTTTTGTATTCATTCGCTAACACCACCGACCCGGACCCAACAGTGGCCATTGTTTGTGAATAAATGCGATGGGCTATCGTGTATACATGATATAGTGTATAAACCAAGCTACAAATAGTAGTGCACAATTATTAAATAAATACTATGGATGCTTTCCTGTTGTCGGACGGTACGCAATGTTTAAAAAAAGATCCGGTCCGTTAGTAATTGTCAAATTATCAATTGGTGGCGCTAGTGTGCCTTACCCTTCGCCTTAAGGCAATCAGGAAAAGCACAGACAAATATTTTGTCTAGTCAACACTATTATTACTTTGCACCCCGAATACTTATACACTCCACGGAGTAAGTTAGTCCTCATTAACAAATTGAGTTAACTTTTCTAGACACGGAAGTCTTAAAGCCGTGGAGAATTTTTGATATCAGTACAGTATACACATTTGACTCTAAATTAGCTTAGCGGTGAAAATATATAATTTTTTATAGTCACTTCGCCGTTCGCATAACTAACCGTCCTATCTCATTTTTGGTATTTTTCGGTACAAACGTTTTCCGGCTGATAGTTAGATAAAACTTCTTTACCGAAAAAATACCAAAAATGAGATAAGACAGTTAGTTTTGTGAGGGACGACTAAAGACAATAATACACAAACAATAATATAATAGGAAAAGTTTGACAAGCCTGACACATAGTGTGTTAAAAAATAGTTTTGTCAAAACGGCTCCCTATCAATTGTATTTCTTCTTATGGTGTTTGCTAATCAAATGCGTCTAGTAACAAAGTTATAAATAACTAGCGGCCTGTCCCTGCTTCGCACGGGTGGACATTTTTTTTAATATAGCCTATGTTACTCAGCGCTAATGTAGCACTCTAATGGTGAAAGAATTTTTTAAATCGGTCCACTAGTTTTTGAGTTTATTCGTTGCAAACATACATACTTACAAAAATACAAAGGTTTCCTCTTTATAATATTATAATACTTATCTAATTTAAAATATATCCTTAAAATAATAAAGTTAGTTACCTTCAGATTTATATTTGAAAAGTCTTAAAATGAATATATTTTTTTAAACAATTTCTTTAACAATACAGATATTTGAAGATATTCAGTTACTAATATGCAATGTAAAGAGTTTCCATTCGTCGTGAATACTCGTAATGTTGTGATTTATCTTCAAAACTGAAATCTCTAAAGTGCACATGTTAAATTATCATATGTCCATTGACCCACTCGATAATAATAGGTGAGCATTAGTAGTATTCGAGAGGTAGAGATTACTTTTGAAATGCTCCTCCAGTGGAGTGCTTGCGAGGGCTAATCTGGTTGTTGTCATTAATTATTTTTATCGCTTATCTGTAACAGTTTCGGCAATACTCGCGCTTTAGGTGGCTACGATTGATCGACAAACGTTGTTGCGTTGATAGATCAGATTAAAGTTTACATTTCTATTTCTAGGGTGCCTAGTGTGAGTTTTGTTTATTATCCGTCTTCATTCAATCACGTTTACGAAAACGCGCACTAAGAAATTTGGTGACTCGTTTCTTTGTCGCACCTCCAAAACATGGAATAGTTTGCCAGCACACGTTTTCCCTCCTTCCTATGATATGGGGTCCTTCAAACGAGGCGTGAAGAGGCACCTTGTGGGCCGGCAGTGTGAGGGTAACTGATGCTGCGTTGTTTTCACGCTGCACCAGTTGTCGTCGCATCTGGATTCCATATTCACTTAACATCAGGTGAAATGGAGTCATTGCCGTGCTAGGTATAAAAATAAAAGTATGGCATTGAAGCAGCGCCTCCTGGCGACATACGAGAAGAGTTAAAATTTTGCCATACAAATTCTCGTTTTCGTAAAACGTGTTCAGATGACGAATGAAACTCGCACTATGCACCCTGGGTGCCTACATCACTTTTTTTTTGAGAGAGATTATATATTAAGAGAAACTTAACTTCTATTTTAAATGTATATTTTCAACCGGATTTTGATTGTAAAATTGTATTGAGTTATTTGATATTTACTTTATTATTTTTTCTTTCGCACTGGTGTTCAACAAGTAGTTTCTGTACAAATTATCAGTGGAAACTTTAAATGCTACTGTATTATATTTTTTTATTGTTTATATGTGTAATATAAAGCTGTATGTTTCCTTAATAAAAAAAAATAAAAATAAAATAAATTACCTCCTTTTTTTATATATTGATTCAACCTTTTTTGAATAAAATTGGATTGAGTTTTCAAACATGTGTCAAAATAAAATGTAATTTTAATCAAAAACACAAAGAGTATTGATATTAACTTCGAAGCAAATCACCGCCAAAATAACTTTCTACCCCTTTTTAACCCCGTTAGGGGATGAATTTCAAAAAAATACGAAACACGTCTTCTATCAATTCTGTTAAAAAAGGTTTATGCAAAATTTGAAGTAGATTGGACCAAGGAATCACATTGTCCCATACAAAATTTGCCCTCCTTTTTCACCCCCTTAGGGGTAGAATTTTGGAAAATTCTTTCTTATCGGATGCCTACGTCATACAAAGTATACAACCTCCAAGTTTCAGGTCTCTACGATCAGCGGTTTAGACTGTGCGTTGATCCGTCAGTCAGTCATTTAGGACAAAGCATTTTATATGTTTAGATCATAGGTGGTTTAGATTTTTTTTTTACGACAACCAACTGACACTTTTACACTTTTCTAATTTCTGAAACAGAATTGTTTTGTATACCAACAAAACAGACCAAAGAGATCGGACCTCATACTTCAGTACAGCTATGAAACCTTCAGACAAATTTCTGAACGCACCTATATATTTGACAACCAATTGACAAAAGACATCAAATATTTCACAGCTAGAAACATTTTGTTGACCCGGCGGACTTCGTGTTTCCATGACAACAAAACAAACAAATCATTTTGTATTGGAAAATTAAATTGTCGTTTTTAATATTTTCCGTTACTTATTATTTATGTTTTTCACTGCTTAACCCTTCCCTGAACTTCCACTAATATTTTAAAATCAAAATGAGCCAAAAATGTCCAGCCATTATCGAGTTTTTAGCGAGACTAACGAACAGCAATTGATTTTTATGTATAGATATTATTCTCCCTATCCATCCATAGGGAAGGCTCGTGTCCCAGCAGTGGGGACACAAAATGAGCTGATGATGAAGATGATGATGATGATTATTAAGCTCTTGTTTTGTTAATGACGAATGAAACTAGCAATAAGCACTTAGAGGGCACAAGTGGCACAACGCTATCTACGATACGATACGTGTAAGTAATTGACGTTTGATTGCTTTTATGTCAATCGTGTCAATCCAATATGTTCAATATGTTTATCATTCTATTCCAGTTCTATTCTACTGGCGTTATCCCACTAGTCTAGGCTCTAGATCTCTTATTTTATGAATACGTACCTCTAGAGTCCTGAGTGTATGTTTCCAATTTACACAGGAATAAGCAAGATTAAAGTTGTGAACGAAATAAATTTCTTATTAAATAATTGCAGCTTAACAACAACATATTAACGATTTAAAGTTAATAGTCTAGTTAAAGTAATCTTATATCAATAAATGTTTTTCTTCTGCTTGTGCTTATAGGTTTATATGTTGGCCTGGAAGTATGATTTCAGTATTTATTGCATTATTCTAAAATTCGTCGTATAGTTTGAACTTTTTTTTAATTTCTTTATAGTAAGTTTTGTGAGCAGCTGTTGCATCTAACTATCCGATGTAAAGCCACTTTAATAAAAAAAATACTTAGAACGCTCTATTACCTAACCTTTGCGTTTTCCGATTAGCACATTATTTTGATGAAACAATTATAAGTACAGTCAAGTACAAGTACTGTTTAAAGATCGGTTTAGGGCTGCATTTCACGCCCACGGTGTATACTGAGCTTTCAAGCTGATTAATATTAGATAGGGCGTTTGTGCTTCGACATATTTTTTCGTATAAATAGTTAGACGGCCTAATCTAAGTATCATAGGCAAATTTTTATCCCGGTAAAAGTATCTTGTTCGACCAACCACATTTAAAGTAGGGAGACGCCGCCAGCGGAAGTTTTATAAAATTAATATTTAATAAACGTTTTCTATAACTTTTGTATGTGTGTATGTATAAGAACCATATTTTTCATTGTATTGCTGTTTAAGTAGGTATTATTTGGTAGAAAATAACAATTGAAGAAAGTCCAGAGTCACACTTAACTGATATACTAAATCATTTTTTGTAATTAATGGGTAAAGTAAGCAAAGTAAATAGCCTTTATTTATACTATTTCACTGATAGGTAAAGGCCTCCATCATGGTAATCGTCAAGACTACGAGAGTAAGAGATACGATTGATAGTAATTGGCTAAATCACCGCGCTTACCAAATGCGGGTTGGTGGTCATTGATCCAGGCTATGTATCGAAAAATTCGAAACACACTTTACCCGACCTAGGAATTAAACCCAGGACTTTCGGGTCGGCCACCGAAACATTTGTAGTTTACGTTTGTTGCGTTTGAGGGAATTAAGGCGAAGGGTAAGGCATACTAGCGCCACCAGTTGATAATTTGACAATTACTAACTGACCGGATCTTTTTTTTAAACATTGCGTACCGTCCGACAACAGGAAAGCATCCATAGTATTTATTTAATAATTGTGCACTACTTTTTGTTGCGTATTTTATTCACAAAACGGGCTATCGCATTTATTCACAAACAATGGCCATTGTTGGTGTTAGCGAATGAATACAAAAACAAACCTAAAAGTAGTGCACAATTATTAAATAATAGATGTTTGCCTAGTGTCGGAAGGTCCGCAATGTTTGAAAAAAATTCCAGTTTAGCAGTTATCAAATTAAATCCATTAGCGGCGCTAGTGTGCCTTACCATTCGCCTTAATGAGTAAAATATAATATTAAATTAATTAAAAATCTTTTTAGGCAATAGTTACGAAGTTTAATCGTCATCCTTAATAAGGGAGGTTATTTTGTAGTTTTTCGACACGATCTCTTGCATCTCCCTCGGTTCGTGCCCTTGCTAATTTGTTGTCGCCTGCAACACGGGGCGATAGGGGGCGCGAAGCGAGACAAATTGCCCACCAATGGGACGTGACCTCAGCAGCTGCTTGTTGTGGCCGGGACGCGAACTTTTGTTGTTCGATGACAGTTATAGATTTTATTGCCCCCCTTTGTTGTGTACTATCATTACAATATCCGTGACAGTATTTAGATGATGTTTAGTTTAGGTGTCTGTACTGCGTGTATAATTGGAATAATGACGGTCGTATTAATGGCGTTTCTAATATAGGATTTGCAATAAGTCGGCCATGTTGAAAACGTAATGTAACGTAAAACCTTTCCTATGGAAAACTTAGAGTTTATCCTGTAAACGTTTTTGATATGTCAAGATTAGTTATTGAATATATGGGGTCACGTGAATGTTGACGAGTGTTAAGAAGCATCTAGCTGTCTTCGCTTCTAGGCTTGTCTTCTTATATCTTACATTTGCTTTATTGGCGGATTCGATCAATTATTTGATCGAAGATTGACGGCAATAGTAATAAAAATTTGTTTCCGTCATTTTTGTTAATTTGTTGTATACAGTATTTTAATAAGATAAGATAAGATAAAAGATAAATAAACTTTATTGTACACCAAAAATAAAACATTTGACAAAAAAACTACATAAAAATACACGTACAAAGGGCGGTCTTATCACTAAGAGTGATCTCTTCCAGACAACCTTTGGATGGACAAAAAATATTTGAGTTTGAAGTGGGCTCGTCGTCGCGTCGGTGCACCATAAATATTTATAGTTTATCTAACAGCAATAAATAATAATAAATACTTAGTATACTATTGATACAAACATAGGTAATAGTAATAATTAAAAGTACATATAAGGATGCATAGTAAAGTACAAGAGCATCTTACAGTGACTATGGTTTTTGGGACAAGTAATGATCCTTCAGTAGCCTCTTAAAAGTTGCTAACGTTTTAGCATTTCTGATTGTTACAGGCAATGCATTCCACAATCGAGCAGCCAGTACAGTAAAAGATTAATCGTAGAATTTTGTAGAATGGGTTGGTATCTCGAGCGTCATGTTATTCGACGATCTTAATGATCGTGAGTGTGAGTAGATTAATGAGTAGACTGTGATTTTTGAGATGTATGTATGTGCGTATGTGCGTTAGTACTAAATTAAGAATGTGAATCGCCTAATATTGTAATGGTCTAATCTGAAATCATCTAAAAATATAAAATTATAACACATATAAGTATTCATTGATTTGACATACCTAGATTTAAAACTATTAATAATAAACGGAAATAGGTAATAAATAAGGTACATGTCATCCAAAAATATAATGTTTCACCGCCTACCAATGTCATTATGATAATGAGACGCTAAAAGGTTGAGATAAAACGGGTTCGCGAGACGGATACTTTTATTAAATTTCCTGGATGCGCTTATTGAGGTAAGCGGGTCTGAACAAAAGAGCCAGCTGTCAGGGGGTGGGTGTGGCTTGCCCCCCCGCCCCCCCGCCCACCCCGGCCCCGTCGCCACGCCCAGCTAGCCTCCGCATTATCACCCCGTGTGAAACGATCTAGCACGAGGGGCGAATAACAATGCAATATTTGCACCGATTTTTTCTCCTGTCCCATTATTTATTCGAATGAGAACAGTTAGTTCGTGTTAAATAGAGCGCGCCCCTACAGATTAAGTGGAGATTTAGAAGCGAGTGTTTAGTGTAGCAGCGGTATTACAATTTTGTTTAGCGGTTTTATATTGCTACTTGTTTTTATGACACAATTTGATGTTTCTCACACTTTAATTAGAATATAGCGAACTTTGTATTCAAACTTTTTTAACGAAACTCTTTCTTTGTCGTAGGTGTGTTGGGACAGCAAGCGAGTCCAGACAGCACGTCTCGTGCTTCAGAACTGTCCTACATTGGAGCGTCTGTATCATCACCTCCGATCAACGATTCTCGCAACGAGCACGATCACGACAACGACAACGACATCGACCACGACGACGACAACGACAACGACCAACCTTCCAACAACACCGATCCTAATCTGGCGCACAAGAAACGTAAAAGACGCGTGCTCTTTTCTAAAGCTCAAACATACGAGTTGGAGCGACGTTTCCGTCAGCAGAGGTACCTGTCAGCTCCTGAGCGCGAACACTTGGCCAGCCTTATTCGTCTGACGCCGACGCAAGTAAAGATTTGGTTCCAGAACCATAGATATAAGACGAAGAGAGCGGTGCAGGAGAAAGGTGCTCACGATTTGAACGTTGGTGGGTTGAACTCGCCGCGGAGAGTCGCTGTGCCGGTGCTGGTGAAGGATGGGAGGCCGTGTCTGGGCAAGCCGGACGGTCTGCCGTCGCTCGGCATGACCCTGCCGCCGTACCAGCCGATGCACCATCAGCCCCCCGTCTCGGGCCACGGCTCGCAGCCCGGCTGTTGGTGGTGATCATTAATACCCACGAACCATTGCAGTGTTTATACTAGTCCTGGTGGCGGTGCGCAAAATTCACTGCTGGTAAAATCCTTTATGCATTCAGTGACGTTTGCGTGTGACCGCAACACATTTTAAAAACGGAACAGTTCCGTTTGATTGTATATAGTTTAATAAATGTTACCTTTAGTATTGTTCAGTTCATAAACGTAACTCGAATACTAAATTACGATTAGTAGCCCTGACAGGCTTTTTAATGAAAACCTAATGGTATCGAGAGTTCCTAATTATTTGTATTAAAAAATTACCACCTAATTTTTCGAATCTATGAACTATTAAGATTGTTTGAACAATTCCAACTTAGACGGTAAAAATAGTGATTTTATAGCATTCCATTGCTTGGAGTTTGTATATTTATGTAAAAAGGTTTTGACGAAATAAGTTACTTATATAATATTATGAGAAATGACCAGATTTTATCAAAATGCAATATTTAGTGTTAAGATTCAGTATTATCGTAGGTGAATATACTTAGTGAATAAATATATATGTATATTCCAAATAAAGTTTTATATTATATACCTACCTAATGGGTAGAATATCTATAGTCCTAAAATGTATACTAATGTACATTGTGTATATATAAAGGTTTTGAGTGAATAATTATATATTAGAAGTTATAAATTATAGTCTAACCAAAATGAAAAATCTAATCATTCCTCCATCCATCTAATGCTGTATCTTAGAACATTTTCATAACATTCCGGGTACTACAGTTGCATTGTATTCTGTAAAGAAATAAGGTTGTAAAAATGTGTTACATTAAATTATTATGAGAATATTAAATTGATTGAATGTACTTACACTTTATTTTACTCACCTCTTTTATGATATTTAATTAAAATAAGCATAAGGTAAACGCATAATACTGTAGGTATGTTATGCGCAAAAAGAATAAACAAAGCATTTTAAAATTTTATCTTGCCAAAAATTATTTTATTTTATTTAGTTTAGGCTACAACAAATATTGAGCTCTGATGAATGTCACTACGGCATCGTTAGTTAGAAAAGAACAGGCAAGAGACATAGCAAGCATTTATTTTCCCCCTTTTTTTACAGCGAAAAAATATACTAATTTTGTATATTTTTTCGCTGTAAAAAAAGTTAAACTGTTAAAATACTGAGAATTTCTATTTCATAATTTGTTCTTCTATACTTAGGAGGAGAGAAAGAGGGATGGTACCGATTTTAAAGCACATTTTTGGATAAAGACAATTTAACCAATATGTTCTTTTAAGTGTTAACCACAATAGCAATAGTTAAAATAAATTATAATTAGTAATAGCTATTAATGGCGTTATAGTCAACTAGTAATAGTAGTAAACTAGAAGATAGTCAACGAGTATAAAGGTTAACAAACTTAGTACTAGTGCGAGTTCATTCGCTATTCGATCACGTTAACGAAAACGAGAATTTTAACTCTTCTCGATTGTCGCCAGGAGGCGCTGCTAAAATGCCATACTAATTCTCGTTTTCGTTAACGTGATCGAATGAATACGGATAGTGAACAGAACTCACACAGCACTCAGGGTGCCTGTACGAAAACGAAAATTAGTATGGCATTGAAGCAGCGCCTCCTGGCGGCATACGAGAAGAGTTAACGTTTTGTCATACAAATTCTCGTTTTCGTTAACGTTAACGAATGGCGAATGAAACTCGCAGTTCTTCTACAGTAAAAAGTTGCGAGATCCATCTAATACCAAGTCGGTTAATTTATTCAGTCCCTACTTAAGGGGCCTTCTGTCTTAAGTTATTACGTAATTAGCTAACCTAACAACATCTTATAGTGACCATATCAATATTAAAAATCTTATAAGTTTTCAACAAATAGGTAGATTGACTTGGCCATCGCATGAAAACACAATGTGTCTCACAAGTAATACATTATATTATATTAAATTAGATTGTTTAGTGCGATTGCCAAGTCAATCTATTTATTTAAAGCATTTATGTTTTTAAAAATCTTAAAATCTTTTCTTTAAAAATGGTAATAATTTATTTGTATTACAAAATAAATATTTGGTCAGCAAAATTATTATTTGGTCAGCAGAATTATACAATTGGTCAGCATAAGAAATCCTTACTGTTGGTTAGGTTAAGTTAATTTTTTCTCCCGAGCGAAGCGCAGCGTAGCGAGGGCCAGTCACGGACACGGAAGGGGGGAGCGGCATAAGACTGCTGTTGCTGTTGTGTTGCTGCCCAACTAGCTATACGAATACTTTGCTAACCGTTTAAATACATCATCATCATCATCATCAGCCTATAAGCGTCCCACTGCTGGGCACAGGCCTCCCACATGATCAGTAGCACGTGCGGATATTGGGCCATAACCCACCACGCTGGCCCAATGCGGGTTGGTGGGTTAATAATAAATTAATACACCCAAAATTGACTTTCGTCGTTTGTCAACAAGACGCGAAGCTTCAGTGCTATACAAATTCTCGATGTCGTCAACTTGGTCGACTGGCAATAGGCATTCTGGCAGCACCGGCGCTTGCCCTTGATCACGGTAGAGCGATATTGTATTTTGGTGTCCTTTGGTCGACGCTTTCACATTATCTATCCGAACTCTGGTATTGAGGTGAGGATTTACGCATTTGGCATTTTGGCACCCTTTGCCACCAGGCTCAAAGCGCGATCGCTCGACTCGCTCTACTCTAGGCGCTGCATTCTTTTATAAACATGTTTCCACGTGTGTAATTATTGTTCTTGTGGGTAACCCTAATAACCCTATTAGGCACCAGTATTCAACAGGAACCACTGATCGACATTTTTTCTTATAATCATTAGTAGTATTAATAGGGGTCTGCAATACAGAACACATGTAGGGTTGCCAAACCTAATAGCCGGACACAGCAGCCAGTTTGGCCGGACACCCTACATTATTGAGGATCTTGTGTCTCAGTATTAATAGTTACGACAAAAAAATGTATGTAAAATCAAGCTCTCTTGATTATTACCATGAATCTTGTTAAATTCTAATGAAATATAAATAAAATCGAATGCCAAATCAGTCTGAAGTACTTTATTATTAATCGGTCAAATAAAGGCATCAGTCAAAAAAAGTAAAAATGTAAAAAGCCTAACAAAAGCCGGACAAGCCGGACACCGTTTGTTTTCCGTCCGGCTTTATCCGGACGCCTGGCAACTCTAAACACATGCTTCCTTGCTATCTATCGTCCCGTACAATTTCAATGAAAATTGATGTTCGTTTTTGGTGACGGAAACTGGGCTTTAAGAGTACTATTAGTTATTCTGTTTTTTTTATATTGGCCGTCTGCAAACGAGCAGGCGGGCCGCCTGATGGTGAGCGGTCACCGCCGCCCATGGACATCAGCAACATTATATGTTGCCGACCTGAGAAAAACCTCTTTACACCCCTTTTAAAAGAGTCCATGTCGTAGTTTAAAGGGGAAAACCTCGGATGACAGCTCATTCCACAGTTTGATGGTAAGTACGTGGTACCCCGTGTGGTGCCGGGGGTAAAGAATTACACCACTACATCTCTTCCCGTGGGTGTCGTAGAAGGCGACTATGGGACCATTCCAGAGGATGGGCAGCAGCGTCTCTCAGTGATTATTCTCACCTTACTGCGATCGCCAACCCGCCTGCCAAGCGTGGCGATTATGGCAAATTCCCCTCAAAATGATTTATCCTTGAGGGAGGTCTTTGTCCAGCAGTGGACGTCTTTTTGGCTGAAATGATGATGATGATGATGACGTGGAATGAAACTTCTCTGGAAGCGAACCGTTCGAGCGAACAGCGGCTCCAGGAAGTTTGCGTGGGCCCTGTGTACTCAGTGTCGAACACAGGTACCACACGTCACCTACCGTCAGGTTACCTCGGTCACCGCGTGACAGCCGAGATACGGCGATCATTGTTTGCCGGTTAAATATTTAAGTTGCGTTTATCTAATCTGCCGATAGCTTGCGACCCGATTACTGGAATGCCGCTAGTTGTGTTTTCTCTATACAGGTGTACTTACATAAACGCTCTATTATTTCGCAAATCATTCTGGTTGCCTACTAAAAGTTTTGATTGCCTAATGCGAGTTTAATTAGCAATGTCACCAGCTTTTTACGCTGCACCAAATTTTCGTTGTCTTTAACATGATCAAAAGTCAAACTTGCACTAGTGTGCTTAGTGTGTGTAGTGTTAGCCATATGAACACATTAACGACAACGAGAATTTGTATTTCATTTTATTTTATTTAATGATTATTCAAAATCTACAGCTCTTAAAAATATGTTATACAGTATTTAATTTATTTCTAAACATACAGCAAATAACAGATTTTACAAACGTAGATAGAACGCTATAAACATAGTGCCTTACAAATAAACAAAGAATAAGCTTCGAATGACGTTTACATGACAGGAACAAAACACGGAATAACTATTCGGACCTTATTCTTTGTTTATTTATAAGACGGTTATTGTATAAATATTACGGTCATCAAGTGCCCTTTGGTCTTGTGGTTAGACCACCGGTCTTAGAATCAAAAGTACATAGCTACCCCTATCCTATCAAAGTCTGTCACCATAACAACAACTTTAGTAGCATTGTGTTCCGATAGTTACAGATAAGATAGATTCTGGAGTGGTAGGGGATTCCGGGTGAAGTGCGCTTCCAACTTCTCACTTGTCATCAGGCTAGATGAAGCCATAGCGTTTTCCTGCTGTAGAATAATAAAAGCGAATAATAAGGCGTACTCTATAAGTGCCAATTGTAATTCACCACGCGTGAAATTGTTAACATCAACATCAAAAATGCCAAATGTGTGATTGGAGGATGTGGAGCATTACATCCTTCGTCACTCAAATCACACCTTCTACAAAAGGCCGATACGCCTCCAAAGCAGCCACTGGAAATATCGGACAAAGAGCCTCAACGTTTATTAAATAAATAATAACAAGGCACAATGCCTTTTTCGTCGGTAGTGCACAAACAGTCACAAAGGCAAACAAACTGTGAATTAATTTCGATCGTTTCTCGAAGCGATTGAATCGAAAAGGTTCAATTGTTGGTGTAAGCCGATTAACACGATACACAACAAATGCTGCCTTAGTGTGGGCTTGTGTGTGCGACTGACAGTTTGTTTTCTAACCGTTGCTATTGTATGTATATATGGTAACATACACGTAGGATGCTGCGGGTGGCAGGTACTGAGTTTCGCTCAAACGTCTCCATACACCAAGAACTCGACAAGCAGTGTCTGTCTTCATTTGTTTAAGCTTGCTTACTCTTATTCTTTGGGCAAGTCTCGGCATGATGGTGAAATAAGAGCACCCAAGTGTGCAGTAGTTCGCCGATGAAATGGACGAACCTAGGGACCTAGTGAATCCCTTACGCGTGCACTAGGATGGCAACCAGAAAGGAATGGCGACGGCCGTCAACCGTGTAACTACGATTGAAATGAGAACGACAACCATCCTACCAAGATTGTTACGACAGAAAAAAAGAATAAGGTTGTATACATAAGTATTGGTAGGGCGTGTGAAGAAGAAACGAAGTGTGACTGTGACTCCTTAACAGGAAAAGAATAGGCGTTTTCCGAACCAGAAAGGTTCAGCTCTTCACCCTCGAAGATATTGCAAAGCTCCAGCCGTATTCAGTAATGAAGAAGAGTGAAAGATTAGTACATTACATCCCAGCAATGGATTAAAGTGTTCTGTGAGAGGAAAAACTCTGCAAGCTCCTCTAAGTTAAGTTTAGTTACTACTCGTATTATTAGATATATCTAGTCTGTACAGCATTTACTTACTTTACTTCTTACCATTTCAGGTGATTGTCTGTTTCAAAGTTGTAAACAATCACAAATCATTAAGAGATCCTAATCTAAAATATCCATTTATCTAATAACAAAACATTATACTGTACTCAGGCTTTATAGAGACTACGAGGATCTAAATAGTTTTTACAATTAAAATTAAACTATAATATCGTTCATTTTACTTACATAAACATTATTTTGTACTCGTAGTCTCGTAGCATGGTCTGCTACGATTTTCTTCAAAAAAGGAATTGTCACTAAAAGATGCAAAAGGAAAGGGATTAATTTTATTTTACTAGTTAATACCACAGACGATATAATATTACTGATGTTTAATACTTGTTACTTCATTGCATTTTACAATTTATTCGATATGTAGGCAACAAATGTTTAAAGTATATTTCGTCTTGACTCAACAATGACAGTTTTTATTATTCTGATTATATGTAAACTAATTTTACGAGTACATAATATTTATTTCCTTCAAAACTTTAACAATAATTTTCATAAGTCATTATTAAAATTATTATTAATAGTAAATTAAATAAATATGATTAATTTTTTTCCTACAAAATGAGATAATATTAGAATAGACAGACAGATTAATTCAGATTGCAATTTCTCTTGCTCTACATAGAACCGGCCAATTACTTAATTTGAATGCCCATTTTAATTTGTTTCAATGTCTGTAGTCAAATGGGACTATCATCACTATCATACCCACTGCTCAATCCCACGAGTGCACTATAGTATGACGGTGCAAGCATAAGCCATTTGAACCCATAAATATTATCAAAACATCTTACACATTCAACAAAACGAACAAAATAGAACTGTAACTCATCACAACTGGGTTGCATTCTCATTGTATTACAACTCACAGGGTTTAGTTAAAAGTTTCTGTAGCGAGCGGGGTGTATTGATTTTGTGTTTTCCTTCATACCATTTAAGACTTTACCGCGTTGTTTTAAAGGTTATATCCCTTTGTGTTTTAATGCGGAAGGTGGCATATGAAATACAATATTGTCGATGTAAGCGCAATAATGTTATGATGGACGAGCGCGGTCAGTGTGCAGCCGGCTCGAAACTGATAACGCACCCAATATCTGGGCACCTGACTACGCCACTCTAATTAGCTGGAACTAAAGTAGGGTCTCGACTTTGATGGCTGTTTATTGAAGAGAGCATGTTTGCATCAATGACTTGCTGTGCGTGGGGTCATTTACCTTACTAGTTGTAAAAAAAATCAATATTATTATCATTAATTCAATTGTATATTTCCGGCCTTTACAGCAGTAGACTTCATTTGGCTGAGGTGATGATGATGATTATATGTATATTAATACTACTGGAAGAGGGGATTTTCGGCAGACTCCATTAAGATCATTCATATATTTAGGATATTAAAAACCGACAGTTATAACATGCACAAATTGCAAAATATGCTAGGTGTCTTTTTTATTGTTAATTTATTTTGGTAAAATTTAATTTACTAAAGTTTTGTTAATTTAACAAAGAAGGAGATAATTTAGTTTTCATAGTTTTGGCAATGAATAATTAACGGTATTATTACCAAGTTTTTTATTTATTGTCTTTGAGTATCCTTTATTTAGGCACAGTTATGCAACTGCCCATGATTAAAAAACAACATAAAACAAGATGAGAATCTCTTTAATATTACTATAGTGTTTAATATTATTTTTGTGAAGTCAATAAATGTATTTCTTTCAAACGTAAACGACTATGATAGTGTAAAATTATGTTTAAATGTTCATTAACAACACTGTGTATCAGGTAAATGTAGAAATATTAACTTTACAGATTTTGAATGATTTTTTCATAGAAAAATACAGTATCAGCGGACTGGTAGCCGCAATGTTTACTCACAAATGGGCACAAATAAATGTTCTCAGCTTGCTCAATCAATTGTAAATAAATATGTTTTATCGATATTGACATATTGACATAAATCATATCAAGATCAGAAATAGGGTCGAGATTTATTAATTCCGAGTTTTTGTTTTATTTGAGTCAGCAAACATAAGCGGCAAAAATGAGGCTAAAGTCTCGTTTTGTATAAAAAAAATTTTTGCTGCAACTTTCATCAACTTTACTTTGTATATTTATAAGCATAAGCATGACCAAATCAAATCAAATCTTTATTGCTAACCAAGTGTATACATATGGTGTTAACATTTTTTTAAGGAACTTAAAAACTTAGACGCCCTTTTTAGACACGGTAATTTAATAGAGAGCTCCCAAATTATTTTAATTTAAAGCTATAAATAATAACGATCGAACCATTAACCATAGCGGAAACTATTCCGCTATGGGTAATGGTTCTACTACTAGTAGATCATCAAAATGTACATTTTAAGTTTCTGTATGTCCTGAGATATTCTTAAAATGTTTTGCTGAAACTGGCATACATTACCTTTAATTTTTCAAACTTATTATGGCGGTATTTAATGAGAGTAGTCTAGTTTTAACGAGCAAGCCAGTAAGATATCTCCGCAAAAATATTAGTCAAGAGATTTCTCTGTCATCTTTATATATTTAAATCTTCTGTGCGTGTGTATGTTATTGAACTCCTTTTAAACAGCTGGACCGATTTGGATGAAATTTTTTGTGTGTGTTCAAGTGGATTCGAGAATGGTTTAGATTTACAATTGGACCCGGTAGGTGGCGCTGCTATAGGGCTCCATCATGGGATACGGGTGTTCTTAAGCGGACGAATGATTTGTTTGTTTTGTTGCCATGGAAACTGTCAACGTTTTGTTTGTTTTGTTGTCATGGAAACTGTCAAAAACTATACAAATAGCGGCCTTACCGCTAAAAAGCAATTTCTTCCAGGCGACCATCATCTGGACAAAATAGTAAGACGTGGGCAGTTTATGGTGTTTTTCGTGTAGTACACGTAATGTTTATAAATTGAGAAGGTTTAGACCCAGAGGTCCCGGGTTCGATTCCCAGAGGGGGTTCATGTTTGTGTACTCGGTTTGGATGGTGGTAGGGCTTGTTTGTCCGTCTGGCTTGCTACCACCATCTCATCTAGATATGTCGCCACAACATCAATGTTTGTAGCATTGTTGTGTTCCGGCAGCTAGAGATAAGATAGCCAGTGCCTCACTAGTTGAGGATTCCGGATGAAGTGCGCTCCCACCAATTGTATTGCTTATCGTCACTTAACATCAGGTAAGATCAAGGCACTGTGCTTACCCGTAAAATATTTAAAAAAAGGTGTCACTCATCTCTGTCCCAAGCCATACGCATCTACGGCTTTCCCGCTATCCTGGTAATGTCGTCATTCCACCTTGCCACCTGACGACCAACGCTTCTATGTCCAACTCTTGGCCGCCACTCGGTAATTGCTTTGCTCCATCACCTCGTCTAGCAAGTGTCTGCCTAACTCCACTTGAGCCCCATCACCCTTCTATCGATATCTTGGACTTTAGTTTGTTGTCGGATTTCGGTATTTGGGACCTCGGTCTTGAAGTCTGATGCCGAGCATAGCACGCTCCATGGCCCTTTCTTTGTGCTACACTACACGTCTTTTTTCTTTAAACGTCATTTTTCTTTAAAATATTTTTTGATTCCCACAGTGTAGGCTTAGCTTTTGCTTATAAACCTTACACCCACAAGGTCAATTTAATAAACAACGTATTACTATGATCCTGACAACTATTAAAACCGTGTTCCGTACAGCACTTAATCCAATAAGTAAATCAAAGTCATCGAGCACATTTTCGGGAGTCTTGAGCGGCGTCGGAGTGAGCCCGCCACGCGCCACGCGTAGGGATGCTTGATATATATCGATATATTACAATATCGATAGTAGCGTCTCGATTTATTGAATCAAACCGATATGAACGAACCATCAAATATCGATATATAAAAAAGTCGATATATTTTATCAAATATCGATATATAAGCAATCGATATTTTTTATTAGATAAGTACATAAAATATCGTATCGTTTAATATATGGTTCACGTTGCGAGCGGAAGATGGCTGAATCAGCGATCAACTTAACAACAAAATAAAATAGATTAAGACACAAATACTGAATTTGCTATCAATAAACTCTTATTCTTCCTTTTATGATTATTTGATATTTTGGGATATATCGATCAAAAGTATGGAAAAACATCGCTAGCCACGCGTAGCCATCAGCCATTTAGCGGGGAGCCGCGGGACCCGTACGATTTATTGCGTTTTTGCTCTAATAAACACGTTACTGTGTAACGAATATTAATAACTTATTTCCCGGAGCGCCCGATGATATTCATTTTTATTATTGGCTGGTTTGTGGTTTGTGGCTGAGCTTAGCGGCATTCGGTTATGAACTTATGAGTCGCTAAAGCGTTTGTGTTGTTACTACAAGTTATTGTACCTGCGGACTTCAATTTCTACAATTAAAATAGTGAAAACACTCTTTGTTCGCAAAATGACGTGGTAATTGTGCGATTTTATAATTGTTCTCATGAGAAATGAGTATAGGAGATTTGTAAGAAAAATGACTCAAAGTCAGAGCAAAAATAAAAATTACAAGGATTTTGTGATGGCTTACAATCACGATCTTTAAAATTATCATAATATGCCTGATATAAGTTTGTTAAGACAAGAATTGCTCCTATCGAATACTAGATTCGATTGCAATCGCATCCCAAATAAAACTGTACTGTCTTCTATTCTCTGTTGTCGTATTTCTTTCCCAAATGGAAAAGATATAAAATAATTATTTCGCCGAGCGTTGAACAGGTGTACCTCCGCTCGCCACAAAGGCCCACTGCAGCCGCACCGTTTGCCGTAAACGCGCCAGTTTTCTGTTTGTATCGCGAATCACATTTTTCACGTGCCAGCAACAACGCACAGACATAAAGGTTTACGACAGACCATCATATTTATGGCGCGGGTATTGTGATATATTTTTTGTTGTGCGCATTAGGTTTTATCTGACTTTCCGCTAAATCAAGTAGCTACTGGCCGGTGTCAGGAAATACCCCCGCATACATCATCGCAGCGGATGCGACCGTTTTGGGGTTATGTCTTTATTCGGTGGGGCGAGGCCGCTCGTGCCCATTTGTCTTATCGATTCCACCTACAAATTGGTAATTTCTTTAGGCCTATGCGTGGGTAGTGAATGCTGCGATCCAAATAATGTTGTTATCTTGTACTAGGTTGTTCCGAAAATTGATAGCCACAGAACAAATACAATCTCTTCTTTCATGAAACTTCTTTGGATTGACGGCTAATTTCCACACAAACTTCTTTTGTGAAAATCACTGGCCACCAGTGTGTAGTTTTAAAAAATATATGTTTAAAGATTATCTGTCACTTTTCTTTTGTCTGACCTATCTATATATTTTGTTTAAAGTGGCTTCACTTTTTATTAATTTTTTTATCTTTCAAAGTTTAATTGTTCGCTTTATAACTTTTAAAAATGATTACGCCAACTTATAGGGATTAAGCTACTTTGTCATCAATTCTTTTATTAGAAAACGTTGAATCAAGACCTTTTATTTTGCAAACGCACATTTGAACGTTGTTAAAGCAAATCTTGCCAGACAAAGGCATTTAGTTAGGGCGAAATTGATAAAACACTGCTGACAGTCTCCCGCGGCGCTCGGCCTTTTCGACCCCGAAGTTAAAAAGGAAACGATAATATTTACTGCCTGGTTAGTTTTTGTATACTGTCTTTCGAGGGTGTAGCGAGTAAGGTGCATTCACAGTCTGTGGCTTTCGGCCCCGTAGAGTTCGATTAAGACGTCTCGCGCCCTTTTTTTCTGTAAAAAAGGGAAAATGAATAGCACAGGGCGGAAATATTACGGAGTAACGGCATTTCCGCGCGATAAATCGCCCTCCAATCAAAGGAACTCTGCGCTGTGTCCTGTCGTATTTCTTTATTAATGCTACACTTTATTTTATTGGACCTTTTTATCGTTCGCATTGTTGTTTGTATTTAGTTTAATTGATGTGCTCTTAGCGGACTTTTTGCGGAGTTTTGACGTTTTTATTTTTTTATTGAACTTGTTAAAGAAACCTCGGCCAAATTGGGCCAGATGGCAATGTGACGTTTTTTTAGAAAGTTGGTTTTCTGATGACAGACATCCACTGCTGGACAGTCTGGACACAGAGTCTGCCTTAGATATTATTCTGAAAGTCTACCATAGAATTTACACCTCAACATTTTTTTTGTTTAATTATTTTGTACGCTTTGCTTAGACTTACAAAATTTGAACCTTTCATAATGAGGAAGATATAATAGAATGCCATTAGCCACGTTAGCATTTAAGGCCGCCCCTTACTAAGCAAGTGGTTGTTTCTAGAATTATAATACTTTCAGGTCGTCGTCGTGTTTTCCATAAACAAAGTAGATAATGCAGTAGGTGGCCGGTTACCTGCCGTTATCTACGGGGGCGACTCAATCAGAAAATCGATACGGCACCGTGCGTCTATTACGGGCCGCTCCTTCGGCCCGAGACCTAGGGTTCACACTTAATAAATAATAGATAATAGATAATAAAATGTTTTTTGTATTAAAGTATGTTAATTTTTGTTGAGGCAATACTATGTATGGAAAGTAATCGACTCTTTGGTTACATTATTGTATATAATGTAATGAAGGAGACAACAAAGCTGAATGTAGTTAGTCCTGATAGAGCCACCATGAAAGGTTAAGTAGCTATCTACCCGTCTGCTTCGTAACTTAAGTACTATTATTTCTTCTGTGGTAACTTTTCCCAGTAGTTGGGCGAAAATGCAACTAAACTTCGATAAGTTTGATAAGCTGAGAATCTAATTGTATGCCCCAAGAAAAGTTATTTTAACATTAACCTTTTTTTATAGTCTCAATATGTAAAAATATAAGGCTAAGTGTGTAAAGATTTATGTTTTTTAAACGAACATTTGGCAGCCCTAAGCGCGTCACTAACTTGCAGAAGAACTTTAATAGCGTTCACACAACTGAGACACTAGAATATATCATTTTAAAGTAATAGATACAATTTGACAAACAACAGTTGCAATAATAGTGGATAAATACATTTTTAACGACGCCACAGAGACCTTGCGTCTATTTAGGAAAGGAGGTCATTTTACAATATGCAAACCGGAAAACATTTGTAAAATGACACTGGGTGCTTGTAAACGGACTATTTATTTTTCTTTTAAAGTTACAATACATTTCATAGTTTTATAAACATATTTTAACAGTAATGCAGACCACAACGCTAGTTACAGGTTGACATACACGTTTTATGTTTTTTTTTTATTTTTTTTATTTTGGACCACAAACAGGTTTACAATGTTCGATTTATAATATGACTATACATACTTATAATATATAATTTATTGTAAGCCCAACATCGCTGGTCACAATTTATGAATTAAGGAGCTGTTAATTAGGTATGTAGCTATTATACAATTTATTATTGCACAATAGCCTTGCATTTACTACTATCTCACTTGTTGGTAAAAAAGAGATGATGTAGTCTACTACGATGTAACTTGCTTGCCTAGAGTTAGATTACCTATATAGGTACATGGTTTTGTCACTACTTTAAAAATATTTAAATTTGATTGTCTCATATACGGGACTGCAGCACAGATTAGGTAATAGTTACTTCGTAAACTGCAGTCTGCTACAAATATACATATATCCATTCATTTTTAGCAGTAAGCATCCATAGACAATATAGGAAAAGCAAAATGGAGACGTCACCATTGATTTCCGGCTACGTCCGCAAAATGGCTCCCCACTGTTTGTTGTGAAAGAGACGTCAGGGCTGTCGATTAATTGCCATAGACTCATTATTGGTTATGTGTTATGGCAACACGGCCACCAAGATAGCTATTATTGGTATTGATGAAATGACCAGCGTGACACCGACGAAGGCTCGTGACGCCATTGTAGGCGGTTATCAGCTGCTATTTTAGATTGTAGCGTTTATTGCAAACATGTTCGACGAAGGAGTTTTTGTGGTCAACCGATGTGATTGAGCTGTTACTTTGTATGTTATTTTAAAGGATTTATGGACGGTATTATATAATCTTCATTATCTTTTCAGAAAAAAATATTTCAATATCCGATTAGGTAGAGAGGATGCTTCGATTTAAGACTATGCCGAAAATGACCCCACTCTTATTTTAATATTTTTTTACAAAATAATTGAGTCGGTATAACATCAATGTTTGCAGCATTGTGTTCCAGCAGTTAGAGATAAGACAGCCAGTTGCTCAGTAGTTTAGGATTCCGGCTAAAGTGCGCCTTCATATTCCACCTTCGGTCGTATCATCACTTAACATCAAGTGAGATGAAAGCCAAGTTAGCGTAAGAAATTAAAAAAAAACCTCTACAAAGGTTATTATTGTGCAAAGACATTTGACTTCCCCATCTCCACTATATTAAATTTCTTTGTTTTTGTGTATTGAGAAATTGTAAATTGGTGCGAATTCAATTTGCGTGCAAGGGGTTCTGTTCAAAAATATTGTTTTCTGATTCTCTTTATTTTAACATAATATTTGTCTTAAAAAAACCTAAGTCATCTAAGTAACCCTCAAAATCGCCACGTCGAGAGGTGATCAAGATCACGAAGCGAAGGTATTTACAACTTCGTGGTCAAGAGACCCAGTGCGCTAGAAAGTCAATTGTTTCATATAGATATTGGAAAATAAACAAGGGAGCTAGATATAGAATAAAGATTTGATTTTGTTTCAAACATTACTTTGTAACGTAAATTATTTAAAAATGGTACCGCGCGAAATCCCACGCGGCTCGTTTTTTTTTCTTTAGTTGATGGCTTCGAGCGATTAGCACATTTAGCCAGTGTCAAAGTAATTTTTCTTTCAAATAATACATAAATAAACAATATTTCTTTCTTGTATGATGATGATGAATTAAAATAGAAATGAGAAGTGAGAAATGATATACCCCCCAACCCCTCGAGTATCTCAGTAAAGATGTGGGGGCTTTACTAAGTCCTCACGCGGACTTCTTGAGAGAATTTGAAAAGTGCTGTTGCACTGTTTTGTTTTATTTGCCAACACTCATGTACACTCACGAACACTTAACGGTTAATAATCCACCATTATTTCACATTAATATTCGACATAACACAAATTTTAGAAAATAAAACAAAACCGCAAACGTGACTCTTCATTTTCCCGCCAAGAAGTCCGGCTCACTTTTTTATTATGGAAAGTTGACTGATGACTTTAAACAGCCTTTTCAGCATCACCGGACCTAAGACACACGGTTCACATAAAGAGTTTGCTGATGGCATCATACGCCTTCAGCTTTTTCTGCATCATCGGACAAACCAACCATTGCATTACTTCGAAGCGTCTTTAACGGCATCCGAGTCATCGTCAAAAACCCGCCTCGTCAAGAGTACTCGCTTTGTACACACGTCTGCACATGGCTATCACGAACTGTCAAATTGCCTCAATAGACTTTGAACTTAATGTATATTGCGACATGGTTGAACATTGATTGAAGAAATTTGACAGGTTTGGATAGGTTTATGTGCAAGCGTCTGTACAAGGGCTAGCTAAGGGCTTATCGTTATAAACATTTGACAAGAGCGGCCATTGAGCAGAGTTTATCGGTAGCCACCGCGCGTGACTCAGCATCGGCTAATGGTCATCGTGCAAGATGATTAATTATGGCCGTGTCGCGCGCCCATCCTGATGCCCCTGTAATGGGTCAATGATGAGAGCTAATTTCGTAAGCTTTGAGGAAGGTGTCCAGGGTGAGACTGTGAGGCTTTCAATCTTGTCCGTTGTTCTTACATAGAAAGATAGCTGTATATACATAGATAATACTTTAATTGTAATAACACTGAACACATGAAATAATTACAAATTGGCGGACTTTAAAGTAATTTCTTCCAGGCGTCCAGTCGAATGGAGAGAGCTTACTTAACTAACTGTAAAATCGGAGGTGCTAACTTTAAAAAAATTTAAAAATAAATAATCAAGTAATAGATAAAGTTTTATATTACAAACAAAAATTGTATATGTATTTATATGTATGTATGTATGTATGGTACTGGTATAATGTTTTTCTTTTTTTTTTAATAGGGGAAACAACAAGATTAACACAAATACAAGCAAAATTATTTTTGTACAAAAAATAGGTATTTATGTATGGGCCTGTTATTTTGTAATTTTAAATTGTTGCCTGTAAATAAACGAATTTATTTAGTTACTAGCTGACCCGGCGGACTTCGTACCGCATTTTTTAATATAGCCTATGTTACTCAACGCTAATGTAGCATTCTAATGGTGAAAGAATTTTTTGAATCGGTCCAGTAGCTTTTGAGTTTATTCGTTGCAAACATACATAGCGTCAGTGAAGTTCTAACAGTGCGTAAGTAAAAAATGGCTACTTTACAGGAGAGCGAAATAACTGTATTAAAGTGTAGTAACAAACATTAGAAGTATATATTTTTGGAAGAGGTACTTACAGTAAACCCTTTGAAGAAATTAAGGACGATTTCTGATTAGTTGAAACGTAGCGCGCGTTTGTTCTTTATCGAATCACGACAAAATCTTAAAAGCGCCAAAAATGACTTACGCACTGTTAGAACTTCACTGACGATAAGTACAAAAATACAAAGATTTCCTCTTTATAATATTAGTATAGATAGACTATCGTAGTGGCACGAGTGATCGACACCAGTTTCATCATCGCCAAAAAATTCATCATTCAAATTCATCATCATAATTCATAGAAATTTTACTTGATAACAACTAGGAAACCAGTAGCCTGTATTCAATTGTTGCTAGAATCATTATAATTATATAAAAAGAGTATTTAAAAATAAATTGTAAAATATCTTACAAATGTTTATGTCCCAAATGCTTAATGTTAAATACAATATTTTTGTTTTGTAAATAGAGACTCATTTGATCCCACAGACAAACTGAAACTACAGTTTTGTGGGACTATGGGAAATGTAAGATTTTGTGTATGATTAATAAATTAATAAAAAATAAAATATATATATAGGTATAATCAGTTGCTGTTCCCTAAAAAACCGATCATACGTTGATCATAAAATTAAATAAGAAAAACAGTTTGGCGCTTTAATGCGATTTCTTTTAGACAATCAGTCAGTCGGATGTAGAGAACTAATAAAGTTTAAAATCGGAGGTGCAAACTATTTAATTAGAAGAATGTGTGTTTTTAAGTATTTAGTTGGTTTACTTATAGTATGAAGCCTACTAGGGACGAATTCACGTTGCTGGGAAAGGCTTCACAGAACCCTTTCACTTCTCTCGATCCTTACGTCTTCCCCTCCATTCCTAAAATCCAATAAGTTTTCAATTTGTAACATTTTTAATATTCACCATTCTATATGTAATAATTAGTTTTTAATTGGATGTAGTTTTAGATTAGGTAAACTTTAACATGGACGCTAATCGTGTTGGGTATACATGTTTTAGATAGGAATTTAGCTCTTATACAATTTATCATGCTTTTTTGTTATTTTTTAATTTTTATCTGTTTACCGCGAACCTGCGTTACTGTGTACCTAATAAATAAATAAATAAATAAAAGCAGAGAGAGTCAATGTAAAAGTCAAAGTCAAATATTTTATATTCAAATAAACTTTAGAAAAGTGCTTTTGAATCGTTCAAACAATTTTTACTCACTGCCCATTCAGGACATCTATTTTTAGCTGTGGAGAAGAATGTACGTGTGTGCAGCGAAATCATCTCACCAATTACTTATGTGTTTTATACTTGATTAAATCAGAAGTTTCGTGTTGTAGTCACGACAATTTATCGCTGTGACTGATTGACCACAATTAAATATTATGAAAAGCTGTTGGCAGTGACTGAGAATACAGCGATATTGTGTATCTAACATATATCATAACAATAGGTAGTGTTCGTACAAACGTGTTTGTTTCACTTATCTTATCTAGTTGGACGGCTGGAAAGAGTGCTCACTACTCGCTTACACTTAACCCGTCAGTGGTGACGTCCATGCCTATGAGAATAGACGGTTAGGCTTTTTGGAAATGTTATTTTTCTTCTTTCAATTAAATCAAATTAATTTTGACAATCGGTAGCCTATTTTAGATGTTTTAAATAGCAAAATCAGGGACCTCATTGGCTGATCAATCGTGCAACAGATTCTACTATTGTACTAGAATAGATCGCCGTGTTACGTTGTAAAATTGCTAGCTAATAACAATGATAATTAACTATATGACAATTTCATGAACTTTACAATTCATAGAATATTATAGATTTTCATTAATTATTACAAATATTGTTACGACCTCGGAATTTATATTTCTTATTTTCAGCAACCGGTATTTTCAATGATTAAAGAAAGCTATTGGACTTTAAATATCTACAAATATTTGGTCACCAATGAGGGGTTAAGCAGTTTGTTAGGCTCAGTGTACACATTTTTTCCTGAAAAAAAAAAGATATATACTTAACGAGTATACCTACTCAAAGCTTTTACATGACTTCTTGTTATCAACCTAAGCTAGTTGTATACATTTATATAAAGGCATTGTATTTTACACGTACCGATTAAAATAAAATAAAATAGTTGCCAGAAAACAGTTCAATCAGTTAATTTAACATAGAGAAAAGTAGTTATAATTAAATTAAACCACCGGAGACGTAGCTTAATCCCTTTATTGATCATAGCTACCGGTCATTTAAGTTTTTTTTCTTGACCGACCGTTCTTGAAAGGTGTGTAAGGATGAATTATCCAAAGCATTGATGTACGTTTCCGAATGATAGATACACTAGTGAAGGGGAAATCAGATTGCCGCGGGGGGTCCCGGACTGACAATAGCATTCTCTGGACTTCGTCGGGACTTCGGGACGACCAAAAAGGTTTCGCCCCGTAATCGATTGTTCGCGAGGACGGACAGAAACAATTTATATTTCCGATTAAAAAACTCAAGCCAACTCTGCGTAGCACGTTAACACTTTTTCAATAACACCTTTCACGGTAACTTTGAGAGCTTTTTAGCAACACATTGTTTGATAAGCCTGTGTTATAATCTAAATTGCGCTAATCCTTCATCCTTTTCGTACTCGCTTCTTTGAAATTCGGAAGCAATAGTATCTTTTGACAAAACGCGTCGGCAATTCTATTAATTGGTTCCTTTATGCGTCCGGAAAGGACCCAGGGACCCACGTCATCGTTCGTCGCGCCTCTAAAAGGATTTGCAATAGCCAAACTAAAGGCTTTTATATGCCACTGTTGTATTCTTCTTGCGAGACAGTATGTCGCCGGTTTGGGAGCGAAGACAAAATTCTGAATAATTTCTGAAGATCATTTTGCAAGCGTTGGAGGTCTTTGCGATTGAATTTTAAATTGTATCAGCATATTAACACTTGTTATCTTAAGAAAAGAAAATTATATTAATGTTAACTGCTGTTTTGGAATGCTAGCCTAGACTTTAACCGGTCATGATCAAACGCCGATTAAGTGACCAGTCAGTGCGATTTGGCTGAAACGTCGGATACTTAAATACTCGTAGATAGGTACTTATGTCTGATACCTATAATAAGTGCATAAAATAGAAGCTTGATAAATCATAATAAGGGTAAAACTTTACTTGAAAAAAACCAACCAGTTTCAGGATGCTCGGGGGGGGGGGGGGGGGGGAGGTAGCTCAGCGGTCAGAGCATTGGACCGGTAAACCAAGGGTCGTGGGTTCGATTCCTACTCAAACTTCCTGAGACTGCTTTTTACCATTGAAAATGGTTATCAGATGATCGCCTAAGACGTATTTTTGGCCATAGCTCTGAGGATTTTGGGAGAATCGAGATGGAAATAGTACCGAGAGTTGAGGAATTTATCGAGACACGTGTGAGCGTTTGAATAGCGTTGGAAAATCGGCTAGAAACTTTTTGTGGAATTTTGATAAATGTAAAAAAAACGGGTTTTTTGGGGGGGTGTTTGTATACTATATAGTAAATATTAAAAAAAAAAAACCGACTTAAGAAAAAATTAAAAAAAAGGGTCCTAGGATATTAAATTAGCTACATGACGAAAAAATTTTTAAAATCGGTTAATAATTGTTACCTGTAAGTGGTCCCTCTAGATTTGGTACGAGTATTGTAGAAAAACGGGTAAGTATTTCAGTATATAAAAAGTGATGCTACATCAGTTTTGATATAAAAGGTCACTTTTTATCAACTGCAAATATTTTGACAAAACATCTAATTATATCAGAGAAATAAGGCTTTAGCATTTAAAAAAAATGCAGGCTAGTTTTTTTTTAACTTTTCCTGACAAAAAAATTGTAATATTTTTAAGAACGGCCTCTCTGTCGTTTTTTTTAATGAAACTAGGGGCACGTGTGAGCGGTGAAGGCATTGCGGCCTCTCTATTTCGGCTCCTTTGAATTGAAACTACCGAAAGTGCTTTATTTTTCTTTTTAATCGAAATGTCTTTTGGCGTTTTTCTTGAAAACTAGCGTATAATATATGTTGTTGAATTTATCCTCAAAATATTTGCAGTTGATAAAATGTGACCTTATATTATATACTATACTTTTGATTTCTTTGATTATTGACTGATCGTCATGGTAATGGTGTTATAAGATGCGGATGCAGGCGAGAAGTGCATTCAAGTTGGAATTGTATTATTTAAAATAAAATGTTTTTTTTTTCGCAAATTGTTGTATTCATTTTCAATGCTCCGATTCTTGCGGAGACTGCGAAATATGTGAATTTTTCTAATAAAATTTATCTCAACTACATATAGGTAGCATTGTAATTGTAAAAATTAGGATTTTTTTTAGGCAAACTTTTTTTCAGTCAAATACGTAAGTAAGTGTAAGATTAATACCTATGAATATATCTCTGACTTTAGAAATATTTGTTGTTGCTGCAAGTAGTTAGGTTCCTATTAGGTGTAATTAGAAAACCTTCGAAGAGGCGCGTAGATATTCGCCACGATAAGAAACGATGATCTTATCGTCGCATTGAAGTGTCTATACAATACGGGTGATAATAAACAATATTGATAACAATAATTAATGTCTATCTGTTTGTATTGTTTGATAAACGTTTATCAGAATAATTGGTATTAGCACTTAATATAAAGACTTCGCTACCTACAAATTTTCCGATGATAGGTTCTTCGTAAATCCCAGGCAATAGTTTAGATAATACTATACTATTCGTTATCATGTGCAAATACCACAACTAAAAAAGTCTTATGATTATCTGAATCTGAGCTCTGAAAAAATATTTTCCCTTATATTTCAGAGCTGATGCTATTTTATTTATTTTGTACCCGTTTTTACGAAAATTGCGCGGACGGAGGAGTATGAAATTTCGCACACTTATAGTTTATATAGAGAAGTTTATCCTAATGTTAATATTTTTTTTAATTATGCATAAAAAATACATTAAATCAACAAAAACAACATTACACACACTACCATGTATTTGATACACACGCATATGTATTTGACACACACGTATTGTTTGTCTTTAATGCGGCCGACATCCGTCATGTCAATGCCAATCCAAACTCACATTCTATCTTTTTTAATTTTTCTACACACTGGTGTACAGCCTAACAATAGATAGGAGTACCTATAATAAGTTTATTAGTAAGGTAATATTATGTCTCATACCTGTTTTAATCTAAGTTAATATGTAGTTAACGTGTTTCCACGAGAACGCTGCCGACAAACTGTACTACAGTTTGTCGGCAGCGTTACAGTTACGTACAGTTTGGCAGAATGTGAGGTCAAATATTTTTGTAAAATTTCTAACAAATAAATAAAAAAAAAAGATCACCTAAACAGTAAAAGTTAAGTTAGGTTCCCACCTTAAACGTTAAACATACCAAACATTATTTAATAACTATTCAGCTGTGAACTGTGTCAATATTAAACATTTATTTTTAAAATCACAATTTTTTTCTGACTCTCCTATACAAAATCCGGGCGGAATGAAATCAAATGGCCACATTACATGTTAGGGGTACGATCACAATGAAATATGGAGTCGCACATAATCTCAAATGACAGTTTATTCAGTTAAACAGACACCCGTGATGGAAGCCAGTACGTGTAATAGTATTCTCTAGAGGCGTTCATTCATAATATGTTATTTCACGTGAACATTATAAAGTAAGATTGTAGTTCGCCAATTCGCTGAACGGAGGGAGGAACAAAATAAAAAGACTGCAGAAGGTAATCTTCATACATACCGCGCTCGAACAACGCTCTCGTAGACAACCTCTCACGAACACGTGATCTCGGAACAGGGGGTCGACCGCCTAACTCTCTCGCTTTCGATCGCTTTGAAGGCGAGGCGAGGAGAAGGCGTCATCTTGTCATTTCAAAGCAATATGAAAGCAATATCGAAAGCTATAGGCTATAGCTTTCGATATTATTCGATATTATATTTCGATATTATATTAGAAAGCGAGGCGAGGGCCTCGCTTTCAAAGCGATCGAAAGCGAGAGTGTTAGGCGGTTGGGGGGCAGGTTAAGGGTGCGCCGACCAAAAAAAACAAAAAGTGTAGCTACGGTTAAGTTGATATAATTAAAAATACTAGCGTATTACATAAACAAAATATATATTTAGTATCAAAGGGAACGTGTTTACAATTAGTAATTATAATTAGTAATTAGTAAATTTACAAGTAGTAATTTAAAGTTGGGCAAAAATCATAAAAACGAGTGGCGGCGTTTAGTTGATTTCTTATAGTTTATCTAAATTATTGTACCTCTGATTTTGTCTAAACAACCACCAATGTCTAAACTACAAATCGTCCGTCTCACATTTTCAATTTATCAAGCGGTTATTTAAATTATAATTTTTCATTAAGCACCTTAAATTCCCCATACAAAACTAGTATGGCCGCGCGGCATCAAACAAATATGGACGAAGACATTTCAAATAAAATATATGACACATATCACTTACGGACGGCGCACCCTTATAACAGTTTGAGCGCAGCTGAGTGCCTAATGTGAGTTTTGTTTACTAGACTGTTTAAGATAACGTTTACGAAAATGAAAATTTGTATGGCAAAATTATAACTCTTTTCGTATGTCGCCGGGAAGCGCTGCTTCAATGCCATACTAATAAAACTCACACTAGGCACCCTGTGGCGAGGTTCCGTGACCGTGAGAGGTTGTCTATGCGTGCGTTGCGCGTATGTGTGAAGCTTACCTTCTGCAGTCTGTTTATTTTGTAAGGGAGAGTTGTTTTGTGTACAAATGCGGTTTTATGCAACGGTGTGGATGCGTGAAATTGATTCCGATCCGCACACGGGAAGGCTCTGCGTGCCGAGGTGTGATTGCCTCCATTCATGAAGATTGGTCATTCACAAAAATTTACAACTCGCTCGCTCGTACTATTCGAGTATATAAGCAGCGCGGCGCAGGTAGAAAGCCTATTTGTGAATGAATCCCCATTAATGCCTTACACGTTCAAAGCTTAGTTCATCTTCACTTCTTTTTAATAGAAAATAGAGAAGATTTTTTATTTGTTTTTTTTTTTAATTTCGAGTATCCCCATAAATAATGTAGGCGGACATAGCGCTGACATAGTCCTGCAAACTTATTATGGGTAATGCTATAAGTAAATGAATTTAAAATACATTATTACTAAAATGTTTAACATAAACTTTTTTGTAACATTTATTATCCAAAAATAACGAGTTCTATAAAAAAATTCTTAGACAATAATGTCAACATTTTGTTAGGTAACTCAAGTAAGCGCGTAAACGAGCACTGCACATTGACATATAAACTCGCATTTATTTCACAAATTATATAATCCTGACCTTTCGGAGACTCCCTGTGACGGACTCTGCAAATAGTTCAAAAATATCAGCATAAAATTATACTTAAAATGAATGTGAGTCGATCGATACGATTCGAACAAAGTATTTCAACAATAGAAAGTTATGATTCATAAACGCTGACGCAAAGTCCCTGTCTAATAGTACTGAAGTTAAGTGACACTTTTTTGGACTTAAATTTGCTAAGACACGGCAGGACATAACTAAATGAGTAATTCCTCAAACATGCTCTTTGGCGGTCAATGGCGAACACTCAGAACGGCACTTTCAATAGATGGCCATTTTCTTCACAAGTGTTTTAAGCAAAAAATCTTAAGTCAGGTACGATCCGGATGCGAATGGACCGTACGGGCAGTTCCCACGCGGACAGTTAAAAATGTTTATGAAGTGTCTGGTCATTTGTTTGTGCTATTGTTTGCCCTAAGGACGGAAAGGACAAAGCGCCACATGTTTGGCTGGTGTCAATGAAGTAATTTAGGCAACAGATGTTGGGGTTTTGCATGTTTGAACATGATTTACTATTGTAGTTGCAGATAAGGAAAATATGCAAAATGGCCTTTACAGATTTGACAGGGAATAAAAAGTAGAGATTTTTTTTCATATTTTTCAGCGAAGAAACGCCTTAGTCTTGTGGTAAGTGTAAGTAAGACCATAGTGGACCTCACATATTGAAACCTCAACTACGGAGGAGCTTGTAATCTTATCCAGGCGGACTTAAAACAAGCTCTTCCACCGACATTACCAAGTACCTACCTATAATAATGTACCTCGCTACTGGGAATTGCATTCTACACCTCTTAGTCTGACACCACTAGACCTAACAGGTGGTGGTATATTAAGCCTACATTATTAAGTACCTAACTACTGCCTAATTACCTAACTTTATACAAATCTACGAAAACGAATTATTTTTATAAGATTCCCATATAGCATTGGCAACAGATCAATGTATTAAGGTGCAAATATGGAAAATATGCTACCTACTACTAGGTACTTAACTTTACTTTACTATGAAAATATATACATAAAACACAAACATGCTTTTAATAGCTAATTACCTAGGCACCCAAAACTGCAAAATCTTCACCTCATGTCATTAATTAAACTTCACTTTTAATTAAGCTTTAGTTCAAGAAACATCGGTCTAGGTTAAAGAGCAAACTCATTAAAACTAAATAATAAAGATAAGAAATATTAAGCCAAACGGACGCCATAACTCTCAAAGCTAGACAGCTAATTACCAATGTAACTAGAACATTGCGCACTTCAAAGAACCACCAGTATATTTCTCTAGCTCCAGTTGTTAATAGTTATAACAAGAGTTTATTGTTTATATCACAAAGGATAAATGCCGAGTGCAGGACCACAAAATAAGGAGATTGCCGAAAGTAAGCTTCATACAAACGCGCTAGCTAGAGCAACGGACACATAGACAATAGCTCACGGGCACGGAATCTCGCAACGCTGCGCTTGGACTGTCCCGCAGGTTTATTATCGAAAAAAGCAACCATTGCAAAGCAACCAAGCAGCAAAGTAATCATCGCTCGCTTAGTGCATTTGCGATTAAAATGTATGTAACAGTTTACATACTATCGACAAATTTTAAAGATATCTACCATTAGGGCGATTTTTCTGTGCAGGGGTCAGTGACTATACCCGCCCCTTTTGTTTTTGACAAATTTTCTGGATTTTTTTTAAATTAAATATATTTTTTTAATAAATGTATTTCTAAAACAAATGGCTTTGACAAAAAAAATGGTCGGAGGGTTTAGTATTGGTCATTCTATGGTCATCTTCATGGTAGGCGGAGTTAACCACGATCGCCACGTTAAGGCAAAAATGTTTGTAACTGGATATCCTTATTTGTCGAAGAGCGATTTATGTCGTGTAATACCAATTTATCAACCGCAACCAGAGTAGTCGCATTGCAATTAACAACTAGTTTGCTTCGGTAATAAGGCTGCCGAGCTGTTCCGAGGTCGGTGTCCGTGCAAGCGGTCTATGTGCGCGTTGCTCGAGCGCCATATGGTATGTTATAAGCTTACCTTCTGAGTCTCCTTATTTTGTAACACAACTGCTTGCCTAAGATCAAATTTCGTTACACCCAAACAATTGTTAAGTGGGTCTTTGATATTTACTTTGGCAAGCACGCGCATTGCTTTTCAACTGCGTCAGGTTTTAAATAACGATACGCTTCTTGGTATAATGAAAGGAAGTGCTTGTTACAGTACCATAGTACCTACATAAGGCATAGCTGGAACTTTGATCGTGTTACAAAGGTTGCGCCATCGTGTAGGTGTTGCTTTTATATTATTTTTATTCCATAACGTAGAAGTACTAGGTCTTAATCTCGATTAATGATAGTATTATGTGTTGAAGGTAGAAGCTCACTTGACCTGGAATCTTCACTATCGAGGAACTGGTAATTTTACCTCTTATTGCTGGAACACAACAACTAGTAAGAACCGCCTCTGTGGTCTAGTGGCTAAGACCACCGGTTTAGACCCAGAGGTCCCGGGTTCGATTCCCAGGGCTTGTTTGTCCGCCTGGCTAGCTACCATCATCTTATCTAAATATGTCGTCATAACATCAATGTTTGTAGCATTGTTGTGTTCCGGCAGCTAGAGATAAGATAGCCAGTGCCTCACTAGTTGAGGATCCCGGGTGAACTGCGCTTCCATCACTGGCCTTATCATCACTTAACATCAGGTGAGATCAAGGCACTGTGCTTACCCGTTAATATAAAATAAAAAACTACATTATTGACAACCAACTTGGACAAGATAATAATAGCCAGCTAGTCAGGCTTAAACGGAGCCCTACCACCAACAAAACCTAGTACAATATTTATACCCGCTGTGAAATCGCATCTGGGACATCTGACCACAAAGGTAACGCATCTACCTATTTCACAAACGCCTTCAGACTTCGCACTACGATCAAAAGTACTATGTAACTTGTGCGTTGCCGGGATTATGGAGAAGTAATCGACAGGGTAACTAGGTGCTCTCATAATTCTATGACAAAATAATTTTTAATCGCCAAATATTAATTATTGTACTATGGTATCGCAAAAGCCATTTCCTGCATCCGCCGTACGGAAGTGTGGTGGGCTGTTTATCCAGCGTGCCATTCAACACACTTACAGCGAAACCGTTCGACCACCCATTGAGCACGCTTCGAGTAGCCACTACTCGCGGTTAGTATGAAACACGAAAGTTCGGGCTGGCACATGGTAGATAGTGAAAGAAAAGAAAAGATAGTCATATGACGTTCTTTACTGTGAATTGTGGTCAGTCTTGCAAAATTTAAATGAAACATTTTACGCGTTTATTATCCCAACTTTTCGAACCCTTTCCTGCAGGGTCCATCCGTGTTCACTGAGTAGATAATATCTACCCATATTATGCGTATCTATCTATGTGCATTATTTCAGTGTGTAGTCGTCACGTTAATTTTAGAAAATATTGAATTGTTATGTAGTATCTTTAAATTATAAAGATGAATGAGAACCAAATATTATTTATACCCCATGTCATGTAGACAAGACGTTGATAATTATTGAAGTCGAGAAACTGACAAATAACTATATTTTTCTGAAAAAGTCTGAGACATAATAACATGTTTTTTGAGCGATTACCTGATGACCTAGATTGCGTTTTAAACAAAAAAATCCGTCAAGAGCCATCTAGAGCCGCCTAGAGATTGTTTATATTTCTAAACAATGGTTACACGATAAGACGCTTTATAAAGCTAAATAAAAAGAAACGAAACAATAACGAACAAAAAAACTATGCAATTCGGTTTCTGCGCAAAAAACGTTATAAATATTTCCGCATTGCGTTGTTGCAAATACTACAAATCTTTCTTCTTTCATCTATGCTTTGAATGTGATAAAAATATTTTTAGCCCGCCTTCAGAACTCACAGTAAAGTTTTAAATAAACTCTCAAATACTCAATTGTCAGTTTTCAAGTTGGCTTCCTTTAGTTTAAGAAACTGTTTTTTAAACACATTTGATTCTCATCACTTATTGTAAGTTCGAAGTTACCTCTGAACCAAAAATACATTTTAATCCTTGAACCACATGTCTTTGTTAATTTTTTTATAGGTATATTTGTCATTGTGGTGATCTAATACTTTCTCCTCGCCGATCAACTTTTTATCACCTTGTGACAATCAATGGTGACAATAATACGAAGATGTAAACGTGTTTACTTCACTTTGATCCTTGACTACTAAGAATGCTTTTATTTAAAACAATATTTATTTCATAATAAAAAAATCTTTAACCAAAACAAGCTATTACAAACATGATCTGAGGTACAAACATACCAATAATACATTATAGTTTTACGTGCTAAAATTATTTTGCGATATTTGGCACTTTCGTTAGAGACGTCACGTTTGAAACGAGTTCGCCCGACAGTCGAGTATTCCGACAATGGCCTACTAACCAAATTTTTTTCAGGAACAATATAATTTATTTTTAATTGATCGTTTCAATGGCACACATTTTGTATGAGTTAGGCCGATGTTTGTTATGCTCGATGGCACCGGTGAAGCGTGCCAACATTTCTCTGACCTTTATTTCAATATACACTGTTCTCGTTTTTTTGACGGTCACATTATTTTTAATCCTCATAGTACGAATTCCAATAGACATTCGATACATTTCGTAAAAAAAATAACAAATAAATTCGTACTTAATGTTTAGTAGAGAAACAGATTATGCTTAGTTTACTGTAAAATACTACAAAAAAATAGTTGACCTTGCCCTATAACTGAAACTTCTTAATATGTGTTGTGTTACTTTTAGTGCGACTTCCGAAGTAAATTAAAATCATAAAATTATAGGTTATTACTTATTTTGTAATTAAAATATTTGAGGCCAACTAACTTATTTATAAGCATTTTGGGGCAGTACTTCGCTGTCACCGTACTCAAGTTATGCCCAGTAAGGCTCATTCATCAGCGCACCTTTAATTCTTACTGCATCACGCTATTGTGAACGGGCGTTATTCTGTAAACGTCCCTCATTATAAAACCACACTTTGTATAAAAATATGTGCTCGAGTATAAAGGTAAACACTGTTTTTTTCATACGGAATAGAGAATGGATGTTTAGGTCGCCAGTGACAGTCGCTACAAAGGCACAAAGGAGGATGATCTTGAATGGCGACCGCACACTTGGTGCGTATAGACCGAAGGTGCTGATGAGTTATGGCAAAGGCTAACTGGACAAGAAAAAGTGTGTTCAAAGTATTGCATGATCATGATCATGATCTTTTTTATTTTAAATACCTATAGATTACTTTACTTTGGCTATTTTATGTAAGTAATTTGAGAGTGAGAACTTATTGCTGAATTTACAGATTTTTCAGGAAATCTACTTAACAAAAGTAGTTAACTGACTGGCTACTAAAGCAAGTCATAATTTGTGTATTTTATATAAGAGAAATAATAAATTGATCCACAAAAAAATAGTAGGCACCTAAAATGGTAAGTTAGCATCTAAATAGTAGTTTAGGTGCTAACTTTGTATTTTTAGGTGCTAACTTAGTATTTTTGTGGGTTACGTTAGGTTACTTTGGTGATCGATTAAATACAACCCTTTATATAATGTTACAATGACATTAATAAATTATATTAGTTATATAAATATTAAAAACATATTGCTTAATCTACTTTTTAAATAAGAATCTCATTCATTACCAACATGTTTGTTTTCAAATTTTATCCGCTACAAGTTTTTGACCGCTTATTATTTTAGAACGAACGCACAGCCATGTTGTGATTATCGAGCATCGAAAAGATTTATCTGTACGTTTGAAATATATCTAAGATACAATATCGTTGATTTTTATGGCATGCTGGTTACTACTGGTTAGTTTACTACTGTTGATAAATAAATAAAGGAGTTTATTTTTCTTAGATAAACAGAGATAAAGAATTTCAGTGATTATTGTTTATTGCAACAAATTGCCTACTTTTAGTAGATTTAGCTTTTAAAAGAATTGATAACATGCTGGATTTCCAGGCTGGGTCTGTAAGGTTTAAAAAATCACACATTTCAGTTCAGACCTTAAAAAAACAAGAAGTAAGTTTCGCTCACCTGTTAAGAGTCAACAGAACGTAACTGAAGTTGCATCTGTCTGCATCTATCATTGAAAGATAACGCCAAATCCACATAAAAGGCAGCGCGGTCTTGAACAAATATTTCTTTTTTGTTATAAAATTTCAATTGCTGATCGCGGCGAACGATAAAAAGGATCACACCCACTTTTCTGCGATTGCTTCCCCGCCCATCTTGGGGCTGTTCGGATCGTAAGCTATCTGTAGAATTTATTGAATCGTCGCCATTGTTATCTGATTGATTAATTGTAGGCGCTGTGGTTAAACGTTTATCACTGTGCTCAAACCTAGCTTAAAGCTACCTTGGAAATACAAAGAGCTCAAAAGATCAAACAGCTACTAGGCCGAAGCCCTGTGGTTGTTTGATCCAGTTCAAAAAATAATGGTTAGGTCGCCAGTGCAATAACGGTTGCCCAGAAGGTTTATTGAATTTAAAAAAATCTTGTGCCTTTGGAAATCACCTTGGTCGCGATTGTGCTGGTAAGATAGGCTAACGTGGTAGGTTATTTACTAATATCTATAAAATATTTGATATCCTTCAACAAACAAAGCATACTGGTGACTGTTTGCACCATTTTAATGCCTGCGGGAAATGTTCTCCTGTTCAGTACGTAGCGCAATAACATTTAATTTATTTGAGCGTCTCCATCCTCTTTCAGGCAAAAGAGCAAGACGGCAATATTTTCAGCCATATAAGCACTACACTTTAACAATAACAAAAGACTGTCGTCTCTATTAGCTACCTAAAGAAACGGGGAGCGCACGACGGAGATAGTACATGGAAAATAAGAACATAACATTATACATCGACTTTTTTTTAATTTTTTTTAAAATTTGCTTCTAAAGTTTATGTATATGTAGGGATAATGAAAATTAGGGCTTTAGCATAGCGAGTTAAAATAACTATAAACGTCTTTATGAAACATACGAACATACTTTATTAATTAATTCTTTTATTCCTTTGTTTGCACTACATAGCAACCCTACTAAGTCTGTGCTCTACATTTTTATTCATTCAAACACTCTCTGACATTCCTTGCGTTCCATTCCACATCATTCCGTTTACAAGCAGTTGATACCACCAGAATTTGCCTTTGCAAAATTTCAAAAACTTTGCGTTTAAAATTACATTTATTGATCGCACCCCTTTATACTTCAAACCAGGCTATTCCATTATTTATCTTTTTTAATCTTCAAGTGATAGGGTAAGTTTAATAAATATGCTTACAATATACATGAATCTTTCTTAAGAAGCTTCCTATGTACGTCTAAACAAAATCTATTTGTATTAGAATTCAATTTGTTGGAAGCATCTAACTTTTTTGCGTATACCGCTGCACGCGATCTCATAAAGCCTTGAAAATCCGTCTCGAGTAAATTGAAATTGGAGTGAGAAGGCATGCGACGAGGTTGTATGCCATTGTTTTCGACAGAAAGGGACGGAAACAATAGGAGTGAGAGCTCAATAACGAGCCATCCAAGGGTTGGCTGTTTCTCTTACAGGCCTGATACTCGGGGAAGGCAATATGTGGAGATTTATGTGCCTTCCACCCATGTACTGGGAATACTTACGAGGAGACTTAGGGAGCAACTTATTTCCATTGTTTCTTCCTACTTGCTGATATGTAAGAGAAAATACGTTGAACAAATAAGACTACGTAGATCAGCTTGTGACTTTGATATATTTTTACAGAACTAAATAATGTGCAGACTAATAGATAATTCGCTTGTACCTTCAGAAGATACAGAAAACCATTAATCTTATTTGACTTTTTGCAACAGCACACATTGCAGGTATTACGATGGATGTAGGGCTGACTGAATTTCACTATCAATTATTAAAAAAAAGAAAAATATTTCGTAATTTTTTTCCTTTTTGTAATATAAACAAAAGTCTGGTTGATCTAAAAGGTATATAAGGTATGACGAAAAAAAATTCTCGTCACGGTAGCTCAGCGGTCACAGCATTGGATCGGTTATCGAAGGGTCGTGGGTTCAATTCCCACTCGAGCTTCCTGAGGTTGGTTGATTTTTTTTGTGAAATTTTATCTTGTCAAAAATTAGCAAACAATTAAAAAAAGCTGGAATCTTTACTTTTACAAAACTGACAAAATTACACACAAATACTATAATATTACGTTTACGACTGTTCATTCATTATGTAAAACACGTTACCAAAGATAATATTTCAGAGATAATGGCACGATAAAGCACCTAACTAGCTGGAGACGGGAGGGCGCCACCGTCGTCTAACGAGGATGGATGGGCGCGGATATTGCCGGCGATAATCCTCTTCCATCCGCCTCCACTCAGATTAACTATCCTCACCTCGGGAACGACCTTCCTAATTTTAAACGAAGGTTGTTTGGTTGTGGCGCCCGCCGCGGAACGAGGAAGTGCGGCGGGTCGAACTTGGAATTCCTGGGTTGAGTCACTGTAACTGTACCAAATGCCAAATGTACAAACACAAGGATTGCTTTATGTTATTGAAGCGACCGTATTTTGAAGTAGTTTAGTTGTAAAAATACTTTTCTGCTTTCTAAAGTTTGTCTAAACTTACATTTATACAAAATACTCTCCTGTGATTTATATCGAAAATTATAAATCACAAGAAGAACCATTACCACAATTACCAATTAAAATTAAATACACGTTTGTTTGAGTTTTACTATGACTATGAATTTACTCTATCCTTATAAACTTATTTAATAATTTATTTTCAGCATTAACTATGTATACATATATACATTACGCGTATTTATATTAAGCTGCATAACGAACAGATTAGTTTTAGGTACTAAATAAAAAAGTAATATTCATGTGCCGCTCCCTCAGAAGCCGCCGCCGGCGCCGGTCCCTCCCACTTAATCTCCAAGTATCAGTAACAAATTTAATATTTACTCTCAGTGACTTATCCTTATAAATCGTCGACAATATTAAAACCACCAGTACATTTTGATTGTTGTAACCCGGCCACCCCTGCAATTTCAATGTTTGGTGCATGTTATAAGCGGAAAGCACGTCTAAGCATATCGCGCGTAAAAACAAACTGGGCTATCATTCAAAATTTGCGAATGTGGCCATGACTTAGTTAGATTTTTAGGTGGTTAAATTTTCTCTGCAACATCTTTCTTAAAGTAAGTGATAGGGAAGACCGAGGATGATTGTCTAGTTTTTTACTAAATCATACATATTTTTTAGTTTTAATACCTAAAGACAATAAAACCGCATTAATTGATAGAATAACTATTAAACTTATAAAGAAATATAATATTTAGCTTTTAATTAATATAATGCTGATGATTAAATGCATTTTACAGAACACAAACTCTTAGTCAATCTACCCCTAGTCCTGGGTAGGTAGACTAAAATGCCCGGGGTAAGTGGACTTAAGAGGCAAGTAATAAATTTTAATATAATTACATTTATATTTTAATATAATTGAGCTCTTTTTAATAGAATCAGACAATTAACAGTCTTTAATATCAGAAGAACAATGTTTGCATTCAAACATTATATTACTTGTTAACTAACTATTCAACCAACCCCGAAAGAAATTTGTCTATCAGCCCCAAACGCCATTTTTAGTTTTGATGGCATGGTTAAACTAATTACTACTATCGACTTGAAAAATAATATATGAAATATTATTAATATGCACTTATGAAATACTCTGACTAATAATATAAGTAAACTAAAAAAAAATATATTAAAAATACTAATAAAAATAAAAATACATGCAAATACTAGCTAACAAATGTTTTTTGCTAGTTTTCGTAGGCGTATTGAATTGTTCATCTTCTTTCGTACGTCATTTAGATCATCATCATCATCATCATCATCAGCTCATTTTATGTCCCCACTAATGGGGCACGAGCCTTCCCTATGGATGAATAGGGAGAACGGGCCATAAACCACCACACGGGCCCAGTGCGGATTGGTGGTTGTTAACGACTGCTAATGCAGCCGAGACCAACGGCTTTACGTGCCTTCCGAAACACGGATGAGCTTGAGATGATACATTTTTGGTCACACATCCGATGACCGGCCTTAGCGAAAGTAGCTTAACCTCAGCACTCGCAGACCGGGCGCGTTAACCACTACACTATCGCCATCGAGCTCCTCGTCATTTAGATAATAAGAAGTAACTAACTTCATATAAAATCACTGTTTCCATTTGAAAATAAATAGGATGGGTAAATAACTAATAAACTACTATTTAATTTTTATTTTGCTTTTACAATGACATATGTAAAATATAATATATATATGTAATATTTTGTCATTTGAATTGCAAGGTTATTGGTCCGAATTCTATTATGGTAGGTCCTTTTTTTTAAAGACTACTTTCAATTATAAATAATATCAATTGACCGTGAAATCGTAGCTTTCTCTCGTCCAATCCAAACTAATCAATCACAAGTACTTATATCCCTAATGTTACCCGCTTGGCTTATGACTTGTACTACTACGCTGCAAAGATTCGACATAGGCCCCTTATATGCGAGTCCACGCACGGATTTGAAGCTAATCCAAGCAAGCCTGTCTATTGTCCCTACAGCTATATCGAATAGTGCTAACTTTATTAACATGTTGGTCTTTTTATTGACTTGTTAAAGCTCTTGTAAGTATTATATTTTAGATCTTTTCTATTGTTTTACAACGAAGAAACGCTTGGTTTTAGTCTCACCTGATCGATCGATAGGAGACAATAGGGGCGAAGGTAGAAACTTGACACCGGAATTCTTAGGACTGGCTATCTCATCAGATTTTAACAGCTTTTAATTAAACCCGAACAATGCTACTCATATCAGTAGTGGTGAAAGATTTAATCTAAGAATTTAGAAGTACTGTTAACAATACTTATATATCTTCCTACCTTTATTTAGTTTAGTAGTAAGTTAATATTGTGTTTTATACCTGTGTGTCTTAAATTAGTAAATATACTTACATAGTTATGATCATCCACGAGAACGCTGCCGTCAACTGTACCACAGTTTGGCAGAATGTTAGGTTAAAAATGATATGTAAAACTAATAAATAAATAAAAAAAAAAACGAACCATGGACTGCGTCACCACTAGGCCAAAAAGGCAGCTAAATTCACATTTAAAACAATCAAACCTAGAAAAGCTCTTTAGACATAGGTAAAATTACTTCGAAAGCTTTGTATTATCACACTTAACTATAACCTGGCTAAAAATCAGTCTTTATTTTAAGTTGATATAAAATAGGGCTTGACACAATACTGAAGAGTATAAAATATCCTAGGCATACTTCTACGCGTCCTATCGACAATGGGGTTAAAATGTAACCGAAATTATCCCATTTTATACAATACTAGCTGACCCGGCGGACTTCGTACCGCATTTCCATTTTTTTTAATATAACCTATGTTACTCAGCGCTAATGTAGCATTCTAATGGTGAAATAATTTTTTAAATCGGTCCAGTAGTTTTTGAGTTTATTCGTTGCAAACATACATACATACAAAAACACAAAGCTTTCCTCTTTATAATATTAGTATAGACTTAAACGTTTTAGGTAGTTTGTCTTTAAAGACAGTCTACATTTTAGGCGTTTCTAGCCCATTTTATACACTAACAGTGGTCCTCTACTAATCCCATTGTTCCAAACACTGGCAGTTGTTAGAAATAAACAGAATTTAAAATTTTTACAGTCAACCCTCAACCGTGCGGCGACAATGACAATGACTGTCTAATTAAGCGAATAAAGGGTGACACCGCAAAGCTGCTGTGATGGATCCCTTTAATATCTGCTCTACTTAGCCCGACTGGGCTTAGGCGCTTCCTTAATTTCAATTTAACACCAATCTAAATTGATTAAATTACTATTTTAAATTGAATTAATTATTAAATCCAAATACGCATTATCCGAAAAAGAAATTTTGGAACAGTTTATCAATAAAAAAAATTTAATTAAACCTAAATTTAAAATAGATTTTTACCTTTATTTATTTATTATCGCTTCCGTGGCTAGTGGCAAAGCGTTCGCCCGATACACGAAGGTTCCGAGTTCAATTCCCAGGTCGAGCAAAGTGGGTTTTGGGTTTTTCGATGAATAGCCCGGCTTTATGATCACCAACCCGCATTTGGCAAGCGTGGTGATTAAACCATTACCAATCCATTGTAGTGATGACTTGATTTCAACGACGGAGGCCTTTGCCCAGCAGTGGGACAGTTTTAGGCTATTTACTTTACTACTTACTTACTTACTTTTTATCTTTATTGAATAATATAGAGGTACCAAAAGCGGACTTCATGCCAAATGGCATTCTCAACCATAATTCTTTTGGAATGTCGGTTAAAGACCGTATCTATAAAAAAAATGTTCAACAACCATTTTACACAAATTGTTATAAGTAACTAATTTATTACACCAACATACAGTGTAGATCTATATCGGCAGATTAACTTACACCGAAAGCCAATATGGTAAGTTTCAAATCAGACGTCCGATCAAAGCCGAGGCATTAAGTGAGATGTTGCAGGGGGATGTAGCGAGGGTCCACGATATTGCCTAATCATTCTCGCCTCCACACCCTACTAAGCGCCAGTTGTTTTAGCATTCATCGCGTTTACACGCTCCGACACGCTCGGGTAGATTGATTCACCATTGTTGGGAGCGAAAATGGTTCAGTTAAACCAGATTTGTCTTGTCCGTTTAATGTTTAATTGGGTTTAGATAAAACTCTTACGCTTTGGTCTAACCCCCGTATTTATAAACGAGTAAAAGCTCATACTGTAACAAAGTAATTCATCATCATCATCATCCTCAGCTCATTAATGTCCCCACTGCTGGGGCACGAGACTTCCCTATGGATGGATAGGGAGAACGGGCCATAAACCACCACGCGGCCCCAGTGCGGATTGGTGGTTGTTAACGACTGCTAATGCAGCCTGGACCAACGGCTTAACGTGCCTTCTGAAGCACGGAGGAGCTCGAGATGATACATTTTTGGTCATCCATCCGATGACCGGCCTTTGCGAAAGTTGCTTAACCTCAGCACTCGTAGACCGGGCGCAATAACCACTGCGCCATCAAGCTCAAACAAAACAAAGTAATTGCTTAAGTAAAATTTCATATTCTTTAGTAAACCGATGAAGTTAGAAACGCCAAAAGCTAGAATTCTGAGCCAAGCAATAGTCACCAATATCTTTACTCAAGCAATCTAGTTAGGTTACTCAAAGAATGGATAGTGACAAGCTTGTGACAAGCTAGAATTGAGGTTATATTCCGTGTGACAGTTTGTATTATGTCTAAAATAATATATAATTGATGAATTTGATAATAACAATAATACTTTTATTTAAATAAATAAGAAAACTTCTATTCTAATTTAAACGTTACTTGTATACAAAATAAAATTAGATCTTAGTGACATTTCTAAGAACAAAGTAATTGCTAAGTAATTACTTGTTTATAAATACGGGTATTAGTATGTTTTCTATTGATGCTATAATATAAGATCTTAAACTGTCATAATCACCTACCCGCAATAACTTCAGTACATCCGTGATCATGGCGCATGCAACTGTGCGGAAATATCGACTCATACTCACACACAACAATAAACATGGTAATAATCCCGTTAATAATTATTATTCTGATGCTATAATTTCTAAAAAAACATCTTTTTTGGTGGTTCCGATGCCAATGCATGCAACATATACAGGGTCTAACAAAATCAATAAGTTTGTTGTTAGTTTTTTTTTAATAACGTTTAAGGGCGGTATCTATACATCATTCTGAATACAATAACAAAAAATGGGCTCCAGTTTTATAGTGATTTTTCAAAGATATGTTTTCTAACAAACTAAATCAATTAAAATAATGCACATCATGGAACATGCTGTAGGTATCTTTACTAACACGCACGCAAGCGTAAATAAAAAGATTGTCTTTTGTTTATGTTAGTCAGCTCAGTGTGCTCCGAGTTTAGTGTGCATGTTCTGCTATCTTTGTGTGCGTGTAGTACAGCTGTACGGGTTTGGAAAGGGTGTATTTTTTGGTGAATTATGATAATGTTTTGTTGATTATCTCGGTAACGAGCCTGTAGTTTTGGACCAAATTTGGTGAATATGCTCAATGTGATGTATAGATGCTCTCCTTAAACGTTCGCTTATTGATATTGTTAGACCCTTGCTCGCTTGTTAATATTTAAGATAGAGACTGTCCGGAGCTTTTTGCCGGAACGTAAAATATTGGATACGAGTATTTGCATGGTCAGTACAGCAATGACGTATCAAGATGGACGCGAATGGTTCAGACCTCAGATTCCCTTCTATGATCTGAGGTTCAGACGCCTTCACATCAAACTATCCAAAACTGTCAAACTTCAGTCATGTTCAACCTTAATGCATTGACATAAAGTTCAAAGTTTATTGAGGAAATTTTACAGTTTGTAGTAGTCTGTGTACAGGCGTGTAAACGTTACGATTACGTTACGATGATACGCTACTGTCAGTCGCAACTATTACATACCGGCATTTTTTTTAACAGTAGAAAAAAACACACTCAAAACGACCAATACACATAATGACCAACGGGAAATACTCATTTTGACATACACGCGAAACGACCAACACGCATAATGACGCATAAGTAAAGCGACCTATACGCATATTGACCAATATCAAATACTCATATTGACATATACGCGAAACGCCAATACGCAAAAGACCAATACAGTCATATAATCTAACATTAGGTGTCCGGCCTGACGGGACAAGTGCGATAGTTGTTGCTGATTTGCTATGATGTCGTGACTGCCCCTTGTCTTTTACAAAACTCTTCATTTCCATTATAATACATGATTTAACAGCATTTTTAGGGTTCCGTAGCCAAATGGCAAAAAACGGAACCCTTATGGATTCGTCATGTCTGTCTGTCCGTCCGTATGTCACAGCCACTTTTTTCCGAAACTATAAGAACTATACTGTTGAAACTTGGTAAGTAGATGTATTCTGTAAACCGCATTAAGATTTTCACACAAAAATAAAAAAAAAACTAAATTTTAGGGGTTCCCCATACTTAGAACTGAAACTCAACATTTTTTTTTCATCAAACCCATACGTGGATAGGTCTTCAAAAATGATATTGAGGTTTCTAATATAATTTTTTTCTAAACTGAATAGTTTACGCGAGAGACACTTCCAAAGTGGTAAAATGTGTCCCCCCCCCCCTGTAACTTATAAAATAAGAGAATGATAAAACTAAAAAAAATATATGATTTACATTACCATGCAAACTTCCACCGAAAATTGGTTTGGACGAGATCTAGTAAGTTGTTTTTTTTAATACGTCATAAAGTACGGAACCCTTCGTGCGCGAGTCCGACTCGCACTTAGCCGGTTTTTACAATTAAACAGATGTGATTGTATGATATCGATAGATCTAATATAACTTTTTAACTATTATGCTCACTTACATTCAAGTAATCAATAACGGGATTGTTACAATGTTTTTACTGTTATAACGAGTTTCCAACAAATCGTCACAGTTGTCTGCTCTAAACAACCAGTAATCACGGTGCATGAAAATGCGCCAAAATATCTGCACTGATACTAAGTAGTATTACTTTTTGACCGCTATGCTTTTACATTGACAAATACTGACTAAAGAATTGATATCAAATTCAATTATGCTTTTACCGTTTCCCCAGTAGCCTTAAGATATGATAGGGTCTTAAAATATAGGTTTCAGCTTTATGGCAACGACTTTTATGACCACTAGATCACCTTGCTTTTATATAGTACTCACCTTTATTTTACTCTATTTTTCTAATGAATTTTAAGAATCTGTTCCTTATTGCACGGCCGACTTAAGAACATTAAAAATAAGGTTTCTGTTTTATTTCTATTTTTGATTAAATTCAAAAAATGAAACCTTTTCTGACCCTTTTAATTTATGCATGCGTGTAACTTGATACAACTTTTTGTATAAAATCAAGACGTTGTGATGCAAAACACAATAATTACCGTAACGGTTAACGTAAATTGAACGTAAACAATATCTCCTTTTCAATCTTATTTACGTAATTGTATTGCTAGTTTAATAATGCGTAAAACAATCCAAAAATCAGAAAAGTTGGTGCACGCCGCTGCGGCCCCGGTACATTTACGGGTTATTAATTCTGACAAAGTGCGGGTGGAGTTTGTCGAAAGGGTTACTTTGAGGACGGTCGAATAAAATATTGTGACATTTCTGCAGTTCCCATGAAAAATGTGGAATTTTCAACGGAGTTCACAGACTCTGTGGAATCAACTTTAGTTACAATTTTATGAGTCGTCGTCGTGGATTGGTGGCATTTTTATTATTATTAACTATTATCTCAAACTTCTTCTTAAGGCAGGCCTTTGTGCCTTCCGAAGCAGCTAAGATGGTTTGGACTTTTCCACTCTTAACATCTGGTCTTTCCACATGGCCAACTGAACATGGGTCATTTATAAGCTAATGTCATAAGTTGTATATATAAATTGCCACAGCTGAATGAGACAATATTCGTTTTAACAAAGGTTAAAGAGAGCTATTTCTAACGAATTTTAAGTCTTTTAAAACCATCATAGTCTCACTACATCAAATAACGCCAATAGGTAAGGTCTAGAAAAAGTTTCGACATTTTCTGACCAAAAATTAATGATACAACACTTTTGCGCCTTCCTAAATGTACAGTTCACTAAATACCATGGTATTGTGCAACGCAAGCCAGAATCGGAAGGAACAAAACGCAACGCAATATCTGGGACCATACATCATTCGGTCAATGAGGCTACACAATCACACACAATCGAACAACAAGCCATTGAGTTTCGCCGTCATTGTGTGACGTAATTTCATCAAAAATATCGGACTGTACACAATGAGGCGGTCCGCCGTCAAAAGTCGGAAGAGCGGATGCGATTCGCGTCGTCCGTCCCACCGACAATCGCAGTGGATTTTTTACGCAACTCTCTTAGTACAATGGCCGTGCGTTTGTCGCTAGGGGATGTTTCCACCCACAAGACGGCGAGGCTCATCGCTCATTATGGACAATCGGAAATGACTTCGGAACTTTTGACTTCACTTGTACTTTTCAGACTGATTCCATTGACGAAGTGTTGCGTATAAACACAGGTGTTGAGTTTTATTATGGAGTATATGGATGTCGGATATGTGAGAATACCTTTTTTTTGTTATTGAGCCTATTTCATTGAGTGTACGTCCCGCCTGATGAAAAGTAGCCATTTCAGTCCATGGACGTTTAAACACCAAGGGCGCGTCGCCGAGTTTGAAGCTTCACTTCTTATGCTTCTATAACTATTTCATTAGATCTAGTACCATCTTTCACACCGAAGCAGAGTAATGCAAAACAATGCTGCTTAGCGGCATAAATAGATATAAAGTTAGTTTACATACTAACCAGTCCAATTTTAGGAAAAATCCTACCACCAGATAAAACCGCTTTTGTAGCCACTAGTTTAGGACCAAGAGGTCCCGGGTTCAATTCCCAGTGGGGGGTACATGTTTGTGTACTCGGTTTGGGTGGTGGTAGGGCTTTTTTGTCCGCTTGGCTAGCTACTACTATCTTATCTAAATATGACGCCATAACATGTTTGTAGCATTGTTGTGTTCCGGCAGCTAGAGATAAGATAGCCAGTGTGTCAGTGCAACTTGCAAGTAGGCAAGGTGAGGACGGCTAGTGATGCTGAATCCTGCTTCACTGCACATCTGGAGTTTCTGCTTAATATCAGGCATATAGAGTCATTTGCCTAACTTTCTATAAAAAATTAAAAATCTATGCTTTAAAACCACACTAAATATAATATACTTCTTTATATAATATACTAGCGGACCTTCCCTGCTTCGTACGGGTGGATTTTTTTTAATATAGCCTATGTTACTCAGCGCTAATGTAGCATTCTAATAGTGAAAGAATTTTTTTAAATCGGTCCAGTAGTTTTTGAGTTTATTCGTTGCAAACATACATACATACAAACATACAAAGGTTTCCTCTTTATAATATTAGTATAGACTAGCGGCCCGTCCCTGCTTCGCACGGGAGGACATTCTTTTGAATATAGCCTATGTTACTCAGCGCTAATGTAGCATTCTAATGGCGAAATAGTTTTTTAAATCGGTCCAGTAGTTTTTGAGTTTATTCGTAGCAAACATAAGTACATACTTACATACATACAAAAATACAAAGGTTTTCTCTTTATATTATTAGTATAGACTAGCGGCCCGTCCCTGCTTCGCACGGGTGGACATTTTTTTTAAATATAGCCTATTTTTCTCAGCGCTAATGTAGCATTGTAACGGTGAAAGATTTTTTTAAATCGGTCCAGTAGTTTTTGAGTTTATTCGTTGCAAACATACATACATACATACATACAAAAATACAAAGGTTTCCTCTTACTTCCCATACTTTAGCGAACACTGGATTAGCCTGATTTGTATGAAGAGTCTCAAAATTTTTGACATATTTCAACCCATGTTACTATGAGAAAGTTGTTTACTTACCGATTGAGTCGCTCCAGAAAATTTGCGCACTGGTAAAAAAATTATCCTCTATAAGAGAGGACACCAGAAAAGTTTTATGAAATCTTATCAACACCTTATGTCTAATTGCCTCCATAAACCAGAGACAATTTATAGTGGACCAACCAATTAATCCTGCATGGATCATTAGGGAAGTGTGGCAAAGTTGACACAATCGATGTCGCCAACGCCATTACGGGACTTTTACTGTTATCGCGTATCGTAACGCCGCCCATCGTATACCGTATAATTAGCAGACAATGTGAAACTACCTCTGTACCACGACGAGAAAACACCAACACGTCACTATGCATCCTGACCATTGCCGGTTTGGAATGAATCTGTTATGTTTCGTAGCTAACAAACTTAGCAATGGACAGCGCTACGAAAGATATCAACGCGGCACAGTGATCGTTTTCAACCCCTAATTGCATGATGGGCTAGCAGACAAAAGGTTCGCTTTGCAACAATGTGACGGTTACGTCCTCACAAAAGAATTGATTTTTCGACTCGTAATTTAAGTTATGTTGAAAAAGAGGGGAGCTTTTACTGGTTGCAGTTGTATTGCCGCACCTAACAGCTGAACTTTTGTCATAATCGGAACTCCTTTACTTTGCATATCCTATACAAAGAGCTTTTTGTATCGATACACACTGTGTGTTACAAATAGTAAATAAAGTAAATAGCCTATGACTTTCCCACTGCTGGGCAAAGGCCTCCATTATTGAAATCAAGTCATCGCTACAATTGATAGGTAATGGCTTAATCACCACGCTTGCCAAATGCCGGTTGGTGTTCACAAACTCGGACTATGCATCGAAAAATCTGAGAATTGAACCCGGCACGTCGGCCACCGAGGTGTTATAAATTAAACTACAAATAACTAGTTGAATGAGGAGCTCGATGGCGCAGTGGTTAACGCGCCCGGTCTGCGAGTGCTGAGGTTAAGCAACTTTCGCAAAGGCCGGTCATCGGATGGGTGACCAAAAATTTATCATCTCGAGCTCCTCCGTGCTTCGGAAGGCACGTAAAGCCGTTGGTCCCGGCTGCATTAGCAGTCGTTAACAACCACCAATCCGCACTGGGCCCGCGTGGTGGTTTATGGCCCGTTCTCCCTATCCATCCATATGGAAGGCTCGTGCCCCAGCAGTGGGGACATAAAATGAGCTGATGATGATGATGATGAACTAGTTGAAGTCAGTGAAAATTAAACATTAAGCTTTTTCAACTTTATAAAAGTGACAAAAAAACGTGTTTTTGGTATTATACAACTTTTTTTTAACTTCCTCCACTCTACGAGCGGCGATAGTGACTTTTGTATATTGTACAATGCTTTGTGTCTTCGCCGACGCAACGTGAACATACGCCGCCCTTGCAGCATCCGACAAGCACAATGTACCAAGGGAAGGAAGCGAGCGATCTTTATTCGATTAATATTTATTGTCGATCGACAGAGGTATCAGAATGCGCCATAGTGCAGTTAAGAATTTATGTTAATGGGCGAGTCCAATGAGCGTAAAAGCAATTCAAAGTATCTGATATTAATAGATTAAGCTAATTATTAGTACTCCACTATCATTAAGAGCTCGAGCGCGCGAATACCAGACACAATAGAATTTTAATTGTTATCGGCCACCTGCTGGTCGCTCGACGCTTGGGGTAGCTGACGTTTCGGACACATTATATTCGGACGCAGTGTCCGATGAGGGGCTAAACACACAGGAAAGCATTTAGCCTCCTCCTCACGTGATTGCAAGAGTTGATAAGGCAGAAAATGAAAGCTTACTAATAAAGTAAAGTAGAAAAACTTTTTGTTAAGATGGTCATATTGCTCGTAATATGTTGGAACCTTAGATTAATAACGCCTAGATAGATAGTCTTCATACAAACGCATTGCCTAAAGTGATGCAAAAAGCAGATTAATGTAGGCGTGAGCATTACGTGCTTACGGTCGCCTACACGCACACAAACAAAACTTTAATGTGTACAGTGAATGAGCAATTTCCCCGAAAGTGGGGAAATGTTATACTTACGTGAAGTAATAGTATAAGTAGTACAGTAGTTCATGATAATGTCGTTAAAAGATAAGTAAGAAAATAAATGTCTAACATCTTATATACTTTTTGTTGATAATTTAGTTTAATACGATAATGTTTATATGACATTAATCAATAATAATCAAAAGGACCTCGAAATCAAATATTTAGCTTTTCTCTTTACTAAAATTTGTAATAAAAATCAGGAGTGGTGGTAGCTCAATAAATGAGCGTCGTTGGGAGTTTGAATCCATGAAAGGAACGAACTGCTAGGAGGATGATATATAATAAAAGTCATAGTATGTCATGACGAGGTCCTTTTTTATTATATTATTTATACACCTACGCAATAAAAATATTTTGCGTCTTACAAATAAACAAAAAATAAGCTTCGAATAGTTATTCCGTGTTTTGTCTCTTTTACTCTAATTTTAAATGACGTCTACATGACGGGAACAAAACACGAAATAACTATTCGGACCTTATTCTTTGCATATTTGTAAGGAACTTTAGGTATGACTAATAAATGAAAATAAATATAATTTGAAAAAAAAACAATTTATTTTAAACCAATGGGGTAAGTATTCAAAGATCGATATAGATGGCATCATCGCCGACCGTTCTCAACATTCGCCATTTTGTGAATTTGTTGTTTTTCGCTCTAAAGTTATTTGCTAAAAAATCACTTATCATGTATTCGACGTAGAGTGTAACCCAATTAACAAAGGTGTTCCAGAAAAGCAGATCAGGTTGGCCAAAATAAAACCCTCTATTGGTGTTCGTTTTTATTCCGGCAGAGCTTGGCCTTACAAAATGTTTCGCAGCAGAATGAGAACGAATAATGATTACAATTGGTTTTATAGGGAAGTCACAACCATAGACCATATACAATATTGGGTACAACCATAGACAGTGTATGATACTGGGTTAAAACTACCTGATAAAGTCAATACGATGATGTTCAAAATGTAATGTAATTTAAATGTAATCTATGTATATAATCCTGACATGTATTCAATAATAATTATATTTATAATAATCCAATAAACTAAGTCATTATTAATCAAATAAATCAATGATAATTATAACTGGCGCTAGTAGCGGATGTAACAGCTATGATGCCTTCTTCATAGACCAGAAGCGGTGGCGGCATTAGTAGCGGATGCTAACAAAGGCTAATAAAGAGGTGTCGACGAGCGGAAAGAAATCAGCTTTAATTAAACGGTAAACAAATTATCGGCATTTTAATTTTATGCTGGCTATGTTTCGTTGATTTAAAATACTACAATACAAGTAATTTCATGTGTACTAAGAAGAAAAACCACGTAGAAATAAAAGTATTTCCAAGATCTGGGATTCAATAAAAATAAATAAACAACATTTTGGTGCTATTAACCACTTTTAGTGTTGTCTTGTCTGCAACTTTAGTTAAATTAGCCACCTTCATTCCGATCACTGCTAATCATTATACCATTACACTAAATAGGGAAAGATATTATCTTACTTAAGGGCAACACTTAAAATATATTATGGTTTCAATAAATATTTTCAATAAGATTTAATTTTATAACTAACATACACCAATGAAAAATGGGAAAATAATTTCTTCTTACTAGTAACACTTTCATAAAATCGCGGCTTGTAATTTTATTTTTAAAAGTAGTAAATATTTAGCTCAATACAAGTCAATTTGTAATACTTACGTATGAAATGTTATGTTAAAAGCTTTTTTGTCCTTATGCGATGCGTTGTGACACCCATTAATTGCACAAACCGTCATAATGTAATTAATTGTCGGAGATGTTTGCACTAGCGCTTGATCTTGACAACTGACGTGACGTTCGGGCGTACTGAGCCAAAATGGCTTAGTTTGAATTGCTTCATTTTTCTTACGTCTTCTATGCGTTATGCGTCGGTTTCTATGCGTTATTATTCTAAGGTTGGAACTAGTAACAATAAATATTATTTTTTACTCATCACTTGCAGTGGTGGATTGGTAAATTAAAAAATGTGTGTGTTCCTTAGTTTTACCACAGAATACCTGGTTTTACGTTCAGTAATTTTGTGTACATTAAAAAAAAAAAGACAAAGTAGTTTACGCCACGCAGCGCGTTTCAAGCTGTCTACCGTTTTGTCCGACAATACACTCTGCACGCTCTATAAAAAGCTTATATTCCCTTGGGAACCTATGTTGCAGGGTAAAATAGTTTGTTCTCTATTATAGTGAAACCACAAGGCGTATATGAGGCTAATCGTTCGCGAGTAACGCGGTAACGAGGCGCTGTCAATCCGACTCAGAGCCCGGCGGTGGAGCTCGAGACCTGGCAAATTAATTGACTTTCCACCTTAATTGCGGGGTAATTGAAAACCCAAATTGTTGCAATACCATCATGCACGCCATGAGGAACTAGATGGCGCAGTGGTAAGCGTGGTGATTAGTGTTTGAAACTCATCGGATAGGACACCAAGAATATTACTTTCACAATGCCGGTTCAATTGATGGGTGACCAAATTTTAATATCTTAAGCTCGTGCTTCATCATAGCAGGCACGTTAAGTCTTTGGGTATCCGATAGATATTTTTGTAAAAGTGATTTCTGCATTTAAAATTAATTCATTTACTAGGACAACATTATTTAAGACTGATGACTGATGAAAAGACGTTACTTCAGTTCGAACTGCCAAAACATGAGAATACATTGCATTTTTCTTTCTTCAATATCTTAAGCTCCATCGTGCTTCATCATAGCAGGCACGTAAAGTATTTGGGTATGCGATAGATATTTTTGTAGAAATTATGAAACTTTACTGAAAATTTGTCATGAGCATTTTAAAAGTGGCATCCCACTGTTTTGACTTTCCACAATAACCGGTTTTGTGCTGCTCGCATTAGCGGCTACCAGCGACCTTCACATTAGAGATATATCAGATTATGAAACAATTAAATACATATCCTACCTTTTTATGTCTCACATAACCTATGACCCATTACCTAAATCCCGTATACCAGTAGTTTTGAAGTCATAACCGACAATCCACTAATAGCTAAAGGGTTAAAAAATTATTTGTTTCTTAAAATTGTTTAAACACTTCATTAGAAAAAAGAAATGTTTTTTTAAAAATTTACAGTTGAAGTTTTATTGTTCCTAGTAAAAAGAACTAGCTCATCGTTCATCGTTTATCACTGCAGTCACATAAATCCTGTCTCCCAAAGAACAGAGATAATTTGTCATCGAAGGTTCTTCACACCTGGCCCCACACGCGACCCCAAAAAATCTATAATGGCGTCACCGAATTCGCAACGCACCTCCTTTGTCAATATGATTGTTTAATTTATATTATGTGATCTTGAAATGTTGTTTAAGTAGTTATTTAAACATGTGCAGATGGTGAGAGGCGGGCCGATCGAATCGCAGCTGCGAGCTCATGCTTGCGGTTGTGTACATTGATGGCACCGCGAATAATGGGACGATGCGGAAGGAAAACTTTGTCATACTGGCTGCACAGAGGTACAAAATAAAAAAAAGATTAAAAAATTAAAAAAATTAAGGTGTATACAAAAATTATGTATTGCCCAAAAGTCCCGATGAGCCAAAGTGCTTCTAGAAGAGGGAATCCTCGAGGATCGAGAATCGATATCGATACTAAGATAATATGTTCAATTTGTAAGTCACGATAGAAAAAATCTAGTTTTTTAATATTATTTTAAGGGTTCTTAGAGGAGAGGTAGTTCGCGCAGCTGCAGCAGCCTTCAAGTGGCGATCTATCTATACGGTGTTAAAGAGTATCATCATCACCAGCGTTTCCCAATGCTGGTCTCAGGTCTTCCCACACAAACAATAGCATATGGGGTGATAAGAACACAACCCATCACGTGCTTATCCAATCCGTGTTGGTGGATTTTAACGACTGCTACCTTACACAATAACCGAGACGCATCTACCATCCTTTTTGATCACCCATCCGGTGATTCTGTATCGCGAAAGTTGCTTAACTTACGAGATCGCACGCAGCCCGAAGGCGTCAGCCGCTACGTCATCGAGCTTCTGTATAAGTCGTTCAATTAAATGAATACCTATAATTATGAATAACTTTACACAATGAAACCTTTCGCTGCGTAAATCCGAATCGAACTTGGTAACATTATCGTAGTAGAAATTAGTTTAGCGAATGGCAACACTGCGCTCGTATACGCTGGCGCCGCCAACATTCGCGGTTGGCGAATTGACTTCCTGCCCACCGTTTCCCGCCAAAATGGATCGCTTCCGGCGAGTATTTGTCATCTCCAAGTAAAAATACACCGTGGAGTTGATACGAAATATTTTTTTTTGAAAAATATGTATATCGTTAAGTTTGTTTTTGTTCAAGAAAAAAAAACTGCACATGAAATAAGAAGATATTTTGAAGTTCTTATTTTGTTATTGTTTTTCGCTATGCAATGCATTTTTGTATCTTCATTACATTAATTATAACAATACTTTTGAGGAGCTCGATGGCGCTGTGGTTAACGCGCCCGGTCTGCGAGTGCTGAGGTTAAGCAACTTTCCCAAAGGCCGGTCATCGGATGGGTGACCAAAAATGTATTATCTCGAGCTCCTCCGTGCTTTGGAAGGCACGTTAAGCTGTTGGTCCCGGCTGCATTAGCAGTCGTTAACAACCACCAATCCGCACTGGGCCCGCGTGGTGGTTTATGGCCCGTTCTCCCTATACCTACATCCATAGGGAAGGCTCGTGCCCCAGCAGTGGGGACATAAAATGAGCTAATGATGATTTTTTTTTTTAATGATGATGAACAATACTTTTAATGTGTACCATTGCTGGCCAAAGGTCTATCCTTTACAAATATCAAACTTGTGCCAGGTTCGTTTATTTCCCTCAAAATGTTCAGTGCGTTATGAATGATTAACATCCTTACAACATACTCGTAGCTGCTGGATTGCTTCCGAGCAGAACCCCTCGGAGAATCTAGTAGGGAACCGGGACACGCACTAGTGCGTGATGCCATTCCATCTAGAAAACCTCTGACGGTGCACCGATTCGTTTTACACGGCCTCAAGCCGGTTGTTTCGTTTCGGCTTGAGGAACCCTTTAAGTTTTTCGCCGCCCCCAAAAAAGTCTGGTGACGTTGAAAATTCCCAGAGGCAAACAGCACACTCTCTAAAAAAAACTAAAAAGAATGTTGAATTGTCCCAAGTAAAAAACAAATACTTAAATTACAAGAGCAATTTACGCGGTAGGTGTGTTAAAGAACATCATCAACACTGTGACTTGATGGATATTAGAAAATTACCTCGATCAAGTAACTCTCAATTCAGTTTAAAGCATACTTGATAAAAAATCTATCCAATAATAAAACCGTCTCCATAGTTTTGTTAACCGAATCGGTATCTCAGTCGTAATCCGTTTGGTAGCGAACACGTCATTACCGGCGGTGGACCGCGAGAAGCCTCGTCCCGAAATAAATGCTGGGCCGAGGGTGCAGCCCTTGCGGAGAGCACTTTCAGCACTTGGGTAACGAGCTGTGACGCCAGAATTAGAACAACTAATACAAACGGACCGATTAATTTTGTCCTGGTTACGAAAGTTACGACGGATCTATGCTCCGTATGTTGATCTTCTATTGATTTACTATTTTATCTTTAATGGTTGGCTAGTAACGAACTTTGAAAAGGTTTCGAAACGTAAATTATTATATCTATACTAATATTATAAAGTTAAAGAGTTTGTTTGTTTGTTTGTTTGGTTGAACGCATTAATATCAGGAACTACTGGTTCGAATTGAAAAATTATTTTTGTGTTGAATAGTCCATTTATTGAGGAAGGCTATAGGTTATAGATTGTTCGCTAATTAACGCGGGTGAAACCGCGGGGCACAGCTAGTGTGAAATAAAAGCGTATGTCTTTTTATTTCAAATTAATAAAATAAATAAGTTTTGGTAAGCTTTTCTTTTAAACATAACATTATCATCATCCTCCTTTTTAATGATGATCCCCATACCAGAGTGCTAAGTGCGAGATTTATTCACCATTCGATGATGCTTACGAAAACGAGAAATTAGTATGGCAAAATTTTAACTCTTCTCGTTTGTCGCCAGGAGGCGCTGCTAAAATGCCATACTAATTTTCGTTGTCATAAACGTAATCGAATGAATACGGATAGTAAACAAAACTCACACTAGGCACCCAGTAGTTGATGAATAGTGATAGCAAGTATAACAAAGGATGTTGATGACGTAGTTGTCGACACTGAATAGAGCTCCTTTGGCTTATAAAGTAAAAGTAGATAGTTTTGATTAATTTCGGCGAGCTGGATTGAGCCACGATAGCATAATTGGCAGTGCATCTGACCCGGCATATCATGGGGTGCGGGTTCGAATCCCGCTCGTGGATTTTTTTCAAAACTTTGTCTTTTTTCAAAAAGTATAACAAAAATAAAAGAATAAATGGCATGTATGTTTTTTTTTACTTCTCTCTTATTTGTTAAAGTTGGTCACACTTAAATCTAACCATCAAACTTATCGTTGCAATACGTGTTGTTTGTATATACCTTTAATTTAATAGAACGGAAGTAAAATCATATTTCCTTACAATTAGCTAAATGTGCCTTCCAAAGCGATAACATTGATTAGCGGACGCACTGGTAGTTTCCACTGCACTTAGGGTGTGTGGGGGCGAGGTGTCACGGTAATTGTGAGAACTGATTGTGTAATTAGCGCGACGGGCCGCAGGGCGCGGGAATGGCTGCCCTGCGCTTTTTACCCCTGGGAACTATTAATTACTTATGTCCCATATTGCCTTTTAGGGATCGGATGACTGTTTGACTGCTAAATATGATATTAATACATAAGAAGTTAAAGTAATTATTAACGGAATTCATACCATGTTTATTATATATATATATATATATATATTTTAGTATCCGATATTTATGTGTGAGTATATGTTAGTATCCTATATTATTCACAAATACAACTGTGCCGAAATATCGGATACTTATATAATAAATATGGTAAGAATCCCGTTAATAATTACTCTAATGCAAATGGCCATGATAGTTCAAATGGTTTAAATAGACATAAAAAGTTGTTTTGAATTACTGTCGTTGGTTTGGGAATATTGTTATGCCCTACTACACCTTTAATAAGCTCAGTATTTTATAGCTTCAAATTCAAATTCAAATTATTTATTCGTGATACACAGGTAAGTCATTAGGTCTAATTGTATTGATTATAAGGTTTCACTGTGATCTGCCTTATCGGCATACGAAAAATACAAAATAATTAGGAGAATTGTTCTACCTAAGAAAATCAATAAAATAATAATAAATTCATTAAAATTAAAATCATACATTAAAATTAAAATCATACATTAAAATCATACATAAAATTTAAAATCATAAAACGAAGTAAATATTACAAAATTAAATTAATAGCTGTCACAACATACATATAAATAAACATGTCATTTACAGCAACATCTAACCGGCTTGCACTATTAATACCTATTTTAATTCTAAGAACTCATTAACTGAGTAAAATGCATTATTAATTAAATATTCACAAAGTTTTTGCTTGAAAGTGTTATAATGATAACACTCTTTAATAAAATTTGGAAGTTTATTATATATTTTTGGCGCCATTACGAACACACCTTTTTCATACAACTTTATGTAGTTTACGGAAAATATTTCAGATCGATATGTAAAGCTGGTCGTCTTATCGCGTTTATCGTACATATTTAACATTTATATGTTAAATATGTATTTATATGTTAAGGTTTGTGATAAAGATTGTCACAAACATTAAATAAAATAACAAGTTGATTCAGACAAAGTGTTACATTTCAAAGTGTTGTGTATTTTCGGTTTTCAAAATATATTTGTAACTAGACATAGGTTACAAGTTAGTAGTTACTTAAAACGTTATTTAGGTAACAATGATTCATTAAGATGATTCACGACGTCGTGTCAGTACCGCGCTTACTCATCATAATCATTCTGAGCCATCGACTTTTGAGCGTCATTAAATTTTAGACCTTTCCGAGCACCTTTAAGGATGACCTGTGAAAGCTATTGTTCGCAACACAATGGGAGAGCATCAATTTATTTCAATTTACACTTTAGTATTGTTTCAGCGGGCGAGAAGGGGCGTTCGCGCGCTTCCGCGACGAGCTTCCGCCACGCGCACGGCACGTGCGGCGCCATCTATGGCAAACACCCTACAACATCGCTGTTAGGTTGCCGCACGCAAAAACAAACTCCCAAAACGTCAAACAAGTTTCTACCCTAAACTCTCTTACGTGAAATACATTTTCGTTTAAATACAGATTATAACATTACACCCTTTTAGATGGTTGCTTTTGTATGATTGTTTTATCAGTCACGATAATGTTTTTAATAATTATCTGTTTCGTGTGTTGAATGAATTAACGGACGACGACGTTCGCCCGCTTGATGACTGTTATACAAGTAAAAGTCACGTCATCGACAGCAAATGTAAATTTCGTTTCGTATTATTTATAACATTATTATAATTATATGTTACGTGTATGTGTAGTAGATGCGTATGTTATTGCAATATTGTCGATGTCGCGATCGCTAGATATAGCAATATACTATACAATAAAAATATAAACACAATAAACTATGTGGAGTGAGTGGTATGTAGTATGAGAATACTTTAATTTCCATTATTACAGTAGAGATATCCAAATGTATTATCTATACTTTGCACTATAGCTGTTATGCATTAAAACAACAAGAGTCATAGCCGACGAGTTGTTGTTGAAATAATCCTGGTTCGGAGCTCAAACAGTATTGACCTTTCGGTTAGCAATTAAAGGGGCCATTACCGTCCCGTATCCAGCAAACAGCGGTGCGAACGCCGAACGACCTACAGCGTGTGTCAGCAAACATTTGCGTTGCCGCACCCCGCTGCCTGCGATTGCTTAACGCGTTGTTTGCTGATGTGTTTGCGCTGAACTGATCAGTGTTACGACTCTAACATATGACACTTTTGTAAGAAGCAGTAACGTTTGTGAAATATCTTCGTCGGTTGAGAAATGCAGGTGAGGTGCGCTGGCAGCGGATCTTCGGTTTTATCTTCGGATTATTACTTTTAAATATTTTATAGTGAAAATTAAGATAAATATCTACAACTAATCAACTTTAAATTACTTGGGACTTCCGTTTTTTTGTTTGTCTAGGACTTACCTGAAACATAACTATACAGTTTATCTAATAAGACAAGATTTTTATTACCAAAGTAACTACTATAACTACTAAAAATAAATAACTAATTTCCAATAAGACAAGAAAAAAGTTAAAAAGCAAAAGTAAATGTTATTTATGAGGCACACCCTTGAAAGCATTTTTAAATAAAGTAAACGGGGATTAACGCAAACTAATTAGTAAAAGGTTTTATACATTTTTAAATAGTCGTTATATTCTGCTACAACGCACCGATTTGGAAAAACATAATTCGCACGGACTTTTCTCTTATTGGTAGGCATAATTAATATTGAAAGGCAAAATACTTCATTAATATTAATGGTATTAAAACAATCTAATTAGTATAGCCATGTCGTCTTGTCTGTAGGCGCGAAATTAATATCAGTACCACGATTGCCAAGACGCCAACTAGAATTAAGTCTTCCAATTAGAATGATCTTGATCCACCCTTTATCAACATTACCACTACAATTCAATTTGTCCCACATAGTGATTTACAGTTGTGCATAATATAATAACTCTGTCATACGTAACATCAATTGTTTAAAATCCTTAAACATATAAATTGACTTATGATTCAGTAAACAAATTTCTGTTTCTATTTGCTTCTGCTACGAGTAATGGAAAGTCATGATTGCGTCTTCCCAAACAGCAAAGCAATTCTACTAAAAAACTAGTAGCTACAATAAAATTTGTTTGTGCAAGCCAGCGTCCGAGGGCCACGTCTGGAGTACGTCCACATTAGAGAGCATTTCGCAACGAAAGTTTTCCGTGACAATGCGTAATGCTGCCATTTCTATGCGGAAAACTCCCGGGCGGAAGTGAGCGCGTCTTCCGCGGCTCGGCCATTGTGCTGCCATCTACAACTGTCCGTACCACTGACACGCATCCGGCCTCTCTTCAAAAAGTCTCGAGCTGTCAGCCTGTAAGGGGACGACCCGAGTTTCCCTGAGGGTCTTTTTATACTATTCTTGAGATTTATTTGCGTCCACAAAACAAGTGAGTATCTGCCGATGTGCTCAATGCCGAAACTTTCACGTAAACAATGTTTATCGACCAATAACGTATACACAACCTGTTTTAGCAATAAACCATTAGCTTAACTTAAGCCTCGGTGGCCGATTGGTTAAGGTCGCCCGGTCGCCGGTCGGCCCGATAGCCTAGTCCTAGGTTCAATTCCCAGGTCAAGTCGGTGGATTCCACTTTATCCATTGCGCATATCCATTGACGGATAAACTAGGATTGGTTTTCCTACAATATTTACTATCTAATCTTAGTGATACCTGTCAAGGTTTCTGTTTTCCAGGAGCACTTCGATTCATCAGTAACTTATATTTTGCAACCCCGTCCTTTCACTCTACTTTTTCAGTGATGACAACTGTCCTAAGTTTGGCAATGTCTTTGACGGCAGAAAGCCTGAAGTCTTCTGGTTTCGGGCAGACCGCTCCAGGGTAGTGCGAGTTTCATTCGCCATTGAATCACGTCAACGAAATTGCATGGTATTGAAGCAGCCTGCTGGTGGAAAGCGAGAAGAGTTAAAATTTTGCGTGTTAGAATGGCGAATTAAAATCACGCTGCGCAGTCAAGGCACCCAAGAGTCCCATTCTTATCTAGGCCACAGCCGCATAGTAAGCGCTGTATTGACTCAGTTTCCTATAAACGCACTTAAATCTTGAAATGAAATCAGAACTATTTGATTAGCCCGGTGTGAGCCAGATCGGCAGTTATTCGACGCGCTCTAGTTCTTGAGCGGGGCCATGGCCGCTACTGAGTGCGCGACTCACATTGCGATGATACCTACCATTTGAAAAGTAATTTCAGTAAACATTCGCTCGACTAAATTACAGCTAATAGCAGCCAATATATTATTATCGTTTAAGTGACGGTTATGATTCATGTGCACGTAAACGATTCTTATTAGAAATAACTTTGCAGAATAATGAAGAAAACTAGCTGAGTAATAGAATTTTGGAAAAAAACACATAGTTGATAGTTAGTAACGATAAGGCTGAAGGAAGAAGCTTCTAGCACTTCACTTGCAATCTTCATCTCTGATGCATTATAACTAACAATTTCACTTCTAACTGTGGGGACAACAATGCTACTAACATTGTTGTTAAGCGATAAATTATTTACCTTTAGACTCAAGGCAAATTCAATGTGGGATTGTTCGACAGAAACCAGCGATCGAAACTTTTTTACTTGAATAATTAGATAAAAGAGGTCAGCAGCTGATTCGTGACTTCTGCGACAATTTTATTAAATATGTAAAAAACCCTTTCCGATCGCAAAGGCGTACATAGGTATACAAATAAAAATGACAAAAAAAATATATAAAAAGTATAATTCATAAAAATAAAAGAGTTATTGTAATTTAAAATGCAAGTTTTTTGTACCGTAATTGCTCAAACTACCCAGAATCTAGATAATTTTATAAATGTGACCACACTTTCCATCAATGGCGGCGACGCCATGCATGCATGGTCTTACCTACCGAAGTGCCGACAAAAGTATTGTACTTATGTAAGTTTTGTCCATTAACAAAAATTTTTATCCGGGTTAATTTTTTTTAACCTATATTTTTAAAATAATTACGTAAATAGAACTGAATCTCGATACCTAATAACACCTTTATGGATCGGACAGGGTTTTTTTACATATTGTATAGACCACTTGCTTCCTAGTAGTCATACGTTAAAATGTCAGTTAAATTCTATATTTTCATATATCTATACATATAATAAAGCTAAAGAGGGTCGAAAGTCTGTACATGGAAGATATTCGAAAAAAAGTTGGCTGGGGATACTTAAAATAGTTAACACACCACGTTCCAACAGTTTTTAGAATTTTTCTCTGTTTGTTTATCTGTTTATCTGTTTATTAGAACGCGCATCACGTGAAAATGGCTGAACGAATTTGGATGAAACTTTGCACATACACAGACCATGACCCGTACTAGGATATAGGATTTTTATCTTTTTATCCCGGTAACAGGTTCCTGTGGGATAGTGTAGTCTTCGCGAACGAAGTCGTTAGTGACGCCAGCTGTGTCTAACACTGGACTTAAAGTGCCAAACGCTGGTTCCACTATGATATTTACAAATATTTATTTTTAATAATCTAGTACCACACAGATTTTTGGCGTTCCTTTCTCTCTTAAAACTAGTATAAATCTGTCTGGCACTAGATATTGGCACTACAAATAGTGAATCATTTGTTGACAACCATTCTACATTGAATTTGACCAGAATATACTCATAGTTACTTAAGAAATAGACAGAACTGTAACCGAGAAAAACTTGCAAGACTCAGATATGTATAAGAACATTTACATTTCAGATATTTCTACTCGTATAATAGCTAGTACGGATGACCGGTATTTTTTTACGGATAGAACGACGTTTTCTAAAAATGAAACCTAGCTAAATCGATTTATCGCCCCCGAAACCCCCTGCATACTAAATTTCATGAAAATGGTTGGAGCCGTTTCCGAGATTCAGATTATATACCTATATACATACATACAAGAATTGCTCGTTTAAAGGTATTATATAGACAGATATAGCTAGCTATTGACATTTTGATAGCATTGGCAACGCGTACGCACATGTGTTACGATTTACCTGATCTAGAATGACACAGAGATTATGATGCACAAATAGATATAAAATGCAATTCCGTGAAGAAACCATTAATCATACGTAACTATTACCAAATGACTTCAATACTTACGAAAGAGGTGCCAGTATAAACGATTTACTCTGTAATAAATTTGTTTTTGTAAAGATTACCTACTCGGAGACAGGTAAAGAGTTTGTCCTTGAATAAATGTATTTCGAGAGTTGATACCTATAGAAAACTCCATTTATAAAAGTTTAGAATGTTTAAGCTATGCTTGCATTTACTAAGTTTTAATAGTCTCTAACCTCTGATGGTCTCATGTCATGACTGTATTGGCTTGTTGTAATTATTTTTCCTTAACGTATACTACCTCACTGCTGGGCAAATGCCCCCATATTCTTCCACTTACCTCGTTTCCGATAAAGTCCATTGTAATATCAAGAAAAGTATCTGACAATCGGAATAAGTAGAGGACCTTGACGATGAAAATTCCACTTGATTGAGCTCTGTAGCCAGGGGCAGGGTTGACTGGCGAAAGGTCGTGGATGCAAGTCCAATTTGAGGCACTCGTCCTTTTCAACTACAATTTAAATACAAAAAACAATTTAAAAGGTACATTGTCGGTTGGTGCTCTGGCAAAATGTTTGTTTTATTACGGTTACTGCAAAAGACATATTGAATAAGGTACCTATAACTATTTGTTTGAAAGTGCGTGAGAGCAGACAATTGAAAAGTTAGATAGAAGCAACCTTGGTAAATTAGAAAAACGAGCGGGATTCGAACCCGCACCCCATGACATGCCGGGTCAGGTGCACTACCAACTATACTATCGTGGCTTAATTTGTTTTCAACACTTTGTCATTTTCAAATTGTAATTTGCTCGCAACAAAATTTGCGTAAAATTATATATAATCATAATCATAAACTTTGGTAAAATTTTCGTTTCTTTAGGGTTTTTGCCAAAAAAATATTGAATGAAGTATAATTTGTTTGAAAGTGCGAGAGAGCAGACGCGTCTATATAGCCGGCTGTGGGCGGGCGGACTATTCGCAGCAAGGTCGACCGATATTGTGTTACTCGATCCAACCACCGTAGCTTGCGCCCGCGGGTTCAACTAAATATTGGAAGTTGGTTTAAAGGTAAAGTGAATGAATTACATGTCATCGGTATATACTAGATGCCTTACAAATAAACAGAGAAGTACGAATAGTTATTCCGTGTTTTTGTCTCTTACTCTGATTTGAATTGAAGTTTACATGACGGAGACAAAACACGGAATAACTATTCGGAGCTTATTCTCTGTTCCTTTGTAAGGGGGCTAGTGTTTAATTACAATGTATAGTGTATATTACTAAGAAGTTTGACTATGTTAGCCATCTTCAGGTGCACCAGTGCCGTACCGTATTGAAGTGGAAGTGGTCGCTATGACCGAAATCGGCCGGAACAATAATCATCGTCACCATCATCAATTGGGTTTGATAACAAATTATTTTAATTTGATCATTATTCATGATTCGAGGAGCTCGATGGCGCAGTGGTTAACGCGCCAGGTCTGCGAGTGCTAAGGTTTAGCAACTTTCGCAAAGGACGGTCATCGGATGGGTGACCAACAAATTATCATCTCGAGCTTCTCCGTGCTTCGGAAGGCACGTTAAGCCGTTGGTCCCGGCTGCATTAGCAGTCGTTAACAACCACCAATCCGCACTGGGCCCGCGTGGTGGTTCATGGCCCGTTCTCCCTATCCATCCATAGGGAAGGCTCGTGCCCCAGCAGTGGGGACATAAATGAGCTGATGATGATGATTATTCATGATTGGGAACTTATACAAATTGAAAAATTTGCTGATTTAACAGCCAAACAAATAATACATTAGAAATCACTTTACATATTTTATGAGTGAATCAAAAATAATTACCTTTTTATTTAAATAAAATCTAATATATTAAAGGGTGTTATTTAAATGGTTAGCAAAGTATTCGTATTTTTGTTAGCAAAAATGCTAGTTGGTCAGCAAATATTTCTAAATCAATCTGCAACTTATATCATTCTGAACAGCAGTGTTATGCCGCTTCCCCCCTTCCGTGACTGACCCTCGCTACGCTTTCGCTCGGGAAAAAAAATTAACTAAATAATAATTTTGCTGGCCAAATATTTATTTTGTAATACAAATATTTTTTTTCCCTATATTACATGTAAAGTAAGCCCATTTGTTGGACTTGTGCGATTTATTAGCTATTCAATCACGTTAACAAAAACGAGATTTTTAGAGACATTGAAGCAGGTTATTTACTAACCTTCCCGGTAAAAAACGAGGATTGTATAAATGGATTATGCGATCGATTACACAAACGCGATTCTTCCTGTTCGTGATTCCCGTACAATATGGATTCCACACAACTGCAGTTTACTACATTCGTGATTCTACACAGCCGTTATTTGAACGCAATCAGGATTCTTCCTATTCGTGATTCTACACATTATGAGTTCATCGCAACTGCAGTTAACTACATTTGTAATTTTACTCAGTTATTATTTTTCATCGTAATCAAAAAATTTATACTATCTCAGTCTATAATTCGTAAGAAAATAAATAAATATTTTAAAAAAATATATAAATTACGTATAAACATGTAACATTAAATGTAAATGAGAAATGGATTCTTTATTTAATATTAACAATGAGGTTAGTAAATAATGAAAAAAAAATTGTTACTGTTTGCATAATCCGTATAAATTTGTACTTTGCATGGGGGGGGGTGTATTTGTTGTTTTACAGCTCTACCAAGAACACTACACGGCTCGAAGAACCCTTTAAGTTTACCTGGGCGCTTCTCCCGTCCGTACCGTCTGTACCTGGTATAGAGCGCGTGTCATCCCAGCCAAAATATGTCCACTGCTGAACAAAGGCCGCCCCAAAGATTGAGGGGTATTTGCCATAATCGCCACGCTTGGTAGGCGGGTTGGCGATCGCAGTTTGGTGAGAATAATCACAGAGAGACGCTGCTGCCCATCCTCTGGAATGGTCCCTTAGTCGCCTTCTACGACACCCACGGAGAGAGAGATGGGGTGGTGCAATTCTGTATCCCCGGCAGCACACGGGCGCATGTATATTTAGTGTATCATGTGAATGTGGCATTTTGAGGACTGCCCAGTCGCTCGCCCTGGTTTGCGCTCTGCGTTCCTGCAACTGCTCCAGGTAATAGATACGTTCGCAATTATTCAATTTTCCAGTTCTTGTATCGCCTGCGGCGTGTCATTTTTTCCAAGAGCTACTTTTAGATTCGATATAAAAATAGCATTGTGTGAATCTAAAAAACAATTTAAAAGTAATCCTATTTAAAGTTACTATTAAAATTTCTCCAATAGGCTGGAGCGCGGGGTCAGCCTGCGCTGGCGCATGACGGGCGCCGCGCGTCCGCCGTACTGAACGCCAACGCTTATCGACAGACGTCATACCGCTGTACAAACAAATAAATACTCATTCTATCCACGCTGTCTCTGGTTCGAGTGTAGTTGGTCATGGTTGTACTTTCATACAAAATACTATATACTAAATAAATATATATCATTGTACATTTTAAAAAGTAAAAGTTTTTGATAGAACCACGATAGCTCAATTGGAAGAGCACCTGACCCGGAATGTCAGAAGGGTGCAGGTTCAAATCCTGCTCGTGGAAATTTTTTCAACGTTTGTGTTTTTGTAATTTGTTCGCAACAAAATTTGCTTTAAAAATCATTTTGAACATTTTATAAAATAGCTTGCTTATTTCTTAACTGATCTTTAATATTTGTAAAAATATTATGATCGGATGTTAATGACGGTAGTTGTTGACATTGAATGGGCGCCTTTGGCTTACAAAGTAAAAAGTGTTGAATAATTTCGGCGGGCTGGTTAGAACCACGATAGCTCAATTGGAAGAGCACCTGACCCGGAATGTCAGAAGGGTGCAGGTTCAAATCCTGCTCGTGGAAATTTTTTCAACGTTTGTGTTTTTGTAATTTGTTCGCAACAAAATTTGCTTTAAAAATCATTTTGAACATTTTATTAAAATAGTGTTTAATAGTAATATCAAACCAATCCAATTATGCAGAGTTCGAAAATCCTTCAAATTGCCTTTTCCCTTCGCTTGGGTTATAATAATATTAATATTTTTGATATATTACTTATTAGTGACTGCCTCTGTGGTCTAGTGGTTAAGACCACTGGTTACAGACCCAGAAGTCCCGGGTACGATTCCCAGCGGGTGGTGCTAGTTGGTGTACTCGGTTTGGTTGGTGGTAGGGCTTGTTTGTCCGCCTGGCTAGATACTACCATATTATCTAAACATGTCGCATAACATCAATCTTTGTAGCATTTTTGTGTTTCGGCAGCTAGAGATAAGATAGCCAGTGCCTCAGTAGTTGAGGATTCCGGGTAGAGTACGTTTCCACCTTCAGCCTTATCATCACTTAACATTAGGTGAGGTGAAGGCACTATGCTTAGTCGTAAGATATATAAAAAGTTTATGATTTCATCATCATCTCATTTTTTTATGTTCCCACTGCTGGGGCACGAGCCTTCCCTATGGATGGATAGGGAGAACGGGCCATAAACCACCACGCGGGCCCAGTGCGGATTGGTGGTTGTTAACGACTGCTAATGCAGCCGGGACCAACGGCTTAACGTGCCTTCTGAAGCACGGAGAAGCTCGAGATGATAAATTTTTAGTCACCCATCCGATGACCGGCCTTTGCGAAAGTTGCTTAACCTTAGCACTTGCAGACCTGGCGCGTTAATCACTGCGCCATCGAGCTCCTCAAGATGATTTATTCGTTCTTAAATAATATACGATTATAGCAAACAAGTTAACCCGTTATTTCCTCTAAGCTCTCTATTTTTAATTATTTTATCGTTGGTGTTCTTTTAACCCCTTGGTAGGTACCCCTTGGTACCCCTTAGTAGTACTTCAATGTTTAACATAACACAACTAGAATTTTTCATATATATTTTTTTAACAACAAGAAACCCACATTCCATAAATAGGCCGAATTCATTCGTGTGAATAATGCATTTTGGTAAACACACTTGGTATTGAAAATGTGACAAACACACATGTATCTACATACACTACTATGTGATTGCTTTTTCCTATGTACTGCAAACTTCGAACAAAATCGTTGTTAAAACCTCGTGGCGACTTTCAGCAAGTAAAATGCGCCTGCTACGAATTAAAACCGTAGCAACCAGTCAACGCCGTCCCTTCCCTTATCGTCATTTACCATCAGAAGAGATGAATATCGCTTCCTGATGTAGAATATATGTGAAGAGCTGAACCCAATATTGAATGACGTGGAGTAAAAAGTACTATTATTATCCAACACAGGATACACCATAAATCTATTTCAGTTTTAATTGTGAAAGCTTTGACGTTTAGCATGTTATGTCGTTATTAACGGGACTGCGGAGTCGTCGACTCGTGTCACTTCCCTGGAGCCAAAGTCGGCATGAGATACCGTCGTCGTGACGGGCCGGCGCATGCCAAGCGCTTTACAAACGATTGTTTAACATTTCGTTATATCGTAATGCTGTAAACATTAACGTGAAGGTGTCTTCCCGGTAGTCATAGTTAATTGGAGATAAAACTTTTTTTTCATTTTTCGTACCAACTCGTATTCAACTTCTTTTACTTATCTATACTGATATTATAAAGAGGAAACCTTTGTATTTTTGTATGTATGTATGTATATTTGCAACGAATAAACTCAAAAACTACTGGACTGATTTAAACAATTCTTTCACCATTAGAATGCTACATTAGCGCTGAGTAACATAGGCTATATAAAAAAAAAGAAAAAACAAGAAATGCGGTACGAAGTCCGCTGGGTCAGCTAGTTATAATATAATTATATTTACATATAATGAGTAAAAGAAGTTGGATTAAGTCATTACCCATCAATTGTAGCGATGACTTGATTTCAATGATGGAGGCCTTTGCCCAGCAGTGGGACAATTATAGGATGTTTACTTTACTTTACTTTACTTTAATAATTTAAAAGAAGTTTTGAAAAAGTTTGAGTGTGAAGGTGTGCAATAATACAGATTTAAAATTAAATTAAATTACCTACTTAATAAAATTAGTCGTATATTACACAATAACAATATTGAATTAAACAACATTAATATAGTAATAATGTGGTGGCATAGTCTACTCAAATCTTAAACTTAAACATGAAACACTTTTTGGTACGAGATCAACATCAACCTGTTATTATCGTATCTTACTGAAGTAGGAATATTTATCCTAAAGCATTGCTATTTATTATAGTGGAACAAACGGATCCCTATAGGTTTTTTGTCTTCGATTAATTTTTATGTCTGTGCTTTTTTATATATTATTTAGTGTAGTTGTTGTAACCGTCATCATCATCATCATCATCATCAGCCTATAAATGTCCCACTGCTGGGCACAGGCCTCCCACGTGAACAATAGCACGTGTAAATATTGGGCCATAACCCACCACGCTGGCCCAATGAAGGGTTGGTGGGTTTTAATGACTGACATCTTACGACAACAACCGGGACCAACGGCTTAACGTGCCATCCGAAGCACGGAGGAACTCGCGATGTTTTTAATTGGTCACCCATCAGGCAACCCGGCATTGCGAAAGTTGCTTAGCGGGCAAGATCGCAAGCCGAACGCGCTAGCCGCTGCGCCATCGAGCTCATCGTTCCTCGTTGTAACTGTAACAAACATTAACTCAATAATATAAATTCAGCTAACTAAAAATCAAATGACAAATGGCGGATGGTAGTGCACCGTGTTATTTCTCGCTATGATCGTAAATCAAGCATCCATGTGGCAGTGCATCACCTCACCATCACTATTTCAGTCCGCACGAGCTGCTAATGAATAGACGCATCTGAAGAGCTTTCATTATTCGCCGGAATGTCGGAAGCGTTTCTGTTTGTAAAAGTTTGATACTAGGTGGCGCTGCTCATGGTTACTAGTGCTCGACGAAACCTTGCACCATGCACCATGTTTAAAAAATAAACTAATTCATAAAAAAAAAGAAAACCAACATTTTCTTGGCCCAATTTTAACTTTTCTCGTTTATTACCAACTGCTTCAATGACATTAAAATTCTCATTTTTGTAACGCAATCATGTTAATTTATGCTGCTGGGATCTTATCTAAATATGTCACCGTAATATCAATGTATTCCAAGAGTTAGCGATAAGATAGCCAGTGCCTCAGTGGTTGTGGATTTCGGGTGAAGTTTGCTTCCTTTAATTGTGATCAGATGAGATGGAGTCAAAGAAAATAATTTATCAAAAAGGGTAAAACTCGCTCTTAACATTCTGAAGTTCAAATGACTGATGGCAGATGGTAGCGCGCCACCTGTTTTTTCACACTTGCGGTGCTTTTCATTAATCCTTGGAATTACGAAACCGTTTCTGTTTGTAAACACCTAAAAGACTAAAACGATATCCGTAACCAAGGACGTTTTTGTTTATGATAATTAAATCACCCCAACACAAGTATTTACATTACTCTCTGGGGTAGTCTCACTACATATTATGTATTTTAAAGGGAAATAAAAACTATTTTTCATCCCCCCATCTCGGAAAGAGTGTGTTTGCTCTTCGATATCTGAGTGCAAAAGCAGTTTTTATCCGCTAGAGGATAAAGTAAATTGAATTTAGAACATCGTGTGCACTAAGTTTGTGAATTCAAAACATCATTAAACCTATTTGCTTCTACCTCCATGGTGCCCAATTTATCAGTACTGTAGCAACCAAGACTCCTTGCTCGGGCATACTTACTGGCAGCCACCGTGGCCTGCATTGAAATATAGTAGAAGAGAAAAAAGAAGAACATAGCAGACTCGGTGACGGGCCGCGACGACGAATTGATTGTTATTATTTCATGTTGAAAGTAATATAAATATTTAAAGCTATAAAGCATTATTATTCGATACAACCGCCCGTTCCTTAAGAGGGGGTATAAAGGTAAATCACCAATCGTAGATTTGATTTTAACACTAGAAGGTAAACCACGATTTACCCGAAAAAAATATCATAGATACTACAGCATACTTGAAAGGGACTGGCTTAAGCGAAAACATAATATATTAAAATTTTATCGATAAAATAAAATCACAAACTTACGTCTACTTTTCAACTAGAATCAATTTATTTTCAATTTGACACATATTACTGAGCCAATATTTTAACACATAATCAAATCAAATTATATTACCGAGCGACTGTATTAGCGATTTGAAAAAAAAATTTATATTTTACGAGTAAATAAACTAAAACTAATTCGGCGCTTACGACATTCTTATTCCGTGCAGAACGCTCCAGTCTGTCGCACCTGACCCGAGGTAACAGGCATGTTTTGTTTCATCGATTAGTCGCGATCACTCTGTTGAGACGAGAGGACTGTGTTTCTGTGCTCAAGGCGCCGAGAAAATATTTCGTTAAAATAAGATATTATTATCATAATATTGTTATTATTTCTTTTCATTGGTGATGAGTAGTCTCACCTTGAAATATCGACCCTTACGCATTAACTTTAGAGCTCACTATACAATGTATTAGAAGCGCTGAAGCAATGACGGCGACGCGGGTACCGGGTAAAGTATATGCAAAACAGAACGATGCTTTTGACCACTCGTATTGGTGGCAGTATGTATAGTAATTTTTTTTCACAGTACATACATTATTAAGTTGAATTAGCTATTCTGGAAGTATTGTATCATACTTCGTATATTACCGTACAAACTTGTGATTTACAATTATTTTGTATTTCAGAACTGCTGCAGCTCGTAAATGTCGTAATATCTCACAAGCCGATGAATGCTATCCGGTCAAACTCGTACGCAAAAATCTCTCATCAACTCTGTTAGTTCGTTACAGTTGTTTAATTTAAAGCTATTCGTATATTTATTTTTATAAAAACCATAGAATGTAAACATAATATTGATTTTTTTATATGTTAACACATGAAAAGTCTGTCGTTGCTGACTGTACAATCCAGCTCGAAGATCTCGTAGATCTCGAAGAGCTCGCAGATGAAATGCCTCGCGATACCTGAAAAATGAATGTAAAAGCTTATTTCTATAAAAATGAACTTGAATTTGGTCCAGAATTATCGTTTCAAATATTTTACTAAATGTGGGTAGCACAGAAATTGGTCTAAAGTTAGTGGGGTCAGATGTGCTACCTGATTTGTATAATGGAATTACTTTACTGTGCTTCATTAGGTCAGGAAAAACACCACATTCAATACATTCGTTAAATATGCAAGCTAAAACTGGAGCTATTGTCTCAATAACGGATTTAGTGACGTCAACGGAATTACCCCACAAATCAGCAGTCTTTTTTTTATTAAGAGTGTTAAAAGTTTTAATTATATCTCTATAATCTAATATTTTTTGAAAACTAAAATGGTTTTCACTAGGTTTGACATTTTCCTTTAGAACCGCTTCAGCTACAGTGGGGGACGAGTCCAAAGTCTTTGTAGTTGAAACTGGAATATCAGTAAAAAACTTCTCAAATGCCGCAGCAACATCAGCATCAGAAGTTAAGATTTGATTTTCGAAGCTCAATTTGTACTCATTGTTACGACTTTTGACATTTCCAGTTTCACTATTTATAATATTCCATGTCATTTTTATTTTGTTATCACTTAGCTTAATCTTTGAACTCAGGAATTTTGCCTTTGCTAATCGACATACTGTTTTAAATAACTTAGAATATTTTTTGACATACAATTTGAAATCTTCACTGGTGTTATAGTTGCGTTCATCATATAGCTCATAAAGTCGCTTTCTACTTTTGTGGATACCAATTGTAGCCCATTCACTAAAAGTAACAGTACCACTAACCGAGATCATCTTTGGAATAAAAGTTTTATTAAACTCTAAACAATATTTATAAAAGAAATCATTATAAAATTTATTTGGGTTATCATTATATTCTACATAACATATATTATCATAGAGATTGTTTTGAAGCGTTCCAGACGACCTGCAGTTTTTGGTACAACAGTGATAATCTGTTTCTTCACTTGCTGACACGATGTGGAAGGCTGACCATTTGGCCACAATGATCAGAGTTTAGTTTATTAATAATGAGTTTAGACAGAGGTACTAGATCAGTGTATATATTATCGATACAAGTGGCCGAAGTGGCAGTTATTCTAGTCGGCTCCAAAAATAAATTATTCAAATTATATGATTGAAATAAATTTTTAATTTTGATAGAACCTGTAGACTTTTCTAACAAATTAATATTAAAATCACCGCAAACAACTATCTTTTTACCTACATTGCGGATTTTATATAATGCTTCATCCATTACTTTTTCAAAATAATCATACAATGCTGACGGAGGCCTGTATACACTTAATACAACAAGTCGCTCCAGCTCCACACAAGCTATTTCTATTGTTTGCTCAACCGAGAGGCTCATTATGTCTTTTCTTTCCTTTAATTTTAACTTCTTATCAACTATAATTAAGGAGCCACCATGAATTGAATTTACTCGACTGAACGAACTACCTACCAAATGATTATTAAAATTGAACATGAACTGATGATCTTTAAGCCAGTGTTCAGTAATACACAGAATATCAACTTTATTATCGTTCATGAACAATGCAATCTCTGGATCTTTGCCCATCATTCCTTGAATGTTCTGGTGAACCATACTGATTGACTGAACATTTTTAATAATTGTAGGTTGAGACGGGCTTTTCTTAGAATTAATTACACATTTATTTAAAATATTACCAAACATTTTGCAAGAGAATTCCTCTTTTGTCTTATGATTTAATTTAAAATCGTCATTAAAGAAAAGCTTTGTAAAAAGCTTATTATAAAGTGTCTGATTACATTCAAGACAAAACAGCATGGGTTAAAAATGCTTCAATCACCCCAACAAGTATTTCTAATTTAAAATATTGTTAAGTAATTTTAAACTTGTATAACTTGATAACGGCATATAATTTTGTAAATGTCGTTACTTATGTATTAAACTGTGGAGTTTCTTGCGCCCATTCTTCTCCACAACTAAAAAATAGACGTCCTGAATGGGTAGTAGGTAAAAAAAATGTTTGGACGATTCAAAAGTACTTTTCTAAAGTTTATTTGAATACAAAATATTTGACACTTTGACTTTGACTTTGATTACAGAAAGTCTGTTTATCTTAAGTGTAAACAATATTTTAGTTTTTTTTACCATTAAAAAAACAATAAAATTTTTCATTAAATTTCAATAGTAAGTCCTATAAAGATTGTTACATTTTAAGACAAGTTAGAATGAACAGACCTTAAATACATAATTTAATGCAAAAATGTTTTTAACTTACCTTCTTTCTGTCTGTTCTTTGCAGTACAGGTACAAGCCAGGGAACAAATTCTGAAAAAAAAAATGTAAACCTATGAATCTATGTAAATAAAGCGATATTTTTGTAATAAAATTAGACTTCTTTTTTTTACATTGTCGACACTCTTTGAAGAAGAGATATAACAGTAAGAGCACTTACACACGAGCAGCACTTTGGTATCAATAGAGGTAACTGTAGCGTCGGATGGTAGGCCTTTGACCTTTAACGTGTCGACAGCAACCGCTGACTGTTGCAGTTACTTCTGTCGATAGCAAAGTGCGACTGAAAGGGATAATATAATCTACATGATACAAAAAATAATCTACATAATACAAAAATGCTTAAAGATTTCATGGCACCTACGCCTTTATAAAATAAAACAATATTAAATATTTAAAGTAGCAATATATAATAAAAATATATGATATCATTACTTACCTTTGCGTATTATTTACCACCAGCAAAGAGTATTTTAGTGTTTCGAAGTACAGCTAGGTGATCCGACTCGCACTTAGCCGGTTTTTATCTGATTATTTTAGGTATACTGTGCGCGATCGCACTAAACACGAGTACACACGAGGGAGCGACCTGCCGTTCTGTTGCGTTGGCCGTCACGCTGTACGCACGGACGAAAGCGGGGCGTGAAAGGGGCGCGGGTGGAATCTGTTTTTTTTCTAGGTTTATACGCCCTCTTAAGTAACGACCCAGCGGGGTGTTACAGTACACAAGTTACTAACACCAACATTACAGTACCTAACAAAAATATTACACTTTGTAACTGTAGCAACGTTACTTTCAATTTTTCTTAATTATACCTAAGTATTGTTTGTTATAATTTAAAGATTATTCTGTAATACTTACCTTTCATAATGTAGTAGTTAATACCTAAACTGATATAAAAGTATCTTGTGATTGTAATTGTTTTTTTGCATTTAGCCATTTCCTCGCTGAGGTGGGATGAAAAGTTAGGTGTTGCACTCGAGTGCATAGATTTTTCACCTGGTGCTCTTTTGATTCCCTCGCTAACGCTCAGGATTCTAATTTTTGAATCACTTGCTGCGCTCGTGATTCAATTTTAGAATTACTTGCTCGGTCATCAAAATTGAGCACGCGGTTAAAAAGCAACTTTGCACTCTTGTATAACAAATAACTATTATTTTTTATCTATACTAATATTATAAAGAGGAAAGCTTTGTATTTTTGTATGTATGTTTGCAACGAATAAACTAAACTACCAGACCGATTTAAAAAATTCTTTCACCATTAGAATGCTACTTTAGCGCTGATTAACATAGGCTATATTAAAAAAAATGCGGAACGAAGACCGCCGGGTCAGCTAGTTTTAAATACACTGTTTCGTTTACTTAAGTATGTTTAGGTACTATAATGATATACTCGTAAGTAACTTTTTAAACTATAATAGCTACTAATATTTTACATTACTACTTTAGAGTAATAACTAACTGGCCTAATATCGTATTATATACATCCACGATCACTACGCATACAAGGGAAAGCACTTGACATTGATCTCACCTAATGCAATGTTCAGAGCGCACTTCACCCGGATTCCTCAAGTGGTTGAGACAATTATGCTTCTGAGAAACTAACTCAGTGGAGTTAGTTTCTCAGAAGCATAATTGTTCTCTAGATTGTTCCAATTCTCTTTATAAATGCAGGCGAATTAGGGGTCGTGTTACAGCTGTTTAAAGCTGAACGATCGTTTTCCGCATTGCGTCTGTGATTTATCGGTGGTCGCTGATTCCGACGCTTTTACTGACAGTAAATTTTAGTTATATTCGACGTATTATGGCTGCTACATCACTGCATTAGGATGGACAAGTCCTATAGCTGAGCATGCCAATGGTTTGATGCAACTTTGTCAAATCTAAAATTTGTAGCGAATAAATGTCATGTTTTATGAACAGAAGTACGGCGTACAATATTGCCACTTTGTTTATAGATATTTTGTTTGTAAAAGACTTTATGGTATGGTATGAAACACTCCAAATCCTTCCTAGGCGAAAACACCTTAGGACGGAGTAAGTTCATATGCGGAGGCAGTAGAAGGCAGGCCTGACTAACCATCGATGCCTTGACAGGGCACTATGCCACAAAACAAATGCTCCACTGCATCTATCGACAAATAGCTTGTGTAGGGCATGTGGGGAGGAAACGGAGTCAATGCAGCACCTACTATGTGACTGCCACTCTCTGGATAGGAAAATAATGGGACTCCTGGGGTCGGCCTATCTTAAGGACGTTGCCAAGCTTATGGCATCTATCTTTACAGAGGAAGAAGAGTGAAAGGATGGGGTTGCACAAAAGATCCCGATGGGTCGAAGTGTTGCTGCGAGAGGGAAACGTCGGCAGGTCCCACTAAGATAAGATAAGAAAAAAGACTTGACTGAAATACTTGTTATCAACGCTGGCTTCCTACAGCCATAATAAGCTGAGTTGGGACTTTTTTTGTAGCAAGTGCAATTTTATTAACTTTTGTGTTTTGAGCTGTTACACACGTGCCTCTTCTGTTTTACTTTCTTTGAAATTCGTGAGTATGTTTTACTTACCCTCTCTTATTTTACAGGAAAAATAGATCGTCGAATTATATGGGCGTCGTAATTATCGTTGATATTTGATGTTTTGTATATATATATATTTTATATTAAAAATGAGGCAAACGAGCAGGCGGGTCACCTGATGGAAAGTAATCACCGCCGGACACCCATGGACACCCGCAAAACCAAAGTAATCGCAGATGCGTTGCCGGCCTTGTGAAAGAAGTTGGATCCTGAGGGGGGAGCAGGAATTGGAAGGGGGAAGGGGTGAGAGATGGGCCTACGGTACTTTCACTCACCGGACGAAACACAACAGCAACGATTGCCATTGTTTCACGCCGATATTCTGTGAGAGGGTGGTATTAGGCCGGGCGAGCCGACCCATTTCGTGCTCCAACGCAGCGTGGCTCTACCACTCAGACAGTGTCACTCATTTAGCACCACCCAAGGGTCACGTCTAGGGTCTCAAGGGTAAACCTACGGACGCGAGTAACTTTAACCCTCAAATATTATGATATAAAACATTCACAATGTTTAATGTTTTATATCATAATAATACATTAAGATGGAATGTGCTACTTAGTAGAATTTAATACCCAAAAGCTCTGAGCAGTAAAACACTTATCAATTATACGAATAACTCTGGCTACCCATCAAATACCTACATTATTCATGTACATACTTTATTAATGAAAATAATTATTTTCTTTCATAAAGTATATACACTATAATACTATAAATATATATACATATACGCTATAATTTAGCAGATATTCATACATTTTATTATGTACGGAATGCTGTCAGTTCCCGTATTTCGATTATTTAAGCAAATTACCCATATAATTTTCATGTAACATGTAACAATAAAAAATACTGGCTGAAACAAAATAATATCGGTTGAAATATATGTAAAATAATAGTGAATACTTTACTATAAAGTGTTTCATTACAATATGTAAGTATTCGCGTAAATAGAAAACACGTTTAATACTATACGCTTTCTTGACGAGCTACTATATGTATATATATATATATATATTTATATATATATATATATATATATTTATTTATTTATATATATATATGTATATATATGCATATATAACTATTTAAGCATTATTTAGTTAATCATTGTTTTGTCTCTTCTTCTCAAATACAAAATGACGTTTGTGTGACGTTGACAAAACAATATTTAACTAAAAAATGCTTAAATAGTTTTTTTGAATAAGAGGGTTAGTGTAAAAAATAACAATGCAAAATCTAAATTACAATTAGGAAATAGATTATCACATGCTCCTTATAATACGGGTGACGAAAGTGTAAATGAATCGATCGATGGACGAACCTGTTCCCTTCAGTCAGTGAGAGCGATTGTCTTAATAAAACTTGTTTATATACATTCTAGGAAGCAGTAGGGTGAGGTGCCAAGTGTTCACGCTACTTAATGTTTTGTTTTCCACAATGTATACATGCTAAAATCAAAGATGGGTTTCTCTAATGGCCGCTTGAAATACATTGATGACGCTAGTAACATTAAATGACAAAGTAACTGTATTATACATAAATATTAAAACATTTAGTTGCATTTGTAGTGAACACCCATTGAAAAGCATAAATAATTAGAAAATAACACTTTAAATTTCATAATAAATAATAAATACTTAGTAGTAGACGTATTAGGACACAAATAATTAATTTGCTTTATTATTTTGTCAGACAGTTTATTTAAAAACAAAAAAATCCTATTGCAATGATCTAATAACTATTTTTACTAATCTTAAGACGCGAAAATTTGTTCATTCATATGTTTGAGACGGAATTCCGGATCGAACGTGACTTTACGCACTTCGAAGGTTGAAGGAGTTGGGAGTCCCACGCTACTTTTTAAAGGAAAACATAATAATTTCCTTGGGAGTTTATGTAGGCGTTATCGCATGAGGTAGCTAGTGCATAATGGAAGAAAAACGACATTAATTCCAGTGTTTCTTTATCATTAAGCAGAGCAGTTAATTAAAACAGTTGGTTGTTGCAACTTCTCTAGTTTTCTATATAGTTCAGTACTCTGCTTGGTTATTACCCCTTTGTTAGAGGCAAAGAAAGTGATTTATTATTTTTATTGTAATTATTGATTGATGATTATTTGTGTTACTACGTTTACTACGACGCCTTTAGTGAAAATAGAAGACCTTAAGTTATGTATGATAGATTAATAATAATCAATCATCAAATCGAAACGTGTTAAACAATAGTCTTGTTGCTTATCTTATCAATAATATGATTTGATTAATAATTATTCCACTAACTACGATATAGTTATTATTTCTAATAGTTTTTTTTTAAATTAAACATCTTTTACAGATCTACTCGCGTTTAGTTTTTTTTTTTTTTTTTTTAATAATGGCTTTGCACAAGCATTTAGCCAATGAAAAAGTCTTACAATACTTAAATAATAATAATTTCTTTCATGTATGATGATGATGATGAATGAATAGAAATGAGAAGTGAGAAATGATATACCCCCCAACCCCTCGAGTATCTCAGTAAAGATGTGGGGCTTTATTAAGTCCTCGGGTGGACTTCTTGAGAGAATTTGAAAAGTGACGTTGCACTGTTTTGTTTCATTTGCAACACTCATGCACACTCACGAACACTTAACGGTTAATAATCCACCATTATTTCACATTAATATTCGACATAACACAAATTTTAGAAAATAAAACAAAACCGCAGACATGACTCTTCACTTTCCCGCCAAGAAGTCCTCGCGTTTAGTTTACACGTTACTTTTTAATGTTTTTTTTTTTTTTTATGCCTTATAAGACAGCTCTTGACCTCGATCTCGCCTGATGGTGAGCGTAGATGAGGTCTAAGATGGAGCGAGCTGCCCTAGAAGATGCCTATTAACTCTCGCCTTTATCCTGACGTTTCGAACTTTAGAAAACAATAAGTTATAAAATGTTCAAAATGATTTTTAAAGCAAATTTTGTTGCGAACAAATTACAAAAACACAAATGTTGAAAAAATTTCCACGAGCAGGATTTGAACCTGCACTCTTCTGACATTCCGGGTCAGGTGCTCTTCCAATTGAGCTATCGTGGTTCTAACCAGCCCGCCGAAATTATTTAACACTTTTTACTTTGTAAGCCAAAGGCGCCCATTCAATGTCAACAACTACCGTCATTAACATCCGATCATAATATTTTTACAATATTGTTTTTTTTTTAAACAATAAGTTTTTTTTAAATTTTCTTGTCTTGCTGGTAGTTTTATTTGAATCATAAGGATGAACGAGTGTAAAAAACTACAAACAAACAGATGATACGGTATTAAGCTTCTCGCCTTCTATAAATAAATATCTGGTAACGTTATGTGAAGTAAACAAGAAAAAACTACCATAAAGTATCGTCGCTTTTCTGACAAAGGGCCGTATCTGACATTTACCAAAAGATTCAGGATAAGCTTTTTCGTATTTATACTTAATATTTTCGGTGGCAGAACGATAAAATAAAGTTTTTGTAAAGTTAATATTCAACAATCATTGAGTTAAGATCTTTCTAGTTATTAGAAATACATAATTACTGTGATATTATTAAATTTAGCGCAGTTACGTCAAAATTACCAGTTACGTCCCTTCGTCAGAAAAGCGACGATATGTGCGAATTAGCAAATCAGAAGAGAGTATGGCTATATCACAAACTGTTGGTGTTGGCAGCTACTCAATATTATGTGCGACTAATAAAAAATTGACAGGCAACCGTGCGTAGACGATTTGTCGGCAGTGAAATATAGAAGTGAAGTAATAATAGCTACATTGATCAATGTCGAGTCGACGCGGCAGATGCTTTGTTTTGGCTAACACAAGACAGACCTAAAGTCATTAAGGAAGATAAGAAACATGAGATGGACATAAACATATGCCAATCGAAGTTTGGACATAGACCCGAGAAGGTAAACCTAAATACGCACTCGAGCATCGCATAGTCTCCCGGATGCGGATCTCGGAACAGCTGGGAACAGTCCGAGCGCAGTTGTGGAGAGATTTCGTGTCCGTGAGAGGTTATCTATGTGTGCGTTGCTCAAGTGCGTTCGTATAAAGCTTATCTTCTATATAAGTATCTATCTGCAACTAAAGGCCGGATAATATAGTTCTCCTACTGAATTGTATATTTTTTTATTTGTATCGAAATTGAAATGAAAAGACTCGAAATACCTAAAGCGACTAACCTCAAGTAAGTGACTGTGACTGCCTATCACATTTTGAAAGTTTTTTTTCGGATATTCCAGGTTTTAATACCCAACTTACATACTAATATAGCTATTTAAATTCGACCAATATGTCCCGGTAACCTTAGCTAGGTTAGCAATGGTCGTTCGAAGTTCGAAGAAGATTTTAAACCTCATAAGGCAAGTCGTATTTTTCTCATGTGTAATTCATAGAATAGAATAGAACAGAATAGAATATTTTATTTGCTAAGAATATGGTTGGTATTACAAGAAGTTGGTCATATTTTCATAGTTTCACATATTCTGCCATGTAGACATGCAAAGTTTATAATAAAGTACAATAAATTCATTTAAAAAAATCAAATTTGTATTTATAGAGTGTGTACATAGGTATGTTACTATTATTAAAATCATTATTATTCATTAATCCATAGCATTACTAACCAACGTAGTTACGATATTTATATACCTAGTTTCATTATTCAAAATTACATTCTAATATATCACATTATAAATTAATACATTAAATAAATTATATTTATGTTAGATTTATTTACTTATCCTTAATAAAATCGGACACTGAATAATAACACTTCTGGACATCATCAGGATCATCAGGATACATACTAGACCAGTTGACTTAACTACTTGTCTGTTTAATAAAAATAATAATGTTCAGTTCCTATAAGTTCCAATGACTCCATTTAACCTGATGTTAAGTGAATATGGAGTCTAGATCAGTTATCCTCACTCTGCCGGCCCACAAGGTGCCTCTTCACGCCTCGTTTGAAGGACCCCATATCAACAAAGGAGGGAAAATGTGTTGGTTCACGTTCAACCTTACCGTCATCGACATCATCATCATCAGCTCATTTTTGGTTCACCGCTGCTTGAGCACGAGCCTTCCCTATGGATGAATAGGGAGAACGGGCCATAAACCACCACGCGGGCCCAGTGCTCATTGGTGGTTATTAACGACTAAAAAATTAATAAAAAGTACTAATAAAAATAAAAATACAATACAAATACTAGCTTAAAAAAACCAACTTTTTTGCTAGTTTTTGTAGGCCTATTGAATTTTTCATTTTCTTTCGTACGTCATTTAGATCATCATCATCATCATCATCATCATCATCATTATCATTATCATCAACTCATTTTATGTCCCCACTGCTGGGGCACGAGCCTTCCCTATGGATGAATAGGGAGCGGGCCATAAACCACCACGCGGGCCCAGTGGGGATTAGTGGTTGTTAACGACTTCTAATGCCGCCGGGACCAACGGCTTTACGTGCCTTCCGAAGCACGAAAGATCTCGAAGTGGTAAATTTTTGGTCACCCATCCGATAACCGGCCTTTGCGAAAGTTGCTTAACCTCAGCACTCGCAAACCCGGCGTGTTAACCACTGCGCCATCGAGCTCCTCGTCCTCCACAATCAATTGAGATTAAGGCTACACGCTCCCCCCATACTGGAATAAATACTATGTCGTCATCATTGAAAATCGAAAATCCATGTAACATTCCACACTGCCAAAATGTACAGTAGTTTTCCTTGCCTTCTACGATGTAAACAAAACATGGCGGCTGTAATTCTTGGCTGTCCCTGTGCTGACGTCATCACCTTTGCAAATGTACTAACATGGCAATAGTGACCCAGTTATTAATAGTGATCGCAACGCATCGGTGCAACGTGACGCGCAAGGTGTCGGAAGACTTTCGATTTTGGCAGTCCATTCAGACTTTGGTGCAAATAGTTCGAAAGAGAACACACTAGTCTTAGCGTAAATAGCCTACACGTAATAACGTAAATAGCATTCACATATATAGCGTGGGTAGGAGTATACCGACAAATTATAACCAAAGATTCTTATGCCTATTTGGACAAAAAAAAGTAATATAAACATGGGCCAGTAAAGCCTAATTTTCGAGATATTAATTTTTTAAGTAATTCACAAGTTCAAAAAATCTCAAGGGTAACACGCCCTAACTATTATATTTGACGTAATCACACACACCTTCACACAAGTACATAGTAATAATTAATAATCAATGTCTCACACTGACGTTGACTTCATTCGTCGTTTATCGTATTTTGTCGGAGTCTTTCGTGAAGTTTGACGTTTTCTATTTCACTCTTTGAACTTAGGTTTTGTTTACAAGAAAGTACTGTCGATAATTATTATTTTTGTTCTAAAAATAAAGTAAGTTAATTACGCAGTTTTAGACCCATATTGATATAACATAATTTACTCGTAATACCACCAGGAATCCTTGGTTTCAATTTGTCGGTATACTCCTTCCCACGCTGTATAATTGTACGTTGTTGTTGATAGGTATATACTTAGGCCCTTCATGACGCTTCTAAAAAGTGACGGAATCAGTTAGCAATGAAATATTAATTAGTAACGTGGATTCGTACTCGGCTCTACCATTGCCCCCCCGCCCGATCCTCTAAATGTCACTACACATTTACAGAATACACTAAACATGCACACACTTTAGAGGCGCTCTCGGGTGGTTCCGCTCCCCAATCCGATCCGAACCCTTCGGAGAATCTAGTAGGGCACGGGGATGCGCACTAGTGCGCGATGCCGTTCCCTCTAGAAAACCTCCGAAGGTGATTCGTTTCACACGGCTTGACTTCAATTTACGTACCTCGCCGCCCCCAAAAACGCCCGGTTAAGTTGAAAATGCCGTCTGAAGCAATCAGCAATCTCTCTCAAAAAAAAAGGCTTTACTATATTAGTTGGAATTTCAACTCAAAATCAAGACTGAATAATCAGTCAACAATTCAAAAACAATTTCTACTGAATAGGTACTGAAACGCCTTTTCAGTAAGTACCTATTCATCATCATAATTATCATTTCAGCACGGAGATACCCACTGCTAAGTATAGGCCTTCTTTCGTACTTAAGTAGAAAGAAATTCGTAGCGTGTTAGAGTATTTTTTACTAAGTTTGTTACGGGTGTAATTTTGGTAGAAACCATCTTTCGAACTATATTAGGATCGCATAATGATTTATGTATTGTTTTATAAAGTTTACGCGAACAATACACATTGAAATGAAACAACTTTAACGGATCTACTCGGGTTTATTTTACACATTACTTTTTAATGTTTATCCTGACGTTTCGAACCATTTGCAGGGTCCGTGGTCGCAGAGAGACTGCTTTATGCTGGCCTGTTGTTAGATCTTGGCGCTTTCGCGTTTATCTGTCTTGGACGATATCTTGACACACGCTGGGATGAGACCTTGGTCGCGACATCTCTTCAAGAAATTGAAAGATGTAACTTTTCTTGCGCGCTTAGTTTCAGATCTTCCAACGGAACGCACTTTGTTGGCTATTTCCAGTCCGTATTGGATCACATATTGTTTTCTAAAGTTTACGCGAACAACAACACAACTTTTACAGATCTACTCACAGTCTCCCTGTGACCACGGACCCTGCAAAGGGTTCGAAACGTTAGGATAAACATCAACAAAGTAATGTGTAAAATAAACGCGAGTATATCCGTAAAGTTGTTTCATTTCAATGATTTATGTATTAAAAATCGTAATTTAAAAGTATATAAGTAGGTAGGGTAGCAGCACCAGAGCTCTACCCAAGTTTCGTCGCTAAAAAGTAATCTTATTTTCTATATAATCTATCTAGATTTTCATAAAAAACAGCTGCTGACTGTTTTAAATGGTCAATAGAAATAAAATGTCGATCATTGATTCTTGTCGAACACTAACCTACTCACACCATTTTACTATAAACTCTCTCATACATACTTTTTTAATCTTTATTTTTATTTTTATTATAATTATTCTGTTAAGCCCATCAGAAAGGTAGCTAGTATAAAGATAAAATTGGTTATGGGGATGGGGAAACATTCAATCCAAAAGCATTCAATCCAAACCAAAGAGTGCAAAGTGTGTTTCTGATTTTTCAATGCATAGATTTAAGCCTGGTTTAGTGTGAGTTTGTGATCACCAACTCTAATTAATTGTAAAACGTTGTAGTCAGCACCAATACCCATTAATTATAGCGATGACTTAATTTCAGTTAGAGACATTCGCCCAGCATCTGGGCTGTGTAGGTTTATTTCGATTTTTTGATAATTAAAAGCAAATATACAAAATTACAGAAAGCAAACAAGTCACGTTCATGTTTACGTTCAAACTGGTATTTGACGGAATAATTTTAACTATTGACACAATAATAACAGTCCTGGTAGGCTGCTCTTGACGCAAACTCAATCTCAATACAATTCCAATGCGATTAATATTTATCGATATTGAGATAAGTTTCGCAATTTCGTAACCCATCTCGATAATATTCACTCAATTTCCACGCAATTTAATTCCAATGTAGCGCTATTATCGCTTTTAAGAGTGCCATTTGATTTTTTTAGATTTGGGATCGGAAATTGATTATTGCAATTGTGTTTCAAGAGTAACCCTACTGATTTCCCATCCAAACAGTCAATACGCCCATATTAGAAACATATGGGTTTACAACAATAATAGGGACTTGGGGCCACGTCTTTTCGACTTCAACCTAAGCTGAGCATCTAACCATTCCACTACCGACGCTTAACATTGCATGGAAAACAGTGTTATAAACACGCTGACTATTTTATTGGCAAGCCACAGCATCCAAGTCAATTCTCAAGCAGTTCGGAAATAAGTATAGTATCATCGGAAGTTGTTCACAACACGATCCTCAGCTGATATTTATAACGTTTGATAACGAGCCAAAATTCGATAAAACGTGATTTTTTGAGTTGAAAACACGTGGGCCGAGCGCCGACGCCACAGACAACACAGAAACCTAAAATAGTTACGTTAACTAACGTAACGCGGAGTTATTTTTAGATTTCTATAAGATCGATACTTTATTCTGTCGACAATGCTGTAACTTTCGCTGGCAGTTGTGACAATTGAATGCGTTGATGTCTCGTGGCTGGACTAATAATGAGTGCTAGTATTTTTGTGTTCCGATAGCATGACATAAGAAAGTCAGTTTATCGGTAGTTGAGGATTTAGGGTTAAGTACGCTTTTGTACTTTTTACCACTTGACACGAAAAGATAATATAGGCAATGGTTGATTCCTTAGGATGAAGTACCAATTCTGTTATACACATTTCTACGAAATTATTAAATAAATTATTTAAAAATTCATAATCTATAAATTATCGATAACCCAAATCTGTCTATAACCCCTTGTTTTTCCTTTGTCATAAAATGTGAGTTATGTGAAAACCGAAGTTAAAAACTTTGTGAAAGGAGCAACAGGAGCAAATACTTCTTTGGATATATTAATTTAAATTTGTTCTATGAACTGTCAACGTTCTTTTGTTTCTTCTTCGTTTATTAGTTATACGTTATGCTTCGCTGTCGTCTTTTATTTTATACAGCCCACCACAATTTTCTTACTTACATATTATACAAACCAGTTTTTTTATTTTTTTATTCAAGTATTTTTTTAAGTTGTTGTGTGCGTGCCAATATAATGACAGCAAACAAATAAGCAACATTCACAGTGTGCTAAGGACGAAGAAATAATACTTAGGATTTAGCGATGTTATATTTTTAGACTGTAAAAAAGTATATGCAAAAGTCACCCGTCACGCCACTGCCGACCTTGCACGAGATTTATTATTTAAAAAGTCTCAAAAGATTTTCATGTTACAATCTGAAGCTTTAATGCGCAGAATCATAAACATCCGGCTATAAATTGGGAATAACGATGCTTTAGTTAGGATTTGTTGTTGATAAGATGCGCATTTAAAAGTATTTAAATGGAAATTGAACATTTATCAAGTTTTTTAAAAATATTTACATAATACTTAAAAACGAGAGTCCACTCTTATAGTGTGTTCAACGTTTACCGACGATCTGGTGAAGGTCGCGGGTAGCAGCTGAATGCGAGCAGCACGAAACCGGTCGTTGTGGAGATCCTTGGGGGAGGTCTTTGTCCAGCAGTGGACGTCTTTTGGCTGAGATGATGATGATGAATACGTGATAACGTTTTAAGAAAAAATATTCGTTTATTTTTAAATGGAATGGGCATATTATTCGTACGCCATTGACAATTAAGGCTTTAAAAAAAATTTAAAACACTGCCTTGACAAAAAGTCAAAAAAAGAACTAAAAGGCAAAAAACAAGATGTCATGTATTTATTTATCTGTATTTACATAAGTGAAATGTCACTCATTCATATCCAGTGAGTTAATAAGTGACATTTCACTTTTATAAATACAACACTTTATTTTTTAATTATTTATTTTTATTTTGTACCTTTTAGTAATAAGTTTAATTATAATAAAATATGTCATGCTGGGTAATTTAATTTGTAAGCATTTTTATACAAGAAGCAACAAAAATTAACCTCTACAGATATCATGCTAAACATCAAGTTCTAGTCTCTAACTCCAATAATGACTAATTTTTCTCATACAAAATTTCATCCCTTATTTTATCCACATAGGGGTTGAATTTCCAAATTTTTACTAGCCTATGTTAATCGGAACGATGCAAGGATTGTAACGATAACTCATATATCTAAATCGGTTCAGGCGTTTAGAAGTTACGGTGGAATAAAGAAACATCACATATGTATGTACATACATGAACCCTGAAAACATAACACTCCTTTTTTTTGCAGTCGTGTAAATAGCGAAACCAGGGAATTGAATCTAGGACCGAAGAATATCAGGCCGAGCTCTGTCACTCAGCCATCGAGACACGACGCAATTTTGGAAAAACGCTAATAAATAATAATGGGTTATATTTAATCGATCACCAAACTAACCTAACCTAACCCACAAAAATACTAAGTTAGCACCTAAAAATACAAAGTTATCACCTAAACTACTATTTAGATGCTAACTTAGCATTCTAGGTGCTAGCCTACTATTTTTTTGTGGATCAATTTATTATTTCTCAATAATAATCAGCTCTAATAAACTACATCCAATACTCTATCAAACACGTATATAAGAATAATCTGAAATTTCTGCCATAAAATTGTTTAGGCATGCGAAGAATTGGTCAAGATCTCAAAATTTTCGTATGAATCAACGTTTGAACTTGACATACCTATCTCAGGTGAAATCTGCCTATTCATTTCTATTTCAGGGTTTTTAGCTTCGTCCAAAGGAGTAAATTCATTCAAATATTGTTCTATTGCACCAGAAAATAAGGTACAAATGGTATCTGCTAAGGTTACTTATGATTATTCAGCTTGCACCTGGGTGGGCGGACTTAATCGTACACACCTCAAGTAGATTCTATTTCAAGCGAATTTGCAACAGTTTCAGTGGATATTAACATTTCGTTATGCTACTTAATTCTTAGTAATTTTAATGTTTTATTATTTGTTTTCGTTATGGAAAAGATCTGCGGAAAATAGATGCCCTCTTATCTCTAAAGGTATACCTATACTTAAACTTATCTTGCATCAAACCTTGGACTTCAGCTGCATAAAGTTCTTATATGTACTGACAATTAATTATGCAACAATAAAAAGATTTACTTAAAAATAGACAACTGAAAAAGGCTAACTAGGAGGGAGTTATACAAATTATTGTGACATGTACATGTTCCTCAGTGAAAATCTTTCAATGGACTACCTCATTTAACAATACAAACCATTTTATATTTACATAAATAAATAAATAAAATTGTAATTAGTAAGCAAAATATCACAAAAAATTAATTTTATGTCAAATCTTAACTCAATAATTGATATACTTACTCAAATTTAAATATATTTAGGTAAGAATATTAACTTAAATAAAGCGATATTTTTCAAAGAAACAGAAGGGAGAACATAGTTAGAATAGGCAAGTACAAGGGCGTTGTTTGTTTCACAATGAAATTTCTTTCAGCAAGCCCGTAGAAGGAGGTCATAACAGTCAATTTCACACTCAAACCTAACGCATATCAAAACATCCGATATGTAGTCTATCCCAAAAAATAACTGAAAAATCCCACCAAAAAACTTCACCCACAAACAATAACACAAACAATTCTACTAAATGATAACTGAAAAAAAGTTTGATGATATATCCGGGAGTGGAAGCTCAATAAAATGTTTACCGAATGTTTTGGGCGGGCGGCGGCGGGGAGGCGGCCTCGCGCCCGCCGCCCGGCGGCCAGTGCGCGCCCGCCCTGGACCGACACTCGACGTCGGCTCGTCAACGAAACAAGACTACCTATATTATACGACCAATATTTTAATCGGTAAGACACCAAGTGCTAAGGGCTGTGCCAAGTGTATCGAAGGGCGTCACGGTCTCGCATTACCGCTACGCTTGCGCAATTGTATACGCTGCCCGTACGTAAACGGTTATCGGTACGCATACTCGCGGGTGTTAAGCCGAGATACGGTGGTGGTAATTGCTTCAGCACGTAAGTTACGTTATGTTATTGAATGTGTCCATGAAGGGAACGTCGGCTGAGCAGTGGATGAAGTCAATTCTGTAACTCAATAAAGGATTGTTTGTGAAAAGTTTTAATCACGTTAATTTTGAAGGGTCTATGCCTTTTTCTCTTTTCTATGTTAGTTAACTATTTTTTATTGTTTTTGGATCGTTTTAGTTCTTGTGTTAATTATCTACCAGTACTACTCGTATAAGCAATTAACAGGTAGGTAACTCGTGACCACAGATATTTACTCATGTGTCGTGACTACATAAACATATTTATCTGTGAAAATAGTGCGGTGGTGGTGTGTCCTTATTATCAAATCAATTTATTATTATTCTATTTGATTTATTGTCTTATTTCTTAATTTCAGTAACTTACTCATTTTTTATTTATTTTTTATTCCTTTATTTCAAAAAAACTTATACTAAGCCTCGATTTTTCAATCCTCAGATAAGTTATATTCAACGAATAATATTGTCATTGTGACATATTTTCTAAGGAGAATCTGTCATTATGTCAAAATTATTTATTTAATAAATTTTAACTGACGATTGAAAAATCAGCCCTTAATTATAAAACAATAATATCAATCGTTGCGAGCTTTCTTATAAGCAAGTAAACTTGCTTGTGATAGGAAGCATCGCTATCGTTTCTTGTTTTTAATTCAGTGCTTCCACATGAGGATGAAGTAGTAATTTGTTTTATTAAAATAAAAGAGAAAGTAAAAACAATTGTTTACCCACAAATAGGGTGTTGCATCACGCCGGCACCACAAACGTCACCATAACCAAATAAGTGACGTTAGCGGTTTACTGATGGTGCAAATGCATTTCCACGTCACGCCACTACTGGCGCGCATTGAACACAATCCACCGGATCCGGGAAGGCTGGTGAATCCGATCCGGCCGCGCGCCTATTTTCGTACGCACTGATCGCGAGCCAAATTTGCAATCCCGCCAAATCGACGCGCCTACGTATATTTTTGTAACAGTTTCACAATCGCGGCTACTTACGTTCGTTTTTGTTTTTTTTTTCTTGCACAATTTCTTAACAGCTTACCTTTCAATGCTTACTAAAATAGATGATGAGACTAATTCTGCTCTGCAGAGTTGGATGTAAAGATAGATATGGCAAAACATATCTGACATTGGCCTTTTGAGCTTGACCTAGATTAAATACGTAACAGATTTGCCTAAAAATCTGCCAAACAATTTTATTTAAAGGTATAAAGAGTTTCATCTGAAAGAATATTTTATTGAATCACTTTCTAAAAAATGAACTTCTCTTGTAGGTACCTGTTATTGTTATTTAATAAGCAGCAGTTAATTAATAAGCTAAAAATTACAAAAATATTTAACACTATTCAAGATATAGATTAGGTATCATAAGAACTGTATTGTTGTCTTCTTAAAGTCGGAATAAAACAAGAAAATCCCAAGATCATTTCCCAAGATTTTTAACCCTCTCAATAAATTTGTAGAAAGATATTCCACATTACGCGCAGACTATCTACAAATTGGTTCAGATTCCAACATTCGAGAGTCTGCGTTTCAGTAGCGTGAAGTGCGCCCCATATCTCCGCACGTCAATCTTAACTGGTGGCTGATGGGTAGTGCTCCTGCACCACTAAATATACATTTAGTGACGCACTACTCTGGATAATGTTTATAAAACCCAACATCATGTGTACATAGAACAGGGATATTAAAGCTGCCGTTCGTTCATAAACTTATCGTAGGTGGGAAAGTTTATCTCTAGCGAAACGTGAAATATTATAATAAACAAACTCACGTTATGAAATGTTTTAATAAAAATAATAGTTATAGCGGGCAGGTTGGCTGTAACTAGGGAGCTTAAAATAATAGAGAGCACAATAAAAACTTCTTATCTAATGCCCCATAAAACTCGCAACAAACAAAAGAGATCTTCAAAGTCGTCGCGCCGTAACTCCTGAAATAAAGCGGCCGCATAGTCATAAAACCTCATTAGTTCGTCTTCGCCTGCTTCAGACCTTACGTAATTCGAAATTGCGGCAGGCCGCTGACTTTACCGCGGCGAAACTCGCAACAAGGTCGTCACAAACTCGAAAATAGCAGAGCGCGGTGAGCAGACATTCGTAAAAACGGACATTTTCAAGTTTCCACGCGGTACCGGCGGACTTGGCCCGCTGCCATCAGCACGGCCATTCGACACGACAGCCCGCCACTGCGACTATTTGCGGCCCTGCTGCTAACTCTGCATACGTCATTGCTCTATTTACGAGCGGGCAGCATGCTAATGTACTCAATTATGTCACCTGGACATAGTTTTTGCACGAAACCAATCTCAAGGTTAGCGTACGTCAGGTCGATACACGTGTATGGCACTACCTTTACATTCTGATTAGAATATAATTATCAATATACAGATATACAGATAATTAAAATTATTATAAAACTCTTTTGTTTTAGAAAACGAGCTCGACATAAACTGCCAAAATGTTTAAAAGTCATTTAGAAATGATCGGCAGAAACGAGACGCCAACAAAGAAAGCCAGATTCTGGCAATCTTTCGTCCGATCTCTAAAAGGTAAGAGTAATAACCATTCATTGAGTAATTTTGAAACAGCTACAATACTACTGAAACATTAATATCGTACTTACTTGTAAAATTTACAGTTCTTTTCAGTAATTTAAACGATAGCTTCGAACAATTCAAAGCAAAATAAATTCATTCAAAACAATTGAATTGAATTGAATGAAAAAAACTAACAGCATTAAAATAAAAAAAAACACTTCGAAATTCAAAAAACCACTTTATGAGACGACTAGGCTTAGGTAGTATTCGAACTTCCTTTTGCAATCTGAGCGATAGCTCTTTCAACTGAGACAGACCGAGACATTGCTTTAACTGTTGAATTTTTAACTCAATGTTAAGGTACTGATTTAACAACGATGGCTAGCGTATTTAAAAAAAACGGTCGTAGGTTCGAGTCCCACCTGAGTTATCGTCGTCTTATCAATTACTATTTTCAGTTCCGATAATAAAGTAGCATTGTAAATAACAATAAAAAAATAAAAAAACACGTAAGTAGATGTTTCGCCTCTATCCATTGACAATTATATAAAAACTTTGTTCCTTCCCACCCTAGGATCGGAAGACATCAGGGCGGAAGATAAATACAGGCCTTCTCGCCGCAGCGTATTCCCCGAGCTGCTGTCCTCATCCTACCCCTACAGCAAGTCGATCTACGACGACCCAGCGGGCGCTGCCGAGAGGATTACCGTCCCCGGCTACCGCTACCTGCCAGTCCACCGCGAGGTCTACGGATACTCCCCCAGGCCCATCTACGCCCACAATTACACTCGCTCCCTCGACCGGTACAGGCCAGGTGTGTAAAACAGACGATATACGAATCGCACTAACAGCTCTTGTCAATCACAACAGCGGAGCGTCACCTCTTTGGAATCGGGAACTTATTCGAATTTAGAATTGTCGTTTGTTTAAAAAGTAAAAACAGCAAATTGTTTTGATATTTTTCTTTTTAATTCCGAAAACTTAATACAAGTTAATGAATGATAGATATCGACTTCCCGTTATACTTCATTGATAACCTTGTGCACCTATCAATGCGGACTGAAATACTTCTATCGATTAAAATAAAACAGATGAAGTGTTGAAAGATGGTCGTCACAATAATGCTGCTCTGTTATTGATTGGCAAGAATGCTTATGCGACAACATCATATTGGCAAGTGATGTTGTTCCTAATTGATTGTCACAGTAACTATTTTAAAACGATCATGCTATTACCTAATATTATAAATAACTATATTTATATAGGTACTCATCATATTGTTGTATAATTGTTGTAGATATTCACCACACATATCACCGTTGTATATACACATTTTTTGTTAATAGATATATGCATTAGAACAATAAGCTTTCGCTTTATTACTTACCTACCAAATTTTACTTAAGCTGTTGTCAGTTTTTTTATTTTATGTTGCAATCAAGTACTAGAATTGTATTAGTAATTCCTATTGTTTCAGCAGAAAAACCCTCCGGCCGAAAATAATTTTAATTCAAAATGTTACTTTGTCTCGATGAAAAATATCAAATTATTAAGCTTCACGCATTTGTCATGAACATTTATGAGAATATGTCAAATTAAAACAACGAGATCGCAGTAAAAATTGCTTTCATTAGCACCAGGCTTGTCACGCTACTTTATTATGTTAATATTACTTTGTACTAAAGTTTTATAATATAAAAATAAAAAAATATAGAAAACCGAAAAAAGTACATGGATATCGTGGATCCTGTCAAAAGCTCGGAGATGAAAGTAGAATTACTCTGATTCGATATAGCATTACATGGAGTAACACTCACACACACACACATTCAGCATTCAAAAGGAATTCTAAAAGGAACTTTATTCGCTTAGTTTTAAAGGTAATCTAAGAACGGTCTCTACTAAAGGAATTATTTTGATTAGACTATTCGTTTCCGCTTATATACCTACTTTTTTATGTACATATTTATTTATTCGCTACTTTGTAAGTTTCGTTCATCAAATGTGCACTTGTGATTTAACCTCTGGTCTGTCTGAATACCAGACACAATAGAATTTCAATTGTTTGGCGTCGTAGACCCACGTTCCGACATACCAAGGGTTAATGTTGTCTTATTCACCATACACTTTGTATTGTACGCTACTCATGCTTTAACAGTTGAAGAAAATAGTTATTGTTACGCCCATGGGCCCATTTCAACATGATTCTAGAATTGTTTTAGTCGTAAACATTGTTGCTTGTGCCAGTCATATCTTATCATCGCCAATAATCGCATGATTCATTTTAGAAGCCACCTCTGATACATAACATCACAGCACACTTGTAAATTCCATGGATGTTACATCGGTTCCACTGTTAATGATCTTCTAGCATTTGCCAGGTGATACGTTGTTGTTATTTATTATGACCCCCTTAATATGACCATAGATCGTTACCAAGCCATTTATATTTATACCGTATTAATTCTATCAAGCTATCCCAGGATAATGATGAGGTGAGTTCTATGAAACGCTGTATTGAAAACCCTTAACATCATTTTCATTATAAAAGCTTCCGCTATAATCCTTTACTGACATAAATGATTGTTTATAATTGTAGGGCCGGCAGACTAAATAAAGCACATAAGTCACAAAAATCTTTTTATTTTTATTTTGCTTATGTCTATTCATAGAACTGTCATAAAGATAGAAATCTAACATAAGTCAAACAGACGCGTAATATATCGCTTAAAAATGGTTGTACTTTTTCACCTTATTTATTTAAGGACTAATTTTGATTCCTGTAAAGTCGCCATTTTTGACTTATGTGCATTAGTCTGCCGGCCCTAGAATTATTTTTCCTAACTTAACCCACTTTTTGGTAATCTAATAATAAATCCTTGGGGAAAGGAGTTCTGAAATCTTTCTGACTATATTTTTTTGCATTATTCAAAAGTCCTACTAGAGTGAATACCTTTTTTTGTACCTCTACATTGTTCTTGTAAAAAATTCAATTGACGAATTTTCTCATAATTCGTGCAGGCAAGCTGGATGCTACGGTTGGTCAGCTACAAGCTTTTCAATTGGACAAAAACATTTTTTTGTGTGACATCTACTGGGAATATTCAACTAAACTTCTGTACCAGCTTGCTTACACGACACCGTGTTAGTACGTTTCGCTTCACCATTCAAGATGAATTAATGTCCTAACAGTATACCATGTGCCGAGGCGCGTGCGACGAGGCGTTGACCCCTTCGACGCCCACAAGGCCTGGCAAGACCACCTCGACAGACTGTCCGCCATCGACCGCCTGTACCCCTCCCGCTATGGCCTCTACCTCAAGGACCGCGCCTACCCCATCACTGACCTGAGCTCCCCCGTCACCAGCGCACTAGCACCCAAGAGCCTCAAAGGCATCGAATACGAGCCCGACGCGAAGCCTCATTGGGGAACAGGTAAATACTAAACTCTATACACGAGTAGACTAAGCTAGGGTTAGACATGCTGCGATCCGCCCGTTCGCCATCTACCCGACACAATGTGACTCTCCTTCTGTGTCTGAGAAAGACTGATTGTTTTGTAAGAAGCGAACTGGCGAATCTCGGTGGTCTAGTCGATACATGTTGTCTGCTGACCGAGGAAATACTTGTTGACGTAATCCTTAAATGGTGTTTGTTTAATTATTAGTAGCTTCTCTAAAATTGCAGACAACATGGAATCAAAATTTTGTAAGAACCATCATCGGGATGTCGATCACCTGTTAGATTCATACTCTATGAATCTAACTTGTGTGACTGCTATATCCAATTATCCTAAGATTACTTTTTACCAACTAGCAATTTTTATCGCAGAAAAGCAAATGAAGTAACATCAAATTATTATCTACGTTTTTTTGATATTGTTTTATAGTTATTTTGTTATATAAAACTTTTTTTACTTTATTGTAATTTGTAAAAATAAATGAAGATTTATATCAAAATTTTAAATTACCTATCTGTACATAGTGTACAAAAGTAATTTGGCATATTAACATTTTCGGCATTAGTCAATATTGTATCAAATAATCGCTGTAAAACAACCCATTAAGACATATCTTAAAATAGAATAGAGCGTTATAATAAGATTGTACCTATCATTAATTTATTTTGTTGATATTTTTATACACGATTACATACTCCATAACTTATTGGATAGTACAAACCTTTATTACATGAAACTAACACAAAATCTACGTATTTTTTTGTATTAAAAATTAAAAGACCAATCGGTGTTTTGATTTAGTAGATTAGTACCTCTTTGTTTATTTTACTCGTTGTCCATTGAAGTTTTTGTCACTTTAGTGATGATGATTTTGATTATAAACCACTTTGGGAAAGGATGTACGCATGGTCTGCATTGTATATAAAAGCAAAGCGGCATTCACACTTGGAATATGCATTTCAATCGACGTTTCATTCTCGTCAAAGAACACTGCACTCCTACAAAACACCAACACGTCGTATCCTTAGACTCTACCGATGGTCAGAGTAACTCCCCGAAGTATTTGTTGAGCTTGGTATTGACAATGAGACTTGTAACGAAGGAGCGTGGCCGGCGCAGATATCGGATGCGTTCAAAAACGACCCCTTTTTCGCTGAAGCCGAAAAATGGACGGGTTTTGACCGTTCGCTCCGAGGGAGGTCTCCGACACCAGTGAAGCCGAGAATTAGTCAGCCTCGCGACTGCGAGGTCGCATTTGACTCCGACGGTAAGGGCTATAGACCCGTCAAACCCTTTATTCTTCGTCACGACCCTTAAAACCTCTTCAATCACGATCCTACCAAATAGGTGCTAATGCAAACACGAATTGGCATTAAAACACTATAAAAGTTTTGAGTATTTACAGTGTGAACTACTGAACTGTCGTAGTTAGTCCAAAATTAAGCCTATCTGAAATAGCTTGGAGTGAATGAGAAATAGACGTCTCGTTTCACGGAATCTTTACCCCTTCCTAGTAGTTTAACATCTTGTATCTTTGTTGATAAAATATACCCAAAGAGTGTATGTGTTCTTGATCATTTTGAAAGTTAACTGCATCTTAAATCAGTACATGTTCTAGAATTTCTCTCAAACTAACAACATTTTGAAAATAAAATAACATTAAATTCACGCTGTGTATTTTGTACATTAACATATTGATTCTATTAATAACCATTAAATTGTTTACTTTTCCATAAATGTCGTCAAATAAATTACTGTTTGTGCTTTCACTAAATTGATCTTTATTATATTCAGATATTAAAAGTTTTCATTTCTTTTTGCTTTATATTAGCAACGCCTTATAAAATAAAATCTTAAACGAATTTTTACGTGAATATTTATACTAATAATATTTGTTTTTTAATTTTCGTTTAAGTGTCAAACGACAGACGACCAACATCTCGTCGTCTTCCTGTGACCATGGACCCTGTAAAGGGTTCGAAACGGCTCTATATAATAAGTAAAAATAAACTCGAGTAAATTCAATAAAGTTTTACATTTCAAAATGTATATCGGGTAAACTTTAGAAATCAACACCTTTGTTAAGGCTGAATAGAATGAAGTGAAACAACAGTAAAACCAAAGAGCTTTCAACTATGAAAATTCATAAATTCAGCTTTCAGCTATCATTATATCCGTTACCGTATCATACATGCAAGGCTTGGTCGCTGCACCATGTCGGGTCCGATGACGAAGACCAGAGGTGTTTGTTCGGCTACTAACGAGCCAGTTATGCAGGTGCGCCGCTGTACACCGCTGGCGGGCTCAGGCGCCGGCCCTGGGCCGACATTTTCAACCCGAGCCCCTCTCTGCCCATCTCGGCGATCACTCGGGACCCCTTCTGGCACGACTGGCCGGAGCTGAAACCCATCGCCCGATGGGACCGCAGCCCTTCTTACATCCGGGACTCGTACCTGTCGCCAGTCAAACGCACCTTCCTATGGGACAAGCACCCAGTCAGACCCTTAGGTTAGTCGGATATATACCTACGCTGTTATATACGCTGCAGCTTCACTCACAAGCTGTACAAAGAGCCTGCGAAATCACTTTTTAATTAACAGTACTCTCAAGCTTTATAAACATGTTTTAATTGTATTTTAATTGCAACAGATTTAATGGTGGCGGACGCACTCACTGTGGACAACCTAAGCAGGACTTTACCGTTCATGCGTAGTCTATAAGTGCAAATATCCAGGTATCAAGTCTGCGTTATTGTAGATACTCTCCTGTTTTTTTTGTAAACAACGCATCTTGTAGAAAACATGGGGTTGACGTCACAAACGATTCTAGTAGGGGTAAAAAGGGTGAATCAAGTAGGCGTTGTACGTTATACGATAAATTCGATATTCGTGACGGTATTCTATTTCAAGTTTTATGTGACGACTTCCCAAGTTTGTTACCTGGTTGAGTTGTAGATTGTTCCTTTTTGAGCCTACGTTGATAAAGTGTTGATTAGTAGGTATCACGTGTTGGGACATAAATTATAACATTTTACTAGATCTCACTATCACTGTTCACGGAATGCAGTTCATCACATTGCACCCACTACGACGACATTTTATATATATCCATATGGATTCATTCGACAAACACTAATTTTCACGAAACCACATAACAACCATTGAGAGCACGAATCGTCTTTCTAAAACTTTTCGTTTTAATACTGAATATGTTGTAAAGTATCTTCAAACTGTGCTGTCTGAATTATTGGGTGTGTAATGAATTTCTCATGACTGAAGATAAGTTTATTTTGTAACTACGTACGTGAGGTAATCTTGGTAAGAAATACATGTAATGTTTACTAATATATTTATAGTAAATAAATAAAAAATGAATTTTATTATTTATAACTTAACTTAATTACTTATTTGAAGTCTATTTATTATTATGACAGCTATCTTTGACCGAAAGTTACAGTCAAATGGTGTAACTGTAAGATACTCGTACGTATTATCTCAGGTACCTATGCAACTTGATTTAACTATTTCTTTTTTAATTTTAATAATATTTCCTATAGTAGTAAGGAAACTATTCAAAAAACATTGGAATCAATGATTATTTCACTGACTGATGATGTCATACGTCGTACATTTGAAATTTCGAAACATGTCGCATGTTTTCATAACAAAAAAGGTATACATTTATTAAGAAATCAAACAAATCTTCAACAACCTTTGCTTATGGAGTATGTAAGACATAGAGTTTTATATAAATTAACGTGTTAAACGTTCTGACTAATAACATACAGTCTAATTTTATTAAGTACAAAGTTTTTAAGGCGATAAAAAAAAAATTAAAGATATAGGTTTCTAGCAAAAAATTAAGATTATTTGTATCGAGTAAGAGTATATAAGTATTCCTACCTTACTACATCTAACAAATATTTGTACATGTTATATATAATTCATTATTAATTTTTCTGTTACAGCTGCTGCTTATTAAAGGGCCTGACAACGAACCCACTGTATTTTAAGTTATAAATTTACATCACTATACTTAATTTATTATTTTACATACATTCGTCTGTTAAACACTGACTATGTTAATTAACATCAATTGTGACGTAACTGTGAGCCACAAATATCGTAAATCGTATATTTAAGGTTGTCCTGGAAGATCTCAAATGCTGCTATAACATAGTCACCGCTACGGAAATTATAATAATTGTTACAACTTTTTCGTTTATATCGAAACTATTTTTATGTATTCCAAAAATAAAAAAAAAAACAATAAAATCTACAAAAACCAACACAGTTTTATTTGCTTCACCTCGCTACGAGCGTAGCATCGTAGCATCGTAGCATAGGGATGTGGAGATTGTCCTGCCCAGTGTACCGAATACAGGGTGCCTAATGTCAGTTTTGTGTACTATCTGTATTCATTCGATTACGAAAACGGAAACGAACATTTGTATGGCATTGAAGCAGCAGCGCCTCCTGGCGACACGAGAAGAGTTAACATTTTGCCATACAAACTCTCGTGCTCGTAAACGTGAATGACGAATGAAACTCACACGAAGAAAACGGTACACGCCCTGCTTCTAAAGGATTCTTCTTGGACGTGTGCACTAGGTTGCTGCTTTATATCGGGACATGTCAGTATTACAAATATTACAATATACATTTTTGACATTTAGGGCCATCAAAAAATGTTGTATGGGGATAGTTAACGTATTAATCATCATAATCATCATCATCATCATCATCAGCTCATTTCATGTCCCCACTGCTGGGGCACGAGCTTTCCCTATAGATCAGGGATGCACAGACTACGGCCCGCGGGCCGCATGCGGCCCGCCGGTCGAATACTGGTGGCCCGCCGACAGCAAAAATAATACTCTCGTACATTCGAAAATATTTATATATACTTCTTCGAAAATATATATACTTCTGGTGGCCCACCATCAGTTCATAATTTGCCCGAGTGGCCCCTAGTCTTAATAAGTCTGTGCATCCATGCTATAGATGAATACAGAACGGGCCATAAACCAACACGCGGGCCCAGTACGGCCGGTGATTGTTAACGACTGCTAATGCAGCCGTGACCAACAGCTTTACGTGCCCTCCGAAGCACGGAGGAGTTCGAGATGTTAAATTGTTGGTCACCAATCCGATGACCAGCTTTTGCGAGAGTTGCTAACCTCAGCACTCGTAGACCGGGCGCGTTAACCACAGCGCCATTGAGCTCCTTTTAATAGCAACGGCTAACGTGTGATTACGTGTATCGTTTGCATAAAAGCCTCTGACTAGAGTGCCAAGTGCGAGTTCTGTTCAATTTGACGAAAACTTGAATTTATATGGCAAAATTGCAAATTACCTCTTTTGCCACCAGGAGGCGCTACTTCAATGCCATAGACACTCTAGTTTTAGATAAGGCGAGGGTAAGGCACACTAGCGCCACCAATTGATAATTTGACTATTACTAACTGACCGGATCTTTTTTTAAACATTGCGTACCGTCCGACAACAGGAAAGCATCCATAGTATTTATTTAATAATTGTGCACTACTTTTTATCACAAAACGGGCTATCGCATTTATTCACACACAATGGCCACTGTTGGTGTTAGCGAATGAATACAAAAACAAACCTAAAAGTAGTTCACAATTATTAAATAACAGATGTTTGCCTAGTGTCGGAAGGTCCGCAATGTTTGAAAAAAAATCCAGTTTAGCAGTTATCAAATTAAATCCTTTAGCGGCGCTTGTGTGCCTTACCCTTCGTCTTAATGTGATCCTCGAACGATAAATTCACCATGTTTGATTCACCACGAGCTGAGTTGTAATTTTGTTATTCAAATCTTTTTTGTCAAATACCGTGGTCGGACGGTGAATTAATCTTGCACTGAACACTCTGTAGTTGACATTTATCAATACCTAGGGAGTTCAACACCTCGGAAAACTAACTAAAAGCTTCAGTTATTATTCTGAGGTCAACATTATGCTCAAACCATTTTCAACAAGGAGCATGCAAAGGCAGAGACACTGGTGATAAACAAGAGGTAAAATTTTATACCTACATACAACCGTACATACTCTCGTTTTCGCTAACGTGAATAAAACTCTCACTGAATAAGCGCGCAGCCAATCTTATTTATGTAATACTACGCTACGGTATCGCTAACTTGTATGGACCGCAACATAGTATTACAAACTTATCGAAAAAATCTTAAATAAATTACATACAGTGTACACTAATAATAATATAGCTAATGCTACAAAGAAAGCAAGACAAGTTACTGGGGCCGTAGCTTCAGCCTTTATATTGATCGAGTAAATAATGGAAACCCTCAGAACTCAACAATATCTAAGGAAACCAAACTGCCTTGTTTGTCAAAGTCATGGCCTTAACTCGCTTCGCTATATCGACTCGCTATCAGTTAATAATAATAATAAGCATAAAACATTTATTTCAGACAACAACAGTCCATAGTGTTAGTAACATTGATCTTAAAACTATGTTAGTATTACAAAAAAAAAACTATATAAAACATTGCTGGGTGACAACAAAATAGACAAACAACATAATTGTTCCGTTTCTGTTATGCTTGCTACGCTACTACGATTATGCTACGCTACTACGACTATGCTACACTACTACGACTATGCTACGCTACGCGCTTACTACCCAATGTCACCCATAGATAGTTTTAAACTATCCATGGGTGACATTGGGTAGTAGACCGTTTGGAATAAAAAGGTTGTAAGCGCTCCAACACACATTCCGAGAAAATCGCGCGTAAAGTTTTGAATGGCTATAACTTCAGTACCTTTACAGATATCAAAATATTTGTGTGTAATAAATTTTACATTGATTCAAGGTATGTAAATCTAAATAAACGATTCTGTTTTTAATAGCTGTGTTGTTTTTAGAAATATTAAAGACTGAAATGTGAGTTAGAACCTTATAAAATTTTGTCCGAGGTGTAATTTGTACAACAACGCATCTTGTAGAAAACATGGGGTTGACGTCACAAACGATTCTAGTAGGGGTAAAAAGGGTGAATCAAGTAGGCGTTGTACGTTATACGATAAATTCGATATTCGTGACGGTATTCTATTTCAAGTTTTATGTGACGACTTCCCAAGTTTGTTACCTGGTTGAGTTGTAGATTGTTCCTTTTTGAGCCTACGTTGATAAAGTGTTGATTAGTAGGTATCACGTGTTGGGACATAAATTATAACATTTTACTAGATCTCACTATCACTGTTCACGGAATGCAGTTCATCACATTGCACCCACTACGACGACATTTTATATATATCCATATGGATTCATTCGACAAACACTAATTTTCACGAAACCACATAACAACCATTGAGAGCACGAATCGTCTTTCTAAAACTTTTCGTTTTAATACTGAATATGTTGTAAAGTATCTTCAAACTGTGCTGTCTGAATTATTGGGTGTGTAATGAATTTCTCATGACTGAAGATAAGTTTATTTTGTAACTACGTACGTGAGGTAATCTTGGTAAGAAATACATGTAATGTTTACTAATATATTTATAGTAAATAAATAAAAAATGAATTTTATTATTTATAACTTAACTTAATTACTTATTTGAAGTCTATTTATTATTATGACAGCTATCTTTGACCGAAAGTTACAGTCAAATGGTGTAACTGTAAGATACTCGTACGTATTATCTCAGGTACCTATGCAACTTGATTTAACTATTTCTTTTTTAATTTTAATAATATTTCCTATAGTAGTAAGGAAACTATTCAAAAAACATTGGAATCAATGATTATTTCACTGACTGATGATGTCATACGTCGTACATTTGAAATTTCGAAACATGTCGCATGTTTTCATAACAAAAAAGGTATACATTTATTAAGAAATCAAACAAATCTTCAACAACCTTTGCTTATGGAGTATGTAAGACATAGAGTTTTATATAAATTAACGTGTTAAACGTTCTGACTAATAACATACAGTCTAATTTTATTAAGTACAAAGTTTTTAAGGCGATAAAAAAAAAATTAAAGATATAGGTTTCTAGCAAAAAATTAAGATTATTTGTATCGAGTAAGAGTATATAAGTATTCCTACCTTACTACATCTAACAAATATTTGTACATGTTATATATAATTCATTATTAATTTTTCTGTTACAGCTGCTGCTTATTAAAGGGCCTGACAACGAACCCACTGTATTTTAAGTTATAAATTTACATCACTATACTTAATTTATTATTTTACATACATTCGTCTGTTAAACACTGACTATGTTAATTAACATCAATTGTGACGTAACTGTGAGCCACAAATATCGTAAATCGTATATTTAAGGTTGTCCTGGAAGATCTCAAATGCTGCTATAACATAGTCACCGCTACGGAAATTATAATAATTGTTACAACTTTTTCGTTTATATCGAAACTATTTTTATGTATTCCAAAAATAAAAAAAAAAACAATAAAATCTACAAAAACCAACACAGTTTTATTTGCTTCACCTCGCTACGAGCGTAGCATCGTAGCATCGTAGCATAGGGATGTGGAGATTGTCCTGCCCAGTGTACCGAATACAGGGTGCCTAATGTCAGTTTTGTGTACTATCTGTATTCATTCGATTACGAAAACGGAAACGAACATTTGTATGGCATTGAAGCAGCAGCGCCTCCTGGCGACACGAGAAGAGTTAACATTTTGCCATACAAACTCTCGTGCTCGTAAACGTGAATGACGAATGAAACTCACACGAAGAAAACGGTACACGCCCTGCTTCTAAAGGATTCTTCTTGGACGTGTGCACTAGGTTGCTGCTTTATATCGGGACATGTCAGTATTACAAATATTACAATATACATTTTTGACATTTAGGGCCATCAAAAAATGTTGTATGGGGATAGTTAACGTATTAATCATCATAATCATCATCATCATCATCATCAGCTCATTTCATGTCCCCACTGCTGGGGCACGAGCTTTCCCTATAGATCAGGGATGCACAGACTACGGCCCGCGGGCCGCATGCGGCCCGCCGGTCGAATACTGGTGGCCCGCCGACAGCAAAAATAATACTCTCGTACATTCGAAAATATTTATATATACTTCTTCGAAAATATATATACTTCTGGTGGCCCACCATCAGTTCATAATTTGCCCGAGTGGCCCCTAGTCTTAATAAGTCTGTGCATCCATGCTATAGATGAATACAGAACGGGCCATAAACCAACACGCGGGCCCAGTACGGCCGGTGATTGTTAACGACTGCTAATGCAGCCGTGACCAACAGCTTTACAAACTTATCGAAAAAATCTTAAATAAATTACATACAGTGTACACTAATAATAATATAGCTAATGCTACAAAGAAAGCAAGACAAGTTACTGGGGCCGTAGCTTCAGCCTTTATATTGATCGAGTAAATAATGGAAACCCTCAGAACTCAACAATATCTAAGGAAACCAAACTGCCTTGTTTGTCAAAGTCATGGCCTTAACTCGCTTCGCTATATCGACTCGCTATCAGTTAATAATAATAATAAGCATAAAACATTTATTTCAGACAACAACAGTCCATAGTGTTAGTAACATTGATCTTAAAACTATGTTAGTATTACAAAAAAAAAACTATATAAAACATTGCTGGGTGACAACAAAATAGACAAACAACATAATTGTTCCGTTTCTGTTATGCTTGCTACGCTACTACGATTATGCTACGCTACTACGACTATGCTACACTACTACGACTATGCTACGCTACGCGCTTACTACCCAATGTCACCCATAGATAGTTTTAAACTATCCATGGGTGACATTGGGTAGTAGACCGTTTGGAATAAAAAGGTTGTAAGCGCTCCAACACACATTCCGAGAAAATCGCGCGTAAAGTTTTGAATGGCTATAACTTCAGTACCTTTACAGATATCAAAATATTTGTGTGTAATAAATTTTACATTGATTCAAGGTATGTAAATCTAAATAAACGATTCTGTTTTTAATAGCTGTGTTGTTTTTAGAAATATTAAAGACTGAAATGTGAGTTAGAACCTTATAAAATTTTGTCCGAGGTGTAATTTGTACAACAACGCATCTTGTAGAAAACATGGGGTTGACGTCACAAACGATTCTAGTAGGGGTAAAAAGGGTGAATCAAGTAGGCGTTGTACGTTATACGATAAATTCGATATTCGTGACGGTATTCTATTTCAAGTTTTATGTGACGACTTCCCAAGTTTGTTACCTGGTTGAGTTGTAGATTGTTCCTTTTTGAGCCTACGTTGATAAAGTGTTGATTAGTAGGTATCACGTGTTGGGACATAAATTATAACATTTTACTAGATCTCACTATCACTGTTCACGGAATGCAGTTCATCACATTGCACCCACTACGACGACATTTTATATATATCCATATGGATTCATTCGACAAACACTAATTTTCACGAAACCACATAACAACCATTGAGAGCACGAATCGTCTTTCTAAAACTTTTCGTTTTAATACTGAATATGTTGTAAAGTATCTTCAAACTGTGCTGTCTGAATTATTGGGTGTGTAATGAATTTCTCATGACTGAAGATAAGTTTATTTTGTAACTACGTACGTGAGGTAATCTTGGTAAGAAATACATGTAATGTTTACTAATATATTTATAGTAAATAAATAAAAAATGAATTTTATTATTTATAACTTAACTTAATTACTTATTTGAAGTCTATTTATTATTATGACAGCTATCTTTGACCGAAAGTTACAGTCAAATGGTGTAACTGTAAGATACTCGTACGTATTATCTCAGGTACCTATGCAACTTGATTTAACTATTTCTTTTTTAATTTTAATAATATTTCCTATAGTAGTAAGGAAACTATTCAAAAAACATTGGAATCAATGATTATTTCACTGACTGATGATGTCATACGTCGTACATTTGAAATTTCGAAACATGTCGCATGTTTTCATAACAAAAAAGGTATACATTTATTAAGAAATCAAACAAATCTTCAACAACCTTTGCTTATGGAGTATGTAAGACATAGAGTTTTATATAAATTAACGTGTTAAACGTTCTGACTAATAACATACAGTCTAATTTTATTAAGTACAAAGTTTTTAAGGCGATAAAAAAAAAATTAAAGATATAGGTTTCTAGCAAAAAATTAAGATTATTTGTATCGAGTAAGAGTATATAAGTATTCCTACCTTACTACATCTAACAAATATTTGTACATGTTATATATAATTCATTATTAATTTTTCTGTTACAGCTGCTGCTTATTAAAGGGCCTGACAACGAACCCACTGTATTTTAAGTTATAAATTTACATCACTATACTTAATTTATTATTTTACATACATTCGTCTGTTAAACACTGACTATGTTAATTAACATCAATTGTGACGTAACTGTGAGCCACAAATATCGTAAATCGTATATTTAAGGTTGTCCTGGAAGATCTCAAATGCTGCTATAACATAGTCACCGCTACGGAAATTATAATAATTGTTACAACTTTTTCGTTTATATCGAAACTATTTTTATGTATTCCAAAAATAAAAAAAAAAAACAATAAAATCTACAAAAACCAACACAGTTTTATTTGCTTCACCTCGCTACGAGCGTAGCATCGTAGCATCGTAGCATAGGGATGTGGAGATTGTCCTGCCCAGTGTACCGAATACAGGGTGCCTAATGTCAGTTTTGTGTACTATCTGTATTCATTCGATTACGAAAACGGAAACGAACATTTGTATGGCATTGAAGCAGCAGCGCCTCCTGGCGACACGAGAAGAGTTAACATTTTGCCATACAAACTCTCGTGCTCGTAAACGTGAATGACGAATGAAACTCACACGAAGAAAACGGTACACGCCCTGCTTCTAAAGGATTCTTCTTGGACGTGTGCACTAGGTTGCTGCTTTATATCGGGACATGTCAGTATTACAAATATTACAATATACATTTTTGACATTTAGGGCCATCAAAAAATGTTGTATGGGGATAGTTAACGTATTAATCATCATAATCATCATCATCATCATCATCAGCTCATTTCATGTCCCCACTGCTGGGGCACGAGCTTTCCCTATAGATCAGGGATGCACAGACTACGGCCCGCGGGCCGCATGCGGCCCGCCGGTCGAATACTGGTGGCCCGCCGACAGCAAAAATAATACTCTCGTACATTCGAAAATATTTATATATACTTCTTCGAAAATATATATACTTCTGGTGGCCCACCATCAGTTCATAATTTGCCCGAGTGGCCCCTAGTCTTAATAAGTCTGTGCATCCATGCTATAGATGAATACAGAACGGGCCATAAACCAACACGCGGGCCCAGTACGGCCGGTGATTGTTAACGACTGCTAATGCAGCCGTGACCAACAGCTTTACGTGCCCTCCGAAGCACGGAGGAGTTCGAGATGTTAAATTGTTGGTCACCAATCCGATGACCAGCTTTTGCGAGAGTTGCTAACCTCAGCACTCGTAGACCGGGCGCGTTAACCACAGCGCCATTGAGCTCCTTTTAATAGCAACGGCTAACGTGTGATTACGTGTATCGTTTGCATAAAAGCCTCTGACTAGAGTGCCAAGTGCGAGTTCTGTTCAATTTGACGAAAACTTGAATTTATATGGCAAAATTGCAAATTACCTCTTTTGCCACCAGGAGGCGCTACTTCAATGCCATAGACACTCTAGTTTTAGATAAGGCGAGGGTAAGGCACACTAGCGCCACCAATTGATAATTTGACTATTACTAACTGACCGGATCTTTTTTTAAACATTGCGTACCGTCCGACAACAGGAAAGCATCCATAGTATTTATTTAATAATTGTGCACTACTTTTTATCACAAAACGGGCTATCGCATTTATTCACACACAATGGCCACTGTTGGTGTTAGCGAATGAATACAAAAACAAACCTAAAAGTAGTTCACAATTATTAAATAACAGATGTTTGCCTAGTGTCGGAAGGTCCGCAATGTTTGAAAAAAAATCCAGTTTAGCAGTTATCAAATTAAATCCTTTAGCGGCGCTTGTGTGCCTTACCCTTCGTCTTAATGTGATCCTCGAACGATAAATTCACCATGTTTGATTCACCACGAGCTGAGTTGTAATTTTGTTATTCAAATCTTTTTTGTCAAATACCGTGGTCGGACGGTGAATTAATCTTGCACTGAACACTCTGTAGTTGACATTTATCAATACCTAGGGAGTTCAACACCTCGGAAAACTAACTAAAAGCTTCAGTTATTATTCTGAGGTCAACATTATGCTCAAACCATTTTCAACAAGGAGCATGCAAAGGCAGAGACACTGGTGATAAACAAGAGGTAAAATTTTATACCTACATACAACCGTACATACTCTCGTTTTCGCTAACGTGAATAAAACTCTCACTGAATAAGCGCGCAGCCAATCTTATTTATGTAATACTACGCTACGGTATCGCTAACTTGTATGGACCGCAACATAGTATTACAAACTTATCGAAAAAATCTTAAATAAATTACATACAGTGTACACTAATAATAATATAGCTAATGCTACAAAGAAAGCAAGACAAGTTACTGGGGCCGTAGCTTCAGCCTTTATATTGATCGAGTAAATAATGGAAACCCTCAGAACTCAACAATATCTAAGGAAACCAAACTGCCTTGTTTGTCAAAGTCATGGCCTTAACTCGCTTCGCTATATCGACTCGCTATCAGTTAATAATAATAATAAGCATAAAACATTTATTTCAGACAACAACAGTCCATAGTGTTAGTAACATTGATCTTAAAACTATGTTAGTATTACAAAAAAAAAACTATATAAAACATTGCTGGGTGACAACAAAATAGACAAACAACATAATTGTTCCGTTTCTGTTATGCTTGCTACGCTACTACGATTATGCTACGCTACTACGACTATGCTACACTACTACGACTATGCTACGCTACGCGCTTACTACCCAATGTCACCCATAGATAGTTTTAAACTATCCATGGGTGACATTGGGTAGTAGACCGTTTGGAATAAAAAGGTTGTAAGCGCTCCAACACACATTCCGAGAAAATCGCGCGTAAAGTTTTGAATGGCTATAACTTCAGTACCTTTACAGATATCAAAATATTTGTGTGTAATAAATTTTACATTGATTCAAGGTATGTAAATCTAAATAAACGATTCTGTTTTTAATAGCTGTGTTGTTTTTAGAAATATTAAAGACTGAAATGTGAGTTAGAACCTTATAAAATTTTGTCCGAGGTGTAATTTGTAATTTAAAAGAGTTTCATAAGCTCATAGAACCTTTTTTAATAAAATGTCCATATACGAAATGTAGTTGAACCTTAGTTAAATGATGGTTGAACCTATACCCAGTAGTGGGTTAATGTAGGCTGAATATGATGAGTTGAACCACATAGTGATTTATTCCTTTAAGGTTGAACTCTTTTCTATTCAGTTTTATAAAGTATGGTAAAAAAACAAAACAAAAATAATCAAAAATGGTTTAATTAAAATGCTCTGACATGTTGTAACATTATATTATTTATTATTATATCTTATTAAACTTTATTATACCTAAACTAGGTATATTATATTCTCTTATAAACCGAGAGCCTCTTAATTATTTATATTTTTAACAAACTTTTAAAATATTGTTGATCTTGACTGGGCATATATTTAAGCATAGACTTAATATTAGCCTTTATGAAACCTGAATGTTGCTATTTAAAAATGTTCTAAGTGCCAGTTGGAACTTTATTAAATTACTAATAGTCGATATCTTAGGGTTGATATACTAACACTTATGAGAAAAAAGGGTCCTTACTGTCAAATAGAACCTTCTTTAATAATTCTTGTTAGAAATAGGTTTCACTTAGAACTTTTACGCAGGCTAGTTTCAATAATTATGCAACAGATGGCGCTAGGAGTTTGAAATTTCGATAGTATTATGCGTTCGGTAAGCTATGAAATATCTTTTCGTCCGATATACCGCAGTGTCTAAAGACGAAAGTCTTTGACCAGTGTGTGTTGCCAGTGATGACATACGGGACTGAGACGTGGTCACTCACTATGGACCTTATCAGAAGGCTCAAGGTCACTCAAAGAGCAATGGAGAGGGCTATGCTCGGGGTTTCTCTGCGAGATCGAATCAGAAATGAGGAGATCCGCAGAAGAACAAAGGTAACCGTCATAGCCCGAAGAGTTGCTGAGCTCAAGTGGCAGTGGACAGGGCACATCACTCGCAGGACTGATGGCCGCTGGGGCGGAACAGTCCTCGAGTGGCGACCGCGTACCGGAAAGCGCAGTGCGGGCAGGCCTCCAACAAGGTGGACCGACGATCTGGTGAAGGTCGCGGGAAGCCGCTGGATGCGAGCAGCACAAAACCGGTCGTTGTGGAGATCCTTGGGGGAGGCCTTTGTCCAGCAGTGGACGTCTTTTGGCTGAGAAGATGATGATGATGAATTGTTCTTTTGAGCTATAAAACATGCGACCGACGAAGATAGAAAGTTGTGGCAAAGAAGCGAGAGCAAATGAGCATCAGTAAAACTTGAAGGAGTTCATGGTGGGATAGTGACAAGCCATGTTTGCGTTTTTTTGCCAAAAATATGTGTTTTATGTAATAATGACGGATTATTAACTCTTAATATTCGTGAGCGTGCATGAGTGCGAATTAAATGAAAAAAAAAGTGCAACGTTACTTTTCAAGTTCTCTCATGAAGCCCGCGTGAAATTTCAGTAAAGAAAGACGTGGGTCTTTATTGATACGAGGGTTATAGAATAGAGAGGATAAGAGGAAGAGGGATAAGAGGATTTGGGAAGAATATCATTTATTATTTTTATTATGACTTATTATCATCTATGACTACTTCTATACAACAACAAACAAAATATTGTAATTAAATATTATAACTTGAAATTAAATACTTTGACACTGGCTAAATGTGCTAACTACATCATCGCCAGCTCATATACGTCCCCACTGCAAGGGCATGAGCCTTCCCTATGGATGTTGATGATGATATTCCCTATGATAGGGAGAACGGGCTATAAACCACCACGCGGGCCCAGTGCGGATTTGAAGCCTCTAAATTAATGAAAAAAAACTTGAGTGAAACCGTTGAACGTGCGGGTAAATGTTTATGTGTGCGGGAATGGGTAAATGTTTTTTACTTACTTAGAAGCTAGCTGCTATATTTATTGCTCATTATGTGATTTGTGAGCCAGCCAATATATCAGGTAAATTTCCAACATAAATAGTTTATAATTCTTTATGTCATCATTTCATTATTACCTTCATGCGAACGTTAATTACAAACACTTAACGGTTAATAGTCCACCACTATTACTCATTAATATTTTAGAAAACACAAATTTTAGAGAATAAAACTTAACTGCAAATATGACCCTTCACTTTCTGCCAAGAATCTAATTCATTTTTTTATAAATTATTTCAAAAAAATCTTTAAATGTAGAGAAAACACTTTTGAACTTGTCTGTACTTCTACTATGAAAAGTAGTTTAATTATTTTTTACATGGTTCCACTACGAATTTACCTAAACTATTTATACTGACAGAGTCAGTATTTCACGCACTATTAATACATCTAACAATTATAAGAAAAGTTCGCTTTCTGTAAGCGCTATATGAGTACGCTGTATAGACGCCAGCTCTAAATCCGTTCCTTTAAGAGCAATCCTTATGAAATTTTGCATATCGTGGGCACTAATAAGGTACTAAATATGTGTGTAAATTTTGTTACTATAATTAAGCAGTTTTGGAGAACAGACATGGATACGTAAGCTTAATCGTGATCCCAGCGTACACACTGAAAAAGGTCATTATTTTTTAAACTAAAGAGGCACTAATTATTTTATGACTGCAGTAATTACAGAATTACGCACTAAAAGAGCGCATAACAATTAACGTGAGAGACCATGTGTACGCCACCATAACGGACACAAGTTCATTAGTACATGTTCACAAGTACCTGGCTGCTAAAGCACTCGTATGATGATACTGAGGATATACTAAGAGTAATCTCATAAAACAACTATACATACTAACTTTCAGACACGCACATACATACACACAAGCACAGACATACACACAAGCACAGACATACACACAAGCACAGACATACACACAAGCACAGACATACACACAAGCACGGACATACACACAAGCACAGACATACACGCAAGCACAGACATACAGAACACTTAAACATACGCCTCAGCCTAGCTCATTTCTAAAATAAACTGTAATTTCACACTTTCAGATACACATTCACTCTTCATATAATAATTCACTAGTAATATAAGATAAATAGATAATAAGATAATAGTTAAATACATACAATTATCAACGATGATTATTTTGCCGTCTAGCATCAGTTATTTGAAATTGCGTAGAATATATTATTATTATTAAGTTATCTTCTGTTAAATTTCTGGTATCTTTAAATAGGTATATTCATATATCAGCATATTTTTGTAAAAGTTGTATGGTAAATCAAATTGCCTTACTTTCCATTTTTGTGGAATAACATGATTTGTAGGCTTCATTTGTAGTCCGAGGTGGGGGCACCTGACACCGAAGAACAGGTTTTTCCTAGTTTGGTTGAAGGTAGTCTCAATTTTTGTCAACCAGCGTTGCCTTTATACCTAATTTTAACTTATGTCATAAAAATATGTAAACAAAACTTCGCTGTATACTTGATACAAATAAATGATTATTATTATAAAAAAATGATTATTAATGTACATTAGGCTGTATGGGCTTGATCTCTTCTTCATTCTTAAATCAAAGATTAAAACAAAAATACCATAAAGTAGTAGAATGAAAGTCTGTCTGTTGAACCAATGTCAAATTCAAAATAAGTTAGCTGTTGAATAAGCAAAAATAAAGCGTTCTCAAGTATTTTGATTATGAAGAAGAACTCATTTGCTTAAAGTTGATTTACTACAAAAATGGGCGAACAAATGGAAGAGCAAATCAGTGATGTAGATATGAACAATTCGGAGTTGACATTTGATAATCTTACTATTTTAAAAGAATTCAGCAATATTACCAATCTAGTTATGTAAGTTGAATTATTTATTATTATCATTTAAGTTTACACTTAAATAAAACATTTATGAAATGAGTTATATATTTAACTGGGGTAAATTTGTTAATTGTTTTAAATCTTACTTTCCTACATTCTAAAGTCCATGTAAGTGCTATTTCTGAGTGCCAATGAATGAGGCAGATTAAGCCTTTACGGAGAACACAAATAACTATCAAAAACAGATACAATTCGGAGATATGTGCCTGTTTATAGTGTATAGAAATATCAGAAATCAGATAGCACCTGACACTTCCATATATTTTTATTATCTTATTTATGGATGATGTACAAGATGTTTAATGGAGGTTGTTGTCTCCTTTCTGTTTACTGTATTTTATAACTTATAGGAATGAAGATTTTCTTGAAACTGTACCCAAAGCCAAATTGAGAAGAGTGAAATGGGTTCCTATGTTTAATTGCTTGAAACAGGGCATATTGGATGAAATGGTGCAAGAATTAAGTGCTATGTGGCAATATGAGCACATGCATGAGAAAATTGAATCACTTGAAAAGCAAAAGGAAAAGTTTGCAGAAATTGGAGCAGACAGGGTTTTGTGGTACGTATTTTCTCAAAGCTAAATGAATCAAACTTTTGTATGTTTGTATTTGTTTTGCCTTTTGGTTTAAAAACATCAATCTAAAGTGTAACTCATAATAATAATAATACCATCCATCTGTATGGGTTGTTTAGATTGTTATATTGAACTAATTCTGATCAGAGAAAAAAAGCATCTCATGTAATGGATGGTTTTGTATGGATGCCTGAGATATTGTCACCATTTTTTTGCCTATCTTAGGAAAAGGTTCATTGATAACAATCTAAATGTAACCTTAGGCGGCATCAACCTCCTAATATTTTTTTGTAGCCTTGCATATATAGAAAAACCTTAACCCCTTTATATGCATTTTTGTTACTTTTTCCCCTAATCAGGAGACCACAACTTGGTGATGTCAAAGCGCAGTTAAAAGCAAGTGATATTAACAATTTACAAAAGCAGAAGGCATTGCTAGAATCTCTGGCAAAAGAATATGAAAGCAGAGTGAACAGATTGAAAAAAACAGTTTCAGCCAAAAGGAGCTATCTCAAAGCTCTTCAACTTGATATACAGAAGTATCAAAAGAAAAATGAAGAATTCATTTCAAACATCAATGAAAAGATTGAAAATCATCAAGCACTTATGAAAATTATGTTGCCTATCAAACAAGATGTTGACGAAATAAACTGGGTAGAAAAAGACTTGGAATTAGAAGATTGACTTCATTGATAAATACTTCACAGGATTATTTTAATAAAATTTATATTTCAGAAAATTTTACACACCTGAGAAAAAGTACAACAAAATTTATTATAATAATTTAAAACTCAACTTTCTGTGTAAGATATCTTCCTAGTGTAGATGAAAATAGAATAAAAGTTAGTAAGTGATAAGTCACATAAAATCTAATTTAGCTGCTTTTTTTTTACCAGCTATCTATTATTACCACTATACAATTGAGTTGTACATACAGAGAACAAAGATATATTAATATTTGATAGCAACATACTCTCTAAATAGTAAAATTTATAAAGCTGTAAGAGATGAAAAATACTTCATACATGAAATGATGTCTATTAGCAAAGTACATTAAATAAATTATACAATAGCAAAAGTTATAATTATTATTGTAAATGCAAACCAAAATGAAACGAAAATAAACCTCTTAGTTTAAATAGTAATATTTATTAATGAAAATCATTTGACAATGTTAACAGCTAAAAATAAAATTGTACAATGCAAAACCTGCATATAATTTTATATTTATTTAATCATAATACAGCAATTGCACTATTGTTGCGAGGACTACACTGTTACTACCACCATAAATTAAATTATGAATTCATTCCAAGACTTGCTACTGCCAACTGTGAGGAAAGTCTCAATGGGACATCACACCAATGTTCAAGAAATTTGGAAACAACTACTTACTTTTTAAGAATAATACTGAGTGCAACATAACATTAATTTCACTGGGAAACGAGTCGTCCTACTACAACATAACTGAAAGATACATGTAGGATTGATAGAAATGCTTATTAGCTTCGACAAGGACAGGTTCATATGTTTAGGCCAGCTCCAAAACAAAATTACATCATCAATTAAATAAATAAAACAAGAGCACTAAAAATACGTAACGTAAGTAAAGGTTAATCGGATGGACGAACATTTGTTGCAATTTTCACTAATACAATAAAACTAGAATTTTTCCAAATTAAATCCATTTTACGTTACTTATACGAGACCTATACATACTTTACATTTATAGGCACATTAGTTACAGAATAAACAAAGCGAATGTGCTTTCGATCCACTACAACTTAGTACATAGTAATGTGAAAATGTAACGACGCTTCGTCCAATGCCCGCATCTTTAAGATCGCTCGCCACCCCAAACTCTTCAAACTCAACAAAACAATTTTACTAGAACATCAACATGTTACAATAACACAACAGGGTATAATCCGATATCTAAGGCTGCAATATATCAGGGATCGAAAAAGCAATAGTCACCGAGGCATCGCCGAATATCTCATGTCCAATCAATATCCACAAAATCTCTGTAGAACTAAATTCATAAATTAATATCACTCACATTAATTAAAATTAAAAATAAGAAGGCACAAGCAAGATGATAAATAATTTTAACAATATGCGACATTATTCGGCTTTGTCCAATGACTACACTAAACATAATAATTATAATACATGATATAATTAATTATTTGTAGCATTCCTCTCACTGTGCAGCACACTGGATCCCAAATGTCAGTTATTTCTTTTTGGGTGGTGACCGCTGGGGCGTGGCTGGCCTCCCGCTGTTGATGCCATTGTATTGGTATTTAGCTTTTTTTTCTGATGGTTTTAGAATCTGTTGATCAAAAAAAAAATTAATTTATCATTATTTCGTAAACTTACAGTGGAGCTGACGCGACATTGGTGAATAAGGTTTACTATGGTATAAAGGTAAGTACACAATGAGAGAGAGCATTTCCTTTCTGCTTTTGAGTTTCCTATCTTTGAAATGTCGGATCTGTTTTGTGGTCGAACCGTGCTCAACTTTCGGTTTAATATTCTATCTATATATATAAAAATCAATTGCTGTTCGTTAGTCTCGCTAAAACTCGAGAATGGTTGGACCGATTTGGCTAATTTTGATTTTAAAATATTTGTGGAAGTTCAGGGAAGGTTTAATCGATGAGAAACATATATAATAAGTAACGGAAAATACTAGATACGACAATTTAATTTTCCAATACAAAATGATTTGTTTGTTTTGTTGTCATGGACGTCAATATATAAAAAAAAAAGATTGATTTCGCCGATAAGCTCAAAAATGTTTAGGAGAGAGTTTGCTGTTACTGGAATGAATGGAAACTGTCAATGCGGTACGAAGTCCGCCGTGTCCACTAGATACAAATAAATGCATAAGTGTGTACTCATCTTTAAAAGTTCATAGGGATATTATATATTATTTTTTTTAATGTTGAAGGGATATTTTTAAAGTCTACCCACTAAGAGGTTTAGGGCTGATTTTTCAATCATCGCGTAAAACTTATTCAGAAGGCTGATAAAGTATTACACAATCAAGCTAAAATGTCACCTGTTTAAAAAGAAAAGTCATGTCATGACAATACTTTTTAACCTCATAAGGTCCTATGTGTCAGAATGACCGGAGTATCAAAATGTCCAGTTCTACAAAATGTCCAAAGTTTCAAAATGTCTAGTTACACAAAATGATCGGAGTATCAAAATGTCCAGTTGCACAAGATGACTGGAGTATCAAAATGTCCAGTTGCACAAAATAAACAGAAGAAACCGCGACATTTATTTTAACAAAGAATTTTTAAAGAAGTATTTATATAAGCTTGAAAATGAAGAATTAAGCTTACTTTATAAATGTCGTTTGCAAAAACAAATGTGTACAACATTTGTTTTTGTGCAAAAACAATTTTTTATCAATAAGTTATACTGAGAGAGCGTATTTTTAAGTTTCAGAGTTTTCCAGGCTTCTATGGCTTTCCAGACCACCTGATATACATAAACCTTTTTTTCGTACAAAGTACGAACTGAACGTGCAATAACAATCAGTCAGTCAAAACTGTCAGTGTCATAAATAATAGACAATGACTTCTTGATTTTTGCACTTGTTTTCTTTGCCATGATAAGTTAAAGTTGTTTAGTAGATGTCGCTACTGATGCAACTTAAATAACATTTAAAACATTTTGCACCCCCGACACTGTTGTAATGATAACAATTATCCTTTGATCCACTTCCCAGTTACCGATTAAGCTGAAATTTTGCATGCATGTGTAAATCTGATGACAATGCAAAATTATTATGACATGGAGCTGATCTGATGATGAAACCGGAAGGTGGCCATAGAAACTCGGTTGTTAAACGACACAACCCCATCGAGTTTGGACTCGTTTGATCCGTCTTGACGAGTACTTTGGTGCTAGATGGTAACCAGGGTCTGATGATGGAGCTGGAAGATGGCCAAAGGAACTCGGTAATTAAACGACACAACCCCATTGAGTTTGGGGTCGTATGATTCGCCTTGACGAGTACTTTGGTGCTAGATGGTAACCAGGGTCTGATGGAGCTGGAAGATTGCCATAGGAACTCGGGAAAATAAGTTCGTTCGTTCGTTCAATCCGTTTGTTATGAATGTGAATTTTGTCTTTGATTTGATGGATGACCCAATGCCAAGGTGAGCACGTGCCGAGGGCTAAATGGTATGGGGGTGTTTAAACATGTCATATCGCTAACTAACTAGCTAGCTAACTAACCCTGTTGTACTGAAGCCCCCTTACAAAAATACTAAAAAGTTAAAAATAAAATTAAAAGAAAAAAGAACTATTTAAAAACAAGCTTTTATTAATTTAAAAAAAACTAAGAAGTTAAAAATAAAGAAATCAGACCCAATTTTTTTATAAATAAAAACGTTACATTGTGATTACAAAGCAAAATAAAGAAGGTGTAATATGCAAAATGTTCTTTACTTTAATGATTCATCAAAATGTAACACGCTTTTATTTATAAAAAATTGGGTCTCATTTATTTATTTTTAACTTTTTAGTTCTTTTTTTTAATTAATAAAAGCTTGTTTTTAAAGTTTTTTTCTTTTAATTTTTATCTGTCTGTAACCCTCTTCAAGCTTAAACAGCTGTAACTAGTGATGAAAGAGACTCGAGTCCTTTAGTCGTTTAAAATAAGACTCGCTTCTTTTTACATGACTTGGCTCTAAAATTAAGACTAGCTGTTAGTCTTAATTAATATGAAAAGCCTTAAAGAGACTGAATCTCTTTCATCACTAGCTGAAGCTATTTAGATGAAATTTAAAGCGTGCCCATGCGTAGCTGGGACGGGTATATCAAAGTCAAAGTGTTTATTGTTTATCGATCTACCATTGAACATCCCTATTTGTTGTAGGTATTTATTTTTAGATTTACGTGCCTGGCGCTGAGGGCACGACAACTGATATGAAGTCTGGCGGTTAAAGGGTTAAAATGGTTATCTAATACTTTATCAAATGAATAAGTTTTATCCGTCAATTGAAAAATCGGCCCTTAGTATAATGTAACAGTTGTCAGGTTCAGTAGTTACCTGGAACGAGCACATGAGTGTTTCGTCAACAGACATCATGCCACCGGCGTTGTCAAACTCGCCGCAGTAGTTTGGCGCGGAGAAGAGCGTCACGAGTTGCCTCTTTGCGAAAAATTCGTACCCATCTTCTACCACCTGGACGGAAAACATATGCATACAATATATTTCTTTAAAAATAGAATAGAATATTTATTTATTAAAGTGACCAAGACTCATAATGTGTTAGTATTAACTAATAAATGATATTATTTATTTTTAATTATTATTAAACCACACTTCATTACTGCGCCATACCCAGACGATATGGCGCAGCAATGATTTACGTATCGGCAGTCAAGCCTGCTGGCGACCATGCTTAGGATGCTGTTGGTGCTGCCCCGCACCCTGCGCACCAGGGACGCGTTCGCGCATCGCTTTCGCATCGTTGTGTAGTAGCAGTTAACTCGCATTTCGGCGAATATTCCTGATGCGCTACAAAAGCGAGGCAGCCCCAAAAGCACCCTAAACGCGCATTGTTGTATTGAACACGGAGGGAACTGTAAGATTTTTGAGTGTATCTAGCCCATAAGCTGCACGTCTAGAAAGAGGTGCAATATGTTCTGAATAAAAGCACAAAATAATAATAGCACACAAGTGAATAATCAATAACATAATAAATAATGAGTAAGTAAATAGCCTATATACTGTTCCAATGCTGGACAAAGGCCTCCATCATTGAAATTACCTCGCCTCGGTGGCAGAGATAGCGCTCGGCCTGATACCCGAAGATCGTGGGTTCAATTCCCAGGTCGGGTAGTGTGTTCCGGATTTTCCGATGCAAAATCAAAGCCAAATTGTTTTACTCAAATAACCTTACGAAAGGTGCTTTTGAATCGTCCATACATTTTTTATCTACTACATAATAAATAAATAATAAATAAAATTTAGATTAAGCCAATTGAGTTTTGTAGATTAAACCAGATTACCCATAAATTGCAGCAATGACTTGATTTCATTGATGGAGGCTATTGCCCAACAGTGGGACAGTAGTTATATAGGCTATTTACTTTATTTAGTACACAAGCAATAAGGAATTAATAACGTATAAACGTTGACTCGTCAATGAATAGGGCTCCTTTGGCTTACAGAGTAAGAGTAGGTAGTGTTGATTAATTTCGGCGAGTTGGACAGAGCCACGATAGCATAGTTGGTAGTGCACCTGACCCGGCATGTCATTGTGTGCGGGTGCGAATTTTGCTCATAGCATTTTTTTAACACCTTTTTTGTTTTTCTTTTTTCAAATTGCAATTTTTTCTCAACAAAATTTGCGTAAAATTATATATAATTATATCCCTAATTGTCATACCTGGTGAGCGCGGCAGATCAAGTCCAAGTCATGTCTGTTGAGGAATTTGCTGACGACGTCCGGGCCGAAGGTGAATGAGACGCCGCGGTCGTTCTCGCCCCAGCCCTGCACATCTTTGTCGGGGTCCGACCACAACAGGTCGCAGAGTAACCCTGAACAGAGCAGTAAATAGCGAGCCTTGTATTATACAAATATAATGAAGATGATCGCCTACATGGTTCATAAAAAATAATTTAAAGATTATGAAATAAAGATGTAAGCAGGTAGGTACATCATTTGCATAAGATTATCATTTGTTGAACTATTTTCGATGACACTGATATGATACTATTTATATTACAACAAAGGAATAGGAGTCTTGTGTTGTCCCAACATAAAGATGATCGCCTTTATGGTCTAGTAGTTAAAAAAATAATAATTTATGCAATAGATTTAAAACAAAGATATATATCTTTTGCACAAGATTAGGTATCATCTGGGTGCTTAGCGCGAGTTATAATTTTGCCATTCAATCGAAGTTAACGAAAACAAAGAATTGTATGGACTTCTTGGCGGGAAAATGAAGGATCATGTCTGGTTTATTTTCTAAAATTTGTGTTATGTCGGATATTAATGTGAGTGTTCGTGAGTGTACATGAATGTTGGCAAATAAAACATAACAGTGCAACATCACTTTTCAAATTCTCTCAAGAAGTCCGCCCGAAGATTTAGTAAAGCCCCACATCTTTACTGAGATACTCGAAGGGTTGAGGGGTATATCATTTATCACTTCTCATTTCTATTATCATTCATCATCATACATGAAAGAAACATTGTTTATTTAAGTATTATAAGACTTTTTCATTGGCTAAATGCTTGTGCAGAGCCATAAAAAAAAAGAAAAAAGAATTGTATGGCGAAATTTTAGCTATCCTCCATCCTAGTTGTCGAATGGCAAATAATAAACTCTTAATAGGCACCCTTCAGGTTTTTCTATGTCAGATACTTTTTCTACAACAAAATAATGACATTACGCCATCTCGAATCGTAGTTGTAATTTTAGCGAAATTCCTTTTTCTTATTTAACTACGTATCAAACAACGATAATAGGTACCTAATGTATGTACCTATACAATTGTAAGTTAGCTTATCAATATGCAGCCAATCTGTATTCTGGTTGTAATCTCATAACTGCATGTAAGTAGAACGTTATTGTCGCGGGCCGGAGCGAACACTCATACAACACACGAACTGTATAGAATATGTTCGAACAACGAAGCAAGTGCCGGCTCTTTGTGTCCTCTTTGAATCACAACTCGCACAATTACGCGTTCAATATACACAGGACTAACGATTTAGTTGCGTAAAAGCTACAGCACATAGGAGAATAAAGATTAAAGACTAAAGTATCTACATTAATTCGTCATAATTATATTGTAATTATTTAATAATTGATGTATTAAAATATGTTCATATGGTTGTATTTTACCGTGACCACAGACCTTGCAGAGGGTTCGAAACATCAGGATAAAAAAATTGTTGGTGAATAAATACATACCCACAAGATTAAATGTTTCATTTCATTGTGTAGTGCTAGTGTTAGTGTTACAGCTAACTTTAGAAATCAATATGTTTATTACATTTTAAAGACCTCCATGCGCTGGTCTCAAGAAAATACAATGCGCACATTAATACAGTTTGACATACCCATATATTGAGACAAAATAATGTAATTGAAATAATATGTTGATTGTTGTGTTAATTCCGCTAAATCACTCGTTTATTCAGCTTGGATGCAGTATGCATGTACCGGCCTCCCGCCCGCAAAAAATATGCACATGCAGAAAGCTGCGTTTTCACCAGAGATGTGCGAGGTAGCTAAGCGATGCGCGAGGTAAAAATCCACTAATAGGAGAATTCCATTTTATACTGCAATGTCCTTGCAGTATAAAATGAAATTCTCCTATTTTTGGATATTTACCTCGCACACCGCTTATCTACCTCACACCAGAGATGTGTAAGGTAGAGTGGAAACGCAGCCGAAGAATCAATGGATGCAAGCGAACATGCACACCAACACCGATACCCTAAATATCCGGATTGGGCATTGATTGAACGAGTGATTTAGCGGAATTAACACTACATATTATTGCAATTACATTTTTTTTGTACCATTGATTTCCGGAAAGTAACGCCTGATTCTATTTATTATATACTAGCGGCCCGCCCCGGCTTCGCACGGGTATACTTTTATTATTAAACATTTTTTTATACATAACCCTATAGCCTTCCTCAATAAATGGACTATTCAACACAAAAATAATTTTTCAATTCGAACCAGTACTTTCTGAGATTAGCGCGTTCAACCAAACAAACAAACTCTTCAGCTTTATAATATTAGAATGATTGAGATTATTATAGATATAGTAATTAATCAGGCCAAACCGTTAATGCAAAGCTAAAAATCGACGCAGTTTCTAAAATCATTGGCGGGTCGAGAACACAGACTTCGATAGAGGTTGGTTTGAAGTCGCGGCAGTACCGGTAGTAGCCCTTTGTCGCATTGCACGGCCTCACAGGAAGTCTATAAGATGGCCAAACTATTCTGGGCATCTTCCCTGTGGCTACTGCCAAACCGGTGATCCCAGTCATCCTAGCGGCAAATGAAGGGGATGTACAGTGGTTTTTAGTGGGTAGGCTCCTACTCCTCCCGAATCCCTGTCGAGACTCTCGGGCCTGGGCAGGGAGGCGGGAGCTGGAGGAGAAAACGCACATAACCATCCGCGCCTCCCCGGGCGCGGTAGTACTCGGGCGGCGAGTTTTCAACTGCCAAAAAAAATATGGTGGCCATGCCGTCATCGCCCCAAGCCACTTCACTCAGTCGTAAATACATCTCCGAGTAGTTCGGATCGAATAGGGAGCGGAACCTCTCTAAGGCTAAGACCACGGTTTGGGTTAATCGGAGCGTGAGGGAATGAGAAAAAGATGAGTGGGCGAAGTAAATATGCCACGGCAGCGACCGGCGAAGCACCAAAGCATGTTATCTCTCGTAAAACCTATCTCTGACTAAAACTTAGTTTTTATTGTTGCTAATAATACTAATACTACACAAAGGTCGTATGTTGTAGCATTTGCAGAGCTTCAACAATAGTATGTAAAGTATTTTTTTTTTATCAAAATATATGAAAAGTACAAACAACATGTACATATAGAAGATATTCAGCTTCATGTCACACTTGACTTGCTATTGATTGTCTTGTTAGCACTGCTGGCAGATCCCAAGGGCATTACGATAACTGTCACATAGACAATGACCATGAATCATTAATTTGTCTCGGAATACATGTCTCATTAACAATGCAGCATTGTGATTCATATAAACCACTGTTTTGTACTTGTTTACTAGGATTTTACGAGTTTTCCATATTTAAATCATCTTAACTGGCACTTCCTATAATATTGTTTACAATCTAAAATAAATTTGTACTTTATCCTAACGACTTGTCTTCAATAACTGAGTTTACAGCTTACTAAGAATTCTACTAGAAAACAACCTTCAAACTATTATTGCACATAATATCGGATAGAATAGACTAACTGAACTGCTGCTCCATTATCTTTGTAAAATTTATTATAAGCTATTATTTCATAGTAAATGAATGTTATGCTATTGAGAAATAGGTAACTACTTGAAATGGCTAAGATATAGTTGCTTTACAATATCATGGATTGAGAGCATGTTCCTAGATTGTGTATCATCATCATTTTCATCTGCATAATATATTATTCCATTGCTGGATATAGGCCTTTCCAAGCGCATACAACTGAGCATGATTCGCAGTTACTCTCATCCAGCTCTTGTCAGCTGCGTTACGAAGATCGTCGCTCCATCTAGTCTGGAATGTCCTGAACTACGTACAATATGGATTGTGTGGATAAAAGTTACCTGTATCTGGGACATCAGTTGGTCTCATTATCCGCCTAATTTGCTCCATGCCCTGCAGATCTGGTGAGAGACCACCGTGGCAGCAGAATATTTTCTCATCTATGATGGCGGCTATGGGCAGGCAGTTGAAGCAGTCCGTGAATGTCTTCCACAGCTTTATGTTGTACCGACGTTTACATTCATCATAGAAACCTGTTTCGTAAATCAATGTCTTATCAATAGGTATTATGCATAGAGTAATAAATGAGACATCTACATAAAAACTTATTGGTCATCTTTCAGCCCTTAATAGGCTGTGCAAACATTAAATAGTAATAATAAAAATAAATTACCATAAATACGATTTATGCTGGCACACTCATGATTGCCTCGGAGAAGGAAGAAATTTTCTGGATATTTAATTTTGTAAGCGAGCAAAAGGCATATTGTTTCGAGAGATTGCTTGCCACGATCCACATAGTCACCCAAGAATAGATAGTTGGCTTCAGGTGGGAAACCTCCATATTCAAACAGACGTAATAAGTCTGTGTACTGGCCGTGTATATCACCTGAAAATTTTATTATAAATGTATCACTAATACACTATACACAATTTTTATTACAAGAGACACACCACAACATATACCTAATAAACAAAAAGTCTACACAAGAACGATCCATAAATAACTAAGTAAAGATTGAAAATAAATAGTTTACGAAATTGTTATAATATCCAGAAAATACTTACCACAAATTTTGAGGGGTGCCTCCAATTCCAGTAGTATTGGCTGTTGCAGGAATATCTCCCTGGACTTGGTGCAGAGTCCTCGCACCTCTGACTCGGACATCTGCACTGTCTTCCCGGGTCTGCATCCTCGAACTGCGAGTATACAAAAGTTTGACAGTTAATTTTATCAAGATACATACTCACAAGCTCCCAACTAAAATATAACAACTACTTAACTTGTAAGCCACTTTTAATGTCAGTTCAAAGTTTCAAATTAAACCACATTTCAAATTTGTAATAATAATATATATTTTTCAGATATTTATATATTAGTACCTATAACATTGATAAAACATTGCTACCTACCGGCATAAGAACCAAACACTAGAAAATTAGGACAGTAATAGCAAAACACTAATAAGAGTGGTTCCCCTGGATTGCAAAAAGTTGTTGGACTCTAATAAAGTTTTTCAAAAGTTAAATAGTTTTCTATATAAATTTAAGAATAAAGACAATTTTGATAACAAGATTGTAAAATAAGTAACAAGTATTTTTACTGTGTAGTAGTGGTGAAGGCTTAGCAAAATATCATTAATATAATGTATATTTATGATTGACATATACTATTCAGCATAAAGTATATATTAATTATAAAACTTGATTGTGTACTTAAGGTATTTAAAATAAAGAAAACAAAATAAACATAAAAAAGCTTCATTTAAGTAGAATACAAATCATATTTTGTTTTAAAACCAATAAAAGTGATGAATTAGCATTAATCTCAAGCAATGACGATTAATGAAAACAAAATTATGGTATTGGACAATACATGAGGCTGAGTTACCGACAATCTGTTGCCCTACAAACATCACAAAACAATATTTAACAACAACATTACTAATAGGATGGTAACAATCATACTTTAGATGGACAACTTCAATGCAACATGCTAGAATAGCTTACACAAGAGGCAAAACATTTGAAAATAAAGGTTTCAGTAGATCATTCCGACTTTTTAATAGGTTGTAAAAAACAATAGGTTTAATTGGCATATAAGTGATGACTTTTTGACATACAATTCCTGTAAGACATGCATTATGCAGATAAAAAGGGCCTGCAGATAAGAACTTTAAAAAACTATAGAATCTATTATTGAGGAAAAGTAGTAAGAATTGGAAATTTGTCAAACATGTTATTAATTGCAATCTTATCTTAGTGGGGCCTGCTAAGGTTTCCCTCTTGCAGTAACACTTCGACCCATCGGAATCTTTTGTGCAAATTTATTGCAATAAAACTATCAATGAGCAATTGAGCAGTACCCATCAGGTTATTAAATTTAAATTGTCAGTCTAGGATACAAGATGTCAGTGAAAAACATAGGAATGCATGTAATTATTTATCTTGGATTGGAATATTGTTTGTCAGGATTGATCACTAAAGGAATAATAAAATAAAGATTCTAGCTCAATACTTCCATCCACAAGAATTCTGGGTATAGGTAACCATACATTCTCCTGAAAAGATGTCTTTCAATTTCCCTTTTCGCCTTGCTGATTCCTGCTGTAGTCTGTACACTGTTGTAACCCATCATTATGCAGCGTAATAAAGTAAAATAAACATATTTAAATCAAGTATATGACCGTAAAGCAGAACAATAGAACCGAGGAAGTGTTCCAATCAACAGCTTAACATTATTTCAACAGAAGGCAACTCTTCCACCCTGCTGTTTATTGTTTAGCTTTATCAGAATGCACGGCGAAAATATTAATCGTCAACTTCTATTAAGAAGCTACATCAAATGGAGAATCAGATAAGAATTGAGGATAATCGATTTATTTATGAGTTTGACGTTTCAATACCTCTACATACTCAATGATAATTACGCAACTAAGAATATAATGAGCACGGATCACTTACTCTTAACATTGTATGAGAGTTATAGAACAAATGTGAGTATCAAAATTTGGAATATATGAAATATTACCTTCTAAAAGTCTGTGAATTAGACTGTCAACATTGAGGTCGTCAGCCATATTTACTACACGAATAATTTACGTCAAAAAGTCAAATCCGAGACAGACACCACCATCATCCACTGCCGCCTTCTTGTTTTTGGTTTTTTCGATAAGCGTTTCGTTTCAAGCTTATGTCATGTTATGCCAAATAGAAAACGCAATTTCATACAAAGCGTATTATTTTAATCAATAATAAAAATAATAATAAGAATACCCCCTTTGAAAAATAAGGGGGAATAAGGAATAATTATCATTATGTCGCTCGTGTTTACCTATTTTTTTGAATATTTGTTAGTTATGGTTGATTGGTAGAGAATGCCTCAGGCATTAACCTTTCCACTCCAAAGTGTTCAAAATTGAAAACGGCCAAATGTCCGCCATGTAATATATATGTTGAAAAAGTTTAAAGCATAGACAGTATTAAATCATCATCAGTCAGTATCAACAGTATCAGACAAATAAATCAAATTAATCTAATGATATCCGTTATGGTAGCGTACACGATTCTTATTCCACCCTTTCTTCTTCTTCTTCTTCTTTAGCCTATAGTCACTCACTGCTGAGTGTGGGCCTTCTCATATATCATTCCACCCTTTAATAGAGCGCTAATAAAGTTGTATTATAGAAAAACTTAATAAATATAATTCCATTTTAGTTGAAAGGAAAAAACCATTTTTACTGCATATGCTAGCATAGTGATCAAACTAGCGTACACTGCAGGCCGTACTCGAAAACGGTTTATATTAAAGCAACGGTATTTACACGCAAAAATAGTTCCCTAATAGTGCCCGCGTTATGTAACATTACGATTGCTCTCAATTGAACAAATTTTTTATTTTATTTATTATTTTAGCTCCAAACAGTCAATAATAAAATGCAGGGCTTAAAACTATTTTTGCTTATGATATATACTCATAGTGCCAATATGAGATAGAAACAAAAAAAACATGAAAACAAGAACAAACAATTGTTAATATGAAAACAAGAACAAACACAGTTGTTCACACATTGCCTATAAAGGATTTCCTAAGTAAAGCGTTTAAATTTAATTCAATTCAATTCAATTCAATCTTTTTGTTCTCTGTAAGTGTACATGAGTTGTTACAATATTGGTTAGATAGATAGAACGTTATGAACATTATTTAGTAAAGGAGTTACTGAAAAAACGCATTTCTGAACTTGTCTGTACTTTTACTATGAAAACAGTCCACTATACTCATTGTTCCGAAGTGCTTTTATAGTGTTATTCATAGTCTAACTTAATCTACGTTCCTTTAAAAGCAATCATTATAAAATTTTGCATAGCACTGGCTGGCACTACTAAATAACAATTTTTGTGTGTATATTCCGTGCTTGTTACTCGTTATACCAGCGTACACAAAAGTGGTCTTTCTTTATTAACCTTAGGAACAATTTTTTTAGTCAGCACTAATTACGCTGTATTTGCGCTCTATTGATGGGCAGGCGTCACAAAAACGTGAATAGAGCAGTGTGTACGCTGCGATAACGGACACATGAATAAATCTTTACATATTTTTTTATGTTGTTCCAAATTCACATAAATTATTGATGTAGTAGAAAAATGAACACGTTCATTCTTATATTACATTATTTTATTACATTTTAATATTATTTTGAATATATCTCTCGGTAAGATCAAAATTGGATGCCGACTTCTATGATTCAGTAATTTAGGACTACTGATAGATTAAGCTTATTGTTCGTATACGAAGGTCTTAAATATATATTTCAATATTTCATCTCTTTCACACTTACGTCATTTAAAGCTTTTCTATTGCAAGTAATTTTTTCTCACTGAATTTGTCTATGGATTCCATTTGACAACCATAGAGAAAGTCCAGGCCATAAACAAGATATTTTTATTTTAAATTCTTTCGTAGCGAGCGGTCAAAATGTCGCTGCTCGTAATTGTCAAGCTATTTTCTCATCGTAATGTGCCGTTCTGGCGCATAGTATGTATGAAACAGCGTGCTTTGGCGTCTGCGTTCTATTTTATTTTAGACAAGACTTGACGGCTGATTGAAAATACTTCATGATTTATTCTTCGACTCAACTACACTCTTGCTTCGGTTTTTTGTAAACAACTTGTACCTAACAACGAGAATACTAGTGTAGATGTTGGAAAACGTTTGTTGGATGTTGTGGAAACCGTAAGTGTCGCCTAACAGGGATCTCAGGACATTGGTTCAATGGAAGAAAAGATGGAAAGTGAACAGAGTTTTAGTGGAGAGAGTAGCAGTAGTTCATCATCTGATACTTCTAGTGGAAGTTCAGACGGTGACGATGAAGTCATGGAACCAGTTCGTGTCTTGGGGCATACTTTAGAACTTCCACAAGATCTTTGTGAGGACTATTCAGTTTTTAAAGAGTTTTTTTCCATGAAGACTTGGGAATCATTAGAAGATAAACACAAGGAACAGTTGATGAAGTATTTGCCAAAATTTACAAAAAATCAAGAAGAGGAGAAAGAGAAAACTATCAAAATGTTGTTTAACCATGAACCTTTTCATTTCACATCACCTATGAATAGTTTTTACAGCAATTTAAGACAAGGAAACTATAGGCCTGACATAGCTAAAATGAGGAAGTTCCTTTCAAAAGCCAGAGCAAAGCAACAAAGACATAAGGTAGTTCTACATATTGTTATTTATCTGTACCTTGATATGTACAATTATCATATATTAATTAAGTATTTATAAACTTATTTTTAAATCTTACCATTTCAGAAAAAATCATATTATGCCAGACTCCTTCCTGAAGTGCTTATATCTCGTGAAAGAGTATTAGCAGCTTCTAAGGCCGCTCCCCCAGGTCCTGTTCCTCGTCTGCCACTTATGCCACGAAAGCCATCAGCCAAGAACAACTACAAGCCACTTTATATGCGTGCTAAACAAAGATATTTCGAGGAACTTGCTGCTATTCAAAGTGAAGTGGGTGGTGATGAATCTGAGGATGAAAACTATCCAGAAGGTCCACCAGAGCAAGCTTCAAGAAAAAGGAAACAGTTGAACATTGGATTTGTAAGTTTATACTGTAAATTACTTGAATACTATAATTAATTAAAATGAAATAAATTTAAAGGCTCTTCCAAAAAGAAAGCATTCATTTGATACAAGTAAGAAAGGAGACTTGATTAATAGAATACCTTTATAAGGAACTCTGTCCTGGTTGAGTGAATGTAATAGACAAAGCAACTATAATAACCCGCAACTATAATAAATAAGAAGGGAGACTTGATTTGTAGAACACTTTTATTAGAAACTCTGTCCTGGTTGAGTATATGTAATATACAAAACAACTATAATAACCACAGCTGTGCTTTCTGGCTTTACTCTAAACCTCAGTTTGGTTGTATTAGGCTGGTAATCTAATATAAAATAGGGTTGTTCCCAGATGTTCATGAATTTATTTCCACCAACTCTACAGCAGCTACCCTGTTGTGGTAAAAATAATAACATTAGATATCTTAATTTTTTTATAGTTGAAGATGTCTTTGGAAGCAGTGTATGATTTTTTTACAAGAACGATGGACTTTAGCGGTTTGGGAATTCCAAGTTACATACTAGCTGGTACATGCTAGCTATAATAATATCAATAACCATCTTCTGATTTGGAGGAGGTCTATGTCAGTGGATAAACTAAAGAAGTTGGTTAAAAAATAATGTAAATTTGTGTAATGTAAAATGCTTAAATATAAAAGCTACCTTTATCTTCAAGAATTTTTTAAGTGCAGTGCCTAAATGAAGCACAATGCATTGAGTTTCTAGCTTGTTACATTTTGTTTGTAATTTCAGATTACTGATTGTAATGTGTCTGGGACACTTGGTGGTTCTGATCCATCTCACCCTACTTCAATTGAGTGCTTCAAGAATATTTTGGCTGCCCACAGACAACGCAGACAATACAGAGATGTAAGATTAATTCACAATGTACCTAATTTATTATAATAATAAAACATATTTTAAAAAGATTCATGATATATTCCAGAGTCACCCGGAGTTAAACATTACAGGATTAACAATTGATGATATAAAACAAAGAGTGGCATTTGTTAATGGTAGCAGTAAGAAGCTAATGTTTGGAGGTCAAAAATCTGATGTCCCAATGCAAAAGTTAAAGAGAGGCCCTAAAAAAGAAGCAACACAGAAAACAAAGTCGCATGAACCAAAGCAATCTATCAAAAAGAACAAGGAAGATCAACATGCATCCGTGGATACAAAGCCTCTGCTGCCTGATATAAAAATTAAATGTGAACGAGAGGAATCAGATTCTGAAAGTTCGTCATTGGTAGATCCTGTGACTAGTCCCAAACTGTCCAAAAAGTTAATGGAACATGATGAAATTAAACAAGAGACTGATATGAAGTACCCCTCTCCCAAGTGTGTACTGACTTTAAATATTATTATGCAGTTATTGCTACTTAATGTTACATATTTTTTTTTATAATATTCTTGTTTTCAGTGTCAATTATAATGAAGCAATGCTGGATAGTATAATAAAGCAAGAACCTCCAGATCCCACACTTGGGATTCAAAACAATTCAGCTTCAAGGATAGCTCCACCAGTGCCAATTAAATTAGAAGATTTAGATGGAATTGGTAATAAATATCTTTTATTGAATATGTTGGTGGCTTAAAATGTGTATTGTGTTTTCTTTTCTTATATATGCTATTTTTTACAAATAATAATATAATTCATAACATTCCATAACTGCAATTTATTAGACTGACATCTTCATCTTTTTATTGTATGCATATTAAAAGCTTTTATTTTGTCTGCATTTTATAAGCATTTTTAAGGAAACATTTTAATGTACTGTATTATCAATAATTTAAAACTAAGGAGTATCAAGAAATTCCGCACGCAGTCTTCAAAATGGGGCGCGGGGCATTGCAGAACGCATCGACAGTTACTTCTCACTTGAAGGTGTGTACGGAATTTCGTCATACGTTAAAATTTATAAAAGTCGATGCATATATGTGTCTATCAACTGGATACTTATTTTATTACTCATGCACTTTCCTTTCAATGATATTTCTTAGAAGTCAAGAATCATCTAATAATGTTTAAAAAAAATCACCTTCGTCATTTCTTCAATGGTCTTGTGTCTGCTGTAGCTAAATCTTTATGTTTTGGTTGACACTTAATTGCTTAACCAGTTTTTGAAATGGGAATAATCCGTGAAATATAAAAAAAGTATTTGTTTTCAGACAGCAACCATAAATTGTTATAAAATAAAATAATAAAAAATGTTAGCCAGAGACAAAGCCATAATGATTTTATACTTTTTTTTTGTAGACATGATGGCGCTACCAGTAGAGCTAGCGGACGACTCTGGGGATGTCATAGCAGCGGACACGTCAGGTGACGGTGAGGAACAACTGGTGGACGCCGACGAGTCCCTGACAGAGACAACGCACGCAAACTTTTTGTCTCTGGTTAGAGCGTTGTTCCCGGCGAGAGCAGCGCATAGAGCTTCCAAACAACAGTTGCATTCGAGATGTAATGCAGTCATGAGGTCACCTATAGCGCCGCTTAACACTTGGTATAATTGTAAGTGGAAATTTTGTATCATCATTAGAAGAGTTTATATTGTTTTCTATGGTTTTCGCAAACTCTACACATTAACATGATAGACTTTGTACAGATCTACTAGGCACTTGCCTGTAATTGCAGTATAGACTGCAAAGTCATGCAGTCTGTTCATTCACAGTTTAAAAAAAAAACCCCGGGTATTTTTCTGTCCATACCTTCGCGAAAAAGGTATCGCGCCATACTCATTGCTAATAATACTACTTAAGTACATGGAAATAAAAGATGACCAGTTCGTAGTAAATAAAAGCGATAAATAATGTAATGAAAAATATGATTACTTTTTAGTTTACATAGTGTCACCACATTAGACATTTCCCTTTACTTTAATTTTCATTCTAGTGTCTGACGATTGGTGCTCTGAGCTGGTTTCTGCATTGGATTTCCTCGCGGGAGAGAGAGGTCCACACCCTGACGACTTCGTTCCATATTTACAGTTTCTGCCAGAGACGCAAGTTAGTAATTGTTTCATTTTTAAGTCAAGCATAAATATGCCTTGATGACATACATAATAGTAATTATAAATAATATGTTTTTTGTTTTCTGTGAGTATAAAATATCCTGCATGTATGTAACTTTTCCGAATTATCAGATAATCAAGGGCAACAAAAAGCATGATCATTATCCTGTTGATAATTCAAAAACATATATACAGTTTATGCTACAAAAAAATTAACCAAAAAACCTTTTAAAAAAACAAGCTTTTATTTAAATGCGCTTAAAAGAAAAAAAATAAACTTTTACTATCACCTTATAATGTCATTACACAATTTATATGATAAAAAAGGTTGTCGCGAGATTTAAGTACTCGTATTTATTTAGATTGAAAACTTTAATAGTGAATATAAACTATCATGGTCACTTGCAATAGAGTAATTATTACTCTTACCATGTTTAGAATCCCGTTAATAATTACTCTATTTTAATAGTGAAAATCAATCGCATCAAGTTATTTAATTTACATACTTGTTTATCTACACAAGTAAATCTTTTTTTAACTTATTAGTTATCGTTGGACACGTTTTAAAAACTTAGCCGCCATATTGGATTTAGAGTGACGTCACTTTATTTTTCGGGTTATTCTCAGCAAGCCCTTTCGTTTGATACGCATATTGTACGAATGCATTAAAAATAATTAGTCCGCCATCTTGGGTGTGCCGCCATGTTGGATTTAGAATGACGTCACATAGTTAACCATGCATTGTCATTCAAACTGAACGTGTATACAAAATTTCAGCTCAATCGGTTGAAGATATCTGCTTGGGTGTGCCGCCATCTTGGATTTAGAATGACGTCACACAATTAACCATGCATTGTCATCCGAACTGAACATGTATACAAAATTTCAGCATTTATTTTATTTATTATTCAAATCTTTTTACAAAATCCTACTTACATTACAATAATCCTAACACGGAAACCTTATAAGGTTTATCTATAAGCTAGTCACTATGCAGTCGGTTTGTAAGTCTACACAGGGCGGGAGACCTTGTACTGAGAAGAACCGGCAAGTAACTAAGCAAGGGTATTTCTTTTCAGCCTTTCTTTTACAGCATCAAAGTATTAGAAAATGCCCTACCTTTGAATTACATCAATCAGCTTTTTACACTTATTTAGCTTTGAATATATAAAACAGGTATTTTGTGGTTATCACAGTAAGCTTTCTCCGTCAGATGTACCAGTGGATAGGGGCAGGGCGAGATTGCGACGCGATACTGGGACGCTTGTGCGAGCGGTGGCTGAGATCTGTGTCGCCCGGCCCGTCCACCACTGATCCGCCCCCGCCAAGGTAACTTTCATCATCATAATCATCACCATCATCATCATCAGTCTATTAGTCTACTGCTGGACATAGGCCTCTCCAAGTGAACTCCACTGAGCACGATCAGCGGCTTTTCTCATCCAGATCTTGCCAGCCACCTAAAGAACGGACTAAGTAAGAGATTCTAAAAGTAACTTTACAATTCGATAAAAGTACTATTTTGCGATTTTAGGATTCTTATTTGATTCAATAACATTTTATGTATGTTGCGAGTTTTTCTTATCGGGACACTATTAACCTATGATATCATAGTTTCATTTGGTTTATGCGAAGTTTTATATTTAGGTATCCTACGTCTTGGGCGATGCGAGCGCCAACCGCTGTTGAAGTCACTGAGTTCCGCTCTCAAGAACGTCGCAGGTTTTCGACAGCAGCAAAGCCGTTCACGTACATACAACATGGGTGAGTGATGCTGCTTTTTAAAAATATTGAGGGCTCATTGAGGGCATAATGTATAATAAGCAACGGACTAGAAATTCGCTAGTTTCAAGGCAAGACGCTCATGCTTATGGCCGAGGTTTTAAAAGTCAGAAAGTTTATAAGATTGTGTAAACTGTTTTACAGGCATATACCGCATACAACAGCACAATTGTTATATTTTTTACACAACTAGAGGTTTATTAATAACATAAGATGATAGATAGAAAATAATACAAGAAGTTTATTTCAAATTAATTACTTAGATGAATTTCATACTTAAATACCTATATTTAAAGTGTTAATTACAATAGACACCGATTTCATCAGATATTCCTGTAATAAAAAATCTGTAAATCCATTGCCTTTATAGTAATAATACATAGGCAACTCTATCAACAGATACTGCTCCGTCGTGGGCCCGTGTGCTCGCGCGTCCATATCGTGCGGCACTCAAGGCTCGTTACTAGTGGCTGAAAGACCGCGGCATGCTAGCTTCATATCCTTGGTGCGAGACGCGGTGGCCAGGCTACCCAATGGAGAAGGCACCAGACACGATATCCTCACGCTGCTCAGGTGAGATTCGACCTTATGTTCTGTACTTTAAGGTCTTTGGTCAGTCCTGCTATGCCACGTGGCAGTAAGGCTTGCTGCTATTGGCTAAGAGGCCGCAACATGCTAGCTTCATATCTTTGGTGCGAGACGCGGTGGCCAGGCTACCCAATGGAGAAGGCACCAGACACGATATCCTCACGCTGCTCAGGTGAGATTCGACCTTATGTTCTGTACTTTAAGGTCTTTGGTCAGTCCTGCTATGCCACGTGGCAGTAAGGCTTGCTGCTATTGGCTAAGAGGCCGCAACATGCTAGCTTCATATCTTTGGTGCGAGACGCGGTGGCCAGGCTACCCAATGGAGAAGGCACCAGACACGATATCCTCACGCTGCTCAGGTGAGACTCGACCTTATGATGATAACTGTAGATACATCCTGGCCATATCGTGCGGCAGTAATTTGTTTTAAAAAAGCATATTATGTAATAATAATAATGTAAGTTGTAAAAACCCTTTGAAAGTAAACATTATTACAATATAATAACTGAATACTTAACATAGTAAAAGATATAACAAACACGTTTTCTTGATATAAAACGTCATGTTGTTCTTTAGGATGTCCCAGTGGATTGGAACGTGCAACGACCAAGCCCTTCTGGGAGCGTTGTCGTCCGCGCTCGATCGGCTACAAGCGGCCAAGCGGGACCCAGTCATCAAGTATGACCAGAGAACGGCGGTTTGGACGTATTTACATAGGAACAGGTGAGTTTACATCAAATGTGTGAGGTTCTGTTCGTTATGATTACTATATTGACAAAATGAAGTAAGTCTTCAATAATATTTTTATGTCCGATCGTGGACCAACTTTCATTGCATGGACAGTAGAGAAAAATATATCGAAAGTTGCTTAACTTAGTTAATGCGAGCGAATTGATCGGAGACAATATTCTCTCGGGGTCAATGGACATCTACGTGAATGTCCCGATCACGTAGATATCCATTGACATTTAAGCATATTGCTCCATTTGTCCCCTACTGAATCCAAGGCGTGACTTGCATCTTCGCATTCCGAACGCGCAGGTAGCTGCGTCATTAAGCTTCTACTCGTATGTTAACAGCAGATATCTATATAAATAATAATGAATCACTGAAATGTATGTACGCGCATAACTTCCGATCGACTACACAAAATTGGATAATTCTTTTTTTGTGTTTGTTATTGTCGTCAGGACAAGGTTTGTACATAAGAAAATTAAAAGAAAAGATATTTTTTTTGCGTTCAGAAATTTGTCTTTTTCACAAATACACCGTTGGCCTGAATAACCCGAAAGATTTAAACCACGTATTCTTAACGACAGTACGAGTAAATAACGTTATATTAACATGGGTCGAAATGTGTGTTTTAATTGACCCACTTTTTCAATACAAATTAAATCATAGTAATAGCGTGTTTCTTTATGGTCAAGCCTTTACTTCAGAGAGTAAGCGAATCATATTAATCTCAAGTTGAGAAACAGGGAGCGAGCATGACACTTCACGAATCCGTACACATAATGTATTTCCGCTAAATGTTCCGGCGGATAAGACGGCATAACGAATATTATTTATTAAATTATAACAGTGTAATTCTTACGTGACAATCAGTAATAACTTGAAATCAGTTTGTTTGAAATATGTCACATGTATCAATCATGTTCAACTTTCAAACTATGAATCAGCTAGTTGTCAGTGAAGGCAAATAGGTTGCACTTTGCTGATTGAGAGCGGAATTAATCTAGTCTTATCAGTCTTACTGATAAGAGAATAACTACTTGTTATTAAAGTGTAATAAGAAAGATAAAGTTATAATTATTACCTACTCTGTATATCAGTTGCATGTTACATCTTTTTATCCACAATGAAAAATAATTATTTTCGGTAGTAAAACCTTTTTGTCGACAGGTACCAAACTTACTTAGGTAAAACTGGTTGACACCGATGCACCTAGGTAAGTGCGTCTGCGTGAAAGTAGTAGGTGTCTACGTCATACCTTAGGGTGTGTTATACTTGATATTTTTTTTATTATTATTTGTTTTAAATAATGAATATCTCCTTTATTAGGGGGTTTAGGACTATGTGTTACATAACTTTATATACTCTAATTAGGCTGTAGAATCGTTAAGTTAAATCTTTCGGGTTATTCAGGCCAACGGTGTATATGTAGATGATACGAAGTTCACCGGGTCATCTAGTTATGTTAAATGAAACAGCTTTCTATATAAAATGTGTGTGTTCAGGTCAGAGGATGATTGGGTGAAAACTACGGGCCGACCACGCGGGGGGAAGGCGGCCGCTGCGCGCGCGGCGAAAGATTCCCCGGCACCTGTGCCTTCTGTAAGTACCTATTGGGTTTATTTGTTTTTTTTATGTTCTCTTCTTAAATTAAAAAGCATGTATACTTTAAGTAGGCGTTTAGGGGTATCCACCCTAAGGCAGAGGGTTATTTATCAGGCTCAGGCGCAGACTGTCCACTTTGCAAAATGTCCACTGGTCGCAAAGCACAGAATAACTAAAAGGTCCCTTTCGCAAAATGTCTCTTTCTCAGAATATCCATTTCGCAAAAAGTTTCTTTTACAGAATGTCCCATTCGCAAAATGTCCATTTCTCAGGCGATACCTTCATATAAGCCGAAAAACTCGGCTTGCCCTAGCAAAAACTCAATTCTACAAATGTAAATCGCACTGAATAATCGCGTAATATTTTTTCATAAATGTAAATTTTCCATGTTAACATTAAAATTTACAATCTATATATAAAAATCAATTGCTGTTCGTTGGTCTGGCTAAAACTCAAGAATGGCTGGACCGATTTAGCTAATTTTGATTTTGAAATATTTGTGGAAGTTCATGGGAAGGTTTAAACGGTGAGAAACATATATAAGAAACGACAATTTAATTTTCCAATACAAAATGATTTGTTTGTTTTGTTGTCACGGAAACGTCAATATATAAAAAAAAGATCGATTTCGCTGATAAGCTCAAAAATATTTAGGAAAGAGTTTGCTGTTATCTGTAAACGGCTTTCACAGCGTCACCGGACTTTTTTGGGAGCGGCGAGAAACTTAAAGGGATTCCTCAAGCCACACTGCTTGATCACGATCAAAACAACGTCAGAAGGTTTCTAGAGGGAATGGCATCACGCAAGCGTGCTCGAGCACTCTACTAGATTCTCCGAGTAGTTTGGATAGTATTGGGATGGCCTTTACAGGGTTACAATAGTGGTGTACTTACGTTATAAGTAGATGTGTGTCTAAATCAGAATTTTTACCCTAACTATCCAATTAATAGTAACCTAACTTAATATGCGAAAGTGAGTTTGTTTGTTTGTTATTTGTTGAGCATTTTCCAAAAAATATGTACCCCCACTTTTGGGCTGTCCCCTGCGTTTGAACAAGTAAAATTTATCTAATAACAAGTAAAATTTATATCTGGCTGATATTTTACAGTCTTACAAATAAAAATATTTAAGTAATTCGATAACGCTAATCAATGGATAACTAATTAGTTAGCTAAAATTGATATAGACAGTTAGTTACGCTTCTCTTTGGTAGCGCCTCTGCAGCGCTTCCTCACGCCTTTAATTTGAAGGCGCCCTAAAATCCACTTTATTGTTTTTAACGGAAATAATCATTTTGGGAATCAATACATAGCATCCAGTAGTTATTCCAAAGAAATATCGGTTATAATACAGCATCATAAAACGTGTAAGGATATAGTTCCTTATACCTCCGACAACATTTTTAACAGACAAGATGGATGTTGAATGATGAAACATATAAATCAATGTACATATTGACTTATTAGAACTGACTTTAATGTGCGGGTACCAAAATCTATTTGATGAATGTCATTGAGAGTTTAAAAATAATACAATTTTTATAAACTTTATTTTGTTAAGGCACAATTGCTATATGTTATGCTTAATAGACGATATTATTTTTGGGCATTCTCTTTTTCCCCTAAATAAAAATAAAGAAATATGTACCTACATACAATGTAGATAGATTTATGTTAGTTTGATTTAGACGTTTTTACAATTCAATTTACTCATTCTAAATTATTAACTTTAATTTTCCAAATCAAAAATATGCGACATTGAGTATGTAAAAATGTACAATAATCAGTTTTTGATAAATTTGCTGATCATTACTATCTAAACGGTCTTAATTATCTACTTTATTATTTAGTAAGAGAGGAAGAGATAATACTAAGTTAGATCTTTAAAATGTCAAACTGAGGAGGATCGATATTATATCAAAAGTGATAAGAAATAACAAGAATCTTCTTACAGCTGGAGTTAGAGGTCGGCAGCATGGAAGAGGTAGTCGAAGCCGCCTCCGATAGCGACGTCGACATCGAGGACACCTCAGCCGCCTCCTCCATTTCACACCTATCCTCAGCACAGCTGCTCATGCAAGCTACGCAAGTCAGCCAAACCAAACCTACACCACCGCCGCCACCACCACCCAAACCGAAAACGAAGCTCACCGCCACACCACCACCAAAGACGAAACCGAACATACAGATTAAACAAACCAAAGCAAACCTAATGGCGCAATCAGTGAAACAAGCGAACTTGCTCAGCCAAGCGGCAAAGCAAGCTACCCTTATGGCCCAAGCGGCGAAACAAGCGAACCTATTAGTAAAGCAAACGCAAGCAGCCCAAGCGAAGCAAGCGCCTCTACCGAAAACTCCTGCGGTAAAACAACCGCCTGCAACTAAACAAACGCCCGTTAAACAAACTCCTGCAACGCAAACGGCTAAGCCCGCATCGACGCCGCAAACGAAGCAAGTCAACTTAGTGCCACCGAAATCAACCACTGTAGTGACCAAACAAAGTGTACCCAAAACGAATATTGTTACCAAACAAGTGAATGTGAAACAAACTGTTCCGTCGCCGAAGACTAATATAGTGCAAGCTAAACAAACTCCCGCTCAAGCTAGGTCCGCTCAACCGAAGCCTAGTGTTACTCAGAGTCCGCTGAGTGCCCAAGCTGTGGCTCAAATGTCGAAATCGTTGCCTTCTGTTGTTACCCCACCGCATAAGTCTCCGTTGATCAAGCAGAGACCGTTGCAGAGGGTGGAGCAAACGCAGAATACAAGTGTAAGTTTTATTTTATCTATGAGAATACTACTTTTCCCTGAAAATTAGACCCGGAACCTAGTGAGTCTTGTGACCGGTGATTTATTAAAAACTCCTTATCAATTAAGTAAAGAAGAAAAAAAGAATTATTTACTAAAGAAAATTTAATTTCGATATTAATCACCAGAAGGAGCTCGATGGCGCAGAGGTTAACGCGCCCAGTCTGAGAGTGCTGAGGTTAAGCAACTTTCGAAAAGGCCGGTCATCGGATGGATGACCAAACATTTTTAATCTCTAGCTCCTCCGTGCTTCGGAAGGCACGTAAAGCCGTTGGTCCCGGCTGCATTAGCAGTCGTTAATAACCACCAATCCGCACTGGGCCCGCGTGGTGGTTTATGGCCCTGACTCCCTATCCATCCATAGGGAAGGCTCGTGCCCTTGCAGTGGGGACATAGAATGAGCTGATGATGAACTCTGCATACAAAATCTACATTGGATACACTTGGATCTTTTCATTTTCACCATGTGCCCCAGCAGTGGGGACAAAAATGAGCTGATGATAATGATGATGATGATTAATCACCAAAGAGATGGTTAAAATTGATAATACACTTTAATTTTAACCAGGTTAAAAAACCAGTAAAGCTACTAATGTAAATAATGTAAAGTCATAGGACAATATCGTTTTACGAATAATATTTAATATAATTTATTTTTTCTAGGTATCAGCTCCTACCACACCCACACATCAGCCTACTGTTTCTGTCATGCAACCCACGGTTACTATAGCAACAACACAGAGTCAGAATAAGGTAAATTCAAACATCCATAAAGCAGGTCGAATCTGGTCAAAACTATCTTCATATTTATGTAAAATATGTTACGTGAACTTTTAGTCTGTTTGTCAAACATTATTTTATGATTTGAGAATCATTATCAAATTTTTTTTTCCTTTCATTTTTAATTCATTTGCGGTAAGAGTACCGACCGACTGAGTGCTGCTACCGGACGCCACACTGCGTCATACGTCGCTGTTCTCACGTGTTAACATAGTTTTAAGATTAATATTTTGGTATTGTATGTTACTATGGGCTATTGTTGCCTCGATTCTGCTGTTTTAAATTGTCCATAAGTGGCCTGATAGTCCTAATGTCAAAAGCAAAGAAGTTATTTATTTATTTGATTTTAATAATTAATATAAATAAAGTATTTGATTTTAATAAATAAATAACTTCTCTGATGTCGGTAGCTTGCTTTTGACATTAGGACTATCAGGCCACTTATGGACAATTTAAAACAGCAGAATCGAGACCCCGTTAAGTACCGGCAATAAAGCACAAGTCGGTTTATTTAGATTTTAAGAACATGTTCTTAGTCTGTAAGATATTTGTTATTAAAGGACATTGTTGACTGATTAAAAGTAATGCATATAAATACAAAGTAATGCGGCAATGGAGTATCCATTGACGCAGGGACTCCCAGTGAGTCTCGCCTCCGACTCGATTAATTAAAAATAGTGCAGGAGGCTTACCACAAGCTCTTATAGCAGTATTATTGCAGTTGTGATAGCGAGACGCGTGTAGCGGCGAATATACTCGTCTCTTTTCCACAACTGCAATAAGAGCTCATGGTAGGGGCACAGTATTGATGAACTCTGCTTTGTTTCGCCAGTTGGTGCAAGGCACGCGTTCGTTGCTAATACGGCCGCCTTCGGTGCAGACCACAGTCACTGCCGCCGCCTCCGCACCCACCACGCAGGTTTGTATAGTTATTTATTCTGCCAGCATAGTCTGTAGACTGTAGAAACATCGGCGGACGTTTATTTGCCGCGGGCCCACGCGCCGCTCCGTCGACACCGCATTCTGCCCTGCTTCATATCGGTGCTCATTTGTATTGGTGGTGATTCTCGTTTTATGTAAAGTACCTGGATGAACGAGCTTTGCTCGGTATTTTTTTTACGGATAAAACGATGTTTTCTAAAAATTAAACCTAGCTAGATCGAATTATCGCCCCCGAAACCCCCTGCTTACTAAATTTCATGAAAATCGTTGGAGCCGTTTCCAATGATTCAAATTATATATATACATATATACAAGAATTGCTTGTTTAAAGGTATTAGAAAGTTAACAAAAAAAGTAATAAAAATGATTAACAACAAAAAGTTGATTTTTTTCGGGTCAGGGACAAACTGTTAAACTGCTTTTTAATGCGATAAGTTAAGTTTAATAACTAACTTGCTATTCTACTATTTATAGTTAGTCATACACCAACCGCTTAAAATTTTCATTCCTTACGTATTCAAGGAAAATTAAATTATTTAGCAGGCGGTAGCCGCTGCGCGACGAGGTGTCGTCAGGGTCCTAAGTCCTGCGACCCCGACGTCTGGGAAGTCGCTGATATCACCGCGAGCTCTCATGCAAACAGGTAAATATAGATACCGAGTAGGTAAAATCCCTTTCATGAAAGTTATAATATATCATCTTATTTTCATTTATATAATACCGAAGTTCCTTACTAAAATTCATTTTTTATCTTTTATACATTGTAACTTTCATTTTTGATATTTATCGCAATATATACTTACTTGAATAATGTTTTTTTAGGAGCTACAACAACGGTAGCAAAGCGACGACCTTCTGTTCCCACTACGACATCAGTCACAACCATTGCTCAGGTATTTTAAACCTTAAGATTATTATTACACAATTGTTTTTAATTTAATTTAATTTAATAATTTCCAACAAACATATTTTCTAACAATCTTTCGTAATTCCAGAATGCGACAAGTGGAACAACAGTCGTCAGCAGCGTTCCCACAGCGGTATCAACATCCGCAGTGTCAACGCGAACCGTACAGTTAGCTGGCGGGCGAACCGTACAACTGGCCGCGAACCAGACTGTCCACCTTCCCGGTGGGCAAGCCGTACAACTAACTTCGGGCCACACTCTCCAACTTTCATCACTGCAGCTGCCAACTCACAGCGTCCGCTTACCGAGCGGACAAACCGTCCAGTTAGCCTCCCCGCAAGCAGTGCAAGCGGTCAGAGCAGTTTCCTCCGCGTCAGTGAAAACCCCCGGAACGAGAACACTGCAGTCGTCACCTACAATAAAAACCACGCAAACCACAGTACCAGTGTCCACCGTCCAACTTTCGGGTCAGACTGTTCAAATTGGTGGGCAAACTGTACAATTGGCCGGGCAAAGTGTGCAATTAACGGGACACACGGTGAAATTACCGAGCGGACAAAGCGTCCAAGTGGCTAGTCAAAGCGTTTTACCATCCCAAAGTGTGCAGTTACCGAGCGGTCAGACGGTTCAAATAGCTAGTGGGAACGTGCAGACAGTACAATTGGGTTCCAGTGTTCAACTTCCTAGTGGTCAGAGTGTTCAAATGCCGAGCGGACAGAGTGTGCAATTAGGGACGCAGACTGTGCAGTTAGCTGGGCAGACTGTGCAATTAGCGGGTGGTCAAACTGTCCAACTGCCTAGTGGGCAAACTTTGCAGTTGTCGAGTGGGCAAACTGTACAATTGTCGAGTGGGCAAACGTTGCAGCTGGCTAGTGGGCAGACAGTGCAGCTAGCGAACCCGGCGGCTAAGGCGATGACGCAGATGGTGCGCGCTCAAACGACGGCAGAGAAGACGGTGCAACCGATCGTCGCTAAACTGTTGACTAATGCTCAAGTAAGTGATTGTTGAAATTAAAATTTCCTGTATCTTTTCACAAACATAGAGATATTTTATTGGTTTGTTCATATTTTACAGAAATAAATAAAAATAAACATTTTCAACTACCAATTAATTTAATCTTGGCCTAAGAAAAGCAAGGCTTGTTAAGGATACAAGGTTACTGATTAACACGTAAATATGTTAATGTATTGTTGATTCGATAACAGCAGCGGCTCTTCAATATAACAGCATTCTGAAGGCACTAACAATAATTGTGTGATGTATTGTATCAATAAAAAAAAAACAATTTCTATTTATAGTCTAGTAAATTTACTACGGCGCCGCGTAAGAAATTAGGCAACAAATAAATAAGTCGATCGGGGAAACGTAGTGTGACGATCTCTACTATCTACTCTTACAAAAGAGAGAGAGAGAGAGATACAAAGAGAGAGGCAGAGACACATAAAAAATGAAACCTTTTGTAGAAGAATTTGCTGTTGGCCTAAAACTGCCTTTAGAATTTTACAGGACATATTCCTCAAGCCGTGTGATCGATACACCCTCAAAGAGTTTAGAGGGAATAACATCAAGTAAGCATGTCTCCGTTCCATACAGATTATCTGTGGGGTCCGGATGGAATCGGGAACAGAACAACCCGAGGGCGCTCTAAAGGCTAGGCTAGCCTCGGTTAGAGTTAAATAATTTTCTTAAATGTACATTTAAAAAAATATTTGTAAATGAGAGTTATGACCGCGCAGGGGCAGATGATCTCTTTGGAGAGCATGGTAGGCGCGCGCTCGCTGCAGCAACTGCAGCAATTGCAAGCGGGTGGGCGGCCGCGCGCCGCCGTGCGAGTGCTGGCGCCCGCGCGACCGCTGCTGCTAGCCACCAAGCCGCTGCACAACATCATCCTGCAGGTAACTCAGCAGCTGCAGCGGCTGCAAGCGGGCGGGGGCCGCGCGCCGCCGTGCGAGTGCTGGCGCCCGCGCGACCGCTGCTGCTAGCCACCAAGCCGCTGCACAACATCATCCTGCAGGTAACTCAGCAGCTGCAGCGGCTGCAAGCGGGCGGGGGCCGCGCGCCGCCGTGCGAGTGCTGGCGCCCGCGCGACCGCTGCTGCTAGCCACCAAGCCGCTGCACAACATCATCCTGCAGGTAACTCAGCAGCTGCAGCGGCTGCAAGCGGGCGGGGGCCGCGCGCCGCCGTGCGAGTGCTGGCGCCCGCGCGACCGCTGCTGCTAGCCACCAAGCCGCTGCACAACATCATCCTGCAGGTAACTCAGCAGCTGCAGCGGCTGCAAGCGGGCGGGGGCCGCGCGCCGCCGTGCGAGTGCTGGCGCCCGCGCGACCGCTGCTGCTAGCCACCAAGCCGCTGCACAACATCATCCTGCAGGTAACTCAGCAGCTGCAGCGGCTGCAAGCGGGCGGGGGCCGCGCGCCGCCGTGCGAGTGCTGGCGCCCGCGCGACCGCTGCTGCTAGCCACCAAGCCGCTGCACAACATCATCCTGCAGGTAACTCAGCAGCTGCAGCGGCTGCAAGCGGGCGGGGGCCGCGCGCCGCCGTGCGAGTGCTGGCGCCCGCGCGACCGCTGCTGCTAGCCACCAAGCCGCTGCACAACATCATCCTGCAGGTAACTCAGCAGCTGCAGCGGCTGCAAGCGGGCGGGGGCCGCGCGCCGCCGTGCGAGTGCTGGCGCCCGCGCGACCGCTGCTGCTAGCCACCAAGCCGCTGCACAACATCATCCTGCAGGTAACTCAGCAGCTGCAGCGGCTGCAAGCGGGCGGGGGCCGCGCGCCGCCGTGCGAGTGCTGGCGCCCGCGCGACCGCTGCTGCTAGCCACCAAGCCGCTGCACAACATCATCCTGCAGGTAACTCAGCAGCTGCAGCGGCTGCAAGCGGGCGGGGGCCGCGCGCCGCCGTGCGAGTGCTGGCGCCCGCGCGACCGCTGCTGCTAGCCACCAAGCCGCTGCACAACATCATCCTGCAAGTAACTCAGCAGCTGCAGCGGCTGCAAGCGGGCGGGGGCCGCGCGCCGCCGTGCGAGTGCTAGCGCCCGCGCGACCGCTGCTGCTAGCCACCAAGCCGCTGCACAACATCATCCTGCGGGTAACTCAGCAGCTGCAGCGGCTGCAAGCGGTCGGGGGCCGCGCGCCGCCGTGCGAGTGCTGGCGCCCGCGCGACCGCTGCTGCTAGCCACCAAGCCGCTGCACAACATCATCCGGCAAGTAACTCAGCAGCTGCAGCGGCTGCAAGCGGGCGGGGGCCGCGCGCCGCCGTGCGAGTGCTAGCGCCCGCGCGACCGCTGCTGCTAGCCACCAAGCCGCTGCACAACATCATCCTGCGGGTAACTCAGCAGCTGCAGCGGCTGCAAGCGGGCGGGGGCCGCGCGCCGCCGTGCGAGTGCTGGCGCCCGCGCGACCGCGGCTGCTAGCCACCAAGCCGCTGCACAACATCATCCTGCAGGTAACTCCGAGGCTCCCCGTTAGGGTAACCGGTAGTCCCATTTACATATTCACCCTACCTAAAAGGAATGAACTGTTGTTCTTAGTGGGTAGGCCCATCCTTCTTCTGAATCCCGGTCGATAGCCACGAAACTGGGCAGGCAAGAGCTAGCGGAGTCTATACGCGCGTCCCCGGCTGCGGAGGTACCCGGACGACAAGTTTGCCACGGTCAAAAAAAAGGTAACACCTCGGCAGCTCTTCTTGCTGCAGATCACGATCTCGCATAATAGGAAGACATACGCGGGGTGTTCGCTTATTCTGGCCACCAAGCCGCTCAACAACATAATTCTGCAAGTAATTCTTCTATAGCTCCTCTCACTGCAGACACCGTGGTCTGCAGTTTCGTAGTATAGGAATATCCAGTATGTTATCCAGAATGTACACATAATGTTACAAAATGGTATGAAGCATTGATAGATAGAATGTGTGCTCACTCGCTTTAGCAGCTGCGGTTGGCAATCATACAATCATTATACGACTCTTTATTCACCAATCCCTAATAACAAAATATTGATTGATTGACGCCCTACTTGTCAATCTTTAAAAATACAATAATAGAAGTTCTGTACTAGACTGTGGCTTACCAAAACTTTAATTATTTTCAGCAAAGCGACGGGAATGCTATCCGTGTGCCGTCCAGCAGTGTCGTCACGCCATCACAGACTATCCTTAAATAATATCGGTATTTATGGCTATTTTACTTTTTTAAATAATATAACTAATAGTTTAGCTGCTGAAAAATTTGTGTTAGAAGTGTTAACTTATAATAGAAGTGAGCTCACGTTTGTAATTTGCTACACTTTTTATTTTATTTTATTGGTTATAGGCAGGCATTTGACCACAGCTCACCTGATGTTACCCCATCCCCTCCCCCCCCCCCCCCCCTCCCCTAAATTTGTAATTACACATACATATATACATTATTTATATATGTACGTACATATTATGTAAGATACTTACATTCGTGAAATGCGTCGAAACGTAAACATTCTCCTAAGGCAAAAATTGCGTCGAAACGTGAACGTTCGCCAATGGTAAAAATCGCGCATCTTAAACTTGTCTACATAGTGACGGTGCAGTCGAGGATGGAACGTGCCTGCCTAAAAATAGCCTATTCACTCTGGCCTTGAAGAGGTCCAGATTATACCTTTCAGGGAACACTCGCAGGCAGCGCGTTCCATTCCCTAGCTGTACGCTAAGAAAGTTGAACCGAATCGGCTCTTGCGACAAGGTGGCATATCTATAACATACCTACGGTCGGCCAGCGGCGGCACCGTGCTTCGGATCCCGCTGCTGTCCGAAGCCAGGCACCCGATGCGGCGGTGACGAGCAGTCATCGGCGATTACACAGAGCGCCTCAAATGCCCAGACCCATTCTCCGGACATTGTGGCGGAACACGGCTGAAGCCGTTTTGCGACACGGCTTTGTCCGGAGGGTGGTGACCAGCCACGGTCGAAGCCTACCACCGGAATAAGTGTTGTCCATTTGGCACTGCCCAGGGGTCACGTGTAGGATAACTAGAGTCGTGAACCTCAAAACAAAAAGTTTGGGGTTCGCCTACAGACGCGGACAACTTTAACCCCCAAAAACACATTAGTAATTAAATTAATTTTATCGTACGAAATCATGTTCTAGTTTTTTAAAACATTAATCATTTTTATTTGACCTAAATACAATCACATAATATTATACAAAATATTTACGACCTAGTTCGCTATTTCCATACAACTTTCATATATTACATTAAATTATTTTATTATTTAATATTATTTACATTTAATATTCGACATAACACAAATTTTAGAAAATAAGTAAATAAAATATATTTATATACTTTATTGACTTGTCACTTACCTTATTGTTTTTGTGCAGGAGGTCAAACGGTTACGACATCAACGTCGTCGGCTCCTGTTTTAAAGTTACAACAGGTAAGAAACGTCTTTGATAAGGTTTTGGTTTAGCATCATCACATCTACAGATGAGGTGCCTCTGAAAGGTCTGTCCCTTCATGCATACCTTCTTCGGCATATAATTGATGAGAGCGTACAAAGTAGTAAAAACTATTTTTAAATTTAAACAAAATAAGTTTTAATGCGTAACTAACAGCCGAAATTAATAACCTATCCTCAGCAACAGATAGGCCTATTAGAGATTTGTTGCTTAGTTATTTCTGTTATTTATCGGAAAATAACAGCGGTTGCTAGGTAACTAATCTAAGATAGGCCTATCTCTTACCAGAGATAGGTTATTCATTTCGGCTGTAAATTAACTTAAGTCTATTTTTGTTTCAATTAAAAATGTTGACAGTGTTAGTCAATAATAAACTTTCATCATCATCATCAGCTCATTTTATGTCTCCACTGCTGGGGCACGAGCCTTCTCTATGGATGGACAAGGAGAACGGGCCATAAACCACCACGCGGGCCCAGTGCGGATTGGTGGTTGTTAACGACTGCTAATGCGGCCGGGACCAACGGCTTAACGTGCCTTCCGAAGCACGGAGGCTTTGCTTCGGAATAAATTTTATTTTTGACTAATTTTCTTCTATACATAAAAGAAAGTTATTTCTTCTATAGAAGCAAGGCGTGTACATTTAGTGTGTGGACAGAGATGGTGATGATACAGAAATTAGAACATACACCCATCACGATCCTGCAATCATATCGTTGTATATGCAGTCAAGATTAGGGGCGTAACGTTCCTATCCGAAGTAGATAGGAGCTTGAGTAATAATTCTGTCTACAATCTATTTTCTAAAAATGTTTTATTTTAGCATTTTTTGGAAAACGTGCAATCCTACGATATTTATAATCGATAATAAGTAATCGGGATAACTATTGTAAAATAAACATGTTTATACTTCGAACATATTTTTTTTTGTAGTAGACTTGTAGCCGCTGCTATATAATGATCAACCTTGATTTTATAATCGGGCTGACTGCGGCTGCTAAGGCAATTCGACAGATTTGATGGATACTATTAGACTTTATACTTTGCTGGAACTGAAATTTATGACTGACTGTGTTGACATACAGTCAGTCATACATTTTTCTTCCGTCATATCTGGCATTCATTATATTTGAATGTATTTAGGCGCGTTCAACGCCGGGGTACAAAATCTCTTTCTTATAAATGATAAAAAACAAGATACTTTCAACTGATATTTCTATATTTATCAATTATATTTTAGGTGAATCCGATACATCAGGTCAAACTCGCGCAAGGAATTAAAATACATCAGGTGATTAAACAAGAATTGCATGATTTGACAAAGAGTGACAACAAAGATTTACGTAGTTTACTTATAGCATGCACATTACGGACCGAAATATTTGCATGGACATGGTGTGTGGTGGAACATGTCTTACAATTACATATGTTTTATACATTTTAAAAATAAGCTTATAGTAGCTTGTTTTTAAAATGTATAAATCATGTCTTTTATATGAAAGATTTCCAAATAACCTTTTTCTTAACATTTGCCTGCCGTTGTAATGGATACTAACATAACGGCCGGTTGCTCCCAAATTGTTTGATTTTTACTTTTGCGTTTACAAAAAATAAAAAAATACATTCATAAAATCCCTGAAAAGTATATCGTAAGGTGACAGCCGATCGTGAGGTATTATGTCCGTAAATAAAATAGCTAAATGTCTGTCATAATCTGTGGTGCAACTGGCAATAAAAGTAAATGCATATATAAAAAATGTTACCCCATTTTTTACCAATATTAAATTAAATAGAGATGACGAGTAATGAACTTGCCTGTTGTTGATTTATACAAAAGCTTTTGCACATAAAACATTTACACTTCATTCCATTTTCTTGTAAAATTAATTAGTCTTAAAGCAGAATTTTCTGTACTTTGCACTTTATTTGAGGATATTATTCTCTATCATATCAAACGCAAGTGTGTTTTAAACTGGAAAAAATAATATGAACTGTTTTCTGCAATATTTAACAGGTGGTGGTGCAATCTTATTTTAACTATTTTATCACAATCGATTCAATATTTCTACGCCAAGTATTATTCTAAAAAATACTATTTATTAATAAACTTTACCTTATTTGATTTAAGTAAAACCAGTGTAAGTCTTTTTAAAGGATAACGTCTTCTAAAAATATAAAATAACATAGTAAAAGTCCGTGTAATGGTAAAAATGGTAGATTTCAACACGTCGTTTTTTAAATGTATTCTCGGCCTTAAGCTGTCAGATCGTAATCAAATAATATAACGTTTCTTGGCGTAAAAATTCGACTAGATTGATTATTATTTTCTTTTTAATTTTTATAATAATTACCTTCTAGGCGACGTCGGCGGGCGGCGCAACCGTAGCGACGTCTAGCGGCGTTCGCAGCGTGCTCATGGACGGTCAGCAGCTGAAGCTGGTGGGAGGCCGTCACGTGCTGGCCAGGATCCTACGGCCCGCGCACCCACCGCCTTAGAACCGACGTCAAAGGTATCCTAAAGATACCTTTTTAATGAGACCCCACGTTTCGACAGATTTGAATTGACGTGGTCACGGGCTGACTACTCAGTCAAATATTTATTTAAAATAGTACGCGAGAGTTTTAAATTGTGTATATTGTTGTATTTTTAATTATAGAGTATTCAAAAGAATTACGAGTTTCTAATGGCGAAATGGAAGTAGTAAAATGGCTAGTTTTTTACGTCATTGATGACTGGCCGTTTGATGGTTTAAATTATGGTTATAAATTAAACAACGCCAAAGCCAACAAGTATGAGTAGAATAACATAGAGAAATTATAATAAAACAAAATGTGATGAACTCATACTTAAATTAGGTAACTGCTCAGTCGTACTGCGTACAAAGTGTATCAAAACTAGCTGTATGTTTTATCTGTTGATAGGATGCCCTTTTTTATTCTATGGCAAGAGCCGTGTGTCAGTAATGGCACTTAGTACCGTGCGATTTTACACCTTAAACTAAATAATGTTAAAATTGTTGTTAAGTAATCTTAAACGGGTTTACAAAATTTTTAAAACGCGATGTTTTCCTGAACCTAGTCTCTCCATGTAAGTCATCCAAGTGATTCTTATTACTTAAGATTGTACCTACTTATTATAAATAAAATGCCACACAAGACATTGAATAAGGATTTTGAATGTCACTGCTAGCAAAATTGGAATTCTGTGATTATTTTATTTTTAATACTTTGGTTAAGGACAGGTTATAATAACTGATCCAATAATAAAATTAACCCAATTAGGTACCTCTACAAACCTACAAACAATATTACTTCAGTTCGAGTAAAAACAGACATATTATCGTACTCAGAGACGTTAAATTACCGTTAACTATTACTTAGTAATATAATTTTTCATTCCGAAAAAGTACTTAAGACAAAATTGTTAAGCCCTTTTTGCAATGAAAGATAACAACTTTAATTAACACAGTACTATAAAATATGTACCTAATGGTTGTCAGAATCAAAGGTTGGGTGTGGTAAAGTGATTTTTTTTGTGGTAAAGTTGTTAAAATTACCGTATAGAAGCATATTGCCATTGTGTAAAAAAAAAATATATTTTCAAAAACATTGAAAGCCTTACAAATAAACAAAGAATAAGTTTCGAATAGTTATTCCGTGTTTTGTCTCTTTTGCTCTTACTTGAAATGAAGTTTAGATGACGGGAACAAAACACGGATTAATCGAAGCTTATTCTTTATTTATTTACAAGGCCCTGTTAGTTTAGTACATTCATATTTATTTAAATAACACAGTATTACACGTAACGTGGACGCTCAATGTTTTTTTGTAAAAAGAAATACACATGTAGCCATCAGCCACAGCAAAGTAATATTTTTTGACTCGTTATTCAAATCAAATATCTAGTTACATTTTATGTAATACTATTTATGTAAACTGTGTAACTATTAAAACGAATATTATATTTGGTCTGTTCATTTACTGAATAAGATGGTTTGGCGCTAATCCTACCTTAAGGCAATTTGCAACTGAATCTGGCCTTCGCAACCTGTGTAACAACTTGAAACAACTGATAGAAATTAAATAATAGGTCATATGCTAAGTGCTGCATAGATGGAGTCACTAGCACATTCAGTAAAACAAGGAAAGCAAAACCAAGCGCCATTTTTTAAGATTCAAATAAATAAAATAAATAAATTTCGGTTAATTTAAATCTAATTTAAATTTAATTTTAAAATTATTTTATTTTGTAAAGGATAATAATAACTTAAACGCGTAACCTTTAATGGAAGTTAATTTAATACACTAATTTGTAGCAGGGCTTTGAATACCGCTCAAAATTTGTTAACGATACTTCTGTCAAACGACGCGGACGGTACCGATGAAAAAGTAGCGTTATGCTTGGTAACGTTACCTTTTACTGGTAAATTAACTAACCGCGCGACGCGGATTGGCTAAAGCGCATTGGATAACGAAAAAGTAACAATACTTTTCTTGATAACGTTAGCTGCATTACCGCTGCCCGTTTTACCTTTATAGAAATGACGTTACTTACCGATACTTACAGTGGGAATTAGGTAACGGTATCAAGCCCTGATTTGTACACCTTTTTATTTATAGAAACGCATGTAGGTATGTATCCTTTCCCTCTGTAAATAGTTAGGGCCTTCAAATACAATGTGTGATGTGGAATGAATAAAGTATTAGTTAAAATGCCCACAGCCCACGTGTTTTTTATTACAATATAGATAATTTTATACTGATCGATGTTTTTATATAAAAATAAAATGGAAATGTAACCAGGTAAATATATGGTATTTGTTAATTTCATAATATCACGTCAAATTATTTATTTTGAAACAATATTTTGTGTAGACTCTAGAATCATGCGATTCAAACAAATTGTAAAGTGGTCTTCCCTTCACGCTATTCTTTATCAAAGCGATTAATTTGAGGTACCTGTGTTTTATGTGTATGACACAACAGTAATGTATTAATTAACATTGTTTATTCTTTTAGTTCTAAGTTAAATGCAATAAGACAAAGATTATTGTTTATGTTGTTAATAAGTATGCATTATTTTATGTTCAAATGTATTTTTTTGCAATAGGTCTGATTATTGTAAAAATATAAGTCAATTGTGGTATTTTGGATTTTTTTTTACTTTACGTGTTCGTTCGAGTTAAACTTGTACGAAAACGCATCCAAAGAGTGGCCTACCTAAGAATAGCACTCACTGCGTGTGACGTCATACTACAACGTTAACGCAATCCATTGCACACTCTCCTATGGTTCACGAGTTAAGTTAAGTTAGTTGAAGGCGAAGAGTAAGGCACTAGCGCCGCTAATGGATTTAATTTGATAACTGCTAAACTGGATTTTTTTTCAGACATTGCGGATCTTCCGACACTAGACTAACATCTATTATTTAATAATTGTGCACTACTTTTAGGTTTGTTTTTATATTCATTCGCTAACACCAAAAGTGGCCATTGTTTGTGAATAAATGCGATAACCCGTTTTGTGAATAAACCACGCAACAAAAAGTAGTGCACAATTATTAAATAAATACTATGGATGCTTTCCTGTTATCGGATGGTACGCAATGTTTAAAAAAGATCCGGTCCGTTAGTAATTGTCAAATTATCAATTGGTGGCGCTAGTTTGCCTTATAGACATTATGCATCGCAATTACCGCGAACCACGATTCAAGAAAGTTAATTGTATGTAAAAATCAAAGCTGTTTAAATTTAAAAAAAAACGAGCGAGCCTTACAGTAGTCGCATATGATGTGTAACATTTGACATCTCACCTTAGTAATAAGCAATTTTAACATTATATTCTGAAAAAAATGGTTCAGGTGTTACATCATTTTATAACTATAAAATACTTATTAGAAGACATTTGACATATCAAAATGGCCTGTAATAGTTAAATGACACAATATGTCACATAACTCCTTGAGTGACGAATACCAGACACAATAGAATTTTAATTTTTATGGGCCACTTGGTGGTCGATACACACTCAAGGGAATATAATAATAATAGGTCATGTTCATAATATCGATTTTAAATTTACAAAATGGCGCGCGCTTACGCGTCCCCGACTTCCTGTTACACTGTTACGCATACTTCCGTCCCATTTACGAAATTACTCCTACAAATTGTTTAAATAGAAAGCGAGCGGAAAGATGTTACACATCAAAAACATATTTCTTTCTCCATTTTACTCCACCACACTGTGACGAAGTTTTAAGCGATTATAGTTAATATAGTTATATACATAGTTAATAATAATATCCATTAACATTATACTGTTAATATTTTTAGAACGTAACGAATAAAGAAAAGAGTTCATTTGGGTGGGAAAACATAATTTATTTCATTATATATGTACATGGTGAGTGTTATCAGCGAATACGAAAAAATCACACTGCTCGAGGCAACCACAATAGGTATACTAACTAATTGGACACAAAGCTAATATAATTATACCAACCGTGCTTAAACTTTCGCGTGATATAAAATGTCTAGCATGATCGATAATGATTATCCTTACATTTTATTTGACTTAAACATTAGGCCATCGTTACACCGAGTGGTTAATTTGCCAACTCGAGTAACGGTGGCCTCCAAATTCCTTCTACAGGGGTATAACATTACTCGAAGATACTACAGAAGTATCACATTTGTATTTCTAACTAGAACCATCCCACAATCCCGATACCAACTTTACACTTACAATTTCTAACGTCGAAATACATAAATAATACACACTTGGGCATAGTTCGTTACATACAAAACGAATAGTGCCGTTTGAATAAAAACAGTTACAATATTGTTACTTTCATTATTTTTGAAATCGTAACAACACAATTATACATCAGTCTTATATCTATATTTAAAATTATACAAATCGAAATATTGTAAAGTGACGTTCACACATACATTGAGATTGATATTTCACCTTACCCTATCTGACTACACCAAAAATAAATATGTATACTCCGTAGATTAATACCACAGGCTTTGTTAATACTGACGAGTTATACTGTCGTTTTACGGAGTTATGATACGAAACGATTATACCCCGCTATTATTAATTGTGCTTGTTTATTTGTGTTAGCTCTTATAACATTGCTTACATGTGACGAAAAATATCTTTAATTTTATGATTACACATTCATCATCAAAATTACCGAAACACCATTGTTGTCAAAAATACCGTAGCATTTAAGTGAAAGGAATCCTATTTTTATAAGTTAAGAGTATGTTTTTTGAGAAACACTAAGAATATTTTTGATTTAAGCAAAAATACACTCAAATCTCTTGTGTTAAGATGTATTTTACCTAAATGCTAAGAGAACTTTCACAATGAGGGTGTTCTGTGGCTTTTGACGCTGACCATACGTACGCACGCATTTCTCTAACAATAATCTATATACGCAATTCTGTATATGGACGATTACACAAAGAAAAATGAAAATGACAGTGTTTTCTGAAGAAAAGTCCTAGCATGCTCATAGTAGCGTTACTTATCTAATCGACTCTGCGTCCAGCAAGTGTCACTATGTTGTAGATTATTTGTAACAAAAATAAATAGCGATTTTGGCATTTGACGTACTTAATCTACCATCGAATAACTAGTGCGTTTACAAAATATACTTAAATTTTATATAGTATCCCTGAATGGAATCTAGCCTTCTGATTGAGGGCCTACTCAATCGTGCAGTCGACCGTACATTAAGCTCAACAATTAGACCTTGTGACCCCTATCCCGTTCGTTATAAAGTGTACAACGCTACACACAATGCAATGTTATGCTTGATGTGCGGCCATCTGTACATTATATACAAATAATAGGCACTGAAAATTTGAAGTATGGTATGGATAGAAGAACACGTATAGTTCTCCAAGGATTGCACTTGAAGAACTTACACTAAGGCGGCTAAATCATTACAATGTGCTTAGAATGTCTAATCTACAGCTTCCTTCATATTAAAATATTAATTTACTTGAGTTTACTAAAAACTTCAAACATATATGTACTTAATTATTTAAATATTACTCGCTCATTGGGCGAGGACACGAAAAATACAGAGAGCAGCAGAAGTAGCGGGATCAATTCCCAAAATGGTACCGAATGGTATAGATCGCGCGCGCCAAACTTCGTCCCCTCTGAAGTTGCTTCGTTGGGCAGCTGTACAGTCAGGCCTTACCGCTCGTCCCCGCCTTCGCCCTACTGACGCCTATTTTTTACTACTGCGACGCGAATCGCGCCAACTTCAGAGGGGACTAGAAGTTTGGCGCGACCTATACCTTATTTTGAAGGTGATAAGGACTTATTTGAGTCCATTTAATTACCTAGCATTGAATGTTATGCCGTAACTGTAGTATTACAGTTTCAGTAGCATTGTTGTGTTTCGGCAGTTCAAAACTTCTGGATGAAGCGCGCCTTTACCTTTGGCCTTATCATCACTTGAGTTAATTTCACCGTTAAGACTTATTCAATAAATATTCAAGAAAGCTGTTTATATATTGAAATATACGTACATACTGCAGTGCGACTATGTAGCTTACACAAGTATGAGTAGAGCCTCTAGTAGATATTAGCAGAATATAATAAGTGCTAACTAACTATGTATTATGTATATCTGTGTAAGTTTTTTCTCATACTGCTCATGTAGTTACGGAGTCGCTTAGATGCATAGGTACTGTCCGAGACACGATAGTGAGCACATTTAAATCGGTTAAATATAAATAAATATGTAAACTAAAGATTGCACATACAATAAAGAAGACTCAGATGAAACCTCAATCCACGATATTTTCGCAACAGGGACGACAGCTCGGCTACTTTCAATTAACCCTTCGTGAGTCAAGCGCTTACATGTAAGCGCCAAACAATAAAATTCTATTGCGTCTCTTATTTACGGCCAACGATGGGTTAAGCTACTAAGACAATTGGTTTTCATGTCGAATTTTTTAAGAGCTTGTTCAATACGGTATTAGCCAGCAGCGTTGATTCATCAATGTACCAATAACACCTCGAGTCCCGCTTGAGGGATTCGTCTTCTTCCAATACAGACAATACAAGTACAATTTTCAGTTTCAAATTGAAAGTAACTAAAGTCTTGCAAGAGTCCATGCTATAAAAAATATATTATTATAGTAATGATAAAGTTGTCAGCGGTTAAGCGTGTTTCTGACCGTGTCGGCATGGAAGCTGTATATTAGACATTCTCGCTGTTAGTTGTAGAAGAAGCGTGAAGCGTGAAGTCCGTTGAGCGTTCACTCTTCAACATCTTCCGGGTTCTCTGCTGTCAACAAGTTGGTGTTATCATCGCCCTGCAATTCGGCGTTGAGCTGCTGAAACAATGGCTGATATTAGTAAATAAAAAATTAATAATTACATACAGGTGTTTGGTAATAAGTGTATATTCCCGAAAAATAGCCATGCAACCAAATATAAAGAATACTGTGATAATAACATGCAAAATCATAATTACGTAGATTTACTTTTCCATAAATAAACTCAAATTTATTTTATTACAATTTTTTTTTGTTAATTCCTGCAATGCTTTTGTTTATGTTTGACCATAAGGTTGACTAACTAAAAAGACATAAATAAAATAAAAATTTGAAAGCGTAATCGAATGAATACGGATAGTAAAGCAAACTCAGCAACTAGGCACCCTGTATTCTCATTACAAGTCGCGATGTAGCCAGGCCTCCAACAATTTGATAAGGTCGCGGGTAGCCGCTGGATGCATTTTGCCTGGAAGCCAGCAGACGTCTATCCAGTTTGTCCAGCAGTTTATACAGACGTTTGTCCAGCAGACGCCTATCGGCTTACAGACTGATAGATAGTCGAATACCAACCCCAATCTGAGCGGAGGCGATGTGGCTCCTCTTGCGGCGCTTGACCGCCAGCGCTAGCAGCAGCACTAGCGCGATCGACGACAGCGCCGCCACCAGCAGCGGCAGGAGCAGGTTGTCGCCCGGTGAGTAGCCCTGGACAAAGGAGCAATCGATCACGCTTTGAGCAACGGCAACGTACCTACAACATCAGGGTATCGTAGTAACACCAGGGTGCCTAGTGTGAGTTGTTTACTATCCGTATTAATTCGATTACGTTTACGATAACGAAAATTAGTATGGCATTGAAGCAGCGCCTCCTGGCGGCATACGAGAAGAGTTAACATTTTGCCATACTAATTCTCGTTTTCGTTAACGTGATTGAATAGCGAATGATCTCGAGTTTTATTATTTATTAGAATTAGTATAACAAAATTTTGACTCTTCTCGATTGTCGCCAGGGGGCGCTGCTACTGCCATACTAATTTTCGTTTTCGTAAACGTAATCGAATGAATACGGATAGTAAACAAAACTCACACTAGGCACTCTGGGTGTAAACTAGTTTACGAGCTAAAAAATAAAAAATAAAAATTTGGAGTTTGACTTGATGACAGTTAGGTGGGAAGAAGGTGGTCTATATTCAACTTTGATAAAGTATAAAAACAGTTGATGAGCCCTATTTTTTATTACTAAAAGGAAATACTAGTGTTACTGGTCCACCTAGTGCTAGTTTTATCTGCCATTCTATCGTTAAAGAACACTTTTGCGGTATCAAAATTGTAGGCCTCAGCTCATACACAGCTCCAGTCAGAATTTGACGACTTCTTGCTTTTGGCTGTATCTACAGTTGCGCGCGACAACTAAATGGAATGACAGCATTTTAAGTAGACTACGGCTTTAAGTAAAAAAAAATGTAAGTAAAATCTTAACGTTGACGATGTTATCGTTGTCGTTAGATTGGTTGTGTCGTGCGGAAAGGCAAAAGCCCAGACCTTTTTCGTGGCGACGATTTCTACTGTTGTCCTGGTCCTACACTACTCTGTTTACAGATGAACGTGTAAACACGATAAAGGAGCTACACAAATAACTAGGTGTGGAGTGGTATAGTAGGAGAATCAGGAGAGATGAGGGGTTTCTTAGGTTTTACTTACGACACAATACACGCTGTGTTTTTCAAGAACAGAGAGCATTGATGAGCACTGATGCGGTAGATAAATCAAACGCTCTATCTAGAAGAAACGCTGGAGTGATGGTGCATTGCTAGTTTCTGCCACTAGCGTAGCGAGTTTTAATTGAAAAACTTCTGTGTAGGGAACAAAGTAATCTACACCTAGGATTATATTTAAAAGCTTTGTCTGATACAAACATTTTAATGTCCTGACCATTATAACAAGACAACGTTTCAATAAAGTATTGGTACAGTTAAATAAAGCTGTAGGCAACCTCGGCAGCTCTCTCGAGCTCTCGCTCGGACATAATTACATCATAAAATTTGCATACTTTTACAATGAACCCTTTTAAAGTTTATTTTGTAAATTTTAAAGATTATTAATAAGGTAAAGGTACCTAATAAAAGTTTGAGCCTTTGTGTTTTGTTTTAAGCAATTTTATGCCACTTTGATATTGAAGTTTTTGTAGGACACAATAATAAGGGCCTTATTGCAGAATAATGTCATTATTGCAATTATATACAAAGGTATGTCGTAATTGTATTATCTCTGGGTACGCATACGCATATTTAGATTAGAGTTGCCAAGCGTTATTCAGTAAAAAGCCGTTGGTCCCAGCTGCGTTAGCAGTCGTTAACAACCACCAATCCGCACTGGGCCCGCGTGGTGGTTTTGGCCCATACTCCCTATCCATCCATAGGGAAGGCTCGCGAGTCGTGCCTCAGCAGTGGGATATAAAATGAGCTGAAGATGATGATGATGATGATGATGATAATCAATCAGTAAAAAAATGTATTTTATATACTTAAAACAAATTAAAGCAAAACTGAAATATATATGTAATTATCATAAAGATAAAGGCCAATAAGTTTAATTTGCTGTTTTATTGTTGTCATCATCATCTCGGACTAAAGACGTCCATTGCCGGACAAAGGCCTCCCCCTTGGATTTCCTCAACGACTGTCTTTGTTTGGTTTTACTGCTGTAAAAAATAGTTCTTACTATATTTTATATATAATTAGATAGGCTCTCATTTGACTACTATCTCACCTGATGGTAAGTGATGATGTCTACAATGAAATATAGCATAAAATATAGGTTTTGTTTCAGTTTATGGTATAAAACGTTTATAAAAAAACTTTGTAATTCAATGCATGACCAGGGGTCGACCGCCTAACTCTCTCGCTTTCGATCGCTTTGAAGGCGAGGCGAGGAGGAGGCGTCATCTTGTCATTTCGAAAGCAATATCAAAAGCTATAGGCTAAAGCTTTCGATATTATTCGATATTATAATAGAAAGCGAGGCGAGGGCCTCGCTTTCAAAGCGATCGAAAGCGAGAGTGTTACGCGGTTGGGGGGCAGGGAACCATTTAGCGCACGTGTTCTGGGCCTTTAATATCTAAATGCGTAATGTGCAGGATGTGTTTGGACAGACAGGTATCGGTTTGTGTGGCACCTGCCCGCCGGGGTAGGGTGGCAGAGCTAATATTGGCAGTCTCGTGTCTAAATGTAACCTTCATTATTCATAATTTGTGTAACGTCATATTTCGTTACACGCCTGGTAGGCTACTCTTGACGCAAACTCAATCTCAATACAATTCATCATCATCATCATCATCATCATCATCTCAGCCAAAAAGACGTCCACTGCTGGACAAAGGCCTTCCTCAAGGATAAATCATTTTGAGGGGAATTTGCCATAATCGCCACGCTTGGCAGGCGGGTTGGCGATCGCAGTAAGGTGAGAATAATCACAGAGAGACGCTGCTGCCCATCCTCTGGAATGGTCCCATAGTCGACTTCTACGACACCCACGGGAAGAGATGGGGTGGTGCAATTCTTTACCCCCGGCACCACACGGGGAATATAATTAATACAATACAATTCCTATGCGATTAATATGTATCGATATTGGGATAAGTTTCGCTATTTCGGAACGCCCCATCTCGATAATAATTTGTTCACTAAATTTCCACGCAATTTAATTCCAATGTAGCGCTATTATCGCTTTTAAGAGTGCCATTTGATTTTTTTAGATTTGGGATTAGAAATTGATTATTGCAATTGTGTTTCAAGAGTAACCCACCTGATATTAAGAAGTAATTACTTTGAGGCATTTGTGCAGTTAGTTGCTAGCTGTAAGCAACGAAAATAATAAACTTAATATTCTTGACAATTATTTAAAAAATTATCTGAACGTCACGTTCGCGTCGTCTTCGTAAATCCTACTGTGGGTGGAGACCTTGTACTAAAGAAGACTTGGAAGAAGCCGCGAGCAACCCCGCAAGGGTTTTTATTTTACTGGTTTTGTGTTAACTACATAAAAGATGCAAGTTTTGTAAAATAATGAATCATTACAATAATTTTTCGTATTCTAGGTATTGTAAGTATTGTTTCCACATATATTTTTATTTTAACATAATCTTGTTTTATAAATAAGTATCCTTTTTATGAGGGTTATTTTGATGTGTGCCTACTTTAAATTTATTTTAAGGGCATCAACAAAGCCACAGCACAAGACCGTGACGCATGGAAGTTCCTACAGCGAGCCCTATATCCCTAATGAAGGGTCACAGGATTTCATCATCATCATCATCATCATCATCATCATCAACTGTGTGTAAGTTTGTTAAAAAAAGGTTACATTTTCATTTTCACCTTATCGTCGGTGCGTGTTCGAGACCAAGTAAGAGCAGTTTTGCAAAAACACGAAAAAAGTGAACATTTGGCCATTCAAGCATATTATTCCGACTGAAATTGACAGCTATTTCTTTGAGGCAAATAACAACAACAAAATAATATATTTAAATGCCCAAGATGTTCACTTTTTTCGTCTTTTTGCAAAAGCAGATACGCGGTTTTTACAAACTGCTCCTACGCGGTCCCGCACGCGCACCGACATGTTTTAATCCATGTATAAATTTATGGCTATGGCAGAATAACAGGGTTTGTGGGTCTCCTGCAAACACTGAGCCATAGACCTTTTTGTCTATGTTTTTTTTGGCAAATAAATATACTTATTATTATTATTATTAATAAACACTGAATTGACGAAACAAAATAGTGACGTCACAGTTCAACATTGCCATACAATTTCTATTAAAAAAAAATGTTTTGACAGATGCTAAAAAGTTTCTCAACCAGTCAACTACCTAATTGTTGCTATTTATACTAAAATCAGTTGCCAACCCCTATTTTTAATGATTTAAAGAAAAAAATTACGATCACTGATTTCTACTGAACACTGCCTGGTGCACTACCTTTAGTAGGTAGGTATGTTATATTTTTCTTTCTAACTCAGATTACGATTTTTTGCAATGTTTTTGCAGGGCTCTTTATAGGTGCGCCGTCCACAAGTGACAAGTGTCATATATTTTATTTATTTAATGCCAAGCGGCCATACTAATTTTGTATTGGGAATTTAACGTGTTAATTTGAAAAATAAGAATTTAAATAACCGCTTGAAAAATCTAAAATGTGACACGGACGATTTGTAGTTTAGACATTGGTGATTGTTTAGATAAACTATAATATGGTACACGTTCCCTTTGATACTAAATATATATTTTGTATATGTAATACGATAGTATTTTCAATTATCAACTTAACCGTGACTGCACTTTTGGCATTTTTTGGTCGGCGCACCCTTAATGAAGCTTCAAACTTGGGACGTCAATTATCTTTTTTACGAGTATCAAAAAACTATGTAGAGATACAATTTCTTACGAATGCATTGCGTTATTTCTTCACGTTATTTATGCACGTATCTTTAAAAGGTGTGTAAAGAACGATCACTTGGATCATTATCCTAGCTCAAGCTGAAGTGGGTCCCTTATTAATGTCGGAACCCGATTTGAAAGAAATAGCGTCATTTCTCCCGAACAAGGTATTGTGTACTTATAATATTAAATGGAATAAGAAACAACATCGAGTCGCGTCATCGAATGACAGTAGTACCAATTTAATCAAATATCAATATCGCGCTCCCGCTGGGAGACGAGCCCAGGGCTAGCAGAGGCAAGTGTTCCCTTAACAAGGTTGCTATTCCTACTTAGGTACTCTAAATGAGTGTTCTGTTGCAAATTTTAAATAACAAAAGTTCTTCTGTTTAAGATTAAGCATAGATATGTGGTTATAAGTCGAATAAACATAAATTTTATAATAATAATCATTATTCAATCATATAATTGGCAATGCATGTAGAGAAGAATAAGAGGATATGTAAAAATAAAAATTAAATATATTTTTTATATAAATCATTGTTTAAATTATGACAAAGTTATTTATAAATGTCGTTGGATGATAATAAACGTCTTGGTAAACCGATAATATAGTAAGGTACATAATATAAACATACTTTTTTTACCCGGAAATAAGTTTGTTTCTATGTCGATAACAGTTTCATATTTAATAAAAGAACATTCTTAAAAAAACGTTTGTAAGTGGAGCTCGATGACGCAGTGGTTAACGCCCTCGGTCTGCGATTGCTGAAATTAAGCAACTTTCGTAAAGGCCAAAAATGTATAATCTCGAGCTTCTCCGTGCTTCGGAAGGCACTTGAAGCCGTTGGTCCCGGCTGCATAAGCAGTTATTACCAACCACTAATCCGTACTGGGCCCCCGTGGTGTTTACGGCCCGTTCTCCCTGTGCATAGGGAATGCTTGACTGCTCGTGCCCCAGCAGTGGGGACATAAAATGAGCTGATGATAACCATGGATAAATAATACCAATCCATGGTATAACGAAATCTATGTGAGTTAAAGTTCACATTGGAAAGTTTCTTGATATCAATTACGAGTGCTATAGCTCCCTCTTGTATTCGAATTCGAAGTCACCAGTGACCATTGAAAATATTTCAAAGTATATTTGTCATTATTAATGTCCAAATACCTGCTGTATTTTAAAAAACCTATCAATATGATCTTCTATAAACAAATCGCAACAATATACTTCTCTGTGCCCCGTGCCTCAACTTGCTTTAAATAAAGGTGACATCAAAGAAAATATTACATTTGACGTAGTTCTAAATGATGTAAGTATGTAGGTAGGTACTTATAGTAGAACTAAGCAAGAAAAGAGGAAGGGAACAAAATCCCCCAAATGCTCCGGTTCAGTAGATAATAAAATTGCGACCTTTTGCGTAAATCCCGGTATTGAAAACACTTACCAAAATGGCTGTCGATAATATTATAACTACTAAGTATGTGACATAGTAAAAAACGAATCAGCTATGATAACATCATGGGCTCACAAAAATGTGATGACTATTTCGAATTCTCCTGTGTCTTAACTGCAAATGTTATTACGAGAAGGTATATTAAGGTTAGAAGAAGCACTGTGCGGGCGGGATTCATAAAGACAAACACAAAGACTTTTTATTTCGCTTGAAATATGTGGTCTTAGTTGTATAAATATCGTAAGAGATAAGATTGAAGATTTACAATCATCGGTCTGGGTCTGGGTCTTGGGTTAGCAGAACCCTGCCAGTTTAACGGATATATCCTAACAATGGTGGGCATCCCGGCCCCATGGGCCTAACGTCTTAACGCCAAACGGCTCAAATATGAAAACCCCAGCATTCAGATTCTCATACTGCGCTATGCTTTTTTCATTGAGTACAGTCACGAGCATTTTTGATATGTGATTCCAATAAATGTTATTTCTTCTTCTTATCTGTATTTAGGTACTAAGACTTGACCTTATACTTATTCAATGTTTATTCCAACTTATTATTTCAACAGGCGCATAATAAAAACATGGTCTAGGTAGGTAATGATGACAGATCTACTTAATTATTATATAATTTTTATGTTGTTGTTTTCGTTTTTAGAATGGTCTAGATAAGTATAGCAAATCCGGTATTATATAAAAAGATAACATAATATTATTATATTACGAACCAAAACAAGTCGTAACTATAATGCCCACCTCTTTATAGTAGGATGTATAAATACAAACACTTGGAAAAAAATTGTCCATATCTTCTTTCAAAGTTACAAATGTTTAAGCATTAACTAAAGCAGTTGTAACGATTACGAATGAGTTGTGCGATCGCACGCAACGTTCCGATCACGTAAATACTGCTTCGTAAACATTACATAAGTTAGGTAACAGGCCACTCACCGTCCACTGGAAGTAGGAAGACGTGTCTACGAAGGGCCACCGCGCGCCGTACCACCCGCCCTCGCCGGCCTTCAGCACCGTCACCTCAGAGTCCGCGTCAAAGATAGACGAGTCCGGCTTGGAAGGCGGCAGAGAAAACACTTCGTCAACTTCCAGCGATTCCTTGAACTCTTCGTCATCATCCACCGACAACAAAGTGTCTTTCAAATCCTTCAATTTGGACTTCTCACTTGTGGTCGTAAAGTCCGTTGTCACGGGTGTCCGAGTCGTCGTAGACTTGGTCGTTATCAATACATCTTCAAACAGTTTTGTATTGGTCACAACTGGCTTCTCCGATGGCACGAAGGCACGTGAATAATATCTGAACACACTCCGCAAGGTGGTCGGTGCCGGGGTGACCGTCGGCAGAATTAAAATGGCCTTCTGCCAAGGTTTTATGGATATGTAGTGATCGATGTAGCGAATGCTCCCGGATGGCGTACCGATCAGAGGTATTTTCTCAATTCCTTCTGTTGGAAGAGGTCGTATTGTCGTTGAGGAAGTGGAACTTTTCCACGATCTTAAAGCAGGCATCGTCCAAGGAGGAGTGGTCGCTTTCTCACTGGTTACAGTCGTCGAAGGCGTGGTAGGGAGAACTGTAGATGATGTGACTGTTGTAGTTTCGGATTTGGTATCTAACGTCGACATTATTTCTGGAGACATTTTCAATTCCTTTTTCCTCGATTTCACTATCTCTCGGCCTGCGGGCGCCAGCGGAGCTGTCGTAGCGGAATCATGTTGTTCCTGCTGATTCCTACGAGCGTACAAAGCTCCGTTCATTACATAAAGAGGGACAGATGCAAGAGCTAATGCAACAATAATTCCAAAAATGATAAGTAACACATATTTCACAGTCGACCTCCTTCTGGAGCGTCGAATGTGGATGGAGGGGCTGTAGTCCCGACCCTTCCCTTTGACACCGCTGTTGTTGAGCACCTCCTCCGTTTGCGGAAGAATAGTGTACTGCAGACTATTTTCACCGTGCCTCACCGTCTTGTACATGGTTGAATGTTAAGATTAATATCACGATAATAACACTACGTTTATTTGTGACGCGTATTGTATTCACATGCTCGATTATTCACTGGTGTGAGAGTTCAGAGATTTGTAGACGTGTCCCGGCGGTGCATCAACGCCGTGGGTCTGTGCGAGACATCGCGAGTGCTCGTGCTTTGTGTAACGTCGCTTGGAGCCCCGCGAGCCGCCGGTGCGCATGCGCCACAACATTGAACCGCTGCGCGCTCCCCCACGGCCGGCGGCAGCGACCCCTGCTTTGAGGTTATAACTTCGATGCCGGTTCCTATCCATCATCATCCACATGACCATAACAATAACATTACGAACTCGTTAACTGCTCTATCATATCATAACATCCAATCGACGTTTTAGCTTTCAGGAAGCTTTACAACGATTTTTTTTCTCTAGAAATACGCACCGAAGCAAAATGATATTGCCTAATGAGATGGAAAATTTATTTTTAGGAGCGGACCCGTAATGTAATCGTATCGCCGACTGCGACGGTCAGTTAAGCAATCCGGCGGAGCCGGCGAAGAATTCGGAAGATTTTTTTGGCGGCAAGCTTACCTACTACACAGATTGATGCTAGTCTAGTACGTGTAGATTTACGTTATATTACATAGTTAAGTAGGTACGCTACCAGAATCTTAATCGTCATCTCAAACGCCCGTTTCATGTGAATTAATCGAATGATTCAGCGTATCTTTATTCTTCTCTTTGTCAGCCCTGAGTCACATTTCTCGTAACTGCCATCCCTGAATTATTGGTGCGTATTGATCAGATGCAGCGACGTATAATAATTATTTAGGAGGGGTCCCACTCCACTGACAACCTATTTGCGTCATATAGTATCGAAGTTAATTATACTATTTGTCGGGCGAAATCAATATCGAAATAGTTATTCAGAAGGAAAATACTTATTCTAGACTACAAACTTGTAAATATGACAAATTGTATTGAGTAATATTGAAAATCCTCATTCATACAATTTAAATTCTACTATAAAGTTTTTAAACATCAATATTATTACACTTTTCCTTTTGCGCGTAACTGGTTTATCAACTTGCATTTTGAACGAATGGTTTGGGAACAAAGGTGTATGCGCCAACACGTGCTTGCAATTTAATGTTTATTGTATCGAAGAAGTCGTTTGGAATAAGCCAGGTTTTCCCAAAAAACTTGAATCTCTCACTCACTCGCACACATCAGCGAGCGCCGAAAACGATCAAACCTCCAGGCAATTCTAATCGAAATTATATAAAAAAAACTGGACAACGAGTGTATTAACAAGTTTTTGCGCCCGGTCAAACCGCGATCACACCGTACGAATACTAATTCAGTTGACCTTGGACAGAACCACGTTTCCTTTCGAAATTGGTTCGTGAATGCGATATTTTTAGAATAAAACTAAATAATAAAAAAAGAGAACGGCTCAACGAAATAAAAGGGTTGAGCGAACGAATCGTTTCGGCCTTTTTGTTGCACGACCATCTTTTTCTACGTCCAATTTGGTGTCTCGGGTTAGATAAAGGGCTCGTTTTGTTCCGCTCCTCCAAGACGTTTTAAGAACGAGACGCTTTAAGACGCTTTAAGAATTTCATTATCTATATTGTTTTCTAAAGTTTACGCGATTACTGCACATTGAAATGAAACTTTAAACGTAATCCACTAGCTTAGTGCTTTTGTACATTTTAGTATTCTATGCAGTATGCAGGGTCCATGGTCACAGGGAGAACGCCTGGAGGATTCAAAAGGCCTGTGTAAAATAATATATTAATAAAACGCGAGAAAATCCGCATACAGTGTTTCATTATATTTTGTTCCAATGTTAAAAAGCATATGTAATTGAACGTTTAATAAGCCAATGCCAATAGCACGACTTTAGCGATGTATTAAACTTAGAATCTGATCACCAGATTTTTCAACTTCGCACTGTTGGACATAGACTTTCCCAGGTGGATATAAGAAGTCAAATTAATAGTCCACAATCCGTCAAACTGGCTCAATGCGAATCGCTAAGCAATATTATGATAACAATGGACACGACTGGCTGACTGTGCCTTCCAAAGGACGAGATTATCCAATTTTGGTCACATCGTTGTAGTCATGTAGAAAGAATGAGTGAGGAAAGATTGACCAAGTTGACCGAATCGGTTATGAATGGGGATATTATGAGATGGGGACGACCTGGGCGGATGTCAGACAAAGACATTTTAACGAAAAGCCACGTCAAGAGTACCTTAATCCGGCGAGCATGTATGAAAGAACAATTGAAAGTAGACGAAGCGCTATGTTAGAATCGTACTTAGCAAATGGTAGGAAGTGGTCTCTGCTTAACCCTATGGTAGACATACGTGATTCTATGCATGTATGTATGTATTATGTATTGTAATAGAAATACTGCAGTCCTGTTTGCGCCCCAGTTGCAGTTGGTACGATAAACCAGGCTTTCTTGTGAATCCACTATTACATTAGGGACTTTATAGCTCTTTAATATGTTACCATACGGCTTGATATCATAGCTAGTTAGACTAAAGACGCCTAGAACGCCAGGACACTACTTTAGCTACCTTGGAATGTGGAGTTGCTATCAATGTTACTTATGACTCTAAGTATCGATGTTTTACGGTAAGTATACAAAAACTTTCATGTAGTATACTACACATTTACACATAAAATGTACAGTATAAAAGTCTTTGTACGTATGTGACATTAGCACATAGTGGTTTGAACCTTGCTTTTTCTACTCTAGTTACGATACGACACTAGTTTGGTTTTCATTTACTACAGGCTCCAACTTTTTTTTTATGGTGACTAGAAAACGTTAGTTCATTGCCTAGAACCTTTTTTTAGAGGCAACAAAAAGGTTACTTTTTGCCCCATTCAATAAATTAATTGGAAACAGATAAACTGTCTGTTTGGCTTTTAGGTTAGGGCCCAAAGTAATACTTACACAGCATAGAAAAGCTACACAGTCAATAAAGACATGTCATTAGTTCTAATCGTATTTTCAAAACCTCACTATAAGTATTTGATAATTATATTGACATGAAACTATTTTTACAGATCTACTCGCGTTTAATTTATACATTAGGTTTAATTAATGTTTATCCTGACGATGTTGATAATTATAATTGAAAGCCTTTAGAGTATTATCGAAAAAAAACATCCATCTATGCTAAGATGTTGAGAAACTTTTTAGTTCTTATAAGGTCTGTGGTTCTAACCATCACTAGAAGGAGGAGAACCAGGTGTAGAACCTATTATGAAGGAATATGATAAGAAAAGAGGCCGAACAAGTGCACCAACCTATTTGCTATTTCGTAAAAAAAACGTATAAAAATGACCGTAACACGGCAAAATTCGGTGGTTTCACTTTCCGTTTTACGGTTTACGGATTTATTTTTGTTTTGTTTCGTAATCGCTACAGTCAATTCAGTCAACTGAAAAGGAACTTGTCACTAAGTGGCACTCCTTCGATTCTATAGAAATTGTAGTTAATGTTACTTAATCTTATTTATACTGAGAGAAACTCACCCTCTTCATAACAATAAAAAACTCTTCGAAGCATTATGCACTGACTTGTCTTGCATAATAAAGTCTTATGCCCTGTAATTTAACTGGATCTAGTACCTGCCAAACCGGAACACTGCAATGAAAACAATGCTGGAAACAAAAATGCTTTGTCAAAATCTTAGCATCAATGACATATTTAGATAAGATCGTGGGTGAAGCGGACTTTAAAACAAGTCCTGCCATTAAACAAACCGAGTACAACCATTCAACTCCCGCTGAGAATCGAATCCGGGACTTCGGCTAGAAAACAGAGGCAGTTAATTTGCTCTTGCTTGTTCTTGGCAACACAATTGTTCCTTGTAGTATGACGTTACGGCTCCAGGTGAGATGAAGGCCAACCATTTGGTTGGTTAAAAAAGGGCTCGCTAGTACACACACCTCAATCGACTTTGAACTTTATACTTATGACTTATGGTTGAACATTTATTAAAGAAACAAAAACACAAATGTTGAAGAAATTTCCACGAGCAGAATTTGAACCTGCACCCTTCTGACATTTCGGGTCAGTTGCTTTTCCAATTGAGCTATCGTGGTTATAACCAGCCCGCCGAAATTATTGTGGTTCAAATCCTGCTCGTGGAAATTTTTTCAACATTTGTGTTTTCGTAATTTGTTCGCAACAAAATTTGCGTTAAAAATTATTTGAACATTTATTTATTAAACAAGTTTGACAGTTCTGGGTAGTTTGATGTGCAGGCGTCTGTACAATGACATCGACGAAGGTGCTATTTCGGTTGTGCTGGACGGTCGCCAGCGCAGCGCCGCGTAAATAAAGAACTACAGGCGCACCGCACGCGCACGCTGCGCTCTCCGCGGGCCCGATTCGGCTAATTTAGTAATGTCCTGCGCTAGGAAGCGAGGACATATGGCCGACATTTATAGCAACAGTCAGCAACAAAAGTCGCTGAGCACTTTAGTACTTTGTCAAACTAAGTAATTAATTGAACAGGCGCTTGTCAAACTCTAATGATGTTATTTTGATATGTACTAAAATATAAATAAATAAATGTTTCCCACACTCACACCAATTATGTAGCCCCAAGAAAAGCTTCCTTAAGAAACTCGTTATATGGTTAACTAGACAACGGATAAACATACATAATATACTTAAATACATACTTATTATACATAGGAAACACCCAGACCCGAAACAATATAGAAAAACAGGTATTTCTAAAGTGATCCGACCGGGGATCGAACCCGGGACCTCAGAGATAGCGACACCATGAAAACCGGTGTGCAAGCCACTCGACCAAGGAGGTCGTCGAAAATGTTCAGTGACTTTCGTTGCTGACACCGTACTTCCACGGAAATTGAGAATCATTGCAGGAGATCTGACCGTCACCGTCAATAGGTATTTTGACGATAACAACAATTGATTCCGAAATGTTAAGGGCCTTAAAACAGAGTATAAGCTTGGAATAGATATTCCGTGTTTTGTTCTCGTCATGAAAACTATATTTAAAATTAGAGTAAAAGAGACAAAATACTGAAAAACCACCCGAAGCTTTGTCGGCTTAGGTACTCTGTTTATAAATGGGGGGGAAATTACGTTTTTTGATTTGACCAAAAAGTTAGTTAGGCTATTTAAACACTGATGTGATAAAAAGAACAAACAAATGTACAAAAAAAAACGGGCACGCTCCCAGCGTGCCCGTTTCGGCTAATTTTGTAATGTCCTGCGCTATGAAGCGAGGAAATATGGTTGACAACGAGAGGTTGACAAGGAAATTGAATGCTGACCCGCTTTCTAACATTCAACTATCACATTGCAATATATTTGACTGTTGGGAATGGGGATGTTGACGACAACAACGACTTTGTTGAATCCACAACATTGAAAGTACAAGATTGATCATGTGTTCTTCAAGACATTAACCGTTTTTTGATAAATTAAAAGGTTGTTAAAAAGTTTTATAATATTTACGAACTTTTTAGAATCATCATTAATTTTAACTGGCGTCTCAGCTCTGAGTGTGGCAATAAGACGGTTTTTTATAGCTAGCTCGGCAAATGAATCGACTCCACCTGATTTTAAGTGGAAAAGAATAAAAAAAATGTAAGTATCTTAAATATAATCAGTGAATGGGACCATCCTAGTGAGCATCCTACAATGCCTGTTACAGGAGGCCCGGCTCTTCCAAACGTTAGTATATGCATAATATTAAAATAAATAGGAAATTTCTAGATCTTACCTTAATGTTAATGCAGATAAAAAGATATACTATAGTTAAAGAACTTTATTACTTCTCATTAGAATTACAATAGGTATTCACTTATTGAGAAACAAATTTAGCTTACTTAACTAAGTTCACAATAATCCAGCAATCGAGCGCACATACAAGCACATTCCCATTTACTTCGACCACGGTAATTTTAAAAAACGTCATTCGTGGTGTACCGTCCCCGCACCGAAATATTATTCTCACTCACTATGAATGACACAGGGCCCGGGCTCAACAAACATGGAGCTACGAAGAACACGTAACGACTAGATGTGGCATTGGTAAGTTCAGCACGCATTAGTATCAGGATCGGTAAAAGAAAGTTATGTAAAATTATAGTAGGATTAATTATTGCTTTTAAAATATGTTATGTATATCAATGTATTATATGTATATAAAGCTATTATTATTGTAGATTTTGTTTATCTGTAATAGTTTAGTTTAGTTATTTTGATGTTTGTTTATTTATATGAACTGACCAATAGGTATCAATTTGTATCTTGTTTTTTTTTTTTTTTTTTTTATTTTTTTTAAATTATTTAGTTCAAATATGGATAGGTTTAAAGTCTCTATTCTAATATATAAAAAAAAAAATATACTTGCCTACAAATTGTAGGAAGGACGAATGTTCTGAAGAATGCTTTTCTGAGATCATAGTTTTAGATTCAATGTGATGGAAAACGTTTGTGACCTACATCCTGTTATTCAAAATCTGTGCCTTCTAGACGCAAGTAAAGCTACTAGTAACTTAAAGTTCGATGTTCGTGTTATCTACGTTTTTTTACCAATAAATTATTTACGTAAAACATTTGTGATACTTAATTACCTATTTACACACTTATCTAAACCTATGATACAACTGCGTAACACAAACCAAGTAAACACGTTCATGCATTTTTTGAAAGTCATTTGCTATTATGATAGGCAACTAATAAACAACGCTGTTAATACAACTAATAATTGGGTGCGATAATAAAATAGTTAGAAATAGTATCGCAACGCAACGCAACGTCGGAAATGGCGGGGACAAAAAAATATATCTACTTGGCAATACAAAATTACCTACACAACCTTGAGGGTTCGCGCCACATCCTGCGACGTACAATACCAGCTCGCCTAAATAAACATTTCGACTAACACATGTTTGCGAGCCATCGGCCGACGCTGCAGTGCGAGGCCTCCATAAAAACTTTTGTTATTGCCAAAAGTATATTGTTCCTCACTCGTAAAACAATTTGACAAGACTTTACTACCTGCTGCGCTGTGAAGGGGAATCTCATTGTTTTTTTCTTCGCCCCGACAACGCTTTCTAAATATTATGTCTCGCCTCTATCCCTAGGGACTTAAGATAAAACCTCTTTTTTCTTATCTTATCCGCGAAAGCGACAACTCTCTAAGCCTTAGATAAGATTGGTTGACAAAAAAGGCCCTTCGCTTCGAAGGACGCATAATTATGATACATTTGAAACAGTTTTGCTTGTGGTTGTTTCAAATTTTTAAAGGTAAGTAATAATTTCGTTATTAAATATAACTGAATAGACACTTTTGAATCGTTAAAAAACTTTATTACCTATAGAGGTATAGATATCGTAAAATACATTACCTACCATTACGAACAGGGTTAATCTGTGTAGGTCTCAATTTATTCTTAGCTTATACAGCCTAGGCCGGCTCGGATAGGTCGTAAAATGTGTCATCGGTGGTCGTGATTGAGTGACGGGCGGGTGCATCGGCCGCTCCTGACCCTGGCTGGCTCAATGCCACGATCCATCTGGTGGCTCGGCATATCGCCAACTCAACCCTTCCGCATCGTCTGTACAGAATGATTCTGCACGATCGCTTTTAGGCTATTTACTTTGAGTTCACTAACAAGGCGCCGTTTAATAGGTTTCTCAGCTAAAGTTGTTGGCTGCCATCGTGCCGATAGTGGATCCTCATGGTCCGTTGGGTTTCAATGGAAAATGTTCCACCCTAAGATAGCTTTCACAGCCTACATAGTTTCACGAGGGCTAAGCCTTCAAGGCGCTCAGCAAGTTGCTGAGGCGGAAAGAAATAATTCATTTTGAAATATTCTGTTACTCTTGTAGGTAAGTCTACTTTAACGAATAAAACTTTATACGATTATTCTAAACCTTCTGCTACCCATTTATTCTATAAAGTAGAATTTTACGCTCATTTTGTTGCGAACAAATTACAATTTGAAAAAGTGTTCAAATAATCTAAAAGCGGGATTTGAATGTTGCAAATTCGAACTTTTTTTCAACACCTTTCCAAAACGTAGAATTCATCTAAACTTAGTTTAAAGCTGATGCTCTCTATGATGCCTATATTAACCAAAATAAGACAGCATCAGTTTAAAATCAAATTAAACTAAAGCCTGCGATTAAGTATAATAGGACAGTTTCAAAATAATTCTACTTATAAGTATCGTAAGTATAAATGAGCAAAAGCTATCAACATAAACGTGCTTTAATGCCTACTCACAAAAATACTCTCCTCAAGATAAACTGTTTAAACGAGCATGCGGCAGCAAGAGTTTTGCCTTTTTATTTCATTTGTTATTCTCATACTGCTTTAATGATTGGCGTTATTGTCGTTGCAATGAAATATAAATACACCTTCAGCGTTCCGAAGCTGACAAAAAAATAGCAGAGCCCTTTTAATAGTAACATTTGACGTCTTTTAACGTCGTCATTCCCGGAAAAGTGTCACAAACACTTGTCACAAAAACTTTTTACGGAAGTTAACCCTTTAGACGTAGAATAAACGCTGTGTTGTTTTCCTTTATAAATATCATTCATAAATGTTAAAATAATTTTTAACGCAAATTTTGTTGCGAACAAATTCCAAAAACACAAATGTTGAAAAAAAAAATCCTGCTCGTGGAATTTTTTTTTCAACATTTGTGTTTTTTAAATATCATTCAGTCATGAAATAAATAATGACGCTAAAAACGATAGAAATTTAAGATTTTTAAAGAAGTGGAGATGTTTTACTATCTACCAGTAGCAGAAGTTTTCATAAAACAGTGAAAGAATAAGAAAAAGTACGAAAAATTCGATTCTAGTTCTAGATATTTATCTATTTTTACGCTTTTTATTTGTGCCTTTTTAGTAACTGTGTGATATCTTCACCGATACAAAATCATAATATATCACGTTGTTGGAAATTTTAGAAATATTTCTGTATAAATATTATCGGAGAGTAGGATAGAAAGACTCGTGCGGATCCATGTCTACCCGCTTTTTTTCTTATGTATCGTCGGTCGCCCTGCAAAGATGATATACAAATATTCGTTTGTCAACACGATTAAACGTGTGTCGTTTGGCCATTAGTTCCTCATATGTTCGATTTATGCCGGATCCCTAGGTATATTCTATCTGTCTGTTGTTTTGCTTATTGGAGCTAGAAATTAGACATATTTTGTATGGAGCTTATGTCAAATTTTTATTTATAGTAGGCAAAACAAAAGATAGATAGAATATAGGGAACCGACTTTAGCGACATCGCAGTCGCAACTATTAATTCGTGCTGGTCTATGTGAATCATCTATTGTGATTATTTTCGTATTCAATCAAACTAACTGTGAAGATCCACTTTCGTGTGGTTTAAACTGGACTTTGTTTGTGACGTGATCGGCCACTTGGCACCATCATCAGCTCAAAAACTCTCTCCGCAGAGACTACAGAACCAGCACAAAGGTTGGTGGCATTATTGTAATCCGCGTCTTGATCTTACTATGTTGTCCAACTTTTCTATCATTTTAAAATTAAATACCAGTTCACACTATCTCATATCAGCGATCTTTTTTGTACCTAACATAACATAACACGATAATCCAGAGCCGAGAGATTCTAGCCTTTACAAACGCTTGCGGGTTTTCTAGTCTCGATATTCGACGCCCCGGACATATGAGTAAGGCATTACGCATGATGCAGACCATTATAAGTCCTCCTAGGTATGATCGGTCATATCAAAAACAAATAAATTTATTTGCTTGAAAATTCGAAAAGTCGAAAATTAGGCACCTTCATAGTAACCGTGCAAAAAACATTACAGTTTAAATACATTACATTTTATATAAGCATAAGTACCTATCGTCGTCTTTTACAGTCGGTAATCCATTTATTCCTATGGTCATACATAATAAATAAGTCAATAGGTCAAAGAAGGCCTAATTATAATACGAAAAAAAAAACAACAAATTTAGCATGTTTCGGACCTTAGCCTCTTGCGTGCGTTAGTCCGACTCGTGCTTTATAGTTTTTAATTTCTTTTTTTAACTGCCAGTAACTGTCTCGTAATGGTTGATTAAAATTAACAATGTGTCAACGTGCTGCGTTAATAGACTCTAACTGAGCTTTATTGGCGAGTCGCGTTGGCATTGGCAAAGGTTCGGGCCGTTGAACCGACCATGTGTGCACGCACGAAAGTGCAAGTGCACTGGCCGATCTCGCATCTACGAGTACGACGGTTATAGATAAAACGTATACCGTGTTCCGCTTGCCGCTATAAATTGCAATAAGAATCATTTCAACGTCTCGGTGTCATAGAGATCGTACGTATATCAATATTGAATTTAGAACGTATCGCTGGAATCAGTGATGTGACAGCAGGTTGATACTAATGTACGGTAAAAGGGCGTTACTTTTGGATCAAGTATGAGATCGATTACAGCGCCCCCGCCTGTTCTTTGAAGTTGTTTGGATCCTGGAAGTAGTCACATTAGAGATGTCTAGGACAGTTTAGTCAGGCGCTAGGGAAGGGACAACGCTATAGGAACTATCTATGTATGCCTGTTATTACAATTGATTCCGTTCTAAAGTAATTGCGCTAAGTCAAAACTTTCTGAAACATTACTTTATCAAAGTTATTTAATTAAGCAAATCAACCGTTGATACGGAAACAGTAGTTTTGTTTTAGTTATTTTTATAGTTTTCATAATATACGCCAAAACGTAGAGCCATATATGTATATAGTCCTTATGGCTTGTAGTTGGGACTCCGCTTGTAATACCTTATAAACAATATTTTTATTTTAAACAAAAACCGGCCAAGTGTGAGTTGGACTCGCGCACGAAGGGTTCAGTAACCATTATCTTTAAAAATATTGCAAGTTTCTACCTGTTATCGTTATTAAGACCGAGAAAAAAAATTGAAAAAAATCACGTTTGTTGTATGGGAGCCCCCCTTAAATATTTATTTTATTCTGTTTTTTAGTATTTATTGTTATGGTGGCAACAGGTACTATCACGGTTCATGAGATACAGCTTGGTGACAGACGGACAGACAGACAGACACACAGACGGCCGGACGGCGGAGTCTTAGAAATAGGGTCCCGTTTTACCCTTTGGGTACGGAACCCTAAAACGCAGTCAGCAGCGCGTGCCTGCGGTCTAGGGACACACATAGAGAGTTATTTTAAGAAATAATTTAACTGCTATGATGTTACAATACATTTTTGTAAACATTCCAAATGTAAGAAGTAACTAAACACGGTAAAAATAAATAAAACAGGTTAAATGTGTAACTTTTAGCATACATTGTGGAAATGCTTACACGTCCAAAAGCCCTCATGTGTAAAGTAGACGATTATCTTAAAGGCGTATAGTGTCAATAAAAAAAATCCAATGTGTGTAGTCATCCGGTATACTATAGAAAACAATAGTAATGCACTTTGTTCATACTTAGTTTTTTAAATAAGATAGGTAGGTAGTCAGTGCGCCAGTGGTTGAGGATTCCGGGTGAAATGAACATCGATCTTAGGTTTTATTGTCTCCCACTTTCCATCAGTTGAAATAAGGGCCGTTGTGTGTAAAAAACATAATTACGCATTTTTTTAAAACAAGTATGAGTTAATACTAGCTTATGCGGCTATACAAAATGGTAAGCATTCACTTTCAATCACAAAGTCGTATTGTAAATAGCGCTGATGTCATAGTAATTTTGAAGCATATAATTGACATAAAACACCTTCCCACGTCGTCTCATAATGATAGCTACGTAATGCTAACTACAGACAGGCCCTAACTTGCCATGTGTCATCTATGTATCATCGTAAGGAGGTGTACAAACTTGGTACACCGTTTGTTTGTAAATTGCGAGCCCCCTTTTGCCTCATAACCACTCAAGGGTTACATACCCCTCTGCAGAACACTTAACGCAATTTACGGTAACTGCCTAGTAAACGAACGACGTCATAGTACACAGCCTATGGAGTGGCCTGTGTTCCCTTGTACTAATTCCAGCTGAACACTCAAGAAATCGATGAAGCATGAAGGTTGGTTCATGCAGAAAAGAAAAAGTATTTTAAAGGTAAAAACTCCTTCGAAACTCAAAAGAGATCTGAAACTTGGATTTTTATTTGGGTTATTCTTGTTGTTCGTGAACTGAGGAGCTCGATGGCAGGTAGCGTGTTCAGGTTACGATCTTGTATGTTGAGCATACGAAGGTTGATGGGTGACCAAGTTAAAATGTATCGGACTCCGTGTTTTAAAGAAAGTTTCCGAAGCAAAGTTAAGCCGTCGTCGTCTGTGACGGTAGTTGTTCTAAGATGGTAGTCGTTTAAACCTACCAACCCACATTGATCCAGCGTCGTAGGTATGTTATATGGCTGTGATGTGAGTAAGTTATGGCGCTCAAAGTGACGGCTGAGCGGGCCCGGGAGGAAGTCTCGTCTGCCGAGATTTGCTTTAGGGAGAGGCGGAGGAGAGGTTTAGCCCAGCTCCTGCCCCCGTAGCGAGCTCGCAGGTGGCGAGTTATGCGCGTAGTTTTGGAGGGTAGCCTTCTGCTGTGTTACCTCAAGTAGGGTCCATTGGGACAATCGTGGCAGCTGTAGAAGATTTCCTACAGCCCGCGCCCTTCCGCAGTCGCGTAGGTATAGTTGGTTTGGTTGGTTGAGCCGCCATATAACTTTGGCTTCCCTCAGGGGCTTTCGTATCCCAGTAAGGAGGATTCACAGGGTCAAAAAAAAGGTAAGCCTTGAGTAAGTTATGGCTTTAGCTCCTGTTGTTAATTTGGGTAGGCTTAACTTAGCAGTAAGTCGTTTTAAGGCTGATGATGATGAAGATGACGAGTTATAAAAATGTTTCGGTGTTCTTCAATTACTGTTTGTTATTTGAATAATTTAATAAAAAAATCAAAATCAATTTATTTATTCAAAATGAACTTTAACAAGTGTTTTTGAACGTCAATCCAAAGCCATTTAGATCATCTAAATGCCTAATGCAAAACTTTGATTATCATTTACCTCTCAATGCCATACAAATATTGAGAAATCATCGTTGTCAAACTATACACAAAAGTTTCCTAAACATTGGCACTTCAATTCCACAAAACTTTTGTTCCACACTACGTGTACCTATATACAGGAAAACCTTTGTTGGAGTATTTTCGCTTTTCTTTGTGTTTAGAAAAGTTTGGTAGTAAAATTCCGTATCAATTTGGACAACGGCCAGCTACCAGGTGATCATTCGAAATACATCGCCTTGGACTTGACTTCGTTCGTTGGCATTCGGGGCCGGCGCGATTTACTGACGATTTAAAGTAAAAATAGTTTTTATTCATGCTGTCATTCTAAAATTAAACTTTGTATTTCGGAAATAGATTACGTCGGTTAACTACTCCATTGACAAGGATTAATTAGATTAGTTGATTGATTGATAAATTAATTAGTTGAGGAATCGAATAACAGATTTATAAATGTCTGACTTGCAATATATAAGCAATCATGATATTTTTATTATAAAAGCGTCATATTTAATTCTTGCCTCTTCGGCAGCGAAGTGTCAAGAGAACTTGGCGCTTGAAATCTGGCGGTGCTAAGTTTAATTTCCAGGTAATTTAAATTGAGAAATAATAAATTGATCCACAAAAAAATAGTAGGCTAGCACCTAAAATGCTAAGTTAGCATCTAAATAGTAGTTTAGGTTGTATTTTAGGTGCTAACTTAGTATTTTTGTGGGTTAGGTTAGGTTAGTTCGGTGATCGATTTAACCCACAGAACCCAGGTCATCCCGCATTTGGTAAACATGTATTATCCCGTAACGATTGTAATGATGAATAACTTTCAATGACAGAGGCCATTCCTCAAACGTGGAACAGTATTATATGCTAATAATACTTCTACTCAGATCATAGAAGGGAATCCCTTCTATGATCTGAGTACTTCTACTTTTATTTAACTCCGGTGTAAAGCGTTATGCGGTCGACGAGTTAGACACGTTGCTCGTATGTCGGATGAATTGTGGACTAAAAACCACCACATCAAAGATCCTGACTAACGGATGACGACAACGACAGCCCAGCCTAACCAAAGCCCAACCGGAGATAGTGAGATGAGTTGGACTCTCACCCACAGGATTAGCCCGAATGATAATAATAATAAAATGTAAGCATTTCGAGAGGTTTAACTGAGAGAGTTTTGTACCATAATAATAACCTTAATAAATTAGCACGATGTAAATATAAATGGATACCATTGCCCTGTTGTGAGAAAATAGTGACTTGTTTTTCTTTTAATGCAGCCTTTTTGTTTATTGCAAAAATACGTTAAGAATGCCACATGTGCTTTTTATTAGTTCTACGATTGTCAACTGATCTTCATTTGACATGCAAGAAAGATATTAAATTTAATTAAAATGTTTTTTTTTTTTTTATGACATATAAGACAGCTCTTGACCTCGATCTCACCTGATGGTGAGCGTAGATGAGGTCTAAGATGGAGCGAGCTACCCTAGAAGATGCCTATTAACTCTCGCCTTGAAGGAATTCAGGTTATAAGTTTTTGGGAACACAGACGATGGCAGAGAATTCCACTCCTTGCCAGTGCGCAGCAAAAATGATGACATGAAGCGCTTAGTGCGACATAGTGGAATTTCAACTAGGTGGGGATGATATCCTGCAGTACGTCTGGAGGTTCGGTGGTAAAAGGGCGATGGTGGTATGAGCTCGAAAAGCTCCCCGGCACACTCTCCGTGGTAAAGTCGGTAAAAGACACACAGGCAGGCGACACGACGCCGATGTATTATAAAGTAATAAAGATTTATGACTTGCATGACCGTGACGAATTTCTTTCTTTACTTTTATTATTCATGTGAATGAACCTGTACATATATCAATGATTTTATTAAAACAGTTGTGGCTATCATTAAGCCTATATTATAAAAGTAAATGACGATTTCAACACAACATATTTAAAAAAATTACTTAAGAAATATATTTTAGACACAGTACATTACTTCATTAGGTCATTATTTGGTACTTAAGTAAGTAAGTAGGTATGTACATAAAACCGTTTTAAATTAAACCGTAAACCATTTAAAAATTTGAAACGTAGTCAAAGTAAAGACACAAGACAAAGTAAAGAGGCAAAATCAAAAAACTGAGAACAGAGGCTTAGAGATGTGTCGTTCATATTCAATAAAACACATTCCACGTCACGCTGCCAAAGAAATTCAGTGGAAATGTGGATAGTTAGTTGTCTGTACGAGACACTAATGTAGATTCTGATACATTGCTCAGGTAACTGACAAGTAACTGACAGTGACAGAATGTCTTGTCCAATGCAATGTGTCTCCAATTATTTCAGTTGTTTGACTATATTTTCTAGTACTTTTCCATGTTTCTGCCGTATGTTTTTAGTAGCATGGGTAATAGCCAGTCCTGGAATGGGTGACAAAATTAATTACGCTTTGTGCTTTGAGCTCTTCGACACATCATGCAGTTGGTCACTTACTAGCTCTCGTCTTTGTCTCGTCAAACCTACTATTACGTTTTAGCTAAACTTTATCATTGTGTTTCTGTATGTGGTGTAAGCGCTTTATTCTGCAATGGAACATATATAATTTGTTGACTGATGAATGTAGATGACTGAAATAGCTAAGAATAAAATTGAGACAGGTGTAAGTAGCTATATGTGTATTCCCTTTTTATGTGTTGCCCAGCTGATTTATTGAGCTGGTCCAAGTAATTACCTAGTTGAAAGCATGCAACAATACTTGTTTTGAAGTGAAGGCATTCCTTGGACTCGTTAGCATACAATTTTGCGTCTGGCACCGAGCGCTAATGCTCTGGAAAATTCAAGGCGAGCCTATCACAACGCTCGTAAACATTACTTGCGACAGCGCACATTTAAATCATAACATAATCTAAATGTGCCAATGTAGGTAATTACGAGCTCCATGTAGATTGTGTTGACTAAAAGTTTTTTTTATTATTATTAAACATATCGCGTAATATGCATGGTGTAAGATAAAGCTGCGGTCCATATGTGCGCTTGCGTCGTTCCCACGCACCGCCCCCTCCCTTCCCCCCTCTTTGGTACACCATGTGGTATCGACCATTATAATGAGAGCCTTCGTGTTTCTTTTCTTAATGGGCTTAATTTAAACTTAGTCTGGACGGTAGAGCTTTTTTTAGACTGGCGCATGATTACCTACCTCCCGCGTTTTCGTGTCGTGTTCACGCCTAGGGCTTCAGGAGTGACGGTTCAACGTTAATTGAGCGACGTGTAATGGATTAATGAAATATTAAAAGGAGTAAATGGTTATTTGAAGCTAAAGTTGCATGTGTCGACGGTCACACACAGTTGAGTGTTGAAGCTCCGTTTGTTTAGGCTGCTCCGTAATTAGGGTGTAAGGGTTGACGCGTGACATCCGACTGATGGATGACATTACGCATTACCGCGAGTGTTGGTAACGAGTTGACGATACGTTATTAGGACATACATTGCGTAATACTTGAAATATAATATGGCGTAACGTGTATTGTTAACTAACGTATTATGTGACGGAATGTTTGGAATTTACTAATAAGTACATATGTTAATATTCTAGTAGATGTGCCCGAGTACTTAGTTTGTGTGGACTTTAGGTTCTGATTTTTTTCTTAGTTACATTCATTACATCATTTAATATTTCAATTAATTTGTATGGGTATAGAATTATTTTGTCGGTACTTGCCCTTTCTATCAAAACAATGTCAAGAGCTAACAGGCAAGGAAATGAAAAAAAAGGTGGTAGAGATCGTTCTAAGTTCGCTATCCTACCACCATTTTATTTAAGATGCGTGAAATATATATATGTGATTGCACCCCACAAAACATATTTGAACAACGAAACAACAAACAGTAGACGTACACAAAGGGCGGTCGCAGTCTTATCACTTAAAGTGGACGGACAAACTTTCATAGGACAATATAGATTTTTCTTAAAAAGTGAGGTTTGTCTTCGTATTACTGGTGCACCAGGAATTACACAATAAGTATACTAGTATACAATGGTAATTATAGTGTTCCACATACTGATGGGTCCTATGAATAAGGGCCAAAGTGCAATATCATAACTTTTCAAGAGAAGCTTTCAAAACTTATGCTCTATATTTTCAACATTGTAAATGTGAAAAACATACCACATCGAAAACTTTAAAAGATAAGCTTATCTTGAAAAGTTATGATTTTGCAATTTAGTTTTAGGATCCATGGTAAGTACATATAATCGCAGTTTGATCTTAAATATGGCTGTAATAAGCTCTATACAAGAGAAGCCAACCCGTCCCCATCAAACGTACTTATCTGCCTAATTTAATCATCACCGCAAACCAAACAAATGAAGCATGGCTCTCATTTTTGCACACGACAACGAAACGACAACGCTATGACACAAAATCACTTCGCACTTTCACGGATTCAGTGCAGTTTCTAACACACCTGTTTGTGGATATACGACACTCAGACAGCCCTCGCAACGAAGCCAGTGGCCCTACCATGGGTTTACTACGGGTTATAAATTGCTTCCGCTTACACATAAAGCTCCCATTCCATTTCAGGTTGTCTGGAAGAGAAATCTTTTAGATATAAGTCCACCTTTGCTCACCATTGTTTGTACATTGCTTTCTGTATGTGTGGTTTTGTGCAATAAAGAATATATATACCAAAACATTCAAAGAACATAGGTAGTTCCCGAAAAATAAAATTTAATTCTACAGATCAGAAAGTTCATTTTTAATTGTCATGCATTTCTTTTCAAATCTTCTTACGAATGTTATGATTTTGCGCATTGGCATAATCATGTTATGGCATTATGCTGAGTGGCAACCATTTGGTCGGCAACGATATTTTTTTTTAAATAAGTTTTAGTTTTAAAAATGCTTGACCATTTTTTTCCCTTTAGTATATGGCTTCGTGCGATTAGCACATTTAGCCAGTGTCAAAGTATTTTATCTTACAAGTAATACATAAATAAACAATGTTTCCTTCCTGCAATGATGATAATGAATGATAATAGAAATGAGTCAGAAATTATATGGCCCCAACCCCTCGAGTATCTCAGTAAAGATGTGGGGCTTTACTAAGTCCTCGGGCGGACTACTTAAGAGAATTTGAAAAGTGACGTTGCACTGTTTTGTTTCATTTGCCAACACTCATGCACACTCACGAACACTTAACGGTTAATAATCCACCGTTATTTCACATTAATATTCGACATAAGACAAATTTTAAAAAATAAAACAAAACCGCAGTCATGACTCTTTACTTTCCCGCCAAGAAGTCCTGCTTGACCATTAAATCATTATTTTTTCTTTCTTTTTTTCTCATAGGATAGTGGCACCAGTAGTGCCCAGCAGAAACAAGTGATCGTAATTTTTTTAGTAAATCACTAAAAATAGGAGTCAGCAGCTGAATTTCGACTTTGGCAACAATTGAATACAGATCAGCCCCCCAACCGCCTAACTCTCTCGCTTTCAATCGCCTTCTAATGTAATATCGAAATATAATATCGAAAGCTATACTCGTAGCCTATAGCTTTTGATATTGCTTTCATATTGCTTTCGAAATGACAAAATGACGCCTCCTCCTCGCCTCGCCTTCAAAGCGATCGAAAGCTAGAGAGTTAGGCGGTCGGCCCCCAGCTGCCTCCTAGTGCCATCTAAAGATTTTTTGGCGACGAAAACTGTTGCCAAACACTGGGTTCTTGTGTCGAAGACTGGTATTAGTTCCCCACAACCTTCACGACCATCACCACTTCCATATATTTTTTTAAATTATTTTTTTCATTACAAAATAATACTTATTTAATATACTTACATAACAACCCACTATTAAAAACCCATAATGGGTTTATCGAATAGCTGGTTGAGATCGCATTCTAGCTGCTTACAATATTTAAAAATAAGAAAAAACTATTTCTTTTTCTACAGTTTTATGCTATTAGGTATTAAGTATAATCTATTAAGTCAAAAAATCTTTTTTAGTACCTAATCCCTTACATTTCTTGGCATTTGTTTTACATACTTCATCATTTATATGTTTCGGTAGGGTATTCAGCATTTTTGGTAATAAGTACTGGGTGGTTCTCATGCCATACCATACCAGAGGGTAACTGTGGAGGTGGTGGAAATAATATCATGGAGATCTGGGAACGACCCGCAGGTTTATTATCGATAAAAAGCAACCAGTTGCTGATTGCACAATGGCAACGCGATTGCTACAAGTTACGGTTGCTATAATCGGTCGGTTTGTTTTAGAGCGTCATCATGCAATTTTAGTTCGTCAACCGGCCGCTTGTGGCACAGTATTACTATTTTTGTGGCGCTATTGTAGCGTTCTACGTTCCGTATTACGAAATATGTGTTTTGGTAGCGATAACTTGCAAATTGTTGCGATTGCGACTGTCACTTAACTATATTGACGACATGGCGATAATGTACCGCATAGGAAAATGGACCGTATGCTTGAGTAGACTCAAAAGTGTGCTATTGATTTTGCTTAAACGTTTTCTATGTGACTAGTTTGCCGTTTTTTTATGTTATTGTGCCAATATAAGGTCAAAAGACAGTGTTAAAGGGCAAAAGGGCAAACTTGAATTTGTGTTCGGGTGACTGTACTACAGAGCTCGGGTTTATTTAATAATGTTAAAGCAATATACAAACAAGCGCTGTTCAATGTCAGCTGACTGCCTGCGCCCGGCTCATAAATCAACAAATAAATGTATCTAACAAAATTAATGGCTTTTAGTCATTACAATTAATGTGTGAATGGCACTGTAGATTATTATATAAAATCTGTCCTGATAATTATTACTATTATTGCATTGAATGCAATATACTGAATGAAAGCATAAAATTTTACAAACAAAACAATTTGTCGTTTATAAAATGTTCAAATAATTTTTAACGCAAATTTTGTTGCGAACAAATTACAAAAACACAAAACCTTTGGCTTTCAAAGTAAAAAGTGTTGAATAATTTCGGCGGGCTGGTTAGAATCACGATAGCTCAATTGGAAGAGCATTTGACCCGGTATGTCAGAAGGGTGCAGGTTCAAATCCTGCTCGTGGAAATTTTTTCAACATTTGTGTTTTTGTAATTTGTCGTTTGTTTAAACACGAGGCAGGCTGAAACACCGATTTATTTTGTCTGATTAATCCGACAGTGTCGGTGGAGAGTTAAAAGCATACATCCACAAAGCAGGCGAAATAGAGACAAAATTTTTTGGTCTGATTAATCCGACACTAGTGGTGTAAGGTAAGGCTTAAACAGTCGTTAGCGATGAGTAAACACATGGTAGGGCCACAGGCACCCTCCGAGCTCCGTGGCTGAGCTACGTATTGTCTGCAAACCACTTTAAAATATTAAAGCTACGATGTGGCGGGCAAAGTATGCACTGGATTAAAAATTAAGCAGAGTATGTTTGGAGATCCGTTAAGCGGTGGGGATGTCGTGTAGAGCTTTTAAAAAGCTCTCGGCCAACTTGGTTATACCTGTAATTAACGTTGGATTAAACGTTACTTCGTTTTGCATAATAAAACGAAAATGAATACACAGTCAAAGCTATGACAGAGACAGAGTAGACTTGGTTGTGATGTGACTTCTAGTGATTATGAAGTAGTTGTATTTTTTTATATTAATTCAGACTGTGTTAGCAGAAAAGACAAATTAAACGTGCAGGTGTAATGGTGTCGAGACGGAGACCCGAAATGAAACAATGTCTTGCGTTTAATGAATAATCTTTATCCTCTAGTGTATCATCTTAAATACTAATTAACATCACATTTATACGTGACTAGAGGAAGGACGCCTTGTCAATCAGGAAGACCTTAATTATCACGTACTATTGAGTACGTGCTGATAGTGTAATTCACTATATCACACCTCCCCTGAAAAGGCTAGGCATCCCTTCCCTGAAAAGTAAACTCTTATTTTCTAAATATCTTAGTCCTATTCTTATGAACTATATATTCTTTATTATTCTTTAATATTTTTACATTAGTACCTAGCTCTTCTAAAACTTCAAATGGACCTAAATACAAGTCATTCTATTTATTATAATTTTCATTCTTATACAAGAGTAGATCACCTTTTTTTGTAGTGTACTTCCTTACAATCTAAATCATAATTAGTTTTTCTACTTTGTTTTGATATTAATAAGTTGTTCCTGGCATCATTATGAGCTTTTTGCAATCTAAATTTTAACTCCGATGGATAATTGTCGTATACATATAAGGGATCAACTTTACTAACTAAATTACTAGGTACGTTACATGTTTTCCCAAAAACTAGTTCATAAGGGGAGTATTTGGTACTAGTATTTACAGAATTATTATAAGCAAAGCACCAATATGGTATCCAGGTACTCCAATTTGCCGACTGATTCTGTGTTTGTATTCTCAAGTAACATCCGAGATGTTTGTGCCAGTTTTCTAGCGAACCTATACTCTCATGATGATAGGGTGTTGAATTTAACTTATCAATATTTAGCAATTTACATACTGTTTCTAACGTGGAATTAATAAATTCCGTTCCACAGTCAGTCGCAATAACCCTGGGAGTACCATATCGTAAAATAAAATTTTCAGTAAAAACCCTAGCAACAGTTTCAGCTGACTTATCAAGTATTGGGTAAGCTTCTACAAACTTTGTCAATTCGCATTGTATTGTTAATATGTATTTATTACCCAAATTATCGACCTCCAACGGCCCCACAATATCTAAATATAATTTTTCAAAAGAAGTAGATGCTGTAGTGGTTATTACCATTTTCTCTTTATTATTTTTATTACAAAATTTCTGCTTTTGGCAATCTTTACAGCGAGTCACATATTCAGTTATGTCTTTTTGCATATTACTCCAAAAATATTTTTTTCGAATATTCTTAGTCATTTTATTTATCTTTTCAAATCGCTGGTTCGAAACATAGTTAACATAATTGTTTATTGGTGGTTTCACTACCGAGTCTTCTTGTTCTAAGGCTATAGTTATTGCCTGCCTAACTGTGCTTACGGACCTAGACGTAACTATAATGCTTGTACGAGCATTGTTTAGGCCGTCAGCGAAACGCTTGATAGCCATTTTTTCATTAATCGGCTTTAATAATTTATATGCCGACTCGTCTCCATTAGCCTGTGCTGTACTTAAATCGTTGGACATTTTTTCGATTTCACTACCAAACACTTCTATGGTCTTGTTTCCTTGCCTACATCGTAGCATTCGGTCTAAAATGGCTGTGTATGATTTAATCGGAATTAAAACATTTTTTATATCTTTTATTAGGTCTGCCACAGACACATAAGACTTATTAATTTTTGTTTTAGCACTGCTAGAAAGACGAGTTTTTAAAACAAAATTGATTAACAGAGGCTGGTCCTCGTTTCTAAGGGTACTACTATAATACTCTATTCCGTCTATTAGTTGGTTAATTTGCGTTTCGTCGCAATCTACTACTGGGAGGAGCGTGAGCGCGACTTTTAGATCGAACGTGGCCATGGTTGTGATCGTTTCTGAATGATGCGGGTTAACGAGTGACTCGATTTCCTCAAAATTACATAAAAACTTTGACGATATTGCTTTTGTTATTTGTAATTCTACAGCATCTATCCCTTTTTTACATAAGTCTGCAGATATTTGTTCAAAAATATTTTTAATTTCCTTTGCTCTTAAAAACTTATTCTGCCCCTGAGCGGAATAACGTTTGTCCTTACTTAATTTAATAATAGAGTCTCTAATAGCCTTAAGCTCACTCAAGAGTTCTGACAGGTTTGCCATGAACACACTTTAGAAAAAGAAAAAAAAAATATCACTCACACACACACATAGATTCTTGGTAGCATAGTTATATTAATTCGTGCTGGCTTACACGTTCTGTGCTGGTCCAATTGCCCGTCGAACCGCTCTGCGTTCTACCTCTTCTAATAGTCGTGCGTTGAAGTAACGTAGCAGCCTAAGTACTATATAGCCCGCTAGTACAACGACGATGGTCAGTAAAAAGATCTCTGAAAGTTGCATCCCAACGGCCAAGGGAGTTGATGCTGCCGCCGATTGAGTTGGTGATTGACTGACAATAATATTGTCTTTAGATTGTGGGTTTCCCATAGTTAAACAATTTTGGCTTACAGTTTTTCTTCTTATTTCCTTCGTCCTTCTTGTAGGCCCGTGTAGCACTATTTTCCTGATATTTTGTAGACTTCAACTAGCGATTTCGCGGCGCAGACTTGTGACACCATGTCACGGTCGCCATGTAATGGTGTTGAGACGGAGACCCGAAATGAAACAATGTCTTGCGTTTAATGAATAATCTTTATCCTCTAGTGTATCATCTTAAATACTAATTAACATCACATTTATACGTGACTAGAGGAAGGACGCCTTGTCAATCAGGAAGACCTTAATTATCACGTACTATTGAGTACGTGCTGATAGTGTAATTCACTATATCACACAGGTCCTTCACCGTAAAGTCTAATTTAGAAATGTATAGGATTCTATTGCTAAGCTCAAGTGGCAGTGGGCAGGGCACATTGCTCGCAGGACTGATGGCCGCTGGGGCGGAGCAGTCCTCGAGTGGCGACCGCGTACCGGAAAGCGCAGTGTGGGCAGGCCTCCACCAAGGTGGACCGACGATCTGGTGAAGGTCGCGGGAAGCCGCTGGATGCGAGCAGCACAAAACCGGTCGTTGTGTAGATCCTTGGGTAGGCCTTTGTCCAGCAGTGGACGTCTTTTGGCTGAGATGATGATGATGATGATGATAGGATTCTTTAATTGGTTTTATTTATAGTTAGTATACTCTAGTTACTCTAGTTACTCAGCGCTAATGTAGCATTCTAATGGTGAAAGAAATTTTTAAATCCGTACATGCAGTAGTTTTTGAGTTATTCGTTGCAAACATACATACAAAAATAAAAAGCTTCCCTCTTTATAATATTAAGTATAGATACAAAAAAAATATTTTTGTAACCTTGTCATATATATGTACAAAAAAAAAAAAAAAAAAAAAAAAAAAAAAAAAAAAAAAAAAAACAAAAAAAAAAAGAACTGCTCGGGTATACACGTAATTTTTGCTGTGTGCTATTTTAAATTTGTTATAATTAGTTAAATCCTATTAAAAGGGTCAAAATGGGGACAAAGTGTAACGGCTGTAGTGCCGTGATATATGACATCTTGTTCATGGAGTGTTCTCAAGAAGTGTGTAAAAAAATTTACCATCTGAAGTGTCTTACCTTGACAAAGGAAAAATTTGAAAGTTTCACACAGGAATACAAAAGCACCTGGGTATGTCCTGAATGCACGAGAGCTATCCCAAAAAGGGATAACACTGATACGCCGGTCCGAGGAAGTACTGTCTTAATGAACAAAACATTCACTCCCGGCACTTATGTAAACACGGAGCGTGGCAGCCGAGGCAATCGCAAGGAGCCGGCGGCGCCTGACAACGAGAACAAGCTACTCGAGGAGATGCGTGAGTTTCGCCTCGAAATCAAATCACGACTGGATGAGCGAGGCGAGGATTATGCACTACTACATCAAAGATTTGTGAACACAGAGAAAGAATTACAGGAGCTACGGAAAGTTATGAAGGTAGTCGAAGAAAAAACTAATAAAATCGACGAACTAGAAATTAAAATTAAAATCTTGATTGAGAAAAATGAAGAGTTACAAGCCTGTATTTCTAAAAAGGAGTTAAACATCAACGACACTGAAAGTATACAAAGATCCCAACGACCTATGTCGTCATTTGCCAATGCAGTGAAAAAAAATCTAAAGTCGGTGGTACCGATTTCGCAAGAGGCATGTGTGGCCACTACATCGTCGACTTTGACTGCGAAGGAGAAAATAGTTCTTAATAAAAACGAAACTCAAACATCTACGAGTATAGTAGTTATTGGTGATGACAAAAAAAAGCCTGAGGGAAAAATTGAAAAAACCTGGACAGAAGTAAATAGAAAGAAAAACAAATATCCAAATACCGAAGTTAAAAAGGGAGGAAGCACGAGTACCATAGAAATCCAAGGGACAGAAAGAAAAAAACATTTGCATGTATGGCGACTTCAAAAAGACACCACATTAGACAGTTTAGAAAAACATGTAAAAAAAATTTGTGGCCAGGAAGTAACAGTGAAGGTAGACAGAATAAAGCATAAAACAGAGAGGGATTATGCTTCTTTTATTATTAGTGTGCCGGAAAGTCATTATGATGAACTCTGTCAATCAGAAAACTGGCCAGTGAACATTGAGTTCTGCGAATGGGTGTGGTTTCGTAGACCACTCACTAAACCCAAAACCAAAGAGTAAATTTATTAATATTTACTATCAAAACGTTAGAGGTCTCAGAACAAAACTAAATGATTTTTATTTAAATGTTTCGTCCTCCAGTGCAGATTTGTTTGCTATTACGGAAACAGGCTGTAATGAGTCCATTCACGACGCAGAAATAATTCCACCCGGTTATACCATTTTACGATGCGACCGAGTAGATGGGCGAATACAGGGTGGCGCGTTTCTCGTGGCCACACCGCGCTTCGAGCTGCGGCGAGTACCTGCCCCGTGCGACGTAAACATTGATGACCGCGTATTCGAACTTGTGTGTGCTACTGTTTACAAACACAATCGATTTTTGTTTTTGTTGTGCGTTGTCTATATTCCACCTAACAGTCATGAAAATGAGTTTATGCTACTGTTTAAATGTATAGAACAATATTGTAATAAATACAGTGAAATTGTAGTGATAGGAGACTTTAATTTGTATTCTTGTTCTTCGGGTGTAACTAATTATTTTGAATATTTTGTGACTTACTGTGGGTTCGGTCAGAGTAACAGAATAGGTAATTGCAACAACCGACAATTAGATCTAGTGTTGAGTACGTTTGTGGAGGACGAGGGTGTGAGCGTGCGCGCGGCGGAGGAGCCGCTCGTGCCCGTGGACCCGCACCACCCGCCGCTGGAAGTCTCGGTAAGTCCGACTACGCGTCCGTGCCCACCCATCCCATCATCGACATCCAATGACAACACACATACATCAGAGGGTTGGAATTTTAATAAGGCTGACTTGTCGCTGCTTTATTCGTTATTAGCTGCTGTACAATGGTCTCCGATGTATGAATTAGATTTAGAAATGAGTTTAAATTATTTTTATGACACTATTAATGCCGTTATGGATAGCTGTCTGTCGAGGAAAAAACGAACTAGTGTTAGTCAAAGGCAATGTTATCCGGAATGGTATAGTAGTGACATTATTTATTGCATAAAAACCAAAGCTCGTCTTCACAAACGGTACAAGATCACTGGGGCAAGAGAAGATTATGAGGCATTTGCACAGTGCAGATCTAAGGTCAAAAGTATGGCGGCTATCGCACTAAAGCGTTATCAGGACCGGGTTCAACGTCAACTTCACAAAGACCCTAAGTCTTTCTGGAACTTCGTGAAAACTAAAAGAGGTAGTAGAAATCCACTTAGGATCTTGAAAGACGGAAAGATGTTAGATGGCCAGCAGTGTGCTGAGGAGTTTGCAGAGTATTTCAGCTCCGTTTACAGTACAAAGCGGGCGGAGTTGAATGTAAGTGCTGCAATGGCGCATGCGGGTGGCGAGAATGGGGCGGCTTGGGTTCACCTGGAACAGCTAAGCATGGCCGATGTGCAGAAAGCACTTCAACAACTCAAGCCGAAAAGGTCTGTTGGACCGGATGGCATCCCGCCTTATATCTTCAGGGACTGTCGTTCAATATTGGCTGAGCCGTTGCTGTACATCTACAACCAATGCCTGAAAACAGCTGTATTCCCGGAAAGGTGGAAAACTACTCGAGTCGTGCCGGTACCGAAAGGAAGCTCGAAAGCGAAGGTCGATGGATACAGACCTGTTGCAGTACTTTCAACACCTGCCAAGATTTTTGAATCTGCAATTCATTCCAGCCTATTCATGCAGGTAAGCGCGCAGCTTTCGAACGCCCAGCATGGATTTCGACCAGGGCGGAGTACCACTAGTAATCTGCTTGGCTACATGGCTGATATTGTACCTGTGGTAGACGGTGGGGGGCAAGCCGATGCAGCATACTTCGACTTTAAAAAAGCATTCGACTTGGTCGATAATGACATACTGCTGAACAAGTTGGCGGCAATCGGTTGCACTCCTCACTTGCTTAATTTTTTTGCAAGTTATATGAGAGACAGGCAACAGTATGTGGAATATGCAGGTGCAAGGTCGCAACCATACTTTACCAGGTCTGGCGTAAGCCAGGGTAGTAATCTCGGGCCTTTGCAGTTCATTTTGCTTTTAAATGATTTGCCTAGGGTGGTACAGGATGCAAAGTGTTTATTGTTTGCTGATGACCTAAAACTGTCCCTAGCTATAAAAAACCGGAGTGACTGTCAAAGGCTACAACAAGACATAGACAGGGTCGTAACCTGGAGCAAAGAAAACTTGTTGCAATTTAACACCTTAAAGTGTGTCACTATAACTTTTACTCGAGTACAGTCGCCTGTCCTTTACGACTACAACATTGACGGGGCTCCTATTGTGAGAGTGAAAGAGGTCAAGGACCTGGGCGTCCGACTTACCCAGGACCTAACATTTCGTGATCACATAGTCACTTGCTGTAAAAAAGCTTACAGGAACTTAGGATTTGTGCTCCGCACGGTTAATAGCTTTACTAATGTAAAAGCTATTATCGCGGTGTATAATGCATTGGTAAGAAGTCATTTGGAGTGCAACGCAATGATTTGGGCTCCATATGAAATAAAATATGTAAAAATGGTGGAACGAGTACAAAATAAGTTCGTTCGATATTTATATTTGAGACTGTACGGTGTGTACCCATTTTACCCTCTTATGTATCCAACATTATTTGTGTTAGGGATGGTGGGGTACAACGAGCTAGGAGTTAGGAGAAACGTCGCCGTACTTCAATATATTTTTAAAATTATAAGGGGTAAAATCCATAATGAAGAATTGTTGGAAAGAGTGGCGCTATGTGTGCCAGACCGATACGTGTGGCGACGCCGCCGGCCGCCGCTGCTAGAGGTGCCGCGCGGCCGCACCAACTTGCTAAACGAGGCGCCGCTGACGCGCGCGCTCCGCACTCTCAACCTAATAGATAAGAAGGTTGATCTATTCTGCTGTGCTCTGAGCGAATTCACAAGAATTGCGTTGTTTACTGTGTCGTATGAAGTGTAAAGTATATTGTTGTGTATTTTATTCATTTTATTATTATAGCTGCACTATTGTATTGGGTAAAAAAAAAAGAAACCTGTAAAGATAGTTGTATGTAATTATAAATAAATAAATAAATAAATAAATATGTTTCGTCTTCAGCAATAAAATTCGTTCGCAATTAATTTGCTAAAACCTAACAAACTTGTATGTTTGCTAAATAGTTTTTAATTAAACGTGATAGCAATATAGTGTAAAGTTCAAGCTCGGTATGCGTTAAGTGTATACCTAACAAAACGCCATCCCATCCATACATAATTAATGCCTTGGCACTTGACAAAACTCAACATACAAACCGAGCAGTTCAAATATGGGTGGGGTCGTTAATTATTGTTTGTGTGACACTTGCTGGTGGTGTACACACGTGCATAAGCCACCTGACCTAACCCAACTGTGCACTTGTGATTTGATTCCCGTCGCCTTAGAAATAGGGATGCGCGCATGTGTTTTAGTATCGACAAATCTATACTAATATTATAAAGAGGAAACCGTTGTATTTTTGTATGTATGTATGTTTGCAACGAATAAACTCAAAAACTACTGGACCGATTTAAATATTTCTTTCACCATTAGAATGCTACATTAGCGATGAGTATACATAGGCTATATTAAAAAATAAAATAAAAAATACTAAAAACGACAATTTAATTTTCCATTACAAAATGATTTGTTTATTTTGTTGTCATGGAAACCATTGATATATATTTAACTCAATGATGAAAACTGTCAAAGCGGTACGAAGTCTGCCGGGTCAGCTAGTATTTTATATGAACAAATTTTTTGTTACCGATAAAGCAGTAGTTAGAAAGAAAGTCAATGTTCTTACGGTAGCGATATTGACAAAGAGTCAATCGCTTCTGTGATGTTAGGGCAACCAACGGCTGATTTATAACCCAAAAGTCCCAGGATTGGTTAGTAAGGTGAAGGTCAAGAGAGTTTCACAATAGACTTGTAAAAATTGCATTATATTATATTATAGGCAAACGATAAAACCTATAAACTTTTGTCGTTTGAATTTTTATAGCAAAAAATTCTGAATATTCTACTAAATTGATGTGATTTTTTAAACAGTTTTGTTTATAATGTAAATCGTAACTTGAGTCTTGACTGATTTATTGAAAAGAAAAATAATGTCATGAAAGCTTTTTTGCAGCATAATATGGTCAGCACTTTGAGGAGCAGGTGGTGCTGTGGGCAAAATGTCTTCATGGGAAAACAACCGTAAGGTAACACATACAAGAGTGGGTTTGTCCGACCCGTGTCAGAAAATCTTCAAAGCTGTATTGCATTCACACATTTTAAGTTAATAAATTACTAAAAGAAGCTTTTTGTTATTCTACCACTGTTTAAAATTCGACTAAAACTAGATAGCCTAATCTTGGTATGATGAACAATTCAACAGACTTTTAAGATTTGTTTACAATTCAGTTTAAATCGCAGAACGTGGACATCATAACACGTAAGGTCAAAATGCCTTTTGTCTCTTCAAAAAAAATTGTACAGCGCAGCGGATATTGTATGATACAAAGCATTGTATTTAAATACATTTACATAGAAGAACAGAAAACAATAAAATACCTTTTACGATATATGAATACGTGATCGTGTATGCCACATCACTACACTGTTTTGTTTTTTAAGTGAGTGGGGTTGACGGGTGTCACAAAAAATGCAGTTCCAACGTTATGGTGACAACGGAAAAATTTCGGGGTCTTTTAGTGCCTTTAGTAAGGACTTTTGAAATTTTGTTATTCAATTTCTCGCAGTTAAGAGCTATGGGTGGAGGACCCCTAATGGGTCATAAATATAGCCGCATGGTTTCCATAAATAACCACTTGGCAGCACAAAATGGTTTTCGCTTTTGTGTTTTTGTAGTATTTTTTAAATAGAACCATGTAGTTCTTGCAATTCAGGAAGCCATCTCGTGTTCTTGCCTGTCATTTTGGTTGAACTGACCTTCGGCTCCTATTCGCCTATATAGTGACCATTCGTTTGATTTGAAGAAACATTCTAGTGGTAAGTTCAAGGCGTTTCAGTTTATTTTTTGTCATAGAACTAATTGTATAGGGATGTTGACATTGTTGAAAGTGCTTATTTAACTAAAAACGCTTTTACGTATGCTATATGCTAGCGAATGCTAAAACAAAATGGGTTTACTCTGAGGTGTAAGTATAAAAGTGACAGAGTCAATACTCTTAAGTTAATACTTTAGTTAGACTATAAAAGCAGGCAATCAGGAACTTAATGTTATTCATCATACCTGTACTTAAATACAAACTATTTTATTTACTTAACTTTATTTTTAGGCTAAACTAATTATAATTAAATGCAAAAATGGCTACATGAAAGACATGTTACACATGTTTATTATGAAATAAGTAAATTATCGTATGTACAATTTAGCAAAACTAATTAATATTCAGCAATTTTATTGTATTAAAAACTAACCACACATTTACATTACTTGATTTGATATTAAGCGTACAGCCTTATATAGCAAACGAAACACGAGCATTACTTATGATTTCTTGAAAGCGTTGTTGGTTTCCTACGGCGTGTCTTGAATTCCAAAGTCCAAGTCAAATATTTTTTACTCAAATAAACTTTAGAAAAGTGTCTTTGAATCGTCCAAACATTTTTTTACCTACTTCCCATTCAGGATAGGTTTAAGATAATAGTAAATTTTCATTAAAATAATTAAATTTATTAATTTTTTACAAGTCTTAAAAGTTTCATTTTATCCATAACTAGGTAAATATGTAGTGCCTACTTCATTATTTGTTACAATTACAGAAAATCAACCAATACAAACCATCCACAACCAAAGTTTATAGCAAATTACAGCGTCTGTAGTCGATTAGGTTTGTTTGGAGGAGGCTCAACCTTTTTTTTAAGATTACATTCAGAGGAATGTTTCCTCCCCGTGATTATGTGCTATCGATCGCAAACAAACCAATTTGTGCGAAAAGAATACCACGTTTGCTCGGCCCTTCGACTGAGTCTATATCATTACCCGAGGAACTTTTCTTAACACTAGGGTTTACGAAGGCTAAAAAAAATGTTTTTAGACTTCAATTTGAGTTTCTTTCTAATTCGATTAATATTTTGCAAGCCTTGTGTTTCAAACGATCAAACGTATTATATCGAAAAGAATATGCCTAGATAGTTATTGTAACACTCAAGTTTTCATTTTATTATTATTTTTTCATTTACAACAGCGCCTTGCCTTCGTCTCACCAGGGAAGTGCCGATAAGGCCAACTTAACTGGAACGCACCAATACAACTAACATACAGACTTACCACCAACGCTTAATTACTTATGTACCTTTGCTGGAAATCAAACCTGGAACATGTGGTCAACCAATCGGCTGCCCCATTTCAAAACCTAGTAAGGACCTAAAAGCAAATTTTACAGGAGAGCGTATAAACGTAAAATAGGTTAGCCTTCGAAAAATATTTATCTTGGGTAAGAAAAAATCTTTCGGTTGTATAATATATAAAATACGAAACATGAAATGTTATTGATGTATTGATTTATGTGTATATTACATATTTTATTTTATATTATTTTTATTTTTTATTTTTTATTTTATATATTATATATATTTGCTTCAATATCTATGTTTATATCTTAGATATCAATGCTGGTGTTTTTGTATTGTGTAGGGACTTACAATATTTGGAAGATTAATGCAAAAACCTCTTTTTACAAAAAATGTTCTTTACTAGGTTTTGAAATGGGGCAGCCGCAATGGTGATAAGACCAAGTTATAACTTCGTTAAGTGTGTAATCAACAAAAAATTAAAAATTAAAATTAGTTAGGAACTGACTTTTCAACCTCTAATTGCTGATTTTGGTAACGCTAATTGTGCCTAAAAGCATTTATGAAACTTTCCGAAACTATGGCAACATACTAAATATATCGTTATGGCGAAGTGTGTGCCTAGCTCATGCCAAAACAGGTTTTATTTTACCTCACATCCTATAGACCTTTTGTTTTGTTTCGGAGAATCAAAGCGAGCGAGTCTTGCATATAAAACGCGCGCGCGCATGACAAGAGACTAAACGTCTCAAAAATAAATTATTTATTTTTGCTATTCAAATTTTTTGTACACGCCATTGTGTTTGTCTCACGTGAATGCCTATGAGCCTATGTCAAACATTTCAATATTATCTGTAGATTATTTTGTTAATGTAATGTCGTAATGATTTTTGTCCATATACGAGACACGGTGGTTCATCGCAAAACAATACACATCAAATGCCACATTAAACTTACCTGTTGTAACTTTACTAGCTTCCGCCGGCGCCGGTGGCTTCGTCGCCCGTATGTATTATGATTTGAAGGAGATGTTTTTCGGGATGAAAAGTAGCTTTTAAGTTTTAGTTAAGAATAACTTTAACCTCCTAACGCTGATTTTTCTTCGTAAACTTCAATGTGATGCTCGGTTTCACACCTTTTGTCAGGACAAGTTAGACCGAAAGAGTTTACTGTTGATCTCTTTTAAATAGTAAAGGCCTCTTCAAGAATATCCATTACGAGTATGACCGACCATGTGCTATTTGCATCCAGTTTCTTAAGCTCTCGTAAATCCTCATTTATTTTCATTAATGTCATATCTATGTAAAGTGAACCATTAAGCATCAAAATCGCGACAACCCATGATTTATTTCAATTATAATAAATCTATCCGGTATATAACCTTAGTTGACATTAACATGCGCAATGAACTTACGGATAACCGATACACATACCAACTAGATAGGTAGTGACATACGTTATTTATGAATGTAATTAGCTGCTTAGTTCTGTATGTAAATTGTACAGATGACGTAGTGAGATTTCCAAGAGGTGTACAATGCACCTTTATGGTATGTCAGTCGCATGCATGTAAGTAATAGTTGTATGTAGGGCTGCATACGGCATGTGCAACCACTTGGAATATATCGATAGATTGTCTCTGTATAATAATAAGAGTTGTAGATATTGTTTTCTGAAGATTACGGAAACATCCCATTTTATAGTACTACACTTTAGGAGAACGCGAGCAGATATCCGTTGGAAGCGTTTGCTGGTGTTTTACGTCAAATCTAAGGATTTACTTTCTCGGTGCATCGTGTTTGTTACTATGTGCAATACTTACTCGTACTTCTAACGAATATAGAAATTACTATTTCTATTTTGATAATATTTTGATTAATGTAAAGAGTGATATTTTCGACTTCCCTTAGCACACATTGCAGCATGAACATCACCTGCAATGCTGATATTCGGTAGTCTTATTGTGAGTCCTATTTTATGATGATCAGCCTATTAACGCCCGACTGCTGTTCTCAGGCCTTCAGCATAGAAACTATGTTGTAAAGTTGTCCTTAAATTCGGCCACTCATTTTAAACCGTCTGCAATTCAAATAAACGATCTCTGTAAATAAATACTTTTTATCGATAACTTGTTCGGTCTTCCCATCCCTATGCGACCGCAAGTTGTGAGGCTGGTCACGCACTTCCCTAAACGCGTCCCGACGTATTGTCTCGCTACGGGCAGAATATCAGTTTACGCCGATATTACAAGCTTTAAACATTTTTTCTTTGATGCTTCGCATAAAATAAAATATCAGCATCAACATACGCATATTGATGTGTATTGGCTTTATTGGCTTGTACTCGTTGTAATGATTTGAATTCAATGATAAACCTTTGTTTTTGTTTTTTTTTTTAAATATATTTTACGGGTAAGCACAGTGCCTTGATCTCACCTGATGTTAAGTGATGATAAGGCCAATGATGGAAGCGCACTTCACCCGGATCCTCAACTGCACTGGCTATCTTATCTGTAGCTGCTGGAACACAACAATGCTACAAACATTGATGTTATGGCGACATATTTAGATAAGATGGTTGTAGCTAGCCAGGCGGACAAACAAGTCCTACCACCAACCAAACCGAGTACACAAACATGTACGGGGGGTACATGTTTGTGTACTCGGTTTGGTTTTGGGAATCGAACCCGGGACCTCTGGGTCTAAGCCGGTGGTCATAACCACTAGACCACAGAGGCGGTTTGTATATGTCTTGTGTGTTATCTGTGCAATAAAGGATATGAATTATTTGACTATATCTACTCCTTCATGCATTCATTTTCTTGACTATACAGTGTAAAAATGTACTATAGTCCTTTCTACTATATAGGTAGGTAATTACTTCTTGTTGGACGAAATACAAAACTCAGAGACTCTCCTTTGTTATTGAAAGTCGGAAAAGGTTATGCTGATCAATAATAAAAGCTAACAAGAAACCGTTTTGATAATGTCAAAGGAATGTCAAGGATATCTACCAGTTGGCAAAGCAAACGTTGCTTCTTTACAAGTTAGCGAGTTAGATGAGGAACTTCTTATGATACGGTTTTACGATTCAGGAAGGAAGTGTGGCCTCGGCTATATTCGCACAAGGAAGACATATAGCCGCGATATTTTAGTTCCTACCAAAGGTGCGGCGTATACCTAATGCTACCAAGTCGCTTTGTTGAATTTATATTTTTAACTATGTGTTCGATTTTTATAAAGCAATTAATTTAAATATTCACTGTTTATTGATGCTACCTTCGAATAAGTAGTTGATTTAGTCGCCAAAAGTCAAAGTCAAAGTCGCGTAGGCAAAGTTATATGTTTATTTATAATAGTTTATGTTTTAGTTCCTTGTTTTATCGGCTAGTGCGGTTATATTGCGATAGTGTAAGTTAAGAAACTTTTAGCAATACTTAGTACTTGGATGGGTGGCCAAATTTAAATGGATATAGTTACTTGCTTTTGAAAGGCGCGTTGAAACCGGTTGTTGTTAAGATGGTTAGCCGTTAACAGCCAAAAACCTTTGTTTAAAGAATAGTTATTATAAAAAAACCATTAAATTAGGGCATGGAGGTTAATAACTAAAGTTTAAGGGCCGGCGATACGCTAGTTTTATGCACATGGTGTGCACAAGCCGTGGATCAGCGGACTTTTACGCTTGTTAACTCTTTTAGTCCCGCTCTTTTTCTAGCAATCTTTACAACTTTTGATATGACTGCACTGTACAAAACAGCTTTAATTTGATAGTGTCCAAATAAATAAAATATAGTGTCAACTCGGACAGAGTGTCTAGTTGTGTTAACACATTTAGGACATTGGTCTAGTATAAAATGGGCTGATTTTTCAATCGTCTGATAAAGTTTATTCATTGAATAGTTTTGACATAATAAATGACAGATTCTCTTTAGAAAATATGTCACAATGACAATGTTATTCGTTGGAGAAAACGTATCTAAGGAATGAAAAATAAGGCCTAAACCTATTACGTATTAATAACATTGTTAAGATTAATGTATGTTGTGTAACCTAATAAATAAAATAAAATAAATAAAAATTGTGGCCTAAAAAAACGACTTCATCAAGACGACTTTTTTGATGAAGTCGTTTTTTTAGGCCCTCACACTAGGGTGTGAGTTATTTTGATATTCGATCAAGTTAACGAAAACGAGAATTTGTATGGCAAAATTTTAACTCCTCTCGTATGTCGCCAGGAGGCGCTGCTCCAATACCATACTAATTTGCGGTTTCGTAAACGTAATCGAATGAATACGGATAGTGAACAAAACTCACTTTAGGCACCCTGATGTGAATCTGACATCGGTTTTTTGATGTATAACTGCATAGCTACTCATGTTTTGTTACTGATGATTCAACTAAAAAAAAAAAAGAAAAAAAAAAATCTGTCGAAATAGTAGTTTCCAACTTCAATGTATAATTGGATTGTCTTCAATGATTTCAATAAAGCCCAAACGAGCTGTCTAGTCACAAATGCCTTGGTTTTTGCGGTGTAGACCTTGGGCTTCACTCAGTGTAGCTTAAAAAGTGGTCTCACAGCCCGCGGCACCTTTGATGGCCCGCGATCAGATCCGCGAAGCCTTCCCGACTTAATAACTAACTTAATAAGATTCGCTTGCTTATTTACGACGCGGCTTCTCTAACAAAGGTAAGGGTATGTGTGAGTTTAGATAAAATTACAAGACCTGGGGGTCTACTGCAACTTTTACTTCCCATTCGATCACATTAACGTAATCTTAAATTTGTATGAAATTTATATAACACTCCTTGTTTGTCTTCAGGAGACTCGGTTTCAAGTCATACAAATTCTCGCTTTCGTTAACTTGATTTTTATAGCAGTTTATATTGATTTCTAAAGTTCACGTGAACACTACACGTTGAAATTCACTTTATTCAATTTGTAAGATTGAATAGTTCCGTACTTATACCTATTACAGTGGCGAAGAGTGGAAATTTAAAGAAGGAAAGACGCCCTTTAAAAAAATTGTGCAATCCAAAAACCTAGTACCAAAATCAATACCTATCGACGTAATTTTAATACCAAACTGTTGACCGTTGTGTGTGTTAAATGGATGAATGAATATAACTCGTTAAGAAATACTGTTTATCTGTATGAAGTAACCATTTCTAACCATTCATTTAATGTTGACCATTTTCTAAAGCGATGTGAATCGGGTTGTATGGAGTCTTCACCACTGATATAGATCGCGCAAAACTTCTAGTCCCCTCTGAAGTTGCTTCGCGGAGCTGTACACAGTCTGGTGAAACACAATTGCAATAACCGATTTCCAATCCCAAATCTAAAAAAGTCAAATGGCACTCTTAAAAGTGATAATAGCGCTACATTGGAATTAAATTGCGTGGAAATTGAGTGAACAAATTATTATCGAGATGGGGCGTTCCGAAATTGCGAAACTTATCCCAATATCGCTACATATTAATCGCATTGGAATTGTATTGAGATTGAGTTTGTGTCAAGAGTAGCCTACTAGGACCTGCCGCTCCTCCCCGCCTTCGCCCTACTGACGCCTATTTTTTACTACTGCGACGCGAATCGCGCCAACTTCAGAGAGGACTAGAATCGAAGACCTAAAGTAAGTAAGTAGTAAATATAGTAGTGCTGGTAGAAGTAGTAGAAGTACGTAGGTAAGTATTCAGTGCGTACTGTGTATCCCAAAAAACTTTGTAATTACAGTATTTGACATAAACCACAATCGTTCACCTAATTCCTTCTTCTCCACTTAATTACAATTTACCTAAATATCTAGATTTGTATAAACACAAGTACAAAGAACGAAGAAAATAAAGTCCTGTTTTCAAGAATTACCAAGAAATAATAGTATGTATGAAATAACTATGTAAATAGCAGTGGAAGTATCGCGGTATCTTAACTATGTGCCTCTACATTGTAACAATAGGTCTCGTGAACAGAGAATGCTTCGAAGAAAGAGCAGCACTGTTATTTGGCAATCGTTTTATTTTGTAAAATGCTTCTTGTTTTATCGACCAATCATATAGCAATTTCATATCTTATAAAAGGTTTGTTTATGCTGGAAACTTTTATTTAATTCTTTTAACGTTCATTGGATTTGTCAGTGTTTATAGAGGTAACGTGGGGCTCGATGGCGCAGTGGTTAACGCGCCCGGTCTGCGAGTGCTGAGGTTAAGCAACTTTCGCATAGGCCGGTCATCGGATGGGTGACCAAAAATTTATCGTCTCGAGCTCCTCTGTGCTTCGGAAGGCACGTAAAGCCGTTGGTCCCGGCTGCATTAGCAGTTGTTAATAACCACTAATTCGCTCTGGGCCCGCGTGGTGGTTTACGGCCCGTTCTCCCTATCAATCCTTATGGAAGGCTCGTGCCCCCGCAGTGGGGACATAAAATGAGCTGATGATGATAGAGGTAACTACGTAAGGTCAATGGGCGGCGGTGACCGCTCACCATCAGGTGGCCCGCCTGCTCTTTTACAGACTATAATATTTAAAAAATTGGTGACGTATTGTTTTGTTGAGATTATGAAATAAAGAGTTGCGCTTGCGACTGTACGCCCTTCTTTTCCTTTTTTTTTAAACAAAGTGACGTAAAAAATTTTTTTGTTGGTCTTTTTGCTTGCACAATGTGGCAATTCTATATCAAAACTTCACATATTTATATAATACTGGTAACGAGACGACTTGGTTTCCATCGGAGTCAAGTTGTTTTTTTTTAATGGTATTTTCAGTCAACAAAATGTAGATCGATCGAGCCTTTCACATTTATTAAAAAGCTGTTCGGGTGACAGATTAGTTATCCATTTTAATTGACCCTACAAAGTTTTTGATGTAAAAGGTGCATTAGTTCGATAAACTTTTATGAAACACCTTTTAACTAAGGACAATCACAAAGCCTTAATTTGGCAGTGTTAACGCTTTAAATTTCTTATTAACTCAAAAACATTTGAAAATAAGTGATTAAAGCTCAATCCTTTGATAGGTAGGTAAAAGTAGGGTACATATTTAAAAAAAAAAACACAAATGTTGAAAAAATTTCCACGAGCAGGATTTGAACCTGCACCCTTCTGACATTCCGGGTCAGGTGCTCTTCCAATTGAGCTATCGTGGTTCTAACCAGCCCGCCGAAATTATTCAACACTTTTTACTTTGAAAGCCAAAGGCGCCCATTTAATGTCAACAACTACCGTCACTAACATCCGATCATAATATTTTTATAAATATGTTAGTAATTGGAAGAGCACCTGACCCGGAATGTCAGAAGGGTGCAGGTTCAAATCCTGCTCGTGGAATTTTTTTTAACATTTTTGTTTTTATAATTTGGTCGCAACAAAATTTGCGTTAAAAATTATTTGGACATTTATACATATTTTTTTTTACATACCTACTTAAAGTTTGTCTTCATATCAAACTAGACTGGTTACTTCACCATGTCTATACCTACCTATAGAAGAATTTGTTCCGCATAAGGATCTCTGCGTTATCAGATCACAAAGAATAGCTGGATCGTGCCAAATTCTGGCTATAAACAAAGGCTGCCGGCCACGCCACACTCAAGCTCGCCTCCTACAGTTAATTGGTCCGCTAACTTCTGAGAAACGCCAAACTGGCTTTTAGAAATATATCTATTAATAGTTACACGTAATTGGATACGCATAAATTATGTGGTTTGTGAAGTTGTTATGCGACTTCGGGTCGGCTTAGACAACAGTATCGATATCGACTTGTGATTTAGAACACAAATAGTACAATCGATTGTTATATTAAGGCGAAGGGTAAGGCACACTAGCGCTGCTAATGGATTTAATTTGATAACTGCTAAACTGGATTTTTTTTCAAACATTGCGGACCTTCCGACACTAGGCAAACATCTATTAATAAGTATTTAATAATTTTGCACTACTTTTAGGTTTGTTTTTGTATTCATTCGCTAACATCAACAGTGGCCATTGTTTGTGAATAAATGCGATAGCCCGTTTTGTGAAAAAACCACGCAACAAAAAGTAGTGCACAATTATTAAATAAATACTATCGATGCTTTCCTGTTTGTCGGACGGTACGCAATGTTTAAAAAAAGATCCGGTCCGTTAGCAATTGTCAAATTATCAATTGGTGGCGCTAGTGTGCCTTACCCTTCGCCTTAAGAAAAGATTAAGAGAAGTAGTCGTCTGTTGTTTTAATAAAGAAATCAGTGGCCCACCTGTGACTTCTTCTGAGTGAACTTCCGTAGGTAAGTATCTCATAATGGTTTTAACTCAGAAACCATGGTGGACGTGCGCACAAAAACTTGCTAAAGTTTAATCGTAATCGGTTGAATAGTATACGGGGTAAACAAAGAAATAAAAATTTCTTACTACTTAAAAGTAAAAAGTAAATATGATTATTTCATCATCATCATCATCTCAGCCAAAAGACGTCCACTGCTGGACAAAGGCCTCCCCCAAGGATCTCCACAACGACCGGTTTTGTGCTGCTCGTATCCAGCGGCTTCCCGCGACCTTCACCAGATCGTCGGTCCACCTTGTTGGAGGCTATTATTATTATTATTCCTTGATGATTATTTACCTACATATAATTTTACGCAAATATTGTTGCGAACAAATTACAAATTGAAAAAAGACAAAGTGTTGAAAAAATTCCACGAGCGGGATTCGAACCCACACCCCATGACATGCCGGGACAGGTGCACTACCAACTATGCTATCGTGGCCACGAATTTTTCAACACTTTGTCTTTTTTTTAATTTGTAAAAAGTGAATAGTATAAATACTATCCCACTGCTGGGTAGGTCTTCATCATTGGAAACAAGCCATCGCTACAATTGATGGGCATTGGCTTAATAACCACGCTTAAAAACGCGGGCTATGAATCGAAAAATCCGAAACACACTTTGGCTTACCAGGGAATTGAACCCAAGATCTTTGGGTATCGGGCCGAGAGTTTTGCTAATCTATCACCAAGTCGTCTACTACTTCAAAATATTAAACATTAATTAATAAAAACACATTCACGTACAGGTAAGTACATAATGTTACAGGTAATCATAATTCTTAAATTCACACGCGAAGCAAACGTAATAGTCACAATAGGAAAACCGATAGTCCAGTGATTTAATGATTGTTTACTATAACGACCATGTATAAGTGTATTACAACAATAACGATTAATAAGTGGTTGTCGTAATCAGATCCTAAGATTTCATTTACATATTGCTACTTAAGATTTCCTGAACGCCATACCGTACATCATTATAAGGGTAATTATATTTCTAATCTGTGTACGTCCATATTCCTTTCCTCAATTTAGATCCGTGTACGTCAGCGAGCATGTACAGTCAGTCGCAAAAATAAATAGACATATTAACTATTTTAACAGCCTTTGTTTGCACAACAAGGAAGCAGTAACTTTCACCTAATAAAAGTTTTAAAATTGCCGGAAGATGGAAGTGCAATATCAGACTAAAATATTAGGTCCTTACCTATGTAATTGGTGTTTTGTATGAAGATTTTTTATAAAATTCTATTTTTCATACTAACGTTTTTTAAATTTTCTTAGCATCTACTTAGGTTAATACTACAAAACTTGTAGGGCAGTGTGTTTGTTTCACTAGCTAAATATAGCAGATCCTAAAAAGAATAAAACCAAGTACCTTCAAAGCTACAATGAAACAAAAAGTCAATTCCGCTAGAAAAAAAAGAAGTCAATTTAAAAAAATATATTTGGGCATTATAGACACAAAATCAAAAATCGTTCTTATTACTGAAGCCCTAACTAATATAGTCTTAATTAAATGTGTATGATAATATTAACAACCGGTATTGAGTTTTAGAAGTAATACACCTATTAATGAGTGAGAAAAAAACGCCAATTTCATAGGTAAGGACCCAATAATATCAGTCAAGCGGCCTAATCACAAGCCCCAGGTCCACACGCCTGCACATCCGATGGTAGTCACCACAAACTGTCAAACTTTGAACTTTATGTAAACGGCATAAAGTTGAACATTTATAAGCTATATAGCTAACAGCTGTTCTACAGTTTTATCCTAAAACTAGTACAGACGTTAACGTTCAAGCTTTTTAAATAATTTATTTGTGTTGCCAAATTAATTAAACATTGTAATAGTATTAAGATACCATGCATGTACCATAATGAAAAATAAACATTTATTATTATTATTATTCTCTTTATTTATTTATGATTTAGGTTTTCTATAAAAATTATATAAAATTTAAAATATAACAAAATTATTATTATTATTATTTATTTTTAAGAAGAAATTTGTCAGTTTTGGATAGGTTAATGTGTAGGCGTCTGTACATACCAAACATGTGTACTACCGCAAGGATTTAAAGCCGGGATTTAGGTGCCTAACAAGAGTTTAAATTACCATTCGATAACGTTAACGAAAACGAGAATTTGTATGACAACATTTTATCTTACCTATTTGTCACCAAAAGATGTTGCTTCAATAGCGTACAAATGAACCCTGGATGCCAATGGATGGTGCCAGTTTTATTAGTATATAGATCACGTTTGCGAAAACGACGATTTGTTTAGCATATTGTATGGAATTAGTAATCAGCGGCATCCTGTTGACAAACGAGCAGAGTTAAAATTTAGCCTAATCAATTCTCGTCGTTAACAGAGTCGAATGGTGAACTCGCATAAGACACTTAAGGCGGCACTGTTTAGAAACAAATGACGTGAAAATGAGGCTTTTACGTAGACATCGGCATCAGAACGAGGCACACGCACACTTCCTGGAGCCGCTGTTCTCTCATTCGCTTCTAGAGGAGCTTTATTCCACGTACCATCAAACTGTGGAAAGAGCTGCCATCCGAGGTATTTCCATTAAGCTACGACATGGACTCTTTCAAAAAGGGTGTAAAGAGGTTTTCTTCAGGTCAGCAACACAAAAGCAACATCTCTGATGTTATATACAGACAAATTTTATTAAACACACCACCCTGTAAAACAAACCAGTCAAACAGCGGTTGAAGCGTGCAGATATTCTCGCATTGGCTGTACACTCGCTCGCACCGCACAAAGGAACCTTGTTCATGAACCGCCGAAGGTCGCCCGCTCGCGACAACGAGTTTCCTACATGCACCAACCAACCGCTGGTACATTTCGTTCAAGAAGTTCACGGCTGTTCTTATTTTTATCTGATAGTTTCCGACCGCGAAGGTCAAGGACTTTATTTTTGGCTCATCCAGCCGCAGTCGTTGCCAACGACCCGGTTTTGTACTAATGCTTCTTGTTTGTACTCGATCGGTTGTTGTGGATTTGTCCACGTGGAATAAGGGTGTTGAAAGCAACAATAATTAACTCCAGAACGTATAAATGAAATCACGAAACAGTTCTTTAAAATATTGACCTATTTTTATGACAAGCATGATTTTTTGTAATCTAAAAAAATATTATTAAGCATGTAATTGACGTAACATAATAGTGACGTCATAGTTTGCTATTCCAATATACATTAAAATTTTGTTTTTTGCTGTTGTTTAAAAGTTTCTCTTTTAACTAACCAGTCACCTACCAAGTTGAATTAAACGAAAACAGTCATTGAGTAATGACAACTTTGGTTTGGTATAATCATCATAATCAGTATACCGTGTAATGTGTCCTGCGAGCTTCGGAAGGCACATAAAGCCGTTGGTACCGGCTGCATTAGCAGTCATTAACAACCGCCAATCCGCACTGGCCCGCGTGGTGGTTTATGGCCCGTTCTCCCTATCTATCCATAGAGAAGGCTCGTGCCCCAGCAGTAGGGACATAAAAATGAGCTGATGATGAAATGTACCTCTGGCTGGGCTCAGACCCTTCTTCATGAACAATATATTTACATATATGGAGACCAGGTCTTAATCATAATAACCCATCACGCTGGCCAGTTGTAGGTTGGTGGGTTTTTATGACTAACCAGTTTACAACAACAACCGGGATCAATGGCTTAGCAGCATGCCTTCCGAAGCACGATTTAGTATCAGTTTAAAAAACAAAAAAAAAATGTAGAGACAAATCGTCGTATTCATAAAAAGGTCCAAGTTATATAAAACCTTTTTTTTTGCTATTGAAATGTTTTTCTTTTATTTAAATGAAATTCTAAAAAGGGAAGCTTGTTGCCGCAGTGGTTAGTGCTTTTTGGGTTGCGTTTTTGTAAACTGTAAATGTAACTTCACATTAAAATATCTTGATTTCCTCCGTGCTTCGGATTCTGATTGTTGTTAGACGATAGTTGTTTCACCAACCCGCTTTGGACTAGTGTAACGAGTTACAGTTCAATTTCCCTACATAATATTGTTTATGTGGGAGCTTGACTGTGTTCAGGAGTGATATACAACGTTTAACAGAAAGGTGTGGTCAAAATGAAAAGATCCAAAGTGTATCCGATCTTGTATGTGTTGTTACTGAGACATAATTGTTATCTTTAGTTTGTCTTGTAATTGTAAATTAAATACTTATATTAGAGAAGCCAAGCGCGTCAGGCGCGCATAAGCAAACAGCAGTGATCATAAATGTAAGCACACCACTAGGGGCTGTGATTTGTTTATTTTCATGTGACGTCACCATTAAAATATTTAACAAGAAATTGCATAACAAATTAAAGTTAATAATTATGTCTTAGTAACTCTGCGGAGGAGCTCGATGGCGCAGTGGTTAACGCGCCCGGTCTGCGAGTGCTGAGGTTAAGCAACTTTCGCAAAGGCCGGTCATCGGATGGGTGACCAACAATCAACAATCTCGAGCTCCTCCGTGTTTCGGAAGGCACGTAAAGCCGTTGGTCCCGGCTGCATTAGCAGTCGTTAACAACCACCAATCCGCACCGGGCCCGCGTGGTGGTTTATGGCCCGTTCTCTCTATCCATCCATAGGGAAGGCTCGTGCCCTTGCAGTGGGGACATAGAATGAGCTGATGATGAACTCTGCATACAAAATCTACATTAGATACACTTGGGATCTTTTCATTTTCACCACACCTTTCTGTTACACGTTGTATATATAGGCTGGTCTAGTCTAGTTTAATGTTATGAAATACATGTCTGCTATCATAGTAATCTAGTTACATCTTTATTAAAAATTATAACTTCTTTAATTGTTTCTTTTAAGAAAGAAAGGATGAAAAAGATTTATTGTTATCATTTATCAAATACTTACACATAAATTGTCCCACAAATGTGTGCAAAATAAGCTTCCTGCGATGAAGGATGCTATTGCGCAATATGATCGAGTGGTTATTTGCATCGATACGTTTGTTAGTCTAGCTGGCAGCGACCGACAGTCGAAAGCCTGATAAGACAACCATTTGCCACATCCTTATTCCAAGGACAAGCGCTCGCCGGCGAACCGCCGCCGACCAAATGCTAATTCGTTAGCTACGGTGAATACCTTATGTGATCTTAAAAAACTGCCGTGCCTACATGCTATTGGAAAATGCCGAAGATAAATACGGCACACGTACGCTCTATACGTACAAGGATGTCCAATTACAGAACTTAATTATGTTCTGACATGGGCATGTGGAACCCGTTTAGCTGATAGTCATCGCGAACCCGAATAAGTTCGGATCGAAACGGACACTTGGGCTGTTGACCCAAATATCTCGGATCAAAATAAATAAATCGCTAGATAGTACGCTGTGTGTAAAGCTTCAACGATTAGTTTAATCTGTTGCGCGACCGACGACGGAAAGATGCTTGGGTTTTTTGGTTCCTTATTTTTTTATAGAGTTTAGTCATGATATGATTACGTGCTTCGGAAGGCACGTAAAGCCGTTGGTCCCGGCTGCATTAGCAGTCGTTAACAACCACTAATCCGCACTGGGCCCACGTGGTGGTTTAGGGCCCGTTCTCCCTATCCATCCATATAGGGAAGGCTCGTGCCCCAGCAGTGGGGACATATAAATGAGCTGATGATGATGATGATGATTACGAGTATCTCACCCTCGTTAAATTACATTTAACAGAACTTAAACTCTAACTTCCTTATTCATAAAAATTATTTAAGCAAAATTTAGTTAATCATTGTTTGTCTCTTTTTCTCAAACTCAAAATGATGTTTGTGTGTCGTTGTCAAAACAATATTTTACTAAATAATGCTTAAATAGTCATTATGAATAAGGGGGTTAGTACATACAAATTTAGCTAAACTATATAACAAACTCGCTTCCTCCGACACTGGGAAAGCGGGAACTCTGTTATATTTACCGATATTGCAATGTTTTATTTTATTTTTATTTTTTATTTTATTTTTTAAAGTAATTGTTTTTCTGTGGGTCTCATTCCGGGTTCCAACACTCCATCAGAACATGGTGTGTGGTGCCTCTACTATTTTACAGACTAAGAAATTCGCTGATATTAGGTACTTTTCCTATCAGGTATGCAAAGCTGTTCAATGGAATTTGCCTGGAACAGAGCCTAAGGGTCACGCTAAATCTTAAGAAATACTGTATTTCTAGGTGAATTAACAGGACTGTTTATTTATGATTCAAAAGCGCAGTAAAAATACTTTTAAAAAAATCCTACTTTGTTCGCAGTTATAAATTTTAAAAAACAAACACATGAAACACATGTTGAAAAAACCCCACGAGCAGGAATTTTTTTTTCAACATTTGTGTTTTTATAATTTGTTGGCGACAAAATTTGCGTTAAAAAACTGACACATGCCTGAAAAATTCTATCTCGCTTCTTTAAATATATACTACAGGAACTGCTTTTATAGTTTCTTTTATAGATTGACTCGCTCACTCGTCTGTTAGTCTGTTATTCCTCGTCCGATATTACTCTATCTTACTTATTTGGGATTTTGCGATATCGTAAATTTTCCAACTAAGTATACTTAGGATGTGGATTGTAGTAACATTTTGGATGCTGTTCAAGTGAAGCGTAACGTAACACAGATATTGAAATGTTGGCTATGTGTAGCATATAGCAGTGTGTTTTTTATCACTGTCTCTATCTTTTATCACTGTCTTTTATAGTTTTTTTTAAAAATAGTGACAAATTACTTCGCCTAACTTACCTGATGTCAAGTAGAAGTGGAGTCCAAATGCAAAGACCGCTAGTGGACCAGCAGATAGTAACTATCTGCTTATACATAACTGTTATGTATATTATTACAGTTCTTAGATTAATAAATTCTTATCCACTTAGTACATAGTATATCAAGACAAACAAGTCACCAGATATGTGCAACGATTAGACATGTGCCATTGGTATTCTGCTTTGTATCTTGTGACAAACAGCGATGAGAGCCTTACTGTTTGGCTTGTGTAGCTGCTTAGTAAGGCGATAGCCGGAATAGCTCGCAATCACTTGTAACACAACCGAATATTGTTGTTACAACAACAGCTTAGATTTCTCCACGTGGCGTGGCGCGATAAATCGGAAAACGACGCGCGTGTTTTGTTCTCGTAATCGACCTACCACAAACTATCAAATTTCAATAGACTTTAAACTTTCTATATATTAGCTATATGGTTGAAAATGTATTGAAGAAATTTGACGGTTTTGGATAGGTTTATGTGTAGTCTGTACAAAAGGATTCGGGACAGAAATGTGTGGCGTAAGTGGCCATGGTTGTTGCATTGATTTACATACTTTAAAAAGTAAAAAAAGTTTTGTAGCATCACTGAGATCGAGGGGTTGGGGGGTATATCATTTCTTATTTCTCATTTCTATTATCATTCATCATCATCATACAGAAGGAAATATTGTTTGTTTATGTATTATTTGTAAGAAAAAATACTTTGACACTGGCTAAATGTGCTAATCGCACGAAGCTATCAACAGCATCAACTAAAGGAAAAACAAGTTCAGTTGATTTTAATTTCGAACTTATACAGTTCTAAAAATATTTATGCATAATTATTTCTGTCATCGACAAGCATCGAGGATACTAATTTGAATTAATATAATAATTTGAACAAAAGTACGAGTACTCCTATGTCTCGGACCGTTTATGACGTGGTTTTCAGAAATGTAGGGTACTAGCAGACATGTTTTGTTTACCTTTTAATAAATTTTCCTTTTTTTACATTTTCAGCAACAATTGCAAAATGCATTCAATTTGAATGCAGACCTCCTTTTCTTTGCTTTTATCCCATAAAATTTTAATGAAAATCTAAGAAATTTTTTTGGCGAATAAAACTATGTCGTAAACTGGGCTGAAAGGGTTGAACATGGTGCCACTAATATATGTACCTAATACTCGTATTTTAATGATCGACGTATCGAACGCTTACCACAAACTTTTGAGACGTAGTAACCTCGGTACCACAGTATTACCTACTTGTCAGTGCCTGGTGCGAGTTTCATTCGCCAATCGATCACGATAACGAAAACGAGAATTTGTATGGCAAAAATTTAACTCTTCTCATATGTTTTACTTTTTAAATATTTATAAAAAAAATATCTTATCTTCTCGTATGTCGTTAGGAGGCGCTGCTTCAATGCCATACTAACTATCATTTTCATAAACGTGATCGAATGAATACTGATAGTAGTCAAAGCTCACATTATGCACTCTCGGCTACATCCCATTTGGTAAACTTCCCATTTCGTAAACCACATACTTTACCTACTAAAAAGTTGCGTTTGGTAAACATAGTTTGAGGTTTACGAAATGGGAAGTTTACCAAATGGGACGTAGCCGCACTCTCGGCACTATACGCTCGTGTTTTGTTTTACGCGCTTTTGAGAAAAACTTCGACGTAGTAACCTCGAAACTACTCGTACAAAATAGCGTGTGCGAAGTTAAAACTTGTATTGTTGTTACGCTTTTCCGCGTTGGCGAGCGGCACGGGTTCGTGTTCCTTATTTTCGGATTGAGCTGCCCACTTGAATTAGTCATTTTCTAGAAAAACGGAAAGGAGAACAACCTTGGTACGAGCTTCCTTGCTCATCGCGTTTGCTTAAGACGTAATTGATAATACTCAGCTATACAATTATCGATCTTAGATAATTAGACACTATGTTGTTATTATTTATAGCGACTCGTTGGTTAGGGCTGTGGTCGTGCAAGCTAAGCAACTATCGCAATGGTGTGTCCTCGGATGGGTGACCCATTTTTTTACATATCTCGAGTAGGAGATCCAGCCGTTGGTGTCGGTTGTTGGTTGTTGTCGATAGTCAGTACGTTTCCCTCCCGGATTAGGATAGTATGGTGGCTTATGGCCCGATCTCAAATCAAATCAAATCAAATATTATTGCATTAATATAGTATAAGAATATAATGGTGATGTGATGTTGTCCATTTAAAGTTTTCAGCCCAGGCAGTGGGAAGTTTACAGACTGAGGATCATCATCATCATCATTATCATCAGCTCGTTATATGTCCCCACTGTTGGGGCACGAGCCTTCCCTATGGATGGATAGGGAGAATGGGCCATAGACCACTACGCGGGCCCAGTGCGGATTGGGGGTTGTTAACGACTGCTAATGCAGCCGGGACCAAAATCTTAACGTGCCTTCCGAAGCACGGAGGAGCTTGAGATAATAAATTTTTGGTCACCCATCCGATGACCGGCCTTTGCGAAAGTTGCATAACTCCAGCAATCGCAAACCGAGCGCGTTAAGTGAGGCGTGAGGAGGATCATGATGATTGTTATTTGTTTTTGAAAAATAGGCTGAAAGTATTATTTTTAAACTAAATGAAGTCTTATTATAATACAAGACTACTAGTTACTACTTACTACTTACGTGAACAATGTTTATGTAATCTGAAAGTAGAAATAACATAAGGGTAATTTGACAATTACTAACGGAAATGATCTTTTTTTAAACATTGCGTACCGTCCGACAACAGGAAAGCATCTATAGTATTTATTTAATTAATAATTGTACACTACTTTTTGTTGCGTGGTTTTTTCACAAAACACATCACATTTATTCACAAACAATGGCCACTATTGGTGTTAGCGAATGAATACAAAAACAAACCTAAAAGTAGTGCACAATTATTAAATAATAGATGTTTGCCTAGTGTCGGAAGGTCCGCAATGTTTGAAAAAAAAATCAGTTTAGCAGTTATCAAATTAAATCCATTAGCGTCTGCATTAAAAATATTGTCATTTCGGCAATAGGTATACGAGGAGTTTTATATTGCAAATAATTTCCCACAGTGTCGTCGGGTTGTCTTAGTATCATGTTATTATAATATAATATTATGCTTATTAGTAGTTTTTTTTATTGGATTTGTTTTTATTAGATATTTGTGTGAAAATGTTGCAACAGCGTTTGCGTGATTGTTATTTTTATGACGATTAATACTTTTTCAGATATCCAGTGATTCCCTTTTGTGATAAGGGTACGAAAGTAAATAATGATATCACAAAAATAATAAATCCAAAAAATCAAATTTTTTTATTGCTAACTAAGGGCCGATTTTTCAATTGACGGATACAATTTATTCGTTTGATAAAGTATTAGATAACCATTTTAAAAATGTATTGTCATAACATGACTTTTCTTTTTAATCAGGTGTCATTTTAGCTTGATTGCGTAATACTTTATCAGAAGGATAAGTTTTATCCGATCATTGGAAAATCAGCCCTAAATGTAAGTATAAAAGGTGTTGCATTTTTTAAAGGAATTTAAAACTTAGTCGTTTTCGAATACGGCAATTAATAGAGAGCTCCCAAAGTATTTTATATAAAGCTATGAATAATACTTTCTGGAACTAAAAGGCGCAAGAAGTTCTTCGTTGCAATGGTGTATAGACATGAGAATTAATATGTATAAACTTTGACTAATTTTGACTCTTATTTCATTGTATTAAGAGTTACTGTGTTACTTATCCTCTGCCGAACGGGTGACCAAATTAAAATGTTGTTCTCCGTGCTTTGAAAGGCACGTTAAGCCGTTGGTCCGGTTGTTGTTGTAAGAGAGTAGTCGGTTTAAACACAGGTACTTACCAACCCGCATTGGGCGTGATGGGTTATAGCTCGATTAGGAATATGTGTATTTATTATTAACATGGGAAGACATGAGCCCAACAGTGGGACGTTTATATTAAATTGAGTAAATGTCAAAGAGGATTAATATTAAGTAAAGGAGCTCGATGGTGCAGTGGTAAACACTCCCGGTCTGCGCAACGTTTGCAAATGACGGTCACCGCGTGGGATCAAAAATGTATTATATCCAGCTCTTCCGTGCTTCGGGAGGCACGTGAAGCCGCTAGTCTCGATAATCAGTTGTTAAACATCACCAATCCGCAATGAGCCCGCCCCCTCCTAGGCTAGGGAAGGCTCGTAAAAGAGCTGGCGATGTGATGTGATTAGCTAAGAGAGCGCACCAAAATTTTAATTATTATTTTTATTTGTGTAGTAGGTAATTTCCATGCTGGCGTGCGCAAGAGCATTTCGGTTGAGAGTTCATCGAACTCTCAGTTTTACGCGTGGAGCTGCGCGTTGTCGATTCCCCAGAAATATCCGATAAATATTTGCGTGCCCGCATGAGCGCGCAAAAATGTGACGCGCATGCGCCCGCGCGGCCGGCTGACGCGTCTCGACTCTCGCGCAGAGGCCGCTATGGTGTTATGATATGATGCATTTTTAAATTTGGACGTTTTACACTACACAGGTCTATACTCTAGCCAAACTCGATAAAGAATAAATGTAAACAAACCAAATTAGAGTCATCACAAATCTTGGCAAAAATGCATTTTACATGAAAGATTTATTATTGTATGATTTATTATTCTCACTACACATCACACTTAAATCAGTCGCTCAACGTCGGTAAAAACGTTATAATACTTACGAAGAACGTATTAAACAAAAATGTCATTACTAAAATTGAGGTATTCTAAACAATTCCGTTATTATTAACTAGCATTCTAAATAAAGATGACACTAGTATCCATATGGGGTCGATTATCTTACTACCTCTGAAATCTGCAGCGTAAACAGTGCATTTGCAATGTCAAACAAACATTCATGAACAAATAAGCTTGTAAAAAAAGGATTGTAACAGCAGTTGATAAATTTATGTAAAAAATAAATGATTGAATCTTCAAGTGCTGTTTTTTTAATTATTTCAATGTAGCTAATTTATTCACTCAAATAGGTTAAAACTAGCTATGATTGTACTATGATTTTAGTTTTTAAATTATTCATACAATATTTAATAAAAGTACATCTTATACGTAAAATCTTTCCTTGTCATTGTTGTCAATACATGCCTGTCACTGGTTGCTTGGCAACGCTTGGTAAACATTATTTATCGAATTTGGCTATAGTCTTAGAATAATCACGGTATAGAAAGATAGTCTTCATACAAGCGCTCTGTTAAAAGTGAAGCACTAAACCGATTTACACTTTCGTGACGATTGCTTGCGCTCGGCGACATGCACGCACACGTACACTTGTAACTCCGTAGTGTACATTGAAAACTCTGCGTTTGGCTCCATATCTGGCTCCAAAAAAGGTGCTTCAAAATGAACGCGCGGACTTACATTCTATACGTAATTATTCTAAAGCTATAGACATGAGAATAGAATTAAAACAATTTATGGGTTGACAACAAAACAAAAGCGAAATTGAAATAGGATGAGTCATTCACTAAAAGGGGAAAAACTTACTGATACTAAATATCCGAAAAACTTATCACCCTGACCTGAGAATTGAACCAACAGGACTTTACCACACGGCCACCGAGGCGTTACACTTAGGGTTGCCACCTGTACTATATTATATAGTATCGTACTATATTGCGGTCAATTGTACTATATATTATAGAAATATAATATAGTACGAAAAATACTATATTTACATTGCTAACTCCACTGCTGCACTTTTTTGTATAAACATCGTCTAAATTGGAACATACCCGTAGTGACGCGTTGTGAATTTTAGAACGAAACGCACTCACGAAGCCTAGTTACGGCTATGCAACGAAACTGGTGTGCAATAAAGTGATATAGGATTGTAATTTGTATATAATATTTAAACATGATAAATTAATGAATGTGTACTATTTTTTTTCCAAAATTTCCCAAAAGTACTATATTTTGGCAAGGTTTTGAGAAAAATACTATATTTCTTCAAAAAAAAGGTGGCAACCCTAGTTACACTATTTGTTTTACACAGACCGCGGCCCGGCAATATGCCAGTAGCCAACCAATCCTGATTGGTAGTGTTTATTTGGCGTTTTTAGTAGACATTACAAATCATTTTAATGTCTTGAATACACGGCTGCAAGGCAAAGACCAATTGATATCCCAGCTATACGCTCATGTTTCGTCTTTCCAGTGCAAGCTGGCTCTTTTCAGGTCACAAATAAATTCTGGCAATGACCATCATTTTCCAAATTACAATTCAATGAAGGGGACTTGCTGAACTTTTGCCGCTGCATTGATAAAACTATGTACAAAGAGTTGCGCACAAATGTCCTGAAATGTGCCAGCTTATTTCGATCTACTTATAATGTGAACAAACTTTTTCGGTATTGAATAATAATAAAACAAAAAATCGAAACCGCCTTGCAAATGAAAGTTTGGAAGCAATTTTACGTGTAGCTACAGGTAAATTTGAACCAAATTTTAAAAAGCTTGTAAGCACAATGCAGTGCCAACGCTTCAAACTAGAATATTATTATTATTATTAAATTTTTGGCTGTTTTTATGTTTTTAATTTGTGTTGGTGGCCCGCCATTGGTTCATCATTTGCCCAAGTGGCCCATGGTCTCAATAAGTCTGTGCATCCCTTTAAACCAATATCATATATTTTTTTAATGATTTTCCTGATATTAAGTGGATGATAAGGCCGAAGGTCACTCGCTACTAAGGAACTGGCTACCTTATCTGTAACTGTCGGAACACAATAATGTTACTCAATTGGTGTCACGGCGATATATTTTAATAAGATTTCTAAACAGGTGGACTAACAAAAGACCTACCACCAACCGGAGTACATACAACAACCCCCGCTGGAATCGAACCCAGTTTAAATTTTAATTTAGGATTTTTTTATTGTGTTGATGGCTGTATCCAATCTAAATTCAAATTATTTGTTTATTTGTTTTTTATATTTGTTGTACTATAGGTCTATTCTATTCTTAAACTGGTTGACACTTTGTGTTATAATTTCATCGGGCAGTTTATTCCAGCCATTTTGTTGCTCAAAAAGTGCTTATTATACATATGTGGGTTGTTGTGGGAAATTATGTTAGTAAGTTTACGACTGTCATATAACGTTTAAAAAACCTGAAATCGTATAAACTGCTTACGTATTCCGCTCCACACATGGCTCGAGAGCTGTGGTGATGCGGATCTGGCCTCGCTCGTCGTGTCGCGTCGGTCGTCGAGTCGGAAGCTCTGCGCGCGGAAGTGCGCCGGCGCATGCGCAGGCGGAACTGCGCGTCACTTCCGACCACCCGCTCCTCTGCGTGTGATCTGCGACGAACAGTTACTGGGTGTCTAGTATGTGTTTTATTTGACATTTGATCACTTAAATGAAAACGAGAATTTGTATGACGAATTCGAAGCACGGAAGAGCTCAAGATGATCAATTTATGGTATTCGAATTCGATGACCGGCCTTTGCAAACATTGTGTTACCTCGGTACACGCACACCGGGCGCGTTAACCACTAAGCCATCGAGTTCCACTTTTAAACTTTTAAATAATAAAATCTCCCAACGTGGCTACTGTGTAAACTTATAGGGTGCTGATAGGTAATGATGATTATGATAATGATGCAATATAAAAGACAAAGTGCTAACATTTTAAACTAATAAATGTATTATCTTATCTTATCTTATCTTATCTTATCTAATCTAATCAAACGAAATCACGTTAAAATAATAATTAGGTCGGAATTCATTATTCCGAAAAACCGCTCGCAATTTCCTATACGAGCGGGACTCGAACCCGCACCTTCTGGCATACCGGGTCAGGTATGTCATACCTGAATCTGAATAACAATTCCAAACAAAAATTTGCGTAATGTATACGTTTTACTTTTTTTCGATATCAGAAGGAAGGAACTCATGCGCAAGTAGACAAATATATTTTTCTAAAATAAATAATAATTAGGATATGAATTTCTTCCTAGTAACATTAATTTCACGGTGCTCGACATTTCAATATAAATAATGGCGGCTAACGAAACCTATGCGGATAAGGAAGCTGGCTGGCGGAAATGCCGCGTGTCACTTCCGGTGTGTTGAGATCTACAACCGCTTATGTTTTATTTATTTTTTTCGAATGGCAATAAATAATAAACAGTATCCTTATTCGATAAAAGGGTAGAATATCTATGAAGAGTAATATTAGTTCAGATAGAGATATACTTAGCTATATTTATAAAATACAGTGAAAAAATGAAATGCCTATCCGACCCAGCCAGGAATCGAACCTAGGTCTTCCGCGGTCCGGGCGGTTGCACTGACCATTATGCTACCGGGCTGACGTAAAAAAAGGTGAAAATTTACTATTGCGTTGTGTTATCAAATTTTTGGTATTTCATCTGTAAAGATGAATCTGCATAGCCATCGGTTGCAATAACCGTTGGATAGATGGCACTCTGCCGCTAAAAAGCAGTCAAAAATCAAAAAGCAGTCAAAAAATTCAGTGTTTACGTTAGTAGGAATTCATTAGTAGGAAACTAACATACTTGTATTACTCAAATTGTATAATGCAAATTATATTGTTTTTATTTTCGTGAGACCTTAAAACTTTATTACTATCAAACTAAACAGAGCTCCTAAAGCCCGGCGCTCGACACTCGTCTCCTTATTGGTTTTCACACACAGTTAGTCCCGATCCAATTCGAACCCCTCGGAGAATCTAGTAGGGCACGGGGAGACGCACTAGTGCGTGGTGCCGTTCCCTCTAGAAAACCTCCGAAGTTGATTCGTTTCACACGGCTCGAGGAACCCTTTAAGTTTCTTGCCGCCCCCAAAAAAGCCCGGTGAAGCTGAAAATGCCGTTTAAGGCAATCAGCAAACTCCAAAGAAAAACGCAATTAGATAGACAATTTAGTGAAAACTTAGTAAACAAGTTACGCCGTGGAAGAGTAAATTTAAGAAGTAGGTATGGCTGTTAAATGTATTTTAACATTCTTAAAGCTACTCATATATATCATCATCATCATAAGTATCAGCTCATTTTATGTCCCCACTACAGGCACGAGGCTATAAACTAGCACGCGGGCCCAGTGCGGATCGGTGGTTGTTAACGACTGCTAATGCAGCCGGGACCAACTGCTTAACGTGCCTTTCGAAGCACGGAGGAGCTCGAGATCATACATTTTTGGTCACCCATCCAGTGACCGGCCTTTGCGAAAGTTGCTTAACCTCAGTACTCGCAGACCGGGCGTGTTAACCACTGCGCCATCGAGCTCCTACTCGTTTAGATAGAAAAGCGTAATCTCAGAAGGTGTAAAGCCTACGATCATTACTTGATGGCAGACAAGGTCCAAACACCCGCTCAGAAAAAGAATTCAAAATATATTTCTTCTAAATCGCGAACAAATTAATATTATGAAATAATAAATCTAAATATATATTTTTCTTTTTTTCTTTTTCTTTTTAAGTTGTTGTATGTTGTATATTTATGCCAAATAAACTTTTATTCATTCATTCATTCATTCAAATAAGACTCGCTCTTAATAAAAATCTAGACATTTACAGATAAAGCTTTGAAGTGTTTAAACACTACTTTTACGGTAAATTGATCTGAACATTATTTATACTGCAAGACAAACTTTAAAGCTTTTATCATAAAGCGAGATATATTATCATTTAACGACCTTAAAAATAAACTGACAAAAATATCGTGAACAAAATAAATGTGGGAAGACGTTCAATATTTATACAGTTTACGAAACTGCGAAGATATTTCCGATTGCCTTCAGATGTGTCAATGTTGTTTACGCTGACTAAATACTTCTTTAAAATCTTTTTAAGAATAAAAGAAAAACTTTACATAAACGAGTTATGCTATTGAAATCAAATAGTTATGTGACTTGGTGTATAAGATCGTTAAAATAAGTCAGAACCCCAACTTGTGATTTGTACATTTTTATGCAACATAAATAATAGTTGAGTCCAGCTGGCCTTTATCCAGGGAAAGGGGGACGAGAGAGCCACCACATTACCGTGCTACCCTTGGCACGGCTCTGATATGTAGGTTTGAAAGTCGTCGTTGCGACGCACGCTGTTGCGAAAAAAATTTCAAGTGGTACTCCCTTTCGAAAAGCCGTTGTATCGAAAACCGCTGTATCGAATGACGGATTCGCGAACACACTATTACGAAAATCCTTTTATATGTGGTACTACGCTAGATAGATAGTCACGGTATCGAAATTCATTGAATGAATGAATCGTTTATTTTCTCTCCACAATAATAAATAGGTCTTAATTATTCTACGACTTAGTGCTAATTGTAGTTTTAGGTTTATGATTTTAGTTTATGACCTGTAACGTTGTGAGAGACTGGTGCCTGAAGAGGTTTGAAGAAAACTGTAGTACAAGTCACCATTAGAGTACCTATTTGAATTTATTGTATGGGAATCGACCTCACGTTGTACAACTGAAATAAATTAATGAAGGCTGGCTAACATTTATTTGTTTTTCCAACTTTTGTTAAGCTACCTTCTACATCTACCATTATTTTGGATTCCTATGTTCCTCCCTGAACTTGATTGAGTTGATGTACCAGCGTGTGGCAAACAATATAAAATGAGCAAAGAGAGTTGTAACTAATTTATCTAAAAACATATTGATATCATTTTTATTAGGTCTCGAAATTTTTATTATTATAAAAATGTGTACAAATAAAAAGTCGGATATTGCCTTACAAATTAAATTTGTTTTCTATACTTATACTACAACAATAAAAAGTTAACCAAAAATTATATTATTCGCTTCTCTTCCTTCCAAATATTAATCGATCCCATTGAAAGTTGCTGTGTCTCATCAGGGTCGTGAGTTCGATTCCCATATAAAAGATTTAAATAGATAATCTAGTCGCAACAATAGATTTCGATACTGTGACTATCGATTTAGCGTACCACATATAAAAGGATTTTCGTAACATTGTGTTCGCGAATCCGTCCTTCGATACAGCGGTTTTCGATACAACGGCTTTTCGAAAGGAAGTACCGCTTGAAATTTTTTTCGCAGCAGCGTGCGTCGCAACGCGTGCACGTAGTGCCGTGGAAATAGACGTATTCTATTAAAATTCTCTGCACCACAACTACACTACAAGTGCGCGACTACTACACTACTTACAGCTGCACGAATCCTGCAATAACCCTGCAATAAAACTAAAAGGACTAATTTTACCTTATAATAAAAAATATTTTCTACCAATGAATGAACGAATGAAAACTTGAAAGAATCCATAAATTTGACTTAATCTCTGACTTTGACTCTCTGTCTCTCTCTTTGACTCTGACTCTTTTGACTCTGGATATTTCCAGAGTTTAAAAAACTTAAAGCTGTCGTTGTCAAATAGTTGAATGCGCGGTTTGCAATTTGAAAAGTTGTAGTTAAAGAACTTGCTCTGACCGACTAAAGTTTGGTATGACCCTACAGCGAAAAATGCCATAGCTGTCAATACCTACAAAAGATTAAGTGGTATATTGTCTAGGTAACTAACATAGAAATTAGGTTCTAGATTATGTCACTATTAGTAGGGATCTAACTTAATACTTTTTACATGGGTAGACTTAGTTTAATTTTTATTGACAGGCCGTCAGCTCTTGATTCTTCTCGCATATGAGGTATCAAAAAAATTATAAGGTCGGAAGCCAGTTCGCTTGAGAGCCTGTAGGTTTTTAAAAATGCAGTCTCCGACAGGCATATAAAGGGATCTGGCAGAACTGCCCTAGGTTGCCGGCGTGGGCGTGTTCGCTGATGAGGCTGCGGAACTATGATTTCGTGCCTCTCAGCAAACGCTTGCCACAACAATCCAAACATTTTGTGCCTTTCTAGGACTTTAACTTTTCAAAATGCTTATAATACGCTGTGCAAAAGTTGCTCACGATCTACTTCAATAAACCTGCACAAAAACTTCACCAATACTGCTGTCAATTGCTACACAAATGTCATAATATTTTATTGGAATACGATTATTTTGCAGTAAACGTGCAGGTGTACAGTTTGTTAGTGGAATACCTATTTGCGTTACTTCTCCGTCCTTGCAACATTAAGGCAGCAGAGCTGCTTATCAGAATACCGAGACGTCAAAATTTGCTCATTTTGACACACGCGACGCTGCAGTCTAGTTGCAGTTATTTAGTAGAATCGGCCTACAGTTCTATAAGTGTGTATAAAGTAATCAATTGTGTGCTTTTAAATCGTACTGTTCACAGAACAATATTTCTTTTAACGACCAGTTTTTATTTTAGCACTAGAGTTGCGTGTAGTCCCATAAACACAAAACAATGACATGCCTGCGCAACAATCGATGCAATATAATCTTTAATTTATGGTTTAGGCACCGTTAACTATTAAGGCGAGCTAACTTAAGCGATAGCATACAAGCTTAGGCAGTTCGAGGAAAACACTGTCATATGCAAATAGTTTGGTAACCAATGTGGTTACAACCAGTCGAAAACCTGCACTTTTATAAAATCTTGTCTTATCTTGACAGTGTTCTACGTTACCGTGTAGCGTAACATACATTGCGTTGTGCTGTTGTAAGTCGTGCATACCGCTCTTACTAAGTCGTCTATGTATCGCGCTCGTAGTGTAGTCATCTGTTACAATTATGAGAGGTTGTAGTACAGATAGTTGGCGTGTAATGACGTGGTAGAGGCACGGGTATTGCGTGGGCACGGAACGAGTGCGACCGGTCGGTCCCCAGGTGTCAGCGGCGAGTGCAGACGCGCACTCGGACCTTTAATGGCGCCAATAAAATTGATTGTTTATAGAACATTGACGTTCTGCTGGACTGTTTCTGGTTGAATACTACTTTTGATATCGTACCACATCAGTAAAGTGATCGTACTGCAGTTAGTTTTTGTAGTGTAACGTTTCTAAGTGTAGCGGTCAACGTCCGATTACAATTTACTTATTCATGTTGCGTACCGTGGTTCTACGAAAAGCTTAAGTAACTGCGGTATGGTAACACTGATATACTTTTATACGTTTTGTATTTTTATCAAAGACAACCCAGACTATGAAAAATTTTGGTATTTCTTCAAAAGTTGTCTAATTTTTTCGACGTAAGTTTTAATTAACTTTTCGGTGGCTTCGTGGAGTTGTTTGACATTTCAATATTGAATTAATTACGTAATGTTCTCTTAGACTCGTCACCTTATATTTTAAATTAGATGATGTTATAACAAAATGAGACAGTTTTGTGTATTGACTTCTGCAAACTATCATAGACTCTTTGTTACGATGTTTACGAATGAAGACGTTGATTTAGTTGTCTTATTTTTTTGTTACCTTAATACCTACTAAGTTTTCGCAGAATGCCTCCCTGCCAGTCTAACAATCTAAGACTTGCTAAGCAGGAAAGGCAATACGGTTGTTTGCGTAAACATTCGCTGCATCAGCTGGCTCTGTACAGTCACCAGCATAAATTACATGTCATTTTTATTTCATATGCACCCATATTTATGTGATATTTTACAAAGTATTCTGAAGAGATTTGTGTGACTGTGTTTGTTTTTATTGATGACATAAAACTATTATTTATCAAGTGGCTTAATAAAAAAAAAAGTTTTACAATAGTGATAAATATATATATCTTGTAATTGTATTAAAATGTTTACATATATTTAGCATGTATACTTTTTTTCTATTTCAACACTTAAAACAAAAAACTAGGTTTAAATCATTATTATTACATCTCACCTAAAAGGTAAAAATCCACCAATAGGATTACTTCATTGTCCTATTGCAGGGTAAAATAGAGTTCTCCTGTTGGTGGATATATACCTCACGCACCGCTTAGCTACCTCGCACATCTCTGGTGGAAACGCAACCTAACTGTGCCCGGAATCGAACCTTTGGGTCATTGATAGGGTTGTTTAACATTAAAGAGAATCAAGAACATCGACTGCCTTTGTGCTGTTGGTTTTATTGATGCTCTCCACTCTTGACTAGATTTGAGTCTAGGTATTGCATTCGACATAACATTAGTTCTGTATTAAATATTTTTTAAATTCAGTGAAAAAATTAATGCCTACCTGACCCAGCCAGGAATCGAACCTGGGTCTTTTGCAATCCGGGCGGCTGCACTGACCATTATGCCACCGGGAGGCTGACGTTAGCACTGAATTTTTACACTGCTTTTTAATTTTTGAGTGCTTTAAACGGCACAGCGCCATCTATCTAACGGTTATTGCAACCGATGGCTATGCAGTTTCATTTTTTACAGATGAAATATCACAATTTTAATAACACAACGCTGTAGTAAATTTTACTTTCTTTTTTATTTTTAAGTGCTAATTGCTGCACTGAAGCTGAATTAAATATTTATAAAATTCAGTGGAAAAACTGAATTATAATTTTTCACTGAATTTTTCCGCAATTTTTTCAGCAAGTAGCATTTAAAAATAAAAAATAAAGTAAAAATTAGTTCTGTAGTTAAGCCAGTCGGTTAGCAACGTAAGCTTGCTATTATCACTGCCCCCATTGCACTATCTGACAGTGGCATAACCACACAGATATCTGTGGGCATAACGATGGCGCTTTAACACAGACATGTTTAATCTTTTCCGTTAGCGATATTGACTCGATCGACATATTTTTTATGTAATATGAGGTTTTATTACGAGTGAAGCGATAAACATTTCTACATTTAATTTGGCATCTTGGGTACAACAATTTATACCTAAGGAAAATCAACCTCAAAAATGTATCATTAATTAGTATTCTTTACATGCCAGTTTCATTATGCGATATTGCGATATATCCAATAACTTTCGTCATTAGTATATAAAGTAAAATCTATAATATAATAATATTATAAAGAGGAAAGCTTTGTATTTTTGTATGTATAATATGTATGTATGTGTGTTTCCAACGAATAAACTCAAAAACTACTGGACTGATTTAAAAAATTCTTTCACCATTAGATTGCTATATTAGCGCTGAATAACATAGGCTATATTAAAAAAAAAGACGTAAAGAAAAAAAAAGAAAAGTCCGCCGGGTCAGTTAGTAATAAATAAAGTAAATAAAGCGTTTTTAACAATATCAAAATGAAATGAAAAAATGAAAATGAAATACATTTATTAGCACACACTACAAAATTACACGACGATACTTGGCCAACTAGGCCCCAGCCTCAGCACGTGCTACAGCGACATAAAGCCGCTGCAACGCTGGTATTCTGGAGGGGCTTAAATCGGTGACGTGTCCACACTCACGTGTCAATTCGAAAATATCACTGGCATGTATGTTTTTTGTATATCGTTCTAAGCATATACCGGATGTCCTAGTGATTTTTAAATAATTTAAATTACAAAAGTTACATTACGATAATATAGATAATGCTACACGCAATATGTAAACCAAGGAGTCAAAAGACAATCATTATCCTAATAGCAGTAAGTAAACAGCCTATAACTGTCCCACTGCTGGGCAAAGACCTCCAACATTGAAATCAAGTCATCGCTACAATTGATGGGTAATGGGTTAATCACCACGCTTGTCAAATGCGGGTTGGTGATTACAAACTCCGAAACACACTTTGCCCGACCTTGGAATTGTATCTAACCACCTAACCACTAACCCAGGATCTTTGGGTATCTATATTCTTCGGGTATTCTTTGCCACTTTGGCCACCGAGGCGGTGGCCGTTAATAGGAGTAGGCGGTTAGAATATTTACATAAAAACATTTACAGTTAACAACATTTAGTTGCTCATTGGTTAGAAATAGAGTTACCGCCTTTTTTCAGGACGAATAAAGTATTTTTTCATTTTGTTAGAACAAAAATAAAATACATAGCATAAAAAAGAGCATTTATTTATTTGTCCTTAAAAACGTATTTTTTTGTTGCTCTATGCGACATTTAACAAATATTTTGTACCAGTTTATTTAGTCTCATAAGTACTCATAACCAATAACGAGCCAGTAACAATCAGTTTTTCGTAAATAGAGTATTTTAGCGTACTTTATTGGTGTCGTAGATTATAAAGTACGCCTACATGAAAAAGAGGACAATACTCTATTGTAGAGTACGGGTGGCAACCCTAGTTAGAGATACAAAAAATAAGAAATCAAATAAGCATGAAATAGTTAGTTCAGTTTTATCACACTAGTGATAATGTTATTTCGGAACTAATGTAGGTTCCAGACATAGACAAATATATTTTGGCACCATTTGGAGATGTCAATTCTTTGATTAAAATTACTTTTTATAGAGTTTAATTTAAACTTTATGTGTTGTTTTTGTACACAACACATAAAGTTTTACCTGCTCCCATATTTGTGCTGTCCATTTAACTCTTGAAAACAACAAACGTTCGCCAATGGACTTGTTTCATTATTTATATTCTAAACGAGCACGAATAAATTACTACCACCTACTCTGTAAGCATTGACATTTTCGGTGACCAATGCACTTTTAGAATTGCATTTCTTGTCAACATCTTTAAGACAACCAGCAATCTATTCTGACCGCAGTGTCTTGCGCTAACTCACTAAGTCAATGTTTCTATAAAATTTCGTCTTCATATCACGTTCGCACCGATAGATCGACAGCGCTAGCGTTTTGTAACACTGTGAGCAACTGCGTTAACTCTTATGATGTAACATGGGTGAAATAAGGACAAAGTCAAGGTTCGAAAATTTCACTTGCCGTCATTCGGGCAAAACCCGGCGCTAGATGAGCTTCTATTAGTATGGACGCGTTACGTGTACGAAAATCTAACCTTTTTTCTATTGGTGTGTCGTCATTGTAGACTATCGATCGGCTTGTATGTAAACACAAGTTGAATGTCATAAAAACTGGTTGAGATAAGTTGTTATGTTATAATTCGTTTCCGTCGCGGCAGGCCTTCCCCAATTACATAGCATTTTTATTTATTTATTTATTCTTTATTGCACAATAAAATAAAATAAAGTACAAAAGGCGGACTTAATGCCAAATGGCATTCTCTATCAGTCGAACTAAGGGCTAGACAGAAAAATTGGTAAGCGGTGCGACAAAGAACATAAATGAAACATATACAACATAAATTTATAAGAACTGAAATATATACATATTAAGTTTATTAAATTAAATGATAATAATATAATATACATACTTACTATAAAATAAAAATGTTGTTAGTTACTTTGTTGGCAGGTATAGGATCACTTTCATGGCCTTTGTCTTTTACGTAGGTGATTAGTGTCTAGTGCAAGCTTGATTCACTGTTCGATCATGTTATGAAAACGAGAATTTGTAAGACAAATTTGCAACTTACCTCGATTCATCACCAATTTTTTTTAATAATTTAATAATTGAAGCTCGCTATAAGCACTCACAGTGACTACTGCGAGTTTTGATAAAGAAAACGAGAAACAAGTGTTAAAAAATTTTACTACCAACTATGCTATTGTGGCTCTGTCCACGATAGCATAGGTAGTTGTTCGCAACAAAAAAAACGAGAATTTGTATGGCATGTAAGCAGAGTCTTCTGGTTGACAATCGAGGTAAGTTTAATATCTCTATACATATTTACATTTTCTTCAACGTTAAATGAATGGTGAATAAGACTCGTATAGGCACTCACCAACAAAACTCGCTTATTTTAGTGTTTTCTCAAAGTAACTTCATGCTCTAACTGGCTCTTGCCAACTTCCAGTAAAGTTATAATGACATGGTACCAAAGCGTTCAGCCACTTTTGCTGATAACCGAATCGAACAATAAAAATACAATATTATACCATTATTCATAACGCTTTGACATTCATTATTTTTCAAACATTTTATTAATTCAATGCGCGAAACGAAACACATATTACTGATTGGACTATGTTATCCCCGCAGAGCTGTGGTTTTTCCTCCATCCGGTATTGCCTAACAAATGCACATTATTTTATAAATGCACTACAAATCATTTAGCACCTTTGATATTTCCACTTGATCGGTAAATACTTGTTCTGTTACTTGATAGTGAGTCACGCTCGTCTGAAAAGGTCTTCTGTAACGGTACGGACCTTTGTGAATCATTAACGCACGATGTATCATTTACCTCGACATTCACTCTTTCAAGAGTATGGTATCTGCATGCTTTGTTTATTGAAAGAGCTCGTTGACACATCAGCTAGCGCGTTCGGGAAGTGATCGTGCACCGTTCATATTGAGACGGTCATCAATTCATTTGGCTTAATCATTATGTTGTGTTTCATTATGATCATGACAATAATTTACCTCGACATTTACTCTTTCAAGAGTATACTATAGTAGTAGTATAGTATACTCTTTCAAGAGTATATGGTATCTGCATGCTTTTGTTTATTGAAAGGGCTCGTTGACACATCGGCTAGCACGGTCGGGAAGCGATTGTGCACCGTTCATATTGTGACGGTCATCAATTTATTTGGATAAATCACCATGTAGTATTTTACGATGACCATATTGACCATGACGATAATTTACCTCGACATTCACCCTTTCAAGAGTAGGTATAGTACCTGGATGCGTTGTTTATTGAAAGACCTCGTTGACGCATTGGCTAGCGCGTTCGGGAAGCGATCGTGCTCCTTTCATATTAAAACGGTCATAAACACAATTGGCGTAAGTCGTCATGTTGTATGATGTCGAAGATGAGAAATGGACCTGATATAGGACGCCAAATCAATTGATGGTCATAAACTCAATTGGCGTAAGGGACAAAGCATAGGTTTGTAGGACGACTGAGAAACAAAAATAACAAAATGGTATGAGGAAGGATAGCCAAAACCTAGATAAACAAAAAGATAAAAGATTTAAGCAATTATAATTGTGGCATTGTGCAATAAAAGAAAATCATCAAGCATCGCACGATTTTTATAAATCGCTTTTTCGTATAATATGTAAAATAAATATGTACATATGTTTTATTTCAATGTAAGTAAGTAAATAATATTTATGAAATAAAAATCTTTGTTAATCGTAAAAAAATTTCGCAGACATTTATTGAATGCAAAATTAATTCTGAATGGCTACTCAGAAAAAAGCAGATCGTAGCTGTATGGTTAGAAAAACACGCATGGACCGGCATAATATCGTTGGAACGGTGGCAGTAAAAAGGGTATCGTACACTAAATCAATATCTCTTGAAGATAAGAACAAAACAAGTGAGCAACGCTGACGTCTAAATAAGGCAGTGCACTGGGTGAGTACGCAGTCCTCACTTACAAAAAGTTAACGAATACTGGCCAGCTTCTCAAAGGAGTTCCGTAGAATAATCGAAGGTTCGAATTTCGAAGTGAACGATGATTTTAAACAAACAAATTCATTGATGCTCTATTGTCTTACCGCATTGAAAAAGTGTGATATTAAAAAAAAAATACAAACTACACAGAGCGTAGATTCGTCACCACAAAATTTAAAGATACCGACCACCCAACCGATTTTTTTATAGTCATCAGCTTAAAACCTGGGCGGACCTTCCCACATGGTTACTAGCACATGGAGAGCTTGTGCCAAAGCACCCCACGAAGGTGATGATGCATGCCGATGTGTTTTAATGACAGCCATTTTATGACAACCAGTTGTTGTGTGTGGATCAATGGCTTAACGTACCTTCCGATGCAAGGCGGAGCTGATTTAGAATATGTAAGCTAGAAGCCTTCTTTTAAAAAACAAGTAAAAAAAGTTCTTTAGTATAGAATAGGCATAAAAGCTATTTACTGGATATAACAATACTTCCTCTTTCGTGATGTTTATAAATATTAAAACTTGTAGTTCTTCCATCAACACCGAAGAACCCCAACCGCTATGGCACATCTTCATACCGGTTACAGTGGCATGGGCCGACGCCATTCGTGGCGAGAACCAGCACTAATAAACTGTATCAACAATCAATATTAATTATCGTAATGTATGCCCACCAAATGCGGGTTCCGCGTGGCTCGTCCGCACTACGAAGGGGCCACCATAGCATAAATTCATCGCCATACTCTGTACGCCAAGCAGAGTAAAGTTTGTTTTTAATTGCGTGCCCGACAGGGTCCATAATTTTGTGGTTCGTTCCGTATTAGTTCCACGAAAACTCGTGCCACGAATAAAGGTTTCCTTACTCATCCCATTTCTATTTCTTAGTCAACAATATTTTTATTTCCTTTACCTTATTCATCCCTTAAGTACTCCTTACTCAACCCACATCAAAATTATAAGGAAAAACCCTAGTTGTGGGTACGGTCTGACCAAAAAACCGCCTCTGTGGTCTAGTGGTTAAGACCACCGGTTTAGACCCAGAGGTCCCGGGTTCGATTCCCAGCGGGGGTACATCTTTGTGTACTTACTCGGTTTGGTTGGTGGTAGGACTTGTTTGTCCGCCTGGCTAGCTACCACCATCTTATCTAAATATGTCGCCATAATAACAATGTTTGTAGAATTGTTGTGTTCCGGCAGCTAGAGATAAGATAGCCAGTGCCTCACTAGTTGAGGATCCCGGGTGAAGTGCGCTTCCACCAAATGGCCTTATCATCACTTAACATCAGGTGAGATCAAGGCACTGTGCTTACCCGTAAATATAAAAAAAAAAAAAAAAAAAACTATACTGCCTTACAAATAAACAAAGAATAAGGTCCGAACAGTTATTCCGTGTTTTGTTTCTTTTACTCTAACTTGAAATGACGTTTAAATGACAGGAACAAAACACGGAATAACTATTCGGACCATATTCTTTGTTTATTTGTAAGGGGCATAGTGTCTGTCACTATTTTGTATTTAAGACATACATTTTACGGTTTTTAAAAGAGATCATGTATATTATATAGGTATTCAGTTTCGTCTTTTATTTTGTTACCATCGTTATGTACATTATGTAAGTAAATAGCCTATGGCTGTCCCTCAAAGGCCATCATTGAACTCGAGTCATCACTACTAATCACCATACTTGCCAAAAGCGGGTTAGTGGTGGTCACAAACCCGGGCTACGCATCGAAAATACACGGGACCTTAGGTTATCGGGCCGAGCGTTCTGCTACTCAGCCACCGAGGCATTTGAATCATCATCAGCTCATTTAATGCCCCCACTGCTGGGGCGCGAGCCTTCCCTATGGATGGATAGGGAGAGCGGGCCATAAACCAGCACGCGGGCCCAGTGCGGATTGGTGATTGTTAACGACTGCTAATGCAGCCGGGACCAACGGCTTTACGTGCCTTCCGAAGCACGGAGGAGCTCGAGATGATACATTTTTGGTCACCCATCCGATGACCGGCCTTTGCGAAAGTTGCTTAACTTCAGCACTCGCAGACCGGGCGCGTTAACCACTGCGCCATCGAGCTCCTGAATTTGAATGTTTTGTAATAATATAATGAGATTTTTGCAATAATAAATGAGTTGATGCAGCGTCAGTATTGTTGCGGTTGTGAAAACGAGACGCGTGTAGCGGCGTCTATAGAGCGAGCGTCAACTACAATTTTTTTTTTGTTTTGAGAGAGTTTGCTGATTGCCTCAGACGGCATTTTCAGCTTTACCGGGCTTTTTTGGGGGCGGCGAGGAATGTAAAGGGTCCCTCAAGCCGTGTGAAACGAATCACCTTCGGAGCGTCCCCGTGCCCTACTAGATTCTCCGAAGGGTTCGGATCGGATCGGGGAGCGGAACCACCCGAGGGCGGGCGCCTCTAAAGGCTCGGACCTCGGCTCGGGTAGACCGGGCCGTGGAGGAGGAGAGAAGCGCCCAGGTACATGTCTGTACCTGGTATAGAGCGCGTGTGAACCGGTTCTTCGTACCCTTGTTCTACGAGTACGGTGTCTTGGACCTAAGCTAGTGTACATGTTTAGTGTCATGTGTATATGGTCAACTACAAATAACACTAGTATATTGTACTGCTTCGAGAGGTCGTGGTAAGACCCCAGCTCGCAGTCGCTCACTTGGGTATTCAAACGATTTCCCGCATTTATCACAATTGCAAATGGCCACTGCTGGTTTATCAATTTACTTTACATGTTGAATAATAAGTAAATGTTCGACATTCAAATGTCCTGTAACTCTATCACGATGGGCAAGACGCTTATTTTAAACTTTATTGTACTCGTAAGGCATGTGCGTTTTAACCATAAAGCTGTGTCATTAATTAATTTTGAAATAGGATTTCACTCTTTTTGCTGTTTTTCCCAATCTATATATTAATACGTGAAGCAAAAACTTTGTACTCCTTTTTACGTATATTTGCGCGGACGGAGGAGTATGAAATTTCGCACACTTATAGTTTATATAGAGAAGGATTGTATTTTTTTTTAATTATGCATAAAAATACATTAATTCAATAAAACAACGATTACACACACTACCATGTATTTGACATACACGCATTTATATATTCTTTTCAAAAATTTCAAAAATAGAAGAGGAGCGGCCGAAATCCGTCAATGCCAATCCAAACTCACATTCTATCTTTTTTAATTTTTCATTGCTCAGGATACAATCCGTGCAGCCTTAATAAAATTACGGTCGAATTTCGAACACGGGCGACCACTAGTATGTGTATAAAACTTATTAGAGTGAAGTATTCACTATGCACCGATCGTGGTGAAGTTAGTTGCACGTATGCACCACTGGACTTTGAACGCCTTTTGTTGTATTAATTATATAAAATAAATAACCTAAATACAGTCTACTACAAATTATGTAGGGTTTTACTATCAAGCACCAGCGAGCCCTACATAATAAGGTTTTAACTTCAATTTCATTGACAATGTCATAAAAATTCTTTTCATAGTTCAATATAACTGGCACTGGCAAGTAAAAGTTGCAGTTTCTCCCAAGGAAATATAATTAAACAAGACTTCTTTAGCTGGCTTCTAGTTATCATAATGTTATGGTATTATATGGTAATGTATGAGGTAGCCCGCTAATTATACCTACGGCGCGGGACGGGTTAATTAACAATTATGTACTTATATGAAATACAACAGTCTTTTTTAGATAATATTAGATCGATAGATAGATAGATAATACTTATATTGCAACACTATGAAATATAAACATGAACACAAATATTACACACACAAATATAACTTACAAAGTTACAATTTGGCGGTCTTTTCGCTTTGGAGCGATTTCTTCCAGACAACCAATATTAGATTCATATATAAAACAGCTTGTGCTTTAAATTAAAACAGAAACGTATTTTTATTGTTACATCAAATTACCATGGACCCCGAACGGTGCAACTCGGTTGAAACGTCTGTTGGCTAAAAGGTATGTCTTGATATGATACCTATATAATGGTAGTTTCCGTTAATCACAGTTATATCAAACCTTATCATTTTTCAACGATTAAAAGTAAATTAAGTAATCATCTTCATTTATTACGTAAAAAAATACAAATTTAACTTGCGGCTATGTTCATAAACATACATTAAAACGTTTTTATGCATTAAATCTGTACTTTTGACCTTCAATAGTAAATATACGTTTTATCCCTACTAAAATACGTTTAAATTGGGTGGTACCTACTTATATCAGCTTGAAAGCTTTTGTTATATGACAAAAGTTACCGCCACCGCCGCCACCAGCCCGCGGCAAATTTATAAACTTAATCGAGTATTAACTAATCGGATTGCATGATAGTTGACTCACCACGAACCAATAAATCAAGAGATTTTCTGTATCTCCTAAAGAAATAAATGAGTTAAGTTTTTTTAAAAAAGTCCTTGTTAGTGCCAGCGCGGCAGCGCGGCCTGTCGGTGACTAAGTACGACTACGTAAAATTCGTAAGATATAATGAATACTAGTGGTCGCCCAGTGGTCGACATCTCATCGGCGGACTACCGCGCGCTCGGGTGCCCTCAACTTTGCCCTGGACTACAAGTCGCTCAATTGACACATCATCACGGCGCCGTACAGTTTATACGATAGACTAAAGGCTTCCATAAAAAAGTACTTAAGGTTACAAAGTATAAAAGTACTTTAAATGTTTATACCTCTCTATGGATAAATATAGGACTCATCTTAAGCACTAAGTGGGTGTTTGTTTTTTTAACATCGTGTTCGGCCGAGGCAGACTGGCGGGCGTTTTGCCAGGAACAGGTTCCGTGGGCCATCAGACGATGTTACAAAATAAGGAGACTGCAGAAGGTTAAGCTTCATACAAACGTGCTCGAACAACGCACGCATGGACAGCACCCCCACAATCCGGTCAACCCGAGCCGATGTCCCTAGCCCTAAGAGCTCCTCGGGTTGTTCTACGGATAGTAAACAAAACACAAGGCATTCAGATGGTTCGTTTTACACGGCTTGCGGAAACTTTTAAGTTTCTTGCCACCCCAAAAGTCTGGGGACGCTGTAAATGCCCTATGAGGCAATCAGCAAACTCTTTCCAAAACATAGACAACCTCTCACGGACACGGAATATCGCAACAGCTGCGCTCGGACAATACTCAATGCTCAATATTTTTATTGCACGTCATAATGTTACAAAGTTGTTATGAAATTATAACTATTGTACGTATATAGGTACAGGTTCATTATGGACCCTGTCGGGCACAGCAATTTGAAGAGGGAAGACCTTTTCCAATTAATTTTAAAGTAAATTAGCTTATATTCTTATATTTTTATTTATTATATTATATGTTTAAGATGTTTTTATTTTTATAAATGTTTGTCTTCTAAATATTCTGATATATTATAATAGCACTTTCTTATAAGTAACTCTTTTAACTTGTTTATAAAATGTTTATCATTGCTAATGTTTTTTATTGAATCGGGTAACTTATTGAAAATTTTTATGGACATGACTAGCAGATCTAAGATAACTAGGTCGGGTCTGATCTAAATTCCGCGTCCATGAGAGGGTCTGTGTGTGCGTAAATTTTTTTTTTTTATTCAAATAAACTTTAGAAAAGTGCTTTTGAATCGTCCAAACATTTTTTTTACGTACTACCCATTCAGGACGTCTATTTTTTAGCGGTGGAGAAGAATGGGCGCGAGAATCTCCACACCTTACCTTCTGGGGTCTCCTTATTTTGTGACGATGTTTACGAACTAAGGTATACCTGTTTTGAGTCGAACCACTATAGGTGTAAGCAGTGTGAAAAATTGCTTACAAACACGAAAATTATGCGTTTTCAAAGGTTGATCCAAAGAAGATTTTTTACAAAGTAGATTAATTAGCTGTCTTTTGAGAGATTTTTTATTAAATTATACAATCTCGTAAACATTGTACTTGTTAAAGTTACTTTTTTACAGCAAAGAAATAATTTTTTCTGTCTAAAAATAAAGAAAAGAAAAGTTGTCAAGTTGTTGTATGAAGATTTATTTATTTAGTTGGCTTCAGTAACGATTTATTATTAATGAGTGTGGAATAAGTACAAACATTTTTGCACTTTTGATTTTTTTTTATAAAAGAATTTTCAAGGTAATCTTTACGCATAGCTGGGACGGGGGAGTGCCTTTTTTACCTACTGTTTAATTATTGAACTATGCCAACCATCTTTTGCACGTAAGACCGACCGACGTTGAGAGTTGAATTATAATTTCGACTTTTTCCATTGAAATGTTTAGAAGACTTCGGACGTTAACAAGGAATCAATTAGAATTCATCAATCATTTACTTACATCGGTTTCAATGCGAGAAACGAAGATAAGAAAATTTAACGATTTAAAATTTGAATGGGATAATTAATGTATTAGTTAATCACTTATTACTTACTTGGATTTTTTGAGTATAGTGAAACAAATATGAAAAATCTGTAAAAGTTCCGCAATCGGAATAGCAAGGTAGCTATTGGAACGCGATGGCTACACAGACAGCAATGAAAGTTGATTGAGCACTATAGTACTTTTTCAAAGCAAATCTACAATGTTGCAAGCGCTTGTTAGATATCAAAAGACTCGTTTCTTTGTCACACTGCTAAAATATGTAATAGTCTACCAGCACACGTTTTCCCTGCTTCCTATGATATGGGGTCCTTCAAACGAGCCAAGAAGAGGCACCTTGTGGGCCGGCAGAGTGAGGGTGATTGACGCTGTGTTGTTTCAAGCTGCAGCCGTTGTCTTCGCGCCTGGACTTTATTTTTCACTTAACATCAGGTTAACATCAAAAAAAGCGCAAACTACTGGCATGGTAATTATAATTTTAGCGAAGATAAAGGGTTAGGTTGAGTTAGATATATCATTCATCATCATCATCAATCATCATACAGGAAGGATGTATTGTTTATTTATATGTATTACTTGTAAGAAAAATTACTTTGACACTGGCTAAATGTGCTAATCGTTCGAAGCCACCAAATAAAGGAAAAAAAATATTATCGAATTTCGTTGCTGGTCGTACCCGGATGTGTGTCGTCCTTCATTTTTCGGACTTCAAGCTGTTGGTCGCTGCTATCAGAAGATTTCGACTATTAAAACAAGACATGAGCGGCTTGTAATACCATAGCACCAAGTTAATCTTGCGATTGATCACTCGATAAGAATGAGTCGGGTAATTTAGTCCTTTGATGTAACAATGCGTTTAGCTCATGATCTCTAAGCCTCTGGCATTATATATATTGGGTCCTTACCTATGAAATTGACGTTTTTTTCTCACTTATTTATAGGTGTATTACTTCTAAAAGTCAATACCGGTTGTTAATATTATATCCTCTAAATGTCACTACACATTTACAGAATACACTAAACATGCACACTAGCTTAGGTCCATGACACTGTACTCGTAGAACAAGGGTACGATGAACCGGTTCACACGTGCTCTATGCCAGGTACAGACATGTGTCTGGGAGCTTCTCTCCTCCTCCACAGCCCGGTCTACCCGAGCCGAGGTCCGAGCTTTTAGAGGCGCCCTCGGGTGGTTCCGCTCCCTGATCCGATCCGAACCCTTCGGAGAATCTAGTAGGGCACGGGGACGCGCACTAGTGCGCGATGCCGTTCCTTCTAGAAAATCTCCGAAGGTGATTCGTTTCACGCGGCTTGAAGAACCCTTTAAGTTTCTCGCCGCCCCCAAATAAGCCCGGTGAAACTGAAAATGCCGTCTGAGGCAATCAGCAACCTCTCTCCAATAAAACACGCATGCACATCGGATTACTACCACAGTACCTACTACAAACTGTCAAATTATCTCAACATACTTTGAACTTTACGTAAATGAAATATGGTTGAACATTTATTGAAGAAATTTGACAGTTTTGGATAGGTTGATCTGCTGGCGTCTGTACCTCTTGTACTTAAAATATACTTATCGATCTGACGGCGTTAGATAATATAATGCGCTTGCCCAGATAACCTTATGCATGCGCGTGGCAGACTTAGTGGGCGAATATTATATAACTATAGCTATGTCAAATGGATGTGTCATCATATCATTATTATTTTCAGTTTCTACGTAAGGGGCAATACCATCTCCCGTGTCCTAAGTCTGACTATGACTGTGTGTTACTATGTCATTATGTAGTATGTTGGCCAAACTAAGCGATAGTTTTTTGAAACCTCCAATATTATCTACTGCAAATAACGCTTCACTAACTAATACTGATTGCTTCTTTGAAAAATATATTTACTGTTAGTGTCAGTATACATACAGTGCTTACTCATTATGTAATTATTTTCATATTATATTAGGAGATGACATAGTAGATCTTTGGTGCAAATTGCTAAATGTGGATTTTTTTATTAGCATCTGATTGTTTACAGTTTCATATGTGAGTAATATTGACTTTAAATTTACCTAATATGTTTTTTTTAATCTTCTGAGACACAGACAGATAATTCTTGTCAGGCGCTATGGGTATCTTAACTATATAAAGTTGAATTTCGTCTTTTGTGACATACCCACTATATGTCACAAAAGACATCTTTAGATTTTTTAAATAATCTTTCCCATACTTCTTAATCGTCCAATTCAGTTGGTAGGCAACATTGTGTGTAAAATATCTAGTTACCGTATATATTTCGAAATGTCCATCTATAACATTTACATTACTAGTGGCATTTACGCAAGCTTTAAAGTTTTGTAGGGCAACGTCTTTTATTTCTCTTTTAATATTCAGTAGTAGCGATAACTTGGACCCCATTTAGTGCAGCACTAAACTCGATATGATGACCAATATCTTGGTAGCTCGTTGAAGAGCTGTCACCCGATTTTTCGGTCTTTGTTTCATGTTCCATCCCAGGCAAGTCATCTTTTTAAAGTGCTGTTTTCTGCTAAGAATTAAATTAACTTTACTCACTGCTGGGCAGGTCAGCTCATAATATGAATATTTTGAAACACTGGTTTTCCTAATATGGAACTCATAGAAAACAATAATCTGGCAGTCTATAGTGAGGTGCATTAACGCATAATGATTTTTTGTTAGTTCAAAAGTTCAAAATAGATTTATTGGCAGTTGCCTACGCATGGTTTGTACGCATTTTTTACGCATTTTTTTGTAAAAAGTAATAGTTGTTCCTCTTTATGTCATCTAGTTCCTTTGTTAGTTAATTTCAAGAAAAACTAAAACGTGATCACTAAACTTATTAAATTTATTCTATCGTTAAGTGCCCTCATTTATCTATGTCTCTTAACAAAATAAAATAACCTTATCATAGATACTCTGCGATAATTAAATTGGTATTCTCATCTTCATAGTAAAAAAAACTATATAAAAGATCACTAGTACTAAAACCATTATTTATCGTGACCCGGACGTTTGATTATTCATTAGATTTGTATCCACCAGTAACATTACGCTCATAAAGTACCATTTGTATGCGTAAAAAACAAGGAAGTACTCGTAGCAAAAATTATCTTTTAGCTTCAAGGATTCGCGGTTTTTACGGCATCATACGAAATGTAACGTTTTGCCAACAATAAGAATTGTGGTAATATCAAGATTAGCGAATATAACGAATTAGACCATGTAACAAAAACATCAGTATGTGTAAGAAAACGTAAAAAAATATAAAAAAATCTGAATGGGTTTGTTGAGTTAAAAGTACCATTATTTAAATAGCTTCCGCCTACGTGTTCGCCTGCGTGAAATTCTGTTGGTCACAAAGCACCGGCACTGGAGGCGCGGTAGTGTATATATTCTTTGCTGGAGGTAAGAAGAGGTAAGAGAAAAGTATCATCATCATCACCAGCTCATCAACGTCCCCACTGCTGGGGCACGAGCCTTCCCTATGAAAAACGAAACGAAAGAAATCTACATTCAATCAAAAACAATCCAATCAAAATCAATCAATAACACGCAACTATTCTACTATTTTTGGTGTCTAACTACTATTATTTTAAAAATATATTCATCATCAGCTCATTTTATGTCCCCACTGCTGGGGCACGAGCCTTCCCTATGGATAGAAATGGAGAACGGGCCATAAACCACCACGCGAGCCCAGTGCGGATTGGTGGTTGTTATCGACTGCTAATGTAGGCGGGACCAGCGGCTTTACGTGCCTTCCGAAGCACGGAGGAGCTCGAGATGATACATTTTTTGGTCACCCATCCGATAACCGGCCTTTGCGAAAGTTGCTGTACTTCAGCAATTGCAGACCGAGCGCGATACCCACTGCGCCATCAAGCTCCTCGAAAAAAAGTATCCTATGTGTTAATCTAGACTACGTATAGCTGTGTATCAATTTTGGTTTTATTACGTTGAACCGTTTCGACGTGATTGAAGAACAAACAAACATTCGCACTTTCAGATTCATAATAATAATTTTAGTAGCATATATGACGGCAAATGAGTTTTGGTTTTAGAGTTGATAGCAGTGCTTAATTTTTATTTGTGTATACACATAGCAACAGTACTTATGGATTGGAAAATTGAAATCTAAACCACTTACCTACTATTAAAATTTTAACGCAAATTTTGTTGCGAAACAAATTACAAAAACACAAATGTTGAAAAAATTTAATAATTTCGGCGGGCTGGTTAGAACCACGATAGCTCAATTGGGAGAGCACCTGACCGGTATGTCAGAAGGGTGCAGGTTCAAATCCTGCTCGTGGAAACTTTTCAACATTTGTGTTTTTGTAAACTACTATTGTTAAACAATTGTATTAAATCAAATTCAAAGTCAAAGTCAAATATTTTTTTATTCAAATACATTTTAGAAAAGTGCTTTTGAATCGTCCAAACAATTTTTACCTACCTACTACCCATTCAGGACGTCTATTTTTTAGCTGTGGAGAAGAATGGGCGCAAGAAACTCCACAGCTTTAATATAAGTAACGACATTTACAAAATTATTTGCCGTTACCAAGTTATACAAGTTTAAAATTACTTAACAATATTTTAAATTAAAAATACCTGTTGGAGTGATTGGAGCATTTTAAACTTATTCTGTTTTGTCTTCAATGTAATCAGACACTCTATCATCATCATCATCTCAGCCAAAAGACGTCCACTGCTGGACAAAGGTCTCCCCCAAGGATCTCCACAACGACCGGTTTTGTGCAGCTCGCATCCAGCGGCTTCCCGCGACCTTCACCAGATCGTCGGTCCACCTTGTTGGAAGCCTGCCCACACTGCGCTTTCCGGTACGCGGTCGCCACTCGAGGACTGTTCCGCCCCAGCGGCCATCAGTCCTGCGAGCAATGTGCCCTGCCCACTGCCACTTGAGCTTAGCAACTCTTCGAGCTATGTCGATTACCTTTACACTAAGATACTTTATAATAAGCTTTTTACAAAGCTTTTCTTTAATCATCATCAGCTCATTTTATGTCACCACTGCTGGAGCACGAGCCTTCCCTATAGATAGATAGGGAGAACAGGCCATAATGGTTGGTCCACGCGGGCCCAGTGCGGATTGGTGATTGTTAACGACTGCTAATGCAGCTGGGACCAACGGATTAACGTGCCTTCTGAAGCACGGAGGAGCTCGAGATGATAAAGTTTTGGTCACCCATCCGATGACCGGCCTTTGCGAAAGTTGCTTAACCTCAACACTCGCAGACTGGGCGCGTTAACCACTGCGCCATCGAGCTCCTCACCTTTCTTTAATAGTGATTTTAAATTTATTAATACTTATCAAGTTTTTGAATTAATAATCCTAGTTGTTACGTTTACATTCCTTTTGAAGCTAATTGATTAATTTAAGTATCACCATTGAAGAACGAACGTAACCAATTATATAAAAAGGTTAATAGTAACAATTTCGCGTGCTTCTCTCCAATTATCAAAGGAGTATGCCATCAAAAACTCTTCCATAAATTTTATACGGTCATAAAATAATAAAATTACGAGTACTGAAAGTTTGCAATTATTAGTGTCTACTTTAATTTGTTAGCAATTTGGATCACTAGACATTAATAGTGGAGTTGTCAAACATATCGTGTAGATAAAAATATAGGTTACGGTGCCTCCGCCGTACTTGGGTCGATATAATTAGGATAGATCACGCCATTCTGTAGCTCGTACCTAGTCTGGATTTAAACGTTCCCACCGTCGCACTAAGGGATGCTTGTATGGAGGTACATGTCCATAAATACAAAATGCAAAATTCATCTACCTACTATGTAAGTAACATGTCTCGATTGCCTGATTGTCTTACATGAAACTACCCTCATTTTTTATAGAGCAATTCACTATTTCGTGAGATATTGAGACGAAAAGTGGTCCTATATTCAAAATTATATAGCATATTTTGTATTCGTAAATTTTAACGAACTTTGTGATCATTTCTTTGTTACTTTTTGTAAGTGAACATATAACGTTTTAATAAGGAGACTGTAGCTACAGGTAAGTAGAATTTATATTCACTAATTAGAAGAATAAATATTAGTTAATAATAATTAAAATACACGAACTACTTTTAAATGAGAAAGTATTTATTTTTTATTTTTCTTGATATTCAAAAAGGTTTATATCAAATGTTGGGCAAAGTTGATCTTTTGTTTTGGTACACGAATGTAGCCATATTCTTTGTTATTCAGAACATGTAGTTAAAAGTTGCCCCATGTTGCCCCAGAAAGATAAAATCTTTTTTTAAGGAGATGCATTATAACGAATAATTATAATTATGGTCAATTTATGGACTTAAGACATACTTTCATGATTTATTTTTACTTATAACAATATATCAATAAATCAAAATAAATAAATAGGTACTACAAAATATACTTATTAACATTATACTTAGATATTTCTATTTTTTTTTGTCATTTATAACAATAAAAAGTGAATAAATGATAAATAATAAAGCTAAAACATATTTTTGTTTACAATACTACCTTTTAGACTTTAAGAACCAAAATATTTTTTGGTAACTTTTCATAAAAAAATCCCATAGTGCGTCGCGTCGATGAGTGGCCCTAAACGTGCTTATCAGAATTTCGGAGTAGGTAACGCTTAAACAACATTACAAACAAAAGAGGTTGAACCAGTAAATTTTCTAGTCCCTAAATCAGAACCAGCAATTTTTAAATCTTAGTATAGTTATCAGTAATCTCAAACTTGTGCTTACGCTGAGTATTTTATGTGTGTTTTAATAACTCAACTCTATCTCTCAAAAAATAATTTATCCAATCTAATTGTTTTAGAGTTGTTTCTTCTCGCTTGGTGGTAAGTCCGCCATATTAGTACCCGTGCTGACCGAAAACCAGCCATGTTGCATTAAGCTGAGCCGGTAGCCTTTGGCATACATATTGTTACCGAATAGTGAAATACTATATTGTACTAAATGTAAAAAATGTAACAAAGGTGTGCCAATAAATTATTATTTCATTTCGTTTCATTAGCATAAATAGTATAGATATATATAGTATAGCATTGTATAGATTTTCCAAAAAATAGCCAGTCAGTGAGCCTCTTGAGTGAGTGCTTAATGATTCTGAGGAATGTGTAATTGTTTCTACCTTCAGCGTTATCGTCTCTTACCAAAAGGTTCTATGAAGGCCAAGCGCTTCCTATTGTGGAATAAAAACACGAAACCGTCATCAGTGCCCTTAATGTGGAACTCCATACAATAACTGTCTCCTTCTTCCACTCATCTGTTTAGTGCCCTTTGAATGCAAATTCATTTAGAAGCGTCGAAATTTTGCAATGACAATCAAGGGTCGACCGAGTGACGAATTTAGAATACTGAATTAATCGATGTAGGTTCTCCATTGTATTTTAGAGTTCAAGACCTTGTAATTGTGTTTTGTTTCAAACATGCAAATAAACAAGTGGTCGGCAATCATGTTGTCACTAACATGCAATTATGCCTATTGTCTTCTGTAATTTGATGCGCAACTTTTAATCGATTCATCAACTTCGACTAAGAAACTAGGAGCCGAGATACTGACAATGAGCATACACGATATAGTTTTTATCCAAAAAAGACGATGTTAAAACGTTACTGCTGCCAGACGTTCGAATTTATCATATACTAGCTGACCTGGCGGACTTCGTACCGCATTTTTTTTTTATTTAGCCTATGTTACTCAGCGCTAATGTAGCATTCTAATGGTGAAAGAATTTTTTAAATCGGTCCAGTAGTTTTTGAGTTTATTCGTTACAAACATACATACATACAAAAATACAAAGGTTTCCTCTTTATAATATTAGTAGAGATCTAATCTCCTGGGTTTATTCATTTTCGTTATTTTTACAGGCGTGTACACTATGAGGGGAATAATGGGTGCACTTGCTCCAGATTCAAGACCTTTTTAGTAAATAGGTATTATTAACCATGCTACGCGAATTACACAAACAATTGTGTTAAAATAGCAATGCACATTGCACAATAACAAAATTTCAGCATGTACTATATAGCACCTGTTTTGTCTTAAAGCTGAATTATTCCAGACATCCCAGCGCTTCCAGGAAAACTCTCAGCGACTTGATGTTGGTAACGGCTTCATGGAGGGAAGCTATCTGGAGAGCTTCTATTTATTTCTTATGCCTCGATGCATCGTCTGCACAGGAGGAACGTGGATGAAGAGTTTAGCAGCGGTGGTATTCTTAAACCGTTTCTACTTAGAAAAATACCTGCAACGCATCTGCGATTCCTCTGATGTTGCGGGTATCCATAGGCGTCAGTGATTACTTTCTATCAAGTGTCCTACGTTCTAAAAAAGGAACCTGTTGATGAAACCTCTATTGTGTCTTCCATTGCTATATAGAGATTTGCATTAAGGCGAAGGGTAAAGCACACTAGCGCCACCAATTGATAATTTGATAATTACTAACGGACCGGATCTTTTTTTAAACATTGCGTACCGTCCGGCAACAGGAACGCATCCATAGTATTTATTTAATAATTGTGCACTACTTTTAGTTGTGTGGTTTATTCACAAACAATGGCCACTGTTGGTGTTAGCGAATGAATACAAAAACAAACCTAAAAGTAGTGCACAATTATTAAATAATAGATGTTTGTCTAGTGTCGGAAGGTCCGCAATGTTTGAAAAAAAAATCCAGTTTAGCAGTTATCAAATTAAATCCATTAGCGGCGCTAGTGTGCCTTACCCTTTGCCTAAATATTTTTTGACTAAGATTATAATGTATTATAATGTATGTAAATGTTCTATCTTAAAACAACTTGATAATCAGGTAAGTATGTTGTGTGAACACATAATAACATTGCATTGTGCAATTCAAACAAAAAACTTCGGTTCCTAAAGATTCCGAGTATCGCCTTCCAAATCATTAGTATCTCACATGTCTAACCATTTAGAGTGTTAAAATGGCTCGTTGAATATGTATGTTGCGATAAATATCTGCTTAGCCATATCATAATATACTATAAATATGTTAATTCTCTGCGGTGTAACGCGTAGTACCAGTCTCATAATAAGCATCCGTGGTATTACGCACATTGTTTACTGTATGAATCGCGGATTTTTTTATAGCGAGACATTTCAATCGATTACGAATAAGGCTTAAATGGGTGGTGCGGTATGCCACCTGTCACGTACAATAAAGATAACGAACTAAAAGGCCACATCTTCGGTATGCGACGCGTTTCTGGAGCTATTGAATCGGAGACAAAGGACTATAATAGTTTCGTATTAATTCCGATTCTTTGACGCTTCCCGCATCGTGGCGGCCTTTTGTGCGACTTATTTTGTTCCCTAGCACTTGAGTAAGAACACAAAACGCTTCTGCTAAATGAATTTTCATGTGCACTGCGCTGTCTCTTGTTCCAATTTTCATTTCACATAGTTTTGTAGACTTTTCTATCACAATTTGCTTCGTACACAATACGACAAAATGTAGTAACACACTACTTAACTATGCCGTTGTATTTCTAAATTTATGAAGAAAACAATTGCACTTTATCCTTAATTCGGTAAGTAAATATCTCATTTTGAAATATGCATAATCAACTAAATCAGTTTGCAACTTAAATGTATTACGAACGGGTAATGAATGCAACGATTCGGAACTGCCCAAGTTTGGTTAAGTTTTGAGTTTTGATTACTCACCGTCATAGATTGTTAAAACATTGCAAATCACTCAGACCGTTTTATGGGAAACCAAGAGTCGTGCAAATTGTTTTGTACTAGAAAAGGAGTGAATGTTAGAGTAGGTACCTACTTAATTCGAAAAGGATTTAAAGTTCACGTTCACTATTTAGAAGGCAGGCACAGTAGCAGTAATAACAGCAATAACGCAGGAGAGGGTTACCTTTGAAGTATTATAGGTATTCTAGCGTTTAAGGTGACCTAGGGTCACTACCTCCAGTTAAATAAGTACGTTTACATGTACAAGACAGTCTAGCTAATATAAAAACAAATAAGCTATTTTGTTATCCCTACTTTGACACTCGTCAATAGAACATGAAACTATGATCGAAGAAGTCTACTACCAACCGGAGATTATAACAGTCAGGACGTTGTCAATATAATCTTATTGAATGTCTTTTTTTGGCATTGTTAATAGCAATGTATTACGACGTAGTACAATGGAATAAGAGTCAATACTCGAGTGTATGAGGAGTTCAATGGCGCAGTGGTTATCGCGCCCGGTCTGCGTGTGCTGAGGTTAAGCAACTCTCGAAAAAGGCCGATCATCGGATGGGTGACTAAAAATTTATCATCTCGAGCTCCTCCTTGCTTCGGAAGGCACGTAAAGCCATTGGTCCCAGCCGCATTAGCAGTCGTTAACAACCACTAATCCGCACTGGGCCCGCGTGGTGGTTTATAGCCCGTTTTCCCTATCCTTCCATAGAGAAGTCTCGTGCCCCATCAGTGGGGACATAAAATGAGCTGGTGATGCACTCGAGTGTATATGTTAATGCTCGTGACTGTACGCAACTGATGTGGGCCCAAGATCCGAACGCCCGGCGCCCGTGGTACCCATCGAAATTGCCACACCCTCACCCTCCTTCAAGGGTGAGCCGTAAGACAAACCCTATAGGCACGATTAGTCAAAACTGGCTTTATTCATACATGTTCATCATAGGTAGGTATTAGTGAAACGTGGTCGCTAATTATAATTTAAATAATCCCGCCGGCGGCGCCGCCCGCCCGCCACACAGCCAGCCGCTATTTCGGTTTGTTTTGGACCAACATCCGCCACCCCACACTCCGTTGGTGCACACAATGTATTAGCGCTCTATTCAACTCCCTTGCACAAAATAAGGAGACTGCAGAAGATAATCTTCATACAAACTCGCTCAAGCAACGCACGCATAGGCAACCTCTTCACGGAGGCGGAATATCGCAACAGCGACGCTCGGACTGTTCCGAGCTTTTACCCGAGATTCCGTGTCCGTGTGAAGGTTGGTAATGTGTCAGTAGGGTTGCCACTTTTTGTATGTGCAAATAAAGTACAATGCTTATTAAAAGGTAGAAAAAACCCTCAGGCCGTTAAGGAAACTGAAGTTTGAAAACTAGTTTTTTATACTTCTACGTAATTGGTTTCCTAAAAAGCTTTTTTTATACTTCTACGTAATTGGTTTCCCAAAAGTACTATGTTTAAGTTATTTCAGCCACCTATGAAACTAATAACCGGATTTCATTAAAAAAAATTATTAGCATTGATTATTGTATTTAATTGCTTTTTGTTTAATTAATTAAAACCGTAATTGTACCATATTTGTGTGGTTTATTAAAGATATTTGGATTTAACCAAAATGCTTAAAACACAAAAAACAAATCATATTCACTTAAAACAAAAAAAAACAATTCATTCACTTAAAACAAAAAAAAACTTCGGTTTCCTTAACGGCCGAAGGGGAAAAAGTACATTGTGTCAAAGTAAAGTACGATTATTTATTTCGCTTAAAAATACTTCTCATTGCTTTTAGCAACCATTAACAAATAATTATTACTGCTAAATAGCTGCACAGGAACTTTTTTGCGTGTTATATGTAAAAAGAATCCCAGAGAAATAAGTTAAGTGAAATAAAGTATTTTCGTATACGTTATTGTTCTCATAAAGTATAGAGTACAGTTACCCGAAACAATGTACAATCATCATCAGCTCATTTTATGTCCCCACTGCTGGAGCACGAGCCTTCTCTATAGATAGATAAGGAGAACAGGCCATAATGGTTGGTCCACGCGGGCCCAGTGCGGATTGGTGATTGTTAACGACTGCTAATGCGGCTGGGACCAACGGCTTTACGTGCCTTCCGAAGCAAGGAGGAGCTCGAGATGATAATTTTTTGGTCACCCATCTGATGACCGGCCTTTGCGAAAGTTGCTAAACCTCAGCACTCGCAGACCTGGCGCGTTAACCACTGCGCCATCGAGTTCCTCAAGCGAACGTGCAATACTTTATAATAAAGTACGGGTGGCTACCCTATGAGACAGGAACACATAGGTGTGCCTGCGTTGCTCAAGCGCGGTATGTATAAAGCTACCTTCTGCAATCTTCTTATTTTGTGTCCCTTGTTTGAACTCCTTGCACAGACTTCTTAAAGTGCCAACTTAACAACCAAGTTTTGAACTGAGACGATTCATCTTCATTTTTAGAAAAAAAAAGAAAACTTCTATTACTTCTGCACTTGGGCAAGATTAAATAATAGATTTAAGTGATAGCAGGACGACTATAAGACATTTTACTCCACTTTCACAGTAAAAGTTCTAAAGTAGCTTGCTTTTTCCCAGAAAATCCTATTACGGATACCACCCCGTTCGCCGTTCGGGCCATGATACCTTTGGCCTAAAAGTCTTTTCCCCACTCTCCCAGGAAGTTATAGTGAGGGACCTACCCACTAAACTTTGGAATACTGCCGTAGAAGTTTGTTTTGTTAACCCAGGGGAAAAATCTGCACACAGATTCCGTGGATCTGGGGCTGGCCTTCTCCTCTTTCAAGGAGGAAGACCGACCCAGTAAACGACCCCTGGGGTTTGCCTTTGGTCTTGCGGACCGCGAAGGCTATCGAAACGCGTGCCGTAGAAGGCAAAACCCCGGTTTTTGTTGAAACAGATGTCCGCAACAGGCAGGTATCAAGATATGTCAAGAGAATTTTTTTTTTACTACTTCTACTATGTCAAGAGAAGACTGAACCCTTCCTGTAACGTACTGTTTTAACTCAGATCATAGAAGGGATTCCCTTCTATGATCTGAGTGTTTTAAGTTGAACACAACCTACGAAAATACACTAACATTTTTAAAACTGGAGTTAGGTAATGCCATTCTATTCTCCAAGTGGGAACCTCCTTCCAAAGCATTCCACTTATTTTTCCTATGGTATAGCACAGTTTTGGATCTTCAATCTTTACCAGTTTCTGACTAGTTAACCATATGAGGTTATACTAGAGTAGATAGCAACGTGTGCATTAAATAATTTATGACTCCTGTAGGTACTAAAAGCCTTTATGATAAGCCGAGTCTAACTTAATAACTGCCTTCATTATTTTCGCAGACTAATAAATGTTCAAAATAATTTGTTTTCTACACTTTATCTTTCCATAAATTATCCCATCTAAGTGAACAGCCTCAGCTTAAACTGTACCTATAAACGCTACAATTTGATTTGCAAGCTGTTCGATAGTACTTCCATAGAAACTTGAGCAGTTTACGAAACAATAGTAGCAACTTAGTTGCTTTGATTTACAACGTCGTCGTCGGCGGAATAGGTAAGCTTTGCTTGCTCGGCACAATTTACAACGGGCCTTTGTGAATTTACCAAGTATGTATTGGCGTGTTTAATAGTTGACAACGAGTCCACACATACTGCGCTTGCGCAACGCACACACAGACAACTGGGTGCCTCGTGCGAGTTTCATTCGCCATTCGATCATGTTAGGGTTGCCAAACCTACTAAATAATATAGTATCCTACTATTTTTGGTGTCTAACTATTATTTTTACTATAGTTTTCTGTGATGAACACAAAGTGGAAAGATGAGCGCACTGCGTAACAGAGCCAGTATCGGTCTGATAAAAGCAGAGTGAATGGTGTTTTGTAACTTAAAATTAGATTGTAATAATAGTTACGAAGCGTTCCTTAAAAATAAAAGCCTATTAATAAAAGCTAAAAGCAGCAAAAAATAATTCATTTAAGAAATAAAATAAATATTTTTTAATATACTAAGCATATTTTTTTAATTAATCGATCTGCTATATATTTTTGGTTGGGTACTGAATTCAAGAATACTATATTTGGTCTAAAAAGAGTTGGCAACCCTAGATCACGTTAACGAAAACGAGAATTTGTTTGGCAAAACTTTTACTCTTCTCGTATGTCGCCATGAGGCGCTGTTTTAATGCCATATTAATTTTTGTTTTCGTAAACGTAATCGAATGAATACGGATAGTAAACAAAACTCACACTAGGCACCAACACAGTCCGACTGTTGCGAACTGTTGTGAGATTCCGTGAACGTGAGAGGTTGTCTATGTGTCGGTGCTCGAGCGCGGTATTTATAAAGCTTACCTTCTGCAGTCTCATTATTTTGTGACGAAGCCTTGAATTTTGTATCATCATCATCATCATCATCTCAGCGCCAAAAGACATCTGCTGCTGGACAAAGGCTTCCCCTAAGGATCTCCACAACGACCGGTTTTGTGCAGCCCGCATCCAGCGGCTTCCCGCGACCTTCACCGGATCGTCGGTCCTCCTTGTAGCTGCAGATAAACAAGCTACACAGCAGATAATTTAATATTAAACTAAAAAAATATTTTGTGGCAGATGTGTCTCAATACTTTGATCCATATACTTAATTTTGTGAACACCCATAACTAGGCTTAGTACCTAGGTATTTCCACTATTAATAAGCTAATTACGAGTACATACAATGGCGGAAAACGTTGTATTCGTTCAAGTTCAGGGTACCTACTTATTTTAGTTGGTATTGTTATTTACTAATTACACGCATGCTCTACATCAGAAGCATCAAGTCAGCCTTGTCGGCGATATATGGTGTTGGTGAGTCGTCGATAATTGATAATAATATTTTTGTTAATAATACATATTAAGTAATATTTTGATTAATTACTTGTAAATAAATTTGATGTAGGTATAAGTTATGATGGGACTGATATGGCGATCCCTAAAAATAAAAGAAACAAAAAACTAAAACTGATATGATTCAGTCCCAGGACTGTAAGCAGATTTGTTAAGGATTTTCTGCATAAGAAGGCTGTTCTTCAAACCAAATTAATCGAGGTCTGTGTCAGCTCCCCAATGGGAGGTCTTCTCATCTTTTAAAAACGCCTCTCGGAGCCCAAAACATCATAGAGCTTGAAGCGTTTGTGATTAGTCTAAAAAGTCTAGAGTATTTGTAAATGAACAAATAGTGAATAAAATGTTGAGTCGCGAAGGGCTAGTAAATCGTCGCGTGCGCATAACGAGCGGGCAGCCATGTAACATTCCTATTAGAGCGGCCATTCATTATGACGCCCGCCGCACAATGCGATAATTACGACCTCTTAGAGCCAACTGACACTACTCACTCTGACTCTACAAATAACTAGTAAGTAATTTTAGGGTTTGATTTTCATGATTATAATTTTACCCAACTTTTGTTGCGACCAAATTACAATTTAAAAAAAGACAAGTAAAAGAAAAAAAAATTAAAAAAGTCCGTTCCCGTTAATTTGATTTTCATTTTTTTTTGTATATAACGCAATAGATCTGAGAACCGACAGCATACACTTTGCGTCTACAAAGAATAAGGTATAAAGGTTTACTAAAGATTTACAGATTTTTAAAAAATATTTAAGGGACTAACGTGAGTAAAAGAAAATGACTGGCGCTTATTAGCTTTTCCAATATTTTAACTAGTGAATTTCTCAAAATTCATTATGAACAATGACTTGCCCTTATGGCGTCCCTGTTGAACGCTGGACGTATCACATTCGTCTGATGGGAAGTGCCGATAAGTCCAAAGCGGAAAGCGCACTTCGACCAAGAATCCTCAACGTTAGTATTAGTTTATAGTCTGGCTATCTAATCTCAAACTGTCGAAGACAACGTGGAAACCTAGAACTTCTAAGACCTCTGGTTTAACATTAGGCCGCGGAGGAACCTACCATATTGTACAGACGTCAGCACATAAACCTATCTGAAACTATGATATTAGCGTCTTCTACCGCTTATACCACAGCGAGTGCTCTGAAGAACTCTTTGACCTTATCCCACCTTCTCCCTTCCTCCACAGGAGTACGCGTGCTGCTCTCCGGAGTCATCGCTGTACTGTCTCGACATTCCATCGCGCACAAAGAAATTTGGTAACTCGTGTCTTTGTCGCACTTCCATAAGATGGAATAGTCTACCAGCACACGTTTTCCCTCCTTCCTATGACATGGGGTCCTTCAAAGGAGGCGTGAAGAGGCACCTTGTGAGCCGGCAGGGTGAGGGTGACTGATGCTGCGTTGTTTTCACGCTGCATCCATTGTCCTTGCGTCTGGACTCCGTTTCCACTTAACATCAGGTGGAGTGGAGTCATTTGCCGAGCTATGAATAAAAAAATTAAAAAAGATATGTACGTAAAGTTCACTCTATGGAAGAGACTTCTTGGCGGGAAAGTGAAGAGTCATGTCTGCGGTTTTGTTTTATTTTCTAAAATTTGTGTCATGTCGAATATTAATGTGAAATAATGGTGGATTATTAACCGTTAAGTGTTCGTGAGTGTGCATGAGTGTTGGCAAATGAAACAAAACAGTACAACGTCACTTTTCAAATTCTCTCAAGAAGTCCGCCCGAGGATTTTGTAAAGCTCCACATCTTTACTGAGATACTCGAGGGGTTGGGGGTATATCATTTCTCTCTTCTCATTTCTATTATCATTCATCATCATCATACAGGAAAGAAATATTGTTTATTTATGTATTACTTGTTAGAAAAATTACTTTGACACTGGCTAAATGTGCAAAACGCACGAAGCCATCAACAAAAAGAAAAAAAAAGTCTATGGAAATTTGACAGTTTGTAGTAGTCTCATGTGAAGGCGTGTTTACATCCAACTATGACAAAGGGTATTCATGAATCATCTATGCTCTTCAAAATTGTAGGACACCTAGCGTTCTGCTCGACTTAAAGTACCTACTACCTACCATACTTAAAACGTTATCTTTTAGAGACCTGAAAATTAATTGCCAGTAACATTTTACGTAAGTGTTCGCGTTCCACTCGAGAGCTCCGTCCTTTTGGCTTTGTTTCCGTGTGACTCATATCCCCATAATAAGTCTTTCGCATATTCGTTTACAGTGCACCAGGTTTTAAATGCCTTTTTATAGCGCGAAACCTCTTTCTTTTACAACAGATCTCACTTTAGTGTAAAGCCTTGAAACCAGATTATACGCTCAAAAATACATGGTAGATCACGACACAAATTAAGCTTTTATTAATTCAAAAAATTGAAAAAAAAGACAAAGTGTTGAAAAAATTCCGCTGGATTTAAACCCGCACCCCATGACATGCCGGGTCAGGTGTACTACTAACTATGCTATCGTGGTTTTTTTAATTAAGCAGATTTTTCCCTATAGACTTTGAACAGGTTAGTTATAACTAACCACATGTGTCTGACTTCTGGTTCAGAGGTCCTTCATCGTGAAGAGGCAGAATCATGGGTATCTCTCACTGTCATTCTAGTACCTACCTACAGCAGCTTTATTATTAATCTATACTAATATTATAAAGAGGAAACCTTTGTATTTTTGTATGTATGTATGTATGTATGTATGTTTGCAACGAATAAACTCAAAAACTACTGGACCGATTTAAAAAATTCTTTCACCATTAAAATGCTACATTAGCGCTGAGTAACATAGGCTACATTTAAAAAAATTATAATATTTAAAATACTAAAAACGACAATTTAATTTTCCAATACAAATTGATTTGTTTGTTTTGTTGTCATGGAAACCATTGATATATATTTAACTCAATGATGGAAACTGTCAAAGCGGTACGAAGTCCGCCGGGTCAACTAGTAATTAATAACGCTGCTGAATAAATTGTTCTTCAGATATAATGAACATAATGTAACAGCTGCGCTAGGACTGGTTTGAGCTGTTGTGAGGTTCCGTGAAAGGTCTATGTGTGTTGCTCGAGCGCGGTATACATCAAACTTACCTTCTATGTCTCCTAATATTGTTGTTGTGACGCTGACTTAGTCGACCCCTAATAGGAGCCACTACGATTATGCTTCTCAATAGTCTAAACAGTAACTTAAAATCGATTACTATTTATGTTAATCGAATCAATCCTATTTTTACAATTCAAACTTTTAACAACTTCGACCCCTAATAAGAGCCTTACGATCATTACACATCTCAATAACGAATCACTCAGTTAACATCCAAACATGTCCAATCATGTTATACATAATGTTGTTGATTTTGATTAAGTATTAACGTGCAGGACGAATTTTGATTTTGTTGATAGCTGTTTCGAAAGTAAAGATTCATGTTCCAGTGATATTGATATGGATACAAGTGATTGATTCATTATATTGATAAATTTTGCTTAATAAACCGGCACACAAGTACACAAGTTCATTACCATTGTATTTATCAAATCTTCTATAATAAATAACGGCTGCGAAGTAAGAAAAAAGATATATTTTTTTACTTTTCTCAAAACAATTGACTAATTAGGTAGGCAGGCACCGATATTTATCTTCAGATGAATCTGTTAAAATTATCACGTGTGTACCACCTTACTGCTCGACCACGACTACTGACGTGTTGCGACGCGGCAAACGGTTTCTAGTTCATTGCGTTTTGTCTATCTCTGCTGACTAAGACTGCCGTAGTATAACGCGCAATGAACTAGAAACGTTCGCCGCGTCGCAAAACGCTCGTAATCGTGGCAGAGGCCCTACGTACCTCCCGCCCACGTCTACCAGCACACGGTTTCTAGTTCATTGCGTTTTTTCTATCTCTGCTGACTAAGACTGCCGTAGTATAACGCGCAATGAACTAGAAACGTTCGCCGCGTCGCAAAACGCTCGTAATCGTGGCAGAGGCCCTACGTACCTCCCGCCCCGCGTACCTACCGCAGGCGAGAAACTCAGTTACGCGGTCTAGCTTATAATCAGTATGTAATAAATATGTAGGTAGTTAACTACATGTAATATAATTTAATTCACGCATCGTTTTCACAAGGAGCTTAACGATTAAGAAATATCTGTAACGATTAATACCATCGATAATCGGATCGAATCTCATGTGTGTGTCGTAATGAGGGCTAATTGTGAGAGGTGGTTGCCCAAGAGTTGGCAATGAGGAAGCGTCTGTGGGGCGACTGACCTTGGTGCTCGGTGCCTACTAATCGGCGAGTTACTTCGCTTACCGTTTGGATGCGACGTGGTTCGTTTCTGAGTGAGACTTAACTTAGTAGGGCTGCTTCCGATCTACCAAAGCAGCGAATTTACATCAGCTGGTCGGCGTCAGACGTGGAGTTGTTACTCTGGTGATTACTTATGTTCCGGATCACCCAAGCGGCACGTGAGGAGATGAACAGAGGAGTATTTAATGGGCACGTGTGGCCCTTACTTTTCCTAAAAATAAGACAAAAGTGCTAGAGTCGTCAGATTACTGCACCTTTTATTTTTTTCGCTCTCTCCATTTACTGAAGGTCGTACCCAGGAGGTGGTAACAAGTTGCTCCTACGTCGCTCTATCTTCAGCGCGTCTTAGGGCTTAGGTAGTCACAGGGAGTCCTGTCAGAATTAACTGCACCACAGAGAAAGAAAACACTGAAAGGATTTTAGTAAGTAGACCTATCCGTTCTTTTTCCCATTCTAAGTTAAGAATAGAATAAGAAACAAGTCTCACATAACCCAAGTGTCTCTGATCATTAATGCATTTCTCCCAGTCAAAAATAAGGCTGGTGGCTGATACTTCGTGGAACCTGGAAGAAGGAGAATATTTGAATTACTTTATTACGATAAAAAAAAGTAATTTTTCCAGTCAATTAAAGTCCAGTAATTCCAAATTAAATTCGAGAAACTCTTTATGTGGCAGCCCTAAGTCAGACCAAGCATAGACAAGTTGTCCAAGCCTGTTTAGCATTAGTTTGTGGACGTAGATGGCCGTCACTGCGACTAAGATGCCACTCGGCACTCTTACAACCTGACATGGCAATTGACAACTCATAAGATCTTGTTACAAGTAAAATGTAACACGACCATACTGAATGTCTTTAAATTACTTTATGTTGTACTTTTGCAGAAATATGGAGAGTAGATAATGCAGTCAGCTTTAAAATTATCTGAGCGTTCAAACACACCAAAAATATCTGAACATTTGACAAAAATCAACCTTATCGCAAGACGTAGAAATTCATTTTTATTTGTTGTTTGAGAACAAATGACATTGAATGAAAGTACCTCTCTTACTCTCGCTAAGAGTGATTTTTGTCAAACGTTCAGATGTTTTTGGTAGGTTTGAACGCTCAGATTATTTTGAAGCTGACTGTACAGTATAGAGCTGATAGTACCTATATAGAGCTGTCATTTTAATATTATAGTAGGTATAGCCTGCACATCACCTATCCAAACTGTCAAATTTCTTCAACACATTTTCAACCATATTACTTAGTGATAAAGTTCAAAGTTCATTGAGGCAATTTTACAGTTTGTGGCAGTCTATAATTTTATTTTTTTAATATAATATATATTTTTTTAATGTACTTACCTAATTTAATTTTATGTAAGTAATTAGATTTGATTTTGTTTTGTTTAACTTTATTTCACATGATTTTATTCTATTTTTCATAATTTAAAATTGTATTGATTTTGTTTTGTTTGTTTTGTTTTATTTTATTTAAATTTGAATTTATTATTTCAATTTTTGTCAAATGTTTTATTTTTGGTGTACAATAAATTTGATTTATCTTACCTTATCTTTATCTAATTAACAACAAGGTTTGGAGCGAAGCAACCCCAACACGAGTATTTCACAATTAGATACCTGGGGTTGTTTCTCATTTACTTGAAATATAAGATTTTTGTTAGTAATAAACAATTTTTATTTTTATTTAGTCTGCTGCGCAGGCGTATACTTGTGTGTACAATGAGTAACAAAAGTTACTGAATTCTGTGTAAACATAAACAAGCTCAAGCCTATCCTTATATTTTTCCATATCAAACTCCAAACTCGTTATTTAAATACAATTCAGTTTTATTGAAATTGACTTTATCTATTTAAATAAAGGTATACAGTTACAAGTTAATTTGATAAACAGATCAAGAGAATAATATATTACATTTTATTTCCACAATAACAGGGAAATTTGACCTTCATCTCACCTTATGGTAAGTGACGGTAGCAGCGCAATTCACCCGGGTGAAAGTGAGAAAATTCACCCGGGTGAAAGTGAGAAACTAGCTATCTTATCTCTAACTGTCAGAACACAACATCGCTATTAACCTTATTATTATGACGACAGACAAGGTGGTTCTAGCAAGGCGGCCTAAGGACCAGCCCTACCACCAACCAAACTGTGTACAAATAAAATAAAAAAAAACTACATATCTAACCTGTGATAGATTTTTATATATTTATATAAATCTTCTGTGCGTGTGTATGTTATTGAACTCCTTCTGAATGGCTGGACTGATTTAATGAAATTTTCTGTGTGTGTTCAAGTGGATTCGAGAATGGTTTAGATTTACAATTGGACCCGGTAGGTGGCGCTGCTATAAAGGTCCATCATGGGATACGGGTGTTCTTAAGCGGACGAATGATTTGTTTGTTTTGTTGTCATGGAAACGTTAACTGTCAAAGCGGTACGAAGTCCGCCGGTCAGCTAGTAGATAGGTAAAATCATTAAATGAACATAAAAACAAAAGAAATCTAACCTATCACTATTGTGTCTATGGAGATTTTCCATTAAACCACACAAGCGGTTTTTAATATAAGTATCAGGCAACTGGTAAGTACAGTGTTGTCATCACGTCACCAGCATATTTTATGTCCTCACTGCACGAGCCTTCCCTGGATGGATAGGGAGACCACCACGCGGGCCCAGTGCCGATTGGTGGTTATTAACGCTATGCACCCGGGACCAACGGCTTTATGTGCCTTCTGAAGCACGGAGGAGGTCGAAATGATACATTTTTGGTCACCCATCCGTCGACCGGCCTTTGGGAAAGTTACTAAACCTTAGAAATCACAGACCGGGCGCGTTAACCACTGCGCCATTGAGCTCAGTACAGTGTTATGTTAGTAAATTATTCTTAACAACTTAGGCAACTTAGGCAACATGGCCGGCCCAAACTCTTCCTTTATTGCCAAACTGGCGAAAACGCAAACGCATTTCCACTAACAGCGTCATTGAGTTTCACTTTTCACAAATCTCTCAATCCGCGGTCCCTTGAGGCCATGTTTTGCAACCACAATATGAAATTAATGCAACAGGGCCATTACTAATTTGAAATGGAGAGTAGTGCCGATTGCGTTGCCGCTGTATATATTGGCGCTGTCATTTATAAAAGTCAACAGCGCATTTTCATATTCAGATTATAGTGTTTGCCAACATGATTTTCATACGGAGTGTGTCAGGGAAGGTGGACTTTATATATAGCCTTTGTAATGAAGGCTAAGAAAACAATAATTCTATTGTTTTATAAAGTGTACGTGAACTCTACTCTTTGCAATAAAAGCTGATCTATGCAGCTATAAGGCGTTGGATTGACGATGTTGATATAAAATAAAAATAATATAAATTCAAACTTATTATTAGTAAAGAATCTTAGCGTTGTGTTATCAAATTTGTGGTATTTCATCTGCATAGATGAATCTATATGGCCATCGGTTGCAATGACCGTAATATAAATGGCACTCTGCTACTATAAAAGCATTTAAAAAAAAATAATTAAAAAGCAGTGACAAAATTCTGCGCTTACGTCAGCCTTCCCGGTAGTATAGCGATTGCGGAAGACCCAGGTTCGATTCCTGGCTGGGTCGGGTAGGCGTTTAATTTTTTCACTGTATTTTATAAGTATGTAATTTGATCCTTGTATTAAGAGAAAGGGGAGACCTGGTGTTCAAAGTACAGGGTAATCTAGTTTGAGCGCCAGTCTTTCACCATATAGCCTACTTAGATAACCATTGTCTTTTTGTGTCTACTGTGGAAGAAAAATAAAATATTTTGATATATTTTTTAATTGAATTTTGAAGGAGACGATCTGAAAAGCAGCTATATAAGGTCACATTTTATCAACTGCAAATATTTTGAGGATAAATTCAACAACATATATAAACTAATTTTATGAAAAAACCTTAAATTTTTATACGCTAGTTTTCAAATAAAACGCCAAAAGATATTTTGATAGTTTCAATTCAAAGGAGCCGAAACAGAGAGGCCGCAATGCCTTCACCGCTTACACGTGCCCCTAGTTTCATTCAAAAAAGCCGACAGAGAAGCCGTTCTTAAAAATATGTATTACAATATTTGTGTCAGAAAAAGTAAAAAAACTAGCGTGTTTTTTTTAAAATGCTAGGGCCTTATTTCTCTGATATAATTAGACAGATTTATTTAGATGTTTTGTCAAAATATTTGCAGTTGATAAAATGTGTATCTGTTGTATATGTACTCGTAGCTGCTTTTTATTTGCATAATGAATGATAAAGCGCGGGGCCCTCATAATCGATATTCCTACCGAATGTGTGGGTTACGTTACCGGTAAGTAAGTAGATAATGTCCCACAACATGTCAACAGTATTATCTGTAGGTAAGTATAAGTTTTTTTAATACCTACTCGGTATCGTAAAGACCTTGTAACAGACCAGTCATAAGTTTAAAAACCACAAGTTTTATGGACGACTTTAAAGAAGAAACGAAATAGACTTTTGTTAGCATGGTAGAGATTTTACTAAGAAAAACAAAAACTAATCAATCGCTTTCCCAATAATTATAATAAAATAGTTAGTTCATCAACATCATCATCATCTCAGTCAAAAAGACGTCCACTGCTGGACAAAGGCCTCCCTCAAGGATAAATAATTTTGAGGGGAATTTGCCATAATCGCCACGCTTGGCAGGCGGGTTGGCGATCGCAGTAAGGTGAGAATAATCACAGAGACGCTGCCGCCCATCCTCTAGAATTGTCCCGTAGTCGCCTTCTACGACACCCACGGGAAGAGACGGGGTGGTGCAATTCTTTACCCCCGTCACCACACGGGGGTTAATAGTTAGTTACAAGACAAAAAAAAATATTTTCCCACTCGAGCTTCCTGAAACTGGTTGTTTTTTTCTAGTCAAAATTTTATCTTGTAAACTATATTTTGATTCTGATTCTGAGTCTTATATTAGCATAGTGAATGAAAAATTCTAAATAATAAAAATATAATAATATATTTATTTCAGGCATTCGATGGCTATATACCTAATCTATCAATACGTTAGAGTCTAACATTCATATCTACGTACAATGCTTATTAACAAGTACCTGGATGACCGAGCTTCGCTCGGTATTTTTTTGCGGATAAGACGACGTTTTCTAAAAATGAAACCTAGCTAGATCGATTTATCGCCTCCGAAACCCCCTGCATACTAAATTTCATCAAAATCGTTGGAGCCGTTTCCGAGCTCAGATTATAATAGACACTAGCTGACCCGGCGGACTTCGTACCGCATTTTTTTTTAATATAGCCTATGTTACTCAGCGCTAATGTAACATTCTAATGATGAAAGAGTTTTATTAAATCAGTCCAGTAGGTTTTGAGTTTATGCATGTTGTTTGCAACGAAAACATACATTCATACATACATACAAAAATACAAAGCTTTCCTCTGTATAATATTAGTATAGATATATACAAGAATTGCTCGTTTAAAGGTATTACATAGATAGATTAGTAAATATAAGTAACAAAGTAAGCAGGTATTACTGTTTCTACCACATGAGTAACTATCCGGTTGCTACTTCTTTGTGCTGCTATGGTAGTGAGTGCGAGTCCAATCATATTCTTAGTTTTAAAATAATAAAATAAAAAATGTATAAGATCTTTATTACCATTAGGAATTACAACATTTAGCTTATCATGAGAACATAAAAATTAATAGTAAACAAAATCAGAGAAGTGCAGTAGTCGGGATAGAAGAACTGAGATCCTCTTAAACATTTTATTCCAACTGCTTGTTTCAATTCTACTATATTTCTACCCGTCCAGTACAAAATAAAGACTAAATAACAAATTTTTGGATAGTAGGTCGAATCGCGTATTTCAAAAAGTGGCCTTAGCCCGTTCATACCGTGGTTCGAACAGCTCGTGGTACGAACGGCCTAACGACCCGCAACATAAAATTTTGAAATAGCATTTAAATTCACAGCCACGCGCGCTTTTAACAATTAATTAACGTGTTGTAAGTTAAGCACGCTGAATTTTCATCAATTCCAATGATCAATGCATATGCGTTTGATTTTGGCTTTTGGTACACAAAATAAGGAGACCTACAGCTAGTGTTGCCAAGTCTAGTGTGACAAATTGCTAAAAAAAATGCAGATTTTTGTGAGTCGTCATGATATGATAAAAACAATGAAACCAAAACTAGATAAACTTCTACATATTATGACAAGAGAATTCATTTTTGCTGTCAAAATTTTCGATTTAAGAGGGTTAGTGAAAAATCGGGACATTTGGCGTCCTGATCAAGGGCAAACCGGGACCTGTCACCAGGCCTCTGGAAATCGGGACGTCCCGCGCAAATCGGGACACCTGGCAACGCTACCTACAGCACATATCGTACCCGAGCAACGCACACATTAACGAATCTCGGTACAGCTCGGAACAGTCCGAGCGCATCAGGGTGCCTAGTGTGAGTTTTGAATACTACTACTACTACTACTACTAGTGTTAGTTTGTAACGTGATCCAATGGCGCATGAAACTCACACTAGGTACCCTATTGCGAGATTAACACCCGTTTGCACTGAATCGCCTATACTCTAACCAAACTCGATAAAGAATAAATGTAAACAAACCAAATTAGGGTCATCACAAATCTGGTAGGCTACTCTTGACACAAACTCAATCTCAATACAATTCCAATGCGATTATTGTGTATCGATATTGGGATAAGTTTCGCAATTTCGGAACGCCCCATCTCGATAATAATTATATCCGTGCGGTGACGGAGAAAGAATACAATTCACCGCCCCTCTCCTCCGGTGGGTGTCGTAAGAGGCGACTAACGGAATTTAGAGCTCCCATATGCTCCACTGCGTGGTAGGGCTTGCCCCGTCTGGTTAGTGACCACCGTACGCATGGTGTTAAACCCGTCAAGTGACCGCTTGTCGGTCGCGTTTCGGGATCAGCCAGCGTATAACCAGAGCTCGAGTGGATGGTGCTGCGATGCATTTGGTCTGTAATGGCTTCCGTCTAACCAGTGCCAGGAAGACCTTATTAACCCGCCGACCAGGGAGACCCGTAGAAACGGCTGTCCCGCTGGCCGCCCGTGGCACAGTACAGGGGGCCCAAGCGAGCCTAACCAGCTCGTGAGGCTGCCTCACCATGCCACGCATAATCTCGGGGTGGCCCGTCGTGCCGGTTGGTGACCGGAAGGTGGGGTCCCGGCGGCCATTCCCGGGGGGGTTCGGGGGCCCTTCCGTTCGGCGGGTTAATGATACTCAACTTTAGGCAGATCCCTGGTGAAACAGGCTGCTGCACTTTGACTATTTGCATCGCGGTAACATTTCCTCGATTCACGCCTCCCTCTTTTTCTCCACCATGACAGCGCCTAAAACAAAAACTGGTCCTACAGCGGTGCACACCCCCACCACAACCATACCGTTTGAGGTCGAGTTCGCTAACATCCGCGGACTCCATGCAAACCTCAATGCCGTCCACTACCATCTTGAGACGGCACGGCCAGCAATGTTGTTTTTGACGGAGACATACGGAGGATAATCTGTCCAGCTGACACCACCTACCAGCACTATCCCGGCTTTGTGCTTGAAGAATCCTTTAAAGCCAAAGCCGAGCTCCTTTAGGATCTTCGGACCACTGCTTGGTATCCAGCAAAGTGCCTCTGGCCCCGCTACCGCTTTCAGCGGTATCGAAACGCCAAATTTGGCACTACTCGTCGGCAGATTGGGATGGTATGCGGGACTACTTCGCATCCGTTCCTTGGGGGCAGCGCTGCTTCAGTGGGAAGAACCCGACAGCCAGTGCGACTGCAGTTGCTGATGAGATAGTGTTAGGTATGGAATACTATATTCTGCACTCCTATCTCGTCAGCAAAGGCCGGCGCAACCGATGGTTCAACCGTGAGTGTGCCAACGCTGTCGATAACAGGCAGGCGGCATACCGCGCTTGGATCAGAGGTAAAGCTCTTGGGGATCCCGAAACTCGCTCGCTGAAAGCAGCCTACAATAATGCCACCAAGTCTTGCAAAAGAGCCTACATCAGAGCGGATGCCCAGCGCGTTGCACGGGTCGGCCAAGAACTTCTGACGCATCCTACGGGCAGCCGTAGCTACTGGCGTCTGGCCAAAGCCGTGCAATCAAATTTCTGCCAACCCTCGCTGCCACCACTGAGATGTCCTGACGGGACTTTAGCTCACAAGCCGCAAGAGAAGGTCGATCTCCTGGCCAAGCTCTTTGCAGCTAACTCCCGAATCGATGACTGCAATGCACAGCCACCTTCAATTCCTCACTGTGGCCACACAATGCCTGATTTTAAAATCAGGCAGTGTGATGTCCGTGCGGAGCTGCAGTCAATCGATGTCCGGAAAGCTAATGGCCCTGATGGCATTCCAGCAATAGTCCTGAAAATGTGTGCAGCGGAGTTGTCCCCCGTGTTAACGCGCCTTTACCGTCTCTCGCTCTCTTCTGGTTGTGTGCCGGAATCTTGGAGAGAAGCTAATGTGCAACCGGTCCCCAAAAAAGGAGATCGGTCAGACCCATCTAATTACCGCCCCATAGCCGTTACTTCAGTTTTGTGCAAAATCATGAAACGTATTTTAAACAAACAACTAGTCCACTACCTGGAAGAACACTCCATAATTCATGATCGCCAATATGGGTTTCGGCCGAAACGATCAACGGGTGATCTTCTAGCGTACGTTGCACATCTCTGGGGTGAGGCTATTGACAAGCGTGGTGAGTCGATGGCTGTTAGCCTTGACATAGCCAAGGCTTTTGATCGAGTCTGGCACAAAGCTCTTCTCTCCAAGCTCCCGGCATACGGTCTGCCTGCTCAGTTCTGCAACTGGGTCGCTGGCTTCCTATATGGGCGGAGAATCCGTGTCCTGTCTGATGGATGCGCTTCGCGGTTCATGTCAGTGAACGCTGGTGTCCCTCAAGGTTCCGTTCTGTCCCCCACGCTGTTCCTTCTGCATATCAATGATATGCTTCCACTTGGAAATATTCATTGCTATGCAGATGATAGCACAGTGCATGGGGGATATAACGGTCACCCAGCGGCCGGGCGGGTCGAAACCGAAGTTAACCGAGTGAATCTTGTCATTGAACTCAATCGGGTATTGGACCTCATATCTAAATGGGGCTCCAATAATCTTGTTGAGTTCAATGCCAAGAAAACACAGGTGTGTGCGTTCACGGCAAAAAAGTCACCATTCCTTTCCCTTCCAACTCTTCAGGATACATCTCTAAGCCTGCAGAGCAGTATCAACATGCTCGGTATGACGATTCGCTGCGATCTAAACCAAAGAGACTACATCGAAGCCGTGATCAAAACAGCCTCACGAAAACTCGGTATTCTGAACAGGGTGCGGCGATTCTTTACGACTGACCAGTTGTGCCTTTTGTATAAGACACAGGTACGGTCTTGCGTGGAGTATTGCTCGCACATCTGGGACGGTTCCGCAAAGTACCTTCTCGATGCTTTGGACAGATTGCAGCGTCGCGCTGTACGCATTATCGGCAACGCAGAAGTCACAAATACTCTCGAAACTCTGCAATTGCGTAGAGATATTGCGTCACTCAGCGTGTTTTACCGCTTATACCATGGCGAGTGCTCTGAAGAACTCTTTGACCTCATCCCTCCTTCTCCCTTCCTCCATAGGAGTACGCGTGCTGCTCTCCGGAGTCACCGCTTCACTGTCTCAAATATTCCATCACGCACTAAGAAATTTGGTGACTCATTTTTTTGTCGCACTTCCAAAACATGGAATAGTTTGCCTGCACACGTTTTCCCTCCTTCCTATGATATGGGGTCCTTCAAACGAGGCGTGAAGAGGCACCTTGTGGGCCGGCAGAGTGAGGGTAACTGATGCTGCGTTATTTTCACGCTTCATCAGTTGTCATCGCATCTGGATTCCATATTCACTTAACATCAGGTGAAATGGAGTCATTTGCCGTGCTACGTATAAAAAAAAAAAAATTTGTTCACTCAATTTCCACGCAATTTAATTCCAATGTAGCCCTATTATCGCTTTTAAGAGTGCCATTTGAATTTTTTAGATTATTGCATTTTACATAAAAGATATTGTAAGACTTATTATTCTCACTACACATCTCACTTAAATCAGTCGCTCAACGTCGGTAAAAACGTTATAGGTAATACGAAGAACGTAAAAAAACGTTACGTATTTTCACTTGTTAACCCTATTAAACAAATCGCTCATTGAATGCAAAACGGCCACAAATCAAAAACATCACTTTTTACAGGAGAGCCAAAACAAAATTCAAAATATGATTTTTGAAAAAAAATTATGTGATTCTTATTAAATGTTATAATGTTAATACATCATTGTTTTTGTAATTTTTTGCTCTATCTTATAAAATAATTACCGTTGTGATAGCTCTCACCCAACCTGATAAAAAACTACAAAAGCCCTTTTTGCATTCATAATTTGAACCAATGTTAAGAAAATTATCTCAAAAAATTAAACAAATTTTAAAATGAAACATTATTTATTCAATGTTTTATCAAGGAAATAATATAAAAACCAAAAAAATAACATAAATAATCTCTTTGTTAAATCAAAACGTGTCAGTCTTATTCTTTTGAAGAAGGACGTGAGATCAAATCAATCTTAAAGAAAACTATACGAGTATTTTGTATAACGTCATTTAACTAAATGACGTATAAAAAAGAACCACTCAAAATAACTCACAATAAAACTAAAAAGATACAAAGTATTCAGACAAGTATCACAAAACTAGACATTATTCAATCGTTTTATGCTTAAAACGCGATATCAATTTGACATAATCTAAAATTATCTTTAAATAAAATTCTTAAAATATTCATAGGAATTGTTACTCCTATGAATATTTTAAGAATTTTTATTAATTTAATTATTTTAAGAATTTTTTAAGAATTAATTTTAAGAATTAATTAATTTTAAGAAAGAATTAATTTTAAGAATTTTTATTTATTAATTTAATTTTTTTTAGAATTTAACGAAAATACTAAATATACTTCAAAAAAGATAAACGCAAATATAAAATTATAAATTTAAATTGCTGAAACTTTAACACTAGAATAATATTCTTCAAAATATGAAATTAGGCTTAAAGTAATTATAACACCTTAAACTATTTATTATTAAATCACAGACTGTTTGGCTAGAATAACAAGTCTATCTAAGAGAGTCTTATATTTAAGGTACATTAATAAATTTTGGTAAAAGCTTTCGTAATATTTAGGTATAATATTTTTCTTTATAAGTTTGAGTATTCCTTGTTTTTTAATTTCAGATACTGCAAGTTTATGATTGTATAACTTTTTTGGCACTATGTTATGATTAGTAGAGGAACACATTTGTAAATATGGCATTGCTTTATTTCATGTTGGAATGCAAAATGTCCAGATTTCGAAATATGGCATTGCTTTATTTCATATTGGAAAGCAAAATCTACGTATTCCAAAATATGGCACTATTGCATTAATAATTCGGAATGTACTTGCTTTAAATTTGAATGCAAAACGGTCGCATTCCAAAATGTGGCACCTTTACACTGAACAGTGAACTCGATGTTGAGTGTTTTTTCGAGTTGTGGCCGTTTTGTATGAAACTGACGTGCATTCGCTTCAAGTTCCGAGTCGCAACTAAAAATATGGCGGTTTTGATCTGATGTTGGCGCGTAAGTCAGCCCAATGTAAAAAGGGCGGTTGATCAGTTTAGCATCAAAATGAGCCAAAATGACGGGTCTCTTCAGCAAAAACGTAAAATATTGTAGTTTTAAACCCAATTTTGCAATAAAACGATTTTCATAATTTTTCGATTTGTGGCCGTTTTGCATTCAATGAGCGAAATGTCATTACTCAAATTGAGGTATTCTAAACAATTCCGTTATTATAAACTAGCATTCCAAATGAAGATGACAATAGTATCCATATGGGGTCGATTATCTTAACTAAGTACTATTAATTATATTCTACTGTATTTGCGCACTTCCTCTATCTCCTTCTTGGGTTCCTAAACCAAAGGTTGTCTGGAAGAGATCGCTTAAAGCGATAAGACCGCCTTTGCCCATGCTAGCTTTAAGATTATGTGTACTTGTTTTTTGTTTTTATTTGTGTGAGCAATAAAGTATTTATCTATCTATCTATCTATCTAAGTACCTCTGAAATCTGCAGCGTAAACAGTGAATTTGCAATGCAAAACAAACATTCATGAACAAATTGAATTGACGTTAAAGAAAATTAGATACCTAGTAACAGCAGATGATTAATTTATGTAATAAATAAATTATTGAATCTTCAAGTGCAGTTTTTTAATAATTTTAAGGTAGCTAATTTATTCACTCACATAGGTTAAAACTAAGCTTGAACTAAACTAAGATTGTACTTTGGTTTTATTGTTTTTAAATTTTTCATACAACATTTAATATAAATAAATCTTTTACGTAAAATCTTTCCTGTTGATCAACTGGCAAAGGTTGTCAATACATGCCTGTCACTGGTTGCTTGGCAACGCTTTGTTGGGAAACATTCTTTATCGAATTTGGCTATAGTATAACCCCCTTATTCATAAAAACTATTTAAGCCTTATTTAGTTAATCATTGTTTTGTCTCTTTTTCTCAAATTCAAAATGACGTTTGTGTGACGTTGACAAAACAATATTTAACTAAATAATGCTTAAATAGTTTTTATGAACAAGGGGGTATGTCTTGGCTTAACTACTACCCGGTCAAGTTATGTCGGCACCTGGCTCGAAAACGTCGCTTATACTCAGGTGCCGAGTTAACTTGACCGGGTAGTAGTTAGGCAAAGACTTAGGCGATTTATAAGTTTAGTGCAAACGGGTGTCAGTCTCCGTGAGACGTTGTCTATTTATGCGTAGCTAGAGCGCGATTATATGAAGCTTATCTTCTGTGGGTCTCCTTATTTTGTGGTTGGTATCACAAAAGATTTCACACGTAACGCATTATGCAATGCATATATTGGTTACGAGCAACCTTATCGAGATGCCAACAACAATAAATAAATGCCAACAAGCGGTTGCAAAACGATTGTGTCCGCTTATACCTATATTGGAAATTTTATTAACTCACTTCAAGGAAATTGGTTTAAAAGGTTCAAAAGGTATTATTGTGTTAACAAATACCAAATCTCAATTATTGTATATTTATCAACAGCTTCAATTATTAGGTCCAAAGTAGGTAGGTATGTACATATAAGTACTTATAAGGATACGTGAATTGAAATTGTGATTTTATTAAAACTAGTGGTCGCCCAGTTGTCGCAATTCGACCGTAATTTTATTAAGGCTGCACGGATTGTATCCTAAGCATTGACTAATTAAAAAAGATAGAATGTGAATTTGGATGGGCATTGACAGATGTCGGCTGCATTAAAGACAAACAATACGTGTGTGTCAAATTCATGATAGTGTGTGTAGTGTTGTTTTTGTTAATTTAATGTATTTTATATGCATAATTTAAAAAAAAATATTTATATTTGGATAACCTTCTCAGTATAAGCTATAAGTGTGCGAAATTTCATAATCCTCCGTCTCGCGCATGTTTCTTAAAAATGGGTACTTACAAAGTTTTTGCTTCACGTATTAATATATAGATAATTAATGATGATTATTAGATTAATTTTTCTGCAATTATGTCGCTAAACATCTACATAGTTTACTAAATCTCATAGGATGCAGCAACGAAATACAATTCATGGTTAATTTACCTTACCTTAGGTGAACTTCAACCAAAATTATACGCGTTGCCGCATCCGTAGAGATGTAAGACCCTTCCCTCCCAAACACTCACTAAAAGGAACTGCAGAAAGATCAACTTCTGAAATCTATAAACTCTAAAACGAATGAACGCCCTGACGGCTACTGTGGACAACGCTTGACGCGGGCGGGTTACTCAAACGACTTACTTATTTTATAGTACCTACATATTGTAAATATGAAATGTAAAATTCGTGTGATGATGCAGTACGTCAAAAAAAGACTAAATTTTTTATGAAACAGCACAACTAATGATGCGTCATGAAGTTGCACAAAGGACGACTATGTTACGCATCGTTTTAGAAAATCACGGAGTTTTTATTACAAAAGTGAGTAGATACAGACGAGCAGGCACATCAACCTCTTCAAAACTGTCAAATTTCAATGAATGTTCAACCTTATGCTATATACATAAAGTTTTAAAGTCTATTGTGGAAATCTGACAGTTAGTCTGATGTCCTAAATAGTTAAAAGTGGCATTCGATATTGTTAATATTAGATCCTTAGACCTATCAAATTGACGTTTTGTTATACTAAAGTTTTTTTTTTAATTTTCATAACATCCATTTATGTCAACACTATAAAAATTTAAGGGTAATGTGTTTGTTTCCCTAGCTAAATATAGCAGACGTTAAAAAGAAAAAAAATCAAGTCCCTTCAAAGCTACAATGAAACAAAAAGTCAATATCGCGAAACAAAAAAGAAGTCAATTTAAAAAAAACTTGGGTCATAAAAACACAGAATTAAATTTTTTTATTATTACTGAAGCCTAAGTAACATAGTCTTAATTAAATGTGTATAATAATATTAACAACCGGTATTGAATTTTAGAAGTTACGTATACACTTATTAATGAGTGAGAAAAAAACGTCAATTTCATAGGTCATCATCTTCATCATCATCATCATCATCAGCTCATTTTTATGTCCCCGCTGCTGGGGCACGAGCCTTCCCTATGGATGGATAGGGAGAACGGGCTATAAACCACCACGCGGGCCCAGTGCGGATTGGCGGTTGTTAACGACTGCTAATGCAGCCGAGACCAACGGCTTTACGTGCCTTCCAAAGCACAGAGTAGCTCGAGATGATACATTTTTGGTCACCTATCCAATGACCGGCCTTTGCGAAAGTTGCTTAACCTCAGCACTTGCAGACCGGGCGCGTTAACCGCTGCGCCATCGAGCTCCTCAGGTATTTCATAGGTAAAGACCCAATATTATTGTAGCTTCTCGGTTTGGTTGGTGGTAAGGCATTTTTTAGGCTAGCTACCTACCAATATTATCTGACGCTATCGCCATAACAACAATATTACTACTAATTTTGTTAATAAGTCATTGTTGTGTTCTGACAGTTTGAGATAAGATAGTCAGTGCCTCAGTAGTTTAGTATTCCGGGTGAAATACGCTTCCACATTCGGTCATATGATGATATGATGATAAGTGATGACTTATCATCAGGTGTGATCATACAGGCACTTCTCTACTGTGAAATATAAAAAACCGGCCAAGTACGTGTCGGGCCACGCGCAGTGTAGGGTTCCGTAATCCATCTCAATAATGCGGACTCTGAGAAGAAGGCTTTTATGAACATTTATTTGACGATGGCTCATATACTTTAATGTGGTTTCACACACCTGACAACGTTATTTAAGTAGTTCCCAATGAGGAATTTGTACTGCACCAAGTACATTTTATAAGTTGGTCGACTGTTACTCGTAAACTTGTAAAGCCTGCTTAGCTGTGATAGTTTTCCTTTTAACTTCGTTATGTATACAACTACCGTGAATTTTTTTACGTATCCAAAAACAACCATTTGGCTGACAAGGGGGGAGGACACTTGACTCTAACAAAATTTTGCACTTTAAAGTTTAATAGTTCACAAACGGATGCCTCAATCACAATCAAACAACTGTTTCCACAACCCGCAATATTTTTGAAATTGCTATCCAACGACACCCCACACTATGGGGTAGACCAGAAAAAAAATTACATCCCCATTTCACGTGCAGGGGAGATAACCTAAAAAAATATTTTTCAAAATTTTACTTCACCACTTTGTCGGCGTAATTAGTATGTATATCCATGCCAAATTACAGGTTTCGAGTACTAGGAGTCTATAAGCTAGGCTGGGGACGGACAGACAGACAGACAGACATGGCGATACTATAAGGAGTCCTTGTTGACTACGGAACCCTAAAAAGATCTGATGTTCGAAGTTATTAGAAATGTAATACCTTTATAAACATATATTTTATAAAACTATTTTTAATATGTTGGTGCACCTGACTCTAAGTAAGTTCCTCTTTCTGTCTGTACATCAAAATGTTATCGGCAGAAGTTTCCCAACATCTTACGTTTCACACAGTGTCTCATGTCTACCTAGGTAGCTTGAATTGCAAACTCACAGTGGAAATTTCCAAGTCCGCTGACATAGTTAAAAATCTATAAAGCGAACAATAGGTGTCCGTTCTAAACTGCCTATTAATAACACGTATACAATCCACAGATTAAAATAGCACAGCGTTTAAAGTAAACTGATACATTTTAAACGCTCGTTTCAATAATAAGTAATACAAAAAAAATTGTTGCACGCCATTGCGTCAGGAAGAATGGAGACCGATCGGTAGTGACATTTCGAACTACTATCTCTGACCTAACATGACTAAGCGCATACGAAACTGGTATGAGAGGATGCTTAAAGGCAAAAGACAGATGCATCTGAAATGGAATAAGAGCGAGCGAGATAAACCTACTGGCGTCCCTCCTCTTTTAGATGAGGGAAGTGAGGACGGCGCAATCGCTACGAAAGTAAAAGTGAATGCTATTCAGTCTTAGAGCTTTGAACATTATTACTTAATGTTTGATTTATTGCGGCCTTTAAGGCCACCGCAGACGAGGGCCAGCTCCTGGTGTAATTTTGCCCGTAAAAGAACAGGATCACTTGGAGTACTAGGTGCGGACTTACGCCTTACGCGATACAGGGTGCCTTCTGCGCAAATGCGAGTCTATTTAATTTGCCATTCGATCTCGTCGTTATCAAAAATCGAGAATTTGTATATCATTGAAGCAGCGTCTCTTGGTGAATTTCAGGTAAAACTTATCTAGGTATTTTGATAGGCAAAAAATTGAGCCGAAGACTGTCCCTCGTCTGCGCAGGCCTTTACATCAACCATAGATAATTACACGTTAAAGTTACCATCTAGCGGTCCGTTTATTTCAAGGTCTTTATAAATAGCGTATTGCACCTTAACATTTTGTTTATATCACCAAGATTTATTACAACTAAGATTAAATAAAATGTGTGGGTGGAATTTAATCGGTTACCGTTGGCAAGGATATTTGTGCGATTTGTCACTAATTTAAGCCAGATTCGGCGAACGATACTGAGACAAAACAAATCTTTGTTCCAGTTATGTCACGTTTAGTTGTAGATAACATGATATGGACTAATAAATACCGCGAAACAAATGTCCAAATTTAAATAGCACTCTTTGTTAACACGAACATGATCCGAATGCTATAAACATAATAAGGAATCATTGAGAAAATTGTAAAGTTGTTTGTACATATTTACGCATAGTGAAGCCATCGTACCATAGTACTCTTTCCTAAATAAATAAGTTTTAAATAAACGAATTCGAAATGATTGACAGAATAGAATACAATATTTTATTTGCTAAGAATATGGTTGGTATATGTTGGTATACATTTTGATGAACTTTCGTTAGGACTTTTTGCTAAATAGTATATATCATTCTTATTTTTAAATATATGTAATTATACGTAGGTATATAAAGATTATGAACCTTAACAGTTCGGTATCAAAATAAGTCAGTGAAGTAATTGTTAACCGAAATTTTTAAATAAATACACGTAACTTGATCGTTTCGTATATAAAATAAGTCTTAGAAAGAATTCTGATAAGAAATAACGTCACATGGAAGATATAAGCTAACTCCTCTACCTTTTTATGAATCACATAACAGATCCATTAAAGCCTTAGTCATAGAGTAACCATCTCATTATATTTATTGCCGCACTTAAAGACGTCAATTAACATATTTTATTATTACTTAACACATATCATTCTATATGTCTTCAATATTAAATTCTAAGGAAAGTGCTTCCGACGATGACGTCACTATTAAAGACTTGTACAGTGAACTCCATAGGCGCTAAGAAGTGATTTATTGACGTTAATTGACGTTTCTAAGTGCCGCAGTTAGCCGTTGATATTTCCTAAGCTAAAGCAACACGCAAACATTAGGATCCTTATTATATTTGCAATAAAAGCCACAAACTCATAAGTTTTTCAATATTTCGGCGGATGACGGTCAGGTCTAGCGGTTAGAATCGAACAGAGTCGCTGGTTTAGAACCCATAAGGGGCAAATATCTAGTTTAATGAACGCAAACATTTGTTGTTATTGATATGAGTCATGGCTTTTAACATTATTTTGTATATATGTATTCATTATCTTGTAACTACCTATGTAACTTACTATTTTTTTTGCTGCTAAGCAGGTTCCTGCATGGATATGTTCCGGTCGAAGGTTATGTACGAGACTTAGTAAAATTACTAGCCGTAAAATACTCGCCAATGACAATTCTTCCTTAATTTCGCTTCAAATAGAAGCTATAAGTTTCGTAAAATTAATTTTATTTTAATTAATTAATTAATATAAAAGCAATTTATCACATAGGTACTATTGTGTATGTTAAGCTATGCCCATACCATTTTTGTCGTGGCCATAATCTCCCACTTTATAATAAAAAAACTTTGGCAATTAATAGTACCTATATTGATTTCTAAAGTTTACGCGAACACTACACACGGAAACGAAACGTCAGGATATATACATTAAAAAGTAATGCGTAAAAAAAACGCGAGTAGATCCGTAAAAGTTGTTTCGTTTCAAATAAGAGTATTTTGATACGCAAGTACTTTAAATTATTGTAATTTTTAGTAATACTTTTCTATTTCATCTGTAAACTTTCAATGGTTTTGGTTTTTAGTTAACATCTTGTCGTGGTTGAGCTGTTAAGAGAAAACACTAAGGTCGACTGATTATATGAAAAGTAGACAAAATCAACGTTTCGTAGTCCCCTGATTCCTCCTCCAAAACTGGACTGATTTAATTAATTTTTTCATTAAAAATTAAAGAAAAGTTTTGGCTGTGTTTGACTTTTTTTATATAATCTCGTCAAATTTGTTTGCTGGATGTCTGAACACAGCAAAAATCTGGCCAATTTTTAAGGTTTTTAAAAGTTCATATCTTTTTTAATAATAAGTTTATGAAAAAATCAAAACATAAGGACACAGCCAAAGCCTTCCTTTAATTTTTAATGAAAAAAGTAATTAAATCGGTTCAGTTTTGGAGGAGGAAACAGGGGACTACGAAACGTTGATTTTTTCTACTTTTCATATAATCAGTCGACCTAAGTGTTTCCTCTTAAGCTTCTCGATTTTCATATGTTTTGTATGCCTTACTACTATTTTCTTACAAACAAAACAGCTTCGCCACAAAACTTACACAGAAATTTTGAACGGCATAATCATTTTTCTCAATGTTAATAAAGGTCGTGTAGGTAAGGTAACAATTTCTCACAAATTGTGCACAACATTTTATAAAATGTATTTTTCTCTAATACCGTTAGACGTTACGGGAATATGTTAAGCCCGCTTGGCACCACTGCTCATTATGTAACACTCGATTATGTAAACAGCCTGTAAGTACACGGTGGACTCATCGTTAATGTAATGTATACATATGTATACACCGAGACATTTTAGTGGCTGTTTTCCCGCAGGTGGGTAGATCAGACCATGAAACTGAACAACTTTCCGTAAGAAACATAGGTCAAAAAAAGATTATTTTCAAACCATGATGGTCCATAGAGGCATTGTACAGAAAAGTGAAAAAATTATGTCGTTTTTTTGACCTCTGTTTCTTGGGGAAAGTTGTTCAGTTTCATGGTCTGATCTACCCACCAGCGGGAAAACAACCACTAATGTATCTCGGTGTATAATCCAAGTGCCTTGTGCGAGTTTTAATCACCATTCGATAACGTCAACGAAAATATCTGTAGATTTTTTTAACTCACCTATTTGGTCACCGTGAGACGCTGCTTTATTGCCATTACGGGGCAACGAATATGATAAGTTAATTACGAAAACACAAATGTTGAAAAGTTTCCACGAGCAGGATTTGAACCTGCACCCTTCTGACATACCGGGTCAGGTGCTCTCCCAATTGAGCTATCGTGGTTCTAACCAGCCCGCCGAAACTATCAAGTAAAAAAGTACATATATAGTAGTTTTCAACATTTGTGTTTTCGTAATTTGTTCGCAACAAAATTTGCGTTAAAATTATAAAAACAAAACAAAAACCTGATAAGTTAAATGAATACAAATTATGTTCAAATCAATGTTTACAAGCACCTGGTAAAATAATCAAAATGTAAGATAAAACAAAAGATCCACTTTGCAGTTACCACCGGTGTTAGATCCGAATATCCCGGATTTGATACCTCACGAAATGTATGGTATTATCTTTGGTTGGTGGTAAAGGTTTGTTAAAACTCCACCTGGCTATATATTAGGGCTGCCACCCGTACTTTAAAATAGAGTATTGTCCTCTTTTTCATGTAGGCGTACTTTATAATCTACGACACCAATAAAGTACGCTAAAATACTCTTTTTACGTAAAACTGATTGTTACTGGCGCGTTACTTGTTATGAGTACTTTTGAGACTACATAAACTGGTATCCACAACCACAAAATATTTGTTAAATGTCGCAAAGAGCAACAAAAAATACGTTTTTAAGAACAAATAAATAAATACTCTTTTTTATGCTTGTGTACTCTATTTTTTTTTCTAATAAAATGAAAAAATACTTTATATGTCCTGAAAAAAGGTGGCAACCCTATTATATATAGGTATACCACAATCTTCACAATGATTACATGACTGCCACAAGTAATCTAAATAGCACAAACATTAATGAAATTTTATCAAAAAATTACTTTCATCAAGTTCAAACTTCAGAATAGGTATGTTTCATTTCTGTACATAATAAAGCGTGTTCTCAGAACTAGCAGGAAACTTGATAACGTACCGATAGCCATGTTTACATTAAATAATACCTTTGGTGTTTGCAATATGCAAATTGAAAGGTATATAAAAATGTACCCTTTGGCTAACACCACCTAAGATAAGTGGCGAATTCTCTATCCTTGGGGCCCTATTCTATGGGTTTGTTTTATTCATAGAAGCAACTTTTGCAGTCAAAAACATCTCGTAATCAAGTGCGGATCCACTTGTGGGCACAGTGGGCATGGTCACAACCTTAACTGAGATCGAAAATATATTTTTTTGTGCTATTTGTATTTTAAAACTGGACGAGTTTCAATGTATATGTATGTATTACGTATCCGTTTTGTATGTTTTATTGTTATGTGGTCAATCGGTCTATTTGCTCTCAGTATTAGGTCACCCACATTATACCCGATCAAATGGTCAATACCTGTATAATAGATACCGGTACCAACTCGAGTACCGGTACTGGATCAAGTTAATTGGAACCGGTATCTGAAAATACCGGTATTCCAAGCCCTGCTTTCAAAGCACGAAGAGCTCGAGATGAGAAATGTTTGATCACCCATCCGACGACCTGCCTTTGTGAAAGTTGCTTAACTTCAACAATCGTAAACCAAGCGCGTTAACCACTGTGCTATCTAGCTCTACAAAACACTTAGTCATTTAGAAAAAAGTTACGTTATCCAGACTGCGTGCTAGTCAGCTTAACTTTTTGCGATTCAACAACAAACACAGTACCTACCGCCGCGATAAATATACAAATAAAATATTTATAAAGCTACAATGTTGTCAGTATACTATTCGAACGTACACACAACAACGGAGATATTGTTATTTGGGCTCAGTCAACTCGTGTGGGTTCAGTTCCTTATCGGGAGATAACCTCGACCTCTCCCCGGGCTTATATTATGTATATATACATTTATCAGACACGCGACATTGAAATATATTGCCCCGTAATATGGTTTAAATTTCAGCTCATGAAATGTGCAGCCTATCTGAAACAGTATTGAGAGTCGAACAGCAGCGTAACGAGCGAACCAGTCATAACATGTCTAGTTGTAATAAAGACCTTATACATTTTGATAAATGAAATGATAGCATTTATTTTACATTTTTGTATCATGTTTTGAGGAGCTCGATGGCTCAGTGGTTAAAGCGCGCGCAACTTTCGCAAAGGCCGGTTATCGGATGGGTGACCAAAAATTTTTCATCTCGAGCTCCTCCGTGCTTCGGAAGGCACGTAAAGCCGTTGGTCCCGGCTGCATTAGCAGTCGTTAACAACCACCAACCCACATTGGGCTCGCGTGGTGGTTTATGGCCTGTTCTCCCTATCCATCCATAGGGAAGTCTCTTGCTCGTGCCCCAGCAGTGGGGATATAAAATGAGCTGATGATGATAATCATGTTTTGATGCTTTAGCTTGGTTGTAACGTCGCTCCATCCGTATTATTGGCGACGGACGTAGAGACCACCAAATATCTTGAGCTTCTACAATTACGTCGAGATGTTGAATATTGTAATTTAACTTGTTGTTATCTTAACTTGCAGTTGTGTTGGAAACCTTTTCTGTTAACCTGCATTTGTTTAAAATAAATAAATAAATACATGTCTCTTTCACAGCCTCGTATCGATCATTTGGCATCGAATTTGGAATCACACCGGTGATCTTGAAATTTTAAAGTGCTTTATAATACAATTATATTTGCTTTATTTCCAATTTGATTACATTTAGTATCTTATACATACTTTTCCCCTTCATGGGTGCCTTTCTAAAGTGTAACAATTTTACCGTGGTATCTATTCCGTCAAAATTTTGTGAATTGTTTCTTTGTCGCACTACAAACGAAGAAGTTTTTCCAGTAAAGGTTTTTTTCTATCATGGAGTCTATTTTCAATAATTATTTCCATCGTATTTCAATCAAAACTTCATGAGTGTTAAAAGTATTAGCACCAACGGCAGTGATATGTCAACAATTCTTAATTTTTTGTATCTTCTTATTAATTTTCTAAAAACATGTCATGTCACGTTCGTTTCGTATACCCACGTTTGTTGGTTCTAACATCGATTTGTGTGCCTAGCTTATCGCCGAGCCACGGACACACAAACAAACAGTCCCATCAAACATGCAGTTGATACTGGCAGCTAGCTCAAGGCCCGATCACAAAGACCGCTTTGATTATACCGGACCTTATCTATTATCTACAACACCTATGTGTCAAAAAATAAGTATATAGTTACATTTAGTAAAGTTATGTAAATAGGCGGCATAAGGAAGGAAAACTAATAATACATATCTATACTGTAAATATTGCAAAAAAGATAGGTTGTTTGTTCCACAAAGTCTAAGGCTGCCTGTCCATTGAAGCGGAGCGAGGCTGCAGTGCGGAGAAGCAAAGAAATATTAACCAATAGGATTGCATTAAATCTGCTACTCCTCCTACTCTTCTACTCGCTCGCTCCGCGTCAATGGACAGGCAGCCTAAAGACGACAGTCTTTAAACCCTCGCGGCGTCAGTGCGTGCTACCCGTCATGACATACGGTGCCGAAACGTGGACACTCGCGGTAGAGCTGGTTCACAAATTTAAAGTCGCTCAGCGAGCTATGGAAAGAGCTATGATCGGAGTTTCTTTGAAGGATCGACTTCGGAATGAGGTAATACGACAGAGAACGAAAGTAGTCGTCATAGCCCAACGGATCAGCAAGCTGAAGTGGCAGTAGGCCGGTCATATTAGCCGCAGAACCGACAACCGTTGGGGTAAACGAGTTCTCGAGTGGAGACCGCGTATCGGCAAACGTAGTGTAGGACGCCCTCAGGCTAGTTGGAGCGACGATCTTCGCAAGGTGGCTGGCAAGAGCTGGATGAGAGTAGCCGCGGGTCGTGCTCGGTGGCGTGCACTTGGAGAGGCCTATATCCAGCAGTGGACTAGTATAGGCTGATGAAGATGATGTAATTGGGAGGCATAAGGAAGGGAAACTAATAATACACATCTATACTATAAATATTGCAATGGAGATAAGATGTTTGTTCATTGTTTTTTAGTCCTTACTTTACATAAAACTTTTAGCGATGTTTGAGATAAATTATTTTTAGTTTGTTTGCACTAAACTTATAAATCGCTTAAAGTCTTTGCTTAAAGTATTACCCGGTCAAGTTAACTCAGCACCTGAGTGTAAGCGATGTTTTCGAGCCAGGTGCCGAGTTAACTTGACCGGGTAATATTTAAGTCAAGACTTAGGCGATTCATAAGTTTAGGGCAGACGGGTGTTAGACTCCTATCTAGGTTTATTACCTTTTTATGTACCCGATGACATTTTGCCATAGTTATATGAATAAGAGTTAGTTTCTTAGTATTTTTGTAATAAATGTAGCGACAATTCAGACGATAACTACCAGTAATATCACCGCACCATCTTTTTGCACCTGCCGTCAAATTAATTTAATCTTCAAATCGCTTGTTGCCATAATTAAGAAAATAAATAACACTTTTCCGTGTCGAGCCAATGAAATTAACAAAGGCGAGTGAAATCGCGCCGAGCACTCCACAAAGAGAATTCGGAACTTTATACTTACAGATAAATAATCTCTATTGTCTTTTTACTTCGTTATGACGTTATCCAAACAGTGGAAAAAAACGATAAAAAGGAGGTAATAACCGATTAACAGCGCTAAATAACGAATGAAACAGGAACTTTTTGCTGTTCCTATGGACGAAGAATTTTTTTTATTTGCTTGCTTACTATATTTTGGGGATCATTTAAAGTTCTTACAATACAGTAGGAAAGTACTCTCTAGAAAACAAACAAAAATCTAAATTTATAAAAATATAGCTATGAGGAAATATACTCATTTCTAGTTGTAACTAGTTTAGATTACTGATGAGAAAGTATGTGGGTATGTATAATCGGCACTGTTTCTATGCTTGCAATAGCTGTGCAAACCAACGAATAACTAGGTTTCCTTTTTAGGGTTCCGTAGCTAAACGGCAAAAAACGGAACCCTTATGAATTCGTCATGTCTGTCTGTCTGTCCGTATGTCACAGCCACTTTTTTCCGAAACTATAAGATCTATACTGTTGAAACTTGGTAAGTATTCTGTGAACCGCATTAAGATTTTCACACAAAAATAGAAAAAAAACAATAAATTTTGGAGGTTCCCCATACTTAGAACTGAAACTCAGATTTTTTTTTATTAATCCCATACGTGTGGGGTATGGATAGGTCTTCAAAAATGATATTGAGGTTTCTAATATAATTTTTTTTTTAAACTGAATAGTTTACGCGAGAGACACTTCCAAAGTAGTAAAAACCCCCTGGGGGGGTTACAGGGGGGGCCCTGTAACTTCTAAAATAAGAGAATGATAAAACTAAAAAAAATATATGATGTACATTACCATGCAAACTTCCACCGAAAATTGGTTTGAACGAGATCTGGTAAGTAGTTTTTTTTTAATACGTCATAAAGTACGGAACCCTTCGTGCGCGAGTCCGACTCGCACTTGGCCGTTTTTTTTTCCTTATCAAATAGACAAAAAGCTTCAATATGTATACAGAAGCAGCATAAAAGCATAACTCACTGCAGACTATGGCCAACCACTAAAAATGCAAACAAACAGTTCCGATTACGATTGCGCTAGATAATCCCATTGTAGAAACAGCGAGAGGTGCTATTTTCGCTAAGCACCAGCTAAATATGCCTTGGGCATGTTCGCGGAACGCACTGCGGTGGTCGGCATTTGTTTTTAGCTGTGACTTGCATCGCAAATTGACTAAATATAGACCACTGCCCCTTTAGCACGGGGATACTGCGCAGGGTTGTATATTAATGAACTTGGCCAGTTTGTTTTGCTTTTAAGTCGGTATTATGTATGTTGTTCTTACAAATTAACAGTAACTAGTTTTGTTATAGCGAGAGAGTGATCCTTCAAACTTTTTGTACGTATTCAGTTTTATTTTACCATTGAAAATGGTTATCAGATGCAAATCGCCTGAGACGTGGTTTTGGCCATAGCTCCGAGGATTTTGGGAGAATGGAGATCGAAATAGAAACAAGAGTTGAGGAATTTATCGAGACACGTGTAAGCGTTTAAATTTTGAAAATCTTCGTTAAACTTTTTTGTAATTTTGATAAATGTAAAAAAAAACGGGTTTTTTGGGGGGTGTTTGTATACTCAATTGTAAATATTTTAAAAAAAACCGACTTAAGAAAAAATGAAATAAGTGTCCTAGTCTATTAGTTTAGCTAAAAAATGAACACGAAGAACGAAAAAATTTTTTAAATCGGTTAATAATTGTGACCTGTAGGTGGTCCCTTTAGATTTGGTTTTGTAGAAAAACGGGTATTTCCGTATATAAAAAGTGATGTGCTTCTTTGATTATTCAAGTACATTCAAGTTGGAATTGTGTTATTTAAAATAAAATGGTTTTTTTCGTAAATTGTTGTGTATTCATTTTCAATGCTCCGATTCTTGCGGGGACTGCAATATCTGTGAATCTTTTTAAACTAATCTTACTTTAGTTAAGGTAAGTAATGTGTATTGTCTTTGAAAGAGATACGACTTTTGTTTTGCTTTTCTTCCTAAGTCAAATCTTCTTGCCTTTTTTAGAATGAATTATTGATTAGCTACGAAGCATTCAAGTTATTATTAGAAACAAGAGCGAATAAATATTTAAGTTTGGTTTGGTTGGTTTGCATAAAGATTTATATTTGTATTTGTGTTACATTTAAGAAATTAATAGAAATTACAGATAAGACGTTGTGGAGTTTTTCTAAGATGTAACTGTAATTTAATCACGTGCGTTCCGTTTTACGCAGAAAGAGCTTACGGTATCTTTTGGTTTGGCAGTATGGTGGAACTATAAATTTGAAAGAATAAGATTATCCAATCTACTTGCATTTTTATTCCAAATTCAACTATAAGCGTATGAAATAGAAATTAAAAGTGCTAAGTTTGCAATACAATTGACTATACTTAGGTATAGTTAAGAGAATTAAAATGTAAACAATGTGACTCTTAATACAATTGAATAAGAGTCAAAGCTAGTCAAAAATGTGTACATGTTAATGCTCGTGACTGTACACACGGCGCCAGATCAACCTACTCAAACCTGTCAAATTTCTCCAATAAATATTGATCCTTATAACCAAACGATAAAGTTCTAAAATGATTGTAGAAATTTGACAGTTTTGCATATGTTGATCTGCTGCCGTATGTACATGCCTTTGGACCACAGCGCCAAGTGTCATTTTATTACGCATTACATTGTTCTTGTCCTCACTGTTTCTGTAGAACTATAAATAGGTGTTAATAGGTCATTGACTCGACCAACACTTCTCTATTTAAATACATGATATTTCACAGTGAGATAAGCTCTTCAAACACTAGAACACAAGCAGTGGTAGATACAGTGTCCGTGATAAAGAGTACTGAGGCGAGTTTTATTCACCTTTGGAGTGTGTTAAAAAACGATAATTTTATGGCAAAATCATTTCAAATTCATTCGATTAGCAGCGCCTTCCCAGTGCCTACTGCGTGTTTCATTCGCTATTCAATCACGTTAAAGTACACTCTCTCGTTTTCCAAAAAAAAATTCCGTATCGTAAATACAAGGCCAATCTGGTGCCAAACGATATGAGTTACAAATACCACATAAAAATTCTTATTTTCATTAACGAATTTATTTATTTATAACATGTATAACATATAATATAAATATATGTGGAGTAGTACAGGTCTGGTAAGTACATTCGCCAATTAAAGGTATGCACAACATTCATAGAATACGAACTTTAAAAAAAATATTATGTATATGAAATTCAAATAAATAAAATCGATTAAAAAAAACATTAAATTAGAATTAAACTAATATTGAAAAAATACAATAAACGCATATCAACAGTCAACATCAACAAATCGATCGAAAAGAGAATTAATTTCAAAGTAGGCCAGCACACATCCAAAATTTGTGAATAAATTAAAAACAAGTCTCAAAAGTTCCTATTTTCGGGTGAAGTGTGAAGTGAACTCTTGCACCTTTCGTCTTATCATCACTTTATATCAGGCACGATGAAGTCCAAGTGTCCTTACCTACCCGAAGAGGAATAAAAAACTGACTTTGGATATACTCGCATGTAACAGCTAACTCATTTAATTTCGGACAGATTAGGAATCATAATACCTTCTAATCTGTCTGAAATGAACTTATTTTATAACACGTGACTGTACTTGTTACAAGCGCTGTGACACAAGTTCCACATTTTTTTTGTAAGTCATTCAATGTTTTGTCTGTTCGAAGAATTGGGTTAATGTTTGACAGATGTGTTTTAAAGCCGGATTATGAATATTATGCTCTTAATTAGGTAGATAATATTCGGTTGATACGCATTTGTTATTTCACTAAGTGCCTATTTCTTGTTTCGAACCATAACCACAGAATACATAATAGTACAAGTCTATAACTATGTTACGTTGTAAACGTGTTCTTTAGTTCGTTTTCGATACAAGTAGGTACACCCCTATGCTATGTTATTTTTATGTAAACTAAGTCACAAATAATATCAAAACAATCTACAGGGGGAATCAAAAAGTTGGGGCGACAAAACGATCGTAAATTCCAGTTAAACTCGATCACAATTAGTTAATTTACCTGCATGCTAAGAGTACTCGGTGTAGTTTAATATTAAACGTCAGTTAAATTTGACCGGCACCCTTCCGCTTTAAATAGCAAGAGGGGCGCAGCTAGATTGGCGCACCGCTAATAACCCCGATGCGGGTACTTAATAACCCACTTTAAATGGGAGGGGAATTTAAATTGTGTCGATATCGATAAATTTAAACATCAAGGTTGTTATTAGCGAATTATAAAGTTTGATATATTTGAAAACAGACGTTAGCGTTTTGGGTGACGGTAGTTGAATATAATTATAATGTCAAAATCAAACAAATTTTTCTAATTCAAATACATTTAAAGATAAGGAGGTACTTTTAATCGTTCATTCTTTTTTATCTACTAAGAGCTCAAAAGCGTCGAATACCCAGACACAATAGAATTTTAATTGTTATCGGCCACCTGCTGGTCGCTCGACGCTTAAGGGGTTATTGAAGATGATGATGGTAACTGATGATAAAACCGAAGGAGGAAGCGCACTCTACCCGGAATCCTCAACTACGGAAGAACTGGCTATCCGAAATAAGTCGATACAAACATTTACCCCTCGCCAAAAGTCGAAGGTTGGATATCTTTGGCATGTCTTGCGACATAAAGGATACCAAATAAGCTGGCTTTTTAGGGGCAAAGTTAAAGGCAAGTTACGCGCTGGAAGAGGGAAAAAGTCGTGGCTACAAAACATTCAAGAGTCAACAACCATTGCCAGAGATGAATGACTGTTTTGCTTGACGCAGGATAGAGAGAAATTCGCTAAGCTGACAGCCAATCTTCAGTAATGGAGAGGCACTATAAAAAGAAGAGAGTCGAACCCTGGACTAGTCGTAAGCGGATGATGTAAACCTCTGCATTCGCTTATACAAACTGTTTATCGTTTTACAATTAACTCAGTCTGCAACTATTCGTCAATTGGCAGTGAAAGTGGCGTGACAATAAGCCAAGTTTTTACGCAATAACCGATTTTCTGGTGGGCTGGGCTGACAAAGCCGAAATTTTATAGCAACAAATCGAGCATGAACCGCAGTCATTTCTTAATTGTTTTTGTCTTTGCTAACCTCCTTATTACTAATAATTTTAATGACGTACGAAAATTTGTTAACGTTTACTTTTCATTGTTCGTGACTGTACCTGTAGATATATGTATGAAATTCCTTTTTTTTTTTAAATACAATGGCTACGTAAATATTTATCTAGATCTATCTAAATATCGAGTCTAAATATCTTTATATAAGTATATAAATCTTCTGTGCGTGTGTATGTTATTGAACTCTTTCTAAACGGCTGGACCGATTTGGTAAAATTTTCTGTGTGTGTTCAAATCGCACTATCCAGAGAATAAAGTGGTAATTGCAAAATTGCAACTTTACAGGAGAAAATAAAAACATAAATCGGTTAATATCTCAAAAAATACTGGTCCGAAACAATTGCCTTTGCTGCTAATTAAAAGCATATTTATTTCTTAAAGTTTTGTAGGAATATAAGAATGAACTATACAAAAATCAAAGAAATAATCGCAAAAAAGCATAATGCCGACTACATTACTTAAAGTTTTTATTGTTAGTAATTTAACCACTTTATCCGTCTTTGCGTCTTGACTCTACAGCCGATGCATTAAGACACCGCGATAGTTTTCAATGTATTTTGACATAAATTGCACTGTGCGTAACATAATTTTGCCACTTTGTTCTGGTTAATTTTTTAATCCTTTTTTAACGTATATTATATGAATGCTTTTATTCACGGTCCATTTTATTTTATTCATAACTGTATTAAAAAATGCAACTAAATAAATTTACGATTAATACGATTTCGAAATCAATTTTAAAATTATATTTTTAAAAATATAAATTAAATTAATATAAATAAATATAACTAATAATTTACTAGTCCTGTTACCAAGCCCAAAAGTTATTAACTTAAAACTGTGTGTATGTGTGTTTGTATTTGTGATTATAAATTTAAATGTGTTATCGATACAGTGAAAATAAAAGGGCAAAAAACGACTATGGTAATTAATCAACTTTTATTTTAAAATCAGGTATATTTTCTAGCATACATAATTATAAAATAACTACTATCGTGATTGCTACCTCTTTTGTAATTTTCTATTATTTTTTCAAAACAAAAATCGTATAAATCAATCTCTTTTATTTCTATCTCTCTCTATTTGTAAAACTAATTATTGAATGATATAAATGCTTAAAACGAATAGTTAACAAATCACTTTATTTATATTTAAAAAAAAACCCAATATAAATATCTGGTTAGAAACTATGTGGCTTCTTTTTAATTCACATCAACTATTTTTTATCTAATAATTGACTATTTTTACTATATTTACAGTTTTTTACAAACATTATGACATTAATCATGCTCTTCTTCTTCTGTGTAATTTTCATAAAGTTGATTAGATTCTTCACATTGAAGTGATTTGTAGAAACTATGGTAATACTTGGGGATAGTTTCAGATGTACATAAACACATTAGATCGTTATACAATGGTTTTGAAATGGCAAATGGCTTATTATATTTTTGATTCGGGGATATTTATGTGGGCGTGGGCATTTACGTGCAGGCTTGGAAAATATTTTCAGGGACTCATATTCTGCTTCGTATTCATATTTGAAAAGTAAAATATCTGGTTCTGAACTGACCGCGCTAACTTGTTTTATTTTTGACCACATCACTTTATTACCTTTGCTATCAAGTAACCAATTCTTTTTATCTGTGAGAGCTTTAATATCATAGAAATCTGATTGCTGCATCTCTTTTAATTCGTATTTTTTAACCTCAACTTTGTAATTTAATATTATAGCATACATTTGGTCTGGAGTGTAAATTATTTTCTTATTTTTAGCCCTTTCTACACAGCATTGCATCACCTTCAGATTGACTGTGACCAACTTCAAAAAATATGTGTGTTATATTAATTTTGTACTTTATAGCAATATGTAAATAAAGAGCAAAACGTATTTATTTTTGTTTTGACCAGCACAGCTGTCGGAATAAAATGAAATATGTTGAATGCCTTTAATGTGTTCTTTTTCGATGAAATTCAAAATACAACTGCCAATTTCAATCACACCTCTTTTGGCAATTTCATAGTGCCACACGTAACAATATCCTTGTAAATTTAATATATTAAAAATTGTAAAGTTGTTTCCTCTTATAATGAAATACTCCAACATTTGATTGGGGAATATGCAAGACTTTTTCAAGATCAAACGTGGCAACTGTGTTGAGCTTAGGATCAGAATCATTTTTTTCAGTGTTCTTTATTTCTCGTATTGTTTCTTTGTTCTTCAAATGTTTTCTATAATTTACTTCGAGAGTTGCTTTTTTTTCTTCATCAGCTTCCTCAAATAAGACACAGGTCACACAGATAGTGCACAGATCTTTTTTTGGTCAATATTGTTTCGTACTGCCTTTCGGTAGCTTCTGTAGCATCTGCGTTATCTGTTTTGTAATTCTTAAACCAATCTTTATGTAAACGATACATTTTGCTTATATTTATATTTTCAGATGAATATAATCTTTTTGACTGTTTTCTTATATAGTGTGATTCAAATACAGGAAATAGTCTAATGTGCGTCAGAATGCTGTCTTCGGTCAATATGCTCATTTTAAATGGTCTATTACTATGTGTTCCCCTTTTGTCTTCTATGTTTTTGTTACTTTTACTTTTTTCAATTGCTGTATAAACACTTCTTTTCGAGATGCTTAAAGTAATTTAAAAATAAAATTTACATACCGTCATTTAATGGTAAAAAATAAGTAATTGTTTGCACTTGGTTGGCTTTTCTCTCTAATTGCATTCTTTTAATGTTATCAGTTTTCACGTATCTTAAAATTAACTGCCACTGATTTTCGTGGTCTTCAATTCTCCAGTAAGATTCAAATACATTTTGCCTTCATGTCTCTTCAAATTTTTTGGAGCATTTCTTTTTACATTTACACGGTTCCCGAATAGATTTTGATGAAAATTCTTTTTTGGAGCTTATTCCTACATACGACTGGCCGGTATTTTTCAGTAAATTATTTTTTTTATCCATTGCCATTCATTTGTATTTCGCTTTCCTTTTCTTGATAAAGTTTTAGTATTAATTTCTGTATTTTCTTCTTCGGGCTCAATCTCTTTTTCTTCTTCAGGCTCCATCTCTTCCATCATTGATTTTGAGAATTTAAATTATTTCTTGCTCAGAGGGCTCTACAACTGAATTTGATGTTTGATTTCCTGCTTTGGTTTCTGGAGAAATATTAATTTCATGATTTTAGATAAACTCTATTTTCTTATTATTTAATAGTAGGTCAAAGAGATTTAAGTAGTTAAATGTCTTTGTAGTAGGTATATTATGCATATCAAGGTCACTAGGACAAGAACCATTTATATATTCAATAATTAAGTCAGTTACGAAAGCACCAAAAATTGTATCTTTTGGGCACTGCAGATGGAGTGCAGAGCCCATTAGATACAAATTTAGACACGAATTCATTGTACAAATCATAATAATCTTTGATATAAGAAGCAGCGGGAGCCGGCAGTGAGAGACGGCAACGTTGTAATACGTCTGATAATGTGATTAGGTTTTAAATGCAATCTTTGAGTACAATAATATCGAACGAAACAGTATACAGTAAAATATGAATACTGTTATAGTTTTCATTTTTTTAACAAGACTAATATCATACTTGATTTAACGATTTCCCGCCTTCAAAACACGGAGCCGTAAACGCCGATTACAGCGGCCTGGCCTGTGTATTTGTCACCAGAATAAAGTGGTAAGATCGGTTGCTGAATTCGCGTCTATGCGACGGTTCCAGAATAATATCGCAATGTACCTATACGATGCAGGGACATTATGTTTTGTGTCATAACATAAGGTTTCCACTTTTTTCTCTTTTAATACTTTTCAACCTTGTTTCTTGGTAAAAAGTGGTCTCTTTGATTAATTCCATTAATATTGGACCTAAATATGTAAAATAAATTCAGGAGATGGTGCAGGGTTCCTACAAGATAAAGATGGAAAAACATTAATAAGGTCGTAATATCGCTTACCACGTTATTCGCCGGAGGGTGCGAAATGGATTCGAGAATGGTTTAGATTTACAATTGGACCCGGTAGGTGGCGCTGCTATAGAAGTCCATCATGGGATACGGGTATTCTTAAGAACACAAACAAACAAATCATTCGTCGGACGAATAATTTGTTTGTTTTGTTGTCATGGAAACTGTCAAAGCGGTAGGTAGTCCGCCGGTCAGCTAGTCTAGTATGTATATATATTTCTATTTACATACTAATATCTATATATATTCGGTTTTTTGTATTTTGTACTTGTATGGAGAAATTATAAAGTTATTTTTTTTTTATAAAAGAAGAAGGCAAACGAGCAGGCGGGTCACCTGATGGAGAGTAATCACCGCCGCCCATAGACACCCCCAAAACCAGAGGAATCGCAGACGCGTTGCCGGCCTTTAAGGAAGGAATAGGCTCGTTTCTTGAAGATTACGAGGTCGTAGTGGTCCGGAAATACCGCCGCCGAGAGCTGGTTCCACAACACTGTAGTTCGAGGCAAGAAGTTTCGTGAAAAACGCACAGTAGTAGACCGCCATCCATCAAGGTGATGTGGATGGAATGACAGTCGATTGCGTGTAGTGCGGTGAAGGAAAGCAGCGGCAGGGATCAAGCCGAACAATAGCTATGTTTATGTTTTATTATCAGAATAAAAATGAAAACATTGTCATTTCTGTTACAGTTTTTTTTTACGTAGGTAATCGCAATTTATTTTCACGTATGTACCTATTCATAAAGATTTAGTTCACTGTTTTTCAAATACGTTTGCTGAACAATATTAGTATAGATGGTAGGTATATACTGAAGTAGTTAGTTTCTATCAAACATTTTACATTTTGGTCGAATGATATCGATGTTTTGTATGGAACAACTGAATTTTATTTTCGAGTTAGGGATTTAGTCCAATAGTAAGAGTTGTTCGTTTGTATCACGGGAGTCATCTCAGAAGGTTTGGACGGTGATGAAAAAGTCAACCTGTATAGTTAGTTACAAGATAAAATTATCATCGATATAGTTTCACAACACAAATGAATTCCTATCGCTAGAGTAGTTCTTAACTATAACGTTTGGCATTATTTCATTATATTGATTTTCCAGATAAGATGTAAATCATGTAAATAACGAACTTATGTAAGAATACCTTTAGGCATAATTTACTATCATTGTCTCTTTTAGGCCAGTATCAATTCAAAATACAGGCAGTTTTGCATTAATAACGACTTTTACTAATGTGTACAGATAAGAAACATCAGACCAAAATGCTCTATGTCATGCATGATGGATGACTCTATTCTATGTTTATTAACAATTTTGTCTATCGAAAATAATTTGGCAAAATATGTTCATCTCTCATCATCATCTCATCATTGCTTCTTCATTATTCATTGCTCATTGGCAGTGCAGTGTCGTGCTCGGCTCGATAACCGAAGGTCCCAGGTTCAATTCCCAGGTGGGGTAAAGTGTGTTTCTATTTTTTTTCGATGCATAGGGCAACGGTTATAGTTTGTGAACACTAACCCGCGTTTTGCAACCGCGTTTTGATTAAGCCATTACCTAATGATGGAGGCCATGGGCCAGCAGAAGGACAGACATAGGCTATTTTTACTTTATTTACTACTTTTACAATAATAAGTATTTACAATCTTGTTAGGTTCCTACCCAACAAAATAATAGTTGGTCTTAGGATAAGAGACAGACAGACGCATCATAATTCAAACTCTTTTCGATCGATTGTCAAATGTAACTGGGCGAGTAGTCGTACCCGATTTGAAAACTTGTCTTCCGATTCATATAGTAAGATCGAAACATGATCGAAATAAAACCTAACGAACCAAACCTACGAACAGGCACAACATAAGGAGAACCAGAAATTAAGCGTCATACAAACGCGTCGAGCAACGCACACATAGACCCCACGGACACAGAATCACGGAACAGCTTTTATTTAAAAATATCACATTTTTTGTACAATAAACTGGAAAAAATCGCTCATCCTACTTTCGCCTTCGAATTACTAATCTAGTACAAGGTAAAACTGTACATATTTTTGGATAAGTTTTTAGCTTAGCTAATAACGATTCCTACGACATAAGTTTTATGTATATACAATACATAATTCCTAAGATATAGGATTTCAATGACGCGGCGACACGGCGGCCATTTCGCGCTCTACACATGCGCGTTTTTTGTCAAAACTGCCCCGAGACGCTTGAGGGGATAACAGTCCGAGCGCAGCTGTCGCGAAATTTCATGTCCGTGAGAGGTTGTTTGTCGCGTTGCTCGAGTGGGTTTATATGAAGCTTACTTTCTGCAGTCTCCTTATTTTGTGGAACAGGTTTCTTTTACGCAAGCACTCCTTTGAATTGACCACGTCTTCTGCCACCGCATTACTGTGGTCGAACGCAAGCCTAAAAGTAATGTAATACTGTATCTTCAGGGTGCCTAGTGTGAGTTTTGTTTCCTATCCGTATTCATTCGATTACGTTTACGAAAACGAAAATTAGTATGGCATTGAAGCAGCGCCTCTTGGCGGCAAACGAGAACAGTTAAAATTTTGCCATACAAATTCTCGTGATCGAATGTCAAAATAGCTCTCACTAGGCTCTCTAAGTGTATTTTTTAATAGAAACACATATTTTTATGGCATTGAAGCAGCGCTTCCCAGTGACAAACGAGGAGAGTATAGAAAATAGTAAAAAATTGTGACGAATATTACACTCATAGCAAATCAATCTAAGAAAGAAAAGAAAAATGTGAACTAAATATTAGTAGTAACGTGATCAAAAGAATACGATTATTACAAGGAGGATGCCTAGCGCGAGTTTAATTCACCATTCAAACAAGAAAGTGTATCAAAATTTACAATTTTTATTTATTTACAACCTACCTCGTTTGTCACCAAAAAGTTATTCTTCAATGCTATACAAATTCTCGTATTCGTTCACGTGAATGGCGAATCAAACACCTACTGAATTCTCGTTTTCGTTAAAAAAGTCGCACTAGACAATCTGTCTTAATCAAACGGACAACATCAATAAAAGAGGTCTATGTTCATTCGTATAATTATTGTGCTACGAAAAGCAAGAACGCTCACACACACTCAGAAAGCATGAACACTCAAATAACCACGTGTGTGTCGGCCTTTATTTAGCTCGTTCCATGTTTACGCTGAAGTGACTCTCTGTCTCAACAATGACAGTTTGTAGTACATGTTTAACTTTAACGCGGAAGATAGAAGACACTACAAGGCGTTGTGTAAATTGAAATAAATACGTTTGCAAGAAATTGAGATAACATAGAAAAAGAGGTTTTATTTTGTTACATGTGTCCCTTTACTTCTATTCCATACACTATTGTGGTTATCTAACAATGTCGCAAAATTTTACAACGTAAACGGACTCGCGCACGAAGGGTTCCGTACTTTATGACGTATTAAAAAAAAACTACTTACTAGATCTCGTTCAAACCAATTGTCGGTAGAAGTTTGCATGGTAATGTACATCATATATATTTTTTAGTTTTATCACTCTCTTATTTTAGAAGTTACAGGGGGGGGGTCACATTTTACCACTTTGGAAGTGTATTAGAAACCTCAATATCATTTTTGAAGACCTATCCATAAATACACCACACGTGGGTCTGATGAAAAAAAATTTTTGAGTTTTAGTTCTAAGTATGGGGAACCCCCAAATTTTTTTTCTATTTTTGTGTGAAAATCTTAATGCGGTTTACAGAATACATCTACTTACCAAGTTTCAACAGTATAGTTCTTATAGTTTCGGAAAAAAGTAGCTGTGACATACGGACGGACAGACAGACAGACAGACGGACATGACGAATCCATAAAGGTTCCATTATTTGCCATTAGGCTACGGAACCCTAAAATTGAAAAATCTCAGGAACTATATAAAAATGGGATCGACAAGTGGTCTGTCAGGGCATAAATTAGAGAAGAATGGCGTCTTGTTGTGTCAGTAGTCAAGATTCACTACGGTTCCCTGCCAGTCATGAAGTTGTAGATATACTACAGCTTCATGCTGCCAGCGGAGTAAGTAAGTATACATAAAATATATTGACATTTGGCTAATACAGGGTGCAGATTATGGTAGTAAAGAAAAAAAATTGAAATTTCCTTTGTAACTACAATCAGGAAGTTCAAGCGGAAGTGTCACTTATCAGGGACGGTCACTTGTACATTATAAAGGAGAAACAGTTAATGCAAAAACAGTAATCTACTAATAAATAGGGTAACAAACCTTTGACCAGGTGACGTCAACGCCCCAATCCAGGCGCCCACAATATCGTTAACAAAATTGTCATATGCTACACGAGGGCTCTCTCACTCCTAAGGATTTCCCACCCCTGGACCATGTGAATTTAATCAGAGCGTAGGGCGAACCATGCGGGCGTACCCACGCAGGGTTTCAAAACCTTTTTATTGACAATTACCCAAAAACAACCGCGACCCTAACGTGAGGGAGTAACAGCCCTTGGAGCGTTTATAAATTTAGCAATCTGCCGTTAGGGCACAAATCACAACAGGGAAGATTAATGTCATGGGAACTGCACTGTATGTGGGATTCTCGTATCCTGTTATTGGAAACCTAATGACCGTAATTATATTGTTTCGATTGTTGTCTTTGCAAAGTTAGAAGTGTTATGTTATTACAAATAAGGGGAATAGCGCGTTCAGGTTGCGATCTTGCAATGAAAGTAAGCGTTCGCGGTGCTGACAGTTAAGTTATTTTTGCTTTTCCTGGAGACAAGTTCCGTACTTCAACAGACACCAGCTCCTGATTCTTAGGTAAGTTCTTTTAACGTTGTTCTAAGCAGGGCTTGGAAACCGGTTAATTTTTTTAACCGGTTTCACGAAACTATGCATGGAAGTTTATTAAAAAGGTTACGTTCCATTGAACCGGTTTTTGAACCGGTTTACAAAAAAATGGGTTTTTTCAATAAACCGGTTAAAATTTAAAATGACAAATACTTGATTTACGTTTTCGACCCATATTGATAGGATGCGCACAACTATCAAAATGAGATACTTAGCGCTCGCGCGGGTATTTCGTCTAACAAGCTACAACAAGTCAATAAACCGGTTTATTTAGGTTCGAAATATCGCACCTATTTGTTTCTGCTCCGGAACGGTACTTTACGATAGTACAGGTTTTACCCTGATGAAACCGGTTAATTTTGAACCAGCAACCTAGCCAGCTCCAAGATCATACTAGGTACCTATAAGGCCTAAATTCGAATTAACATATCAAACCCCGGTTTATCGTAGGTACTTAATCGGAAAACATTTACGACCAATGAAACTGTTCTACACAACTTTATCAAACTGCAATTTCTATAGTCTTGTCGCGTTGCATTAGTAGTAAAAACAATTAAAGATAAACAAAAACACATAAATCATGCCCCCTTTAACACGTTACAGGAAAGAATCGTAGCATTCAAGTCGTGATTAAAACGGAATGCCGGACTGACGATTAAAAACTTACTCCCATGATCGGATCAGAATGCTGATTCCATTTTGTTTTTTACTGGCATACAATATGTGGTAGGGCTACCTTGCTACCTTCGAAATCAACACTTGGACACCACTAGGGCCTTGTGTGAGTTTCATTCGCCTTCGATCACGTTAACAAAAACGAGAATTTGTATGACAAAATTGTAACTGTTCTCGTATGTCGCCAGGAGGAGCTGCTTCAATGCCATACTAATTTTCATTTTCGTAAACGTAATCCAATGAATACGGATAGTAAACAAAACTCACACTAGGCACTATATTGTTACATAAGGAGTCGTCATCATCATCATCATCATCATCTCAGCCAAAAGACGTCCACTGCTGGACAAAGGCCTCCCCCAAGGATCTCCACAACGACCGGTTTTGTGCTGCTCGTATCCAGCGGCTTCCCGCGACCTTCACCAGATCGTCAGTCCACCTTGTTGGAGGTCTGCCCACACTGCGCTTATGGAGTCTTATTAGTAAAATACGAAAAGACCCAATTTTAAATTTAAACAGATATAGAATATAAACTCCCTTTTTTACTCCTTTTTTGACTTTTAAAGTAAAAGTAAACAGTGTTAAATAATTTCGGAGGGGTGGTTAGAACCACGATAGCTCAATTGGGAGAGCACCTGACCCGGTATGTCAGAAGGGTGCAGGTTCAAATCCTGCTCGTGGAACTTTTTTCAACATTTGTGTTTTTGTAAACTCCCTTAGCTAAAATATTAAAGTAGCTACAAGTTACAATATTGTATTGTCATTAAAGCCATTCTGAGTCGCGCATAAGCCTTCGTAAACGGATAGCAGGCAGCCCTATTACCAATGTGGACTTGCACTAAACCAATTACGTATTACGGAAGCAATCTGCAACGAAACTTTATTACGTACGAGTGTGTACGTAAGTTCCCGCGTTATCTCATACACAAAGTAAGGAGATTGTAGAAGGTAAGCTTTATAATACAAACTTTTTTTGGGGAGAGATTGCTGATTGCCTTAGACGGCATTTTCAGCTTCACCGGGCTTTTTTGGGGGCGGCGAGGAACGTAAAGGGTCCCTCAAGCCGTGTGAAACGAATCACCTTCGGAGGTTTTCTAAAGGGGGCAGCATCGCGCACTAGTGCGCGTCCCCGTGCCCTAAGTACTAGATTTTCCGAAGGGTTCGGATCGGATCGGAATAATACAAACGCGCAGACAACCTCTCACGGACTCGAACTCTCGCAACAGCTTCACTTGGACAAGTTTAATTCGCAATTTGATCACGTTAACGAAAACAAGAACTTGTATTTGAAAAAAGACATACTTAGTGTTGAAAAAAACGACGGGTTGCACTCTGGGAGTGCCGGCAGAAGTGAAAACTTGAATATTAACGTTGTGCATTTTTGATATTTTGGAATGGTTAGGGAATAATTTTGCACGAATTGCTTTAATTATCAGTATAAAAGTACTCTCATTTATGTGGTAGAATACAATATTTATTTATTGGTCTATCGTACCTAAACATGACAATTTATATTACATTAAAAAGTTATATTAAGTTATATCAAAAATTTATATTACGCCGCGCCAGCTGTCTACTCTCCATCCGTCTTACGAATTTTCGATCAGGTCACGTGTCCTGACGCGAGTTTAACATTTTTTACCCATTCCTCTACTCTCCATCCGTCTTACGAATTTTCGATCAGGTCACGTGTCCTGACGCGAGTTTAACATTTTTTACCCATTCCAAAAAAAGTGCACAACGCCGCTAAAGAAGTTTTCACTTCAAAAATCCATGAGTGGTATTCGAATCCGCACCTCATGACATGCCGGGTCAGGTGCACTGCCAACTATGCTATCGTGGCGCATTGAAGCAGCGCCTCCTGGCGACATACGAGAAGAGTTAAATTTTACCATACAAATTCTTGATTATTTTACGCAAATAATTTAACGCAAATATTGTTGCGAACAGATTACAATTTGCAAAAAAGACAAAGTGTTGACGTAGATGTAAATAATCATAATTAAAGTTTGCCTAATTCTTAACTGATCTTTAAATTTTTGTAAAAATATTAAGGTCGGATGTTGATGACGTAGTTGTCGACATTGAATAGGGCTCCTTTGGCTTATAAAGTAAAAGTAGATAGTGTTGATTAACGTCGGCGAGTTGGATTGAGTTTTCCCTATCCATCCATAGGGAAGGCTCGCGCCCCAGCAGTGGGGACATAAAAATGAGCTGATGATGTTGATGATGATGATGAGAGCTGGTTCCACAGCACTGTACTTCGTGGTAAAAAATTACGTGAAAAAGGCACAGTAGTATGAAGTTTACCTTCTACAGTCTCATTACTTTGTGTCTCATACGTGCGCGATTATTTATTATTTGCGTCATTAATAATGTATCTCCATTATTGTGTTAAGCAACCGACGCTACAGCGCAGCCTCTAGGCTGTTTTCCGAAATTGTAATGTCAGTGTACTTGATTCTGGTCGTTAAAAATGATGACTTTTCAAATCTCGCAGCGTCTTTCACTGTTTCAAATAGTAACAAGATTTCGTTAATTATCTCGACGGTAACGAGTAAACAATATGTTGTTATCGCGATTTTATAAATGAATTTCTATCTTGATTTTTATAATTAATACATTCGATTGGCCTTTCGGTCATCGAGACCGGTTGATTCGTTAGGAGTCATTGAAGGATGTCAGTTTATACATAAACGGTCGCTCCCACCCTATAACGGAGGGTAGGACAAAGGTTAACGTATACACTTATCAGCTCGGCTAACGGTTCAATGGGGTTGATAGACTCAAACAAACAGACTCTTTTGATAACATGCGCGAGGGTGTTAACGGGAAGTGTTATCAAACTGTCGATACTTTTAGTAAACATTTCGCATTTACATTTAGTTATTAAATAACGTTATATTTAATTATTCATAACTTACTGTCGCCATAACGACATCGTTATGTTCCATCAGTCAAAGGTAAATTGTAAATTAACTACACGCATACTTCAATTTCTATTTATGAAACACTTTCATTAGATCCGAGGATACAATTTACTATTTTCTATTGAGAGGGGTCCCTGTTGCCTGTAATACAGGTCAACCTAACGCAGGTAACAATAGTATCTTCAGTATTTAAGGGGGTACAGCGCGGAGGCTAAATTGCGAGTTTCAAGTTTCTTTATGATAGCGAGCGAGCGGCCGGCGGGTGGCAGTGTGGTGTGACAACGGCGCACGACTACGAATACGCACGCACACTAATATCTGTACAGAGTAGGCTGGTGATTTAATTAGAGCAATGTTTACTTTCGTAAAATCATAGGCGTTTGGGTAAAAAATGATAAAAGTCTTAATATTTTCATATTCATATTTCTTAATTGAAAACTAAGAAAACAGTGGCCTGCGGAATATCAATACAAACATTTTGATGTCGGATCATTGTTTCATTTGTGCTATATTTACAAAGTTACTGAAGAAATAAGTTTTTAGATATCATTACTTTTACGTATTTTTTATGCAGTTTCTGGGTATTTGTTTAAATTCCAAGACAACCATGGCCTTGTGAAAGGATCAAGCTAACCTACACTAGTCCTTTTAATGTATATGACCTATTCAGCGCCTAGCATCAGTGACTTAAAAACACGTAAATTTACGAAATTCCGCGCGGCACCCCCTTAATAAGTAACTGTGCCCTTTGTTTTTCAGTCACTATTGAATATTATACTGTGGTATTTTATTTTATTTATTTGAACGTAGTGTGTAAACTTATTTGGCGTGCCGTAGGCAAGTAAAAATAGATGTAACTGTCTGGGGCCCTCCTGCAGCGTCATTATTATTCGTATATGATAATATGTAACTACATTTACACTACAGGAGCTCGATGACGCAGTAGATAACGCGCCCGGTCTGCGAGTGCTGAAGTTAAACAACTTTCGCAAAGGCCGGTCATCGGATGGGTGACCAAAAATGTATCATCTCGAGCTCCTCCGTGCTTCGGAAGGCACGTAAAGCCGTTGGTCCCGGCTGCATTGCATTCGTTAACAACCACCAATCCGCACTGGGCCTGCGTGGTGGTTCATGGCCCGTTCTCCCTATCCATCCATAGGGAAGGCTCGTGCCCCAGCAGTGGGGACATAAAATGAGCTGATGATGATGATGATGATGTAACTACATAGCACAAATTGTTTTGCAATATCTTGCCACTAAACTTGCCACTAAAACGAAGTTCAGTACCTAATAGTCAAATAGTTAGTTATTAAAGGTTCTGTGTAAAGTGCGATTTCTCTTTTGGCATTATCGTCACTTATCTACCATCAGTTGGGGTTAAGGCAAATCTCTTTCCCGAAATGAAATTTGAGCACGCATAACAAAATCCATTAAACACGGAAAACTCATTACCTAAAATCTTATTTTTATTTCACTAATTACATTACTGTGTGTTATTCTAATTTTATTCTAAATTATTTCGACCCGTTCATATAATAATATAATAACAAAGTTATGATACCGGTTTGTAAATATCAACCGGTGTACACTTTGCAAGAATAAACTTAATTATGCAAATGTTGTTTGTGCGATGCGCGACGCGCGCTGCGTTCACTTCACACCTTCCTTCCCTCTTGTTACCCTCGTAGCGCCATAAAGCACGCCAGCGCTCATTCAAATGGCTCATCAACACCACAAAATAAGGAAACTACAGTAAGTAAGCTCTAATATTAGGTCCATACCTATGACATTGACGTTTTGTATAAAGATTTTTTATAAAATTATATTATTCATATTTAACGTTTTTTTTTAAATTTTCTTAACTTCTATTTATGTTAACACAATTTAAGGGTAGTGTGTTTGTTTTACTAGCTAAATATAGCAGACATTAAAAAGAAAAAAATCAAGTCCCTTCAAAGCTACAATGAAACGAAAGGTCAATTCCGCCGAACAAAAAAAGAAGTCAATTTAAAAAAAAAATGGGCGATAAAGACACAAAATGAATAATCATTGTTATTACTGAAGCCTAAATAGCATAGTCCTAATTAAAGGTGTATAATAATATTAACAACCCGTATTGACTTTTAGAAGTAATACACCTATTATAAGTGAGAAAAAAACGTCAATTTCATAGGTAAGGACCCAATATTAAGGTTACCTTCTGGATCTCCTAATTTTGTGTCAACAGTTTATGCGTGGCTCGAGTGTCGATTAAGCTTTTTATTATGTTCAAATTTGCGTGGTATGACGGCCACGCGCGCGCACACGACCCGCATGCCTCGGTTGGGGTGCACCAAGCATTATTTGCGACGGCCGATGTTACGATGTTACCCGCACTCGCCTTTTGTTCGCCGGTAAAAAGGGGTGACAGTAAAAATAAACCAGCTCCCATTCGCGGTCTCGTTATGGGAATTCTCGCATTCAATTCCCGATGTCGACGCACTACTCGACACACGCTGACGCTTCTCTCCCACCGCGCCGTTTGAGTCACGGCGTCAACGGCCAGATAAAACTCTGTCCTCCAAGTTTGTGTTGTCATGAGTTAGCCGATTACATTGTCTTTGCTTGTTAACAGATATAAACGTATACATGCAGCGATAAACACGCTAATGAAGCTTATCGTACAACGACCTCGCCTTTTAATAGTGACGATCAATCATGGTTATCGAAGACGCAGTAGTAGTCCGATAATTTAGAATGCATGAATTCATGAGATGACGGAATACCTAAGTGTTAAACACACTTGATATTCATTAAACACCAATAGTATAAATCCCTGTTATCGTGGTACCTGAAACCTGCTAAATATTAATGCTGCTAAGAAAATATGTTTTGCCACCGTCCGTCCCAAACAACGGCAGTACAGTATTTTTTTCCAGTCGATTTAATGGGATATTTTACATTATAATGTCAAAATAGGCATTTCGAAATCAGAACATCTCATCGGACCCCTCTGGCGTTTTAGTATTCGCATAATTTTGCGCAAGTGAAATCGCATCCAGAATCTGAATTTCACAATGTTCGAATCGAATAATCGGGCGCGCGCTAAACGGATTATTTACTTTCACACACCTACTGCCCGATCTGTGCATTGTACGAACCATGCCAGTTAACATGTCGGTGCAGTCGGAGAAACAAATTGTGCGAATATTTTTTGTATGCCGCTTGAAATAAATGAGACCCCCCGTGTGGTGCAGGGGTTAAAGAATTGCACCACCCCATCTCTTCCCGTGGGTGTCGTAGAAGGCGACTATGGGACCATACCAGAGGATGGGCAGCAGCGTCTCTCTGTGATTATTCTCACCTTACTGCGATCGCCAACCCGCCTACCAAGCGTGGCGATTATGGCAAATTCCCCTCAAAATGATTTATCCTTGAGGGAGGCCTTTGTCCAGCAGTGGACGTCTTTTTGGCTGAGATGGATTGCTTCTTTTCAGTTGTTCTTTCACTCTTCTATTGTCCTTTGATAGGACTCCTATATCTCCTATCTAACCTCCCTCTCTTCTTTTTCTTTCTATTTACTGAATATTTACTATATATACTCGAGTATTTTAAGTGATTTGGTATTGATGAATAAAAAAATCACAAATACTTAATTAAAGTTCTTTAATAAAGTATTTGTGATTTTTTTATTTGTATAAGAATCACTCAAAACCAAATCACTTAAAATACCTAGTAGTCATCATCATCATCATCATCATCGCCTAAAAAGCGTCCACTGCTGGACAAAGTTCTCCCCCAAGGATCTCCTCAACGACCGGTTTTGTGCTGCTAGCTTCCAGCGAGACAAACACTGGAAAGTAATAGTCGTAGGTAAAATAAATAACCTTAGACTATCCCACTGTTGAGCATAAGCCTCCATCATTGAAAACAAGTCATCACTAAAAAATAATAGTACAACAGCCAAATTACAAAATAAGTATTTTAAAACAGTCCGTACTGATATACTGTTAATATTAAATATGATAAAATACACTCGTGGACAAATAATACGGGTCAGTACGAAAAACTAGAATATCTCTTAAAATAATAGAGCTAGCAGCATGAATGAAACTGTACGCTGTAGATAACTTCATTGTTAATAATAACGACACTAAATGGTGGAAACGTTATTTGTCTATTTATTAAATATACATAAGAAACATAATATCAACATTTTTTGCGTTGAAAAATTAAAAGACAATTACCTCACACATAACATAAAAACGAACTTAAAAGCCATATTAATACTTCGTATTGCCTCCACGGGCTCTTCTTACAGCTGACAGACGATTGGGCATGCTGTTTATAAAGTTTGTTATGCGATGTTGCGGGATATTGTTTCATTCTTCCACTAACACATGTTTCAGATCTCTAAGTGTAGCTGGGGCGGGGTTCCGATTTCTCACACACCTACCGAGCTCTCGTCCCAAGCGTGCTCAATCAGATTTAGATCCGAGCTTCTCGAGGGCCAGTCCATGCAACTGATGCCAACGTCCTGAATATACTCATATACAATTTGAGCTGTATGTGGCCTAGCATTGTCATACATAAATATGGAATTTTCACCCATATTAATCAAGTATGGGCCGACGTACTCATTAAGGATCTCTTCTACATATCTTGCACTAAGTAGCGTACCATTTTCTATCAGCACTAACTCCGTGCGACTCTCTGAAGAGATTCCAGCCCAAACCATAACAAATCCACCACCGAAAGGTACTTTTTCCTCAAAACAAGCTGGAATAAAAAAATCCCCTGGCCGTCGGTAAACTCTTCGCCGCCCAACCTGTGCATAGAGCATAAATCTAAATTCATCAGAAAACATTACTCTTGCCCATTCTTCGTCTCCCCATTGTGCATGTTCGCTGGCATAACGTAATCTGTTACTAGATGTTACCTTGCAAATTTAGGCCATTTGCGGGTCTATGTGGGGTCAAATTAACTTCTCGAAGCCGCCGCCTAACAGTCCGAAATTGATTTGTTACATCAAATGCTGTAGGTGTCGATTTCGGAGGATGGTCGTAACAATATATCGATCCTCTCGAGCCGTAGTACATCTCGGTCTGCCAGTTCCTGGTCTTCTAATGTTGAGCCCAGTTTCTCGGAAACGTTGCACGACTCTTTGCACCGTAGAAAGTGACACGCCTGTTACTCTCGCTGTACTTCTCTGACTTCTGCCTTCTTCTAGCACAGTGACGATACGTGTACATTCTTACAGGCGTTAGCGACATGATAGTATTTCAATAATGACCGTGAAAGACGATGATGACTGCCTTTTATCATTTTGATTTGACAGATTGAAAACAAAAGTGAGAAAATAAGCAAAAAAGTAAAACATGCGTGATTTGAATTTATTACCAAATTCAAACTTTTGTTAATTTTTTTCAAAATATGTTGTACATTTATTAAGGTTTAGGTTTTAAGTCATACGATATTAAAATTCTCTTTAATATAAAGTTAGTTTCATGTATGTAACATTATTAATTTACAAGATACATAGGATTTTGTCGCTGATCCGTATTATTTGTCCACAAGCGTAGTTTAAAGTTCAAAGATAAAGCGATAACCTTTAATAGGAAACTTAAGAGTTACTTATAAAAATATTTTTATTCAATTAAAAAATGTTTTGCCGATAGAAGTCGTAAATAAGATAATATTGACCACACATATTATTATTTTTCACATCCAACTAATATTATTGGCCATCACGAATCAGCCTGAATTGAAATCTGACATGTTTAAAATTAATATTTTAGTTAATTAATTTTAATAAAAAATGTAAAATGTTTTGACATTGGTCTAACTAAATAGTATACTTAGTTATGAAGTGTTAGTTTCATGTCTGTACTGTTTTTATTGCGCGTGGCATATTGTCTCAAAATGCTCTGATGGCTCATGTATACTTACCATCACATTACATAACGACCTTATTGTTCTGTGAACATGACAGCTCCATAATAATAAAGATAGTGAAAGCCGTTGCGATAGCGAACATCTCTTATATATAACTATACACAGGCACGTGTCGTTGGTTTTAAAGCCAAAAACGTCATATCAAAAACAAGACTTAAATATATACGTGATCAAATGAGATGTATATTTACTGAACAGGATCGTCTTATGCTTCAATGCCTATTCGGCTAAAGTAAAGTTGTCATTATACGTTATTTGTATTCAGGACGTCACAAAAGGTCGGCATTCAAACCTTAATACGAAAACTGAAGAATGGATCCTACCGTAGTTCAGTAAAAATATTACTTATACGAAGGGTAATACCAAAACCAGTCGTTGTAGAGATCCTTGGGGGAGGCCTTTGTCCAGCAGTGGACGTCTTTTGGCTGAGATGATGATGATGACGATAAAGGGTAATTCATGATAGTGGTATTCATTCGTGGTAGTGGTTTTTCTTGCTGCTGTTTGTTGTAGTTTGAACATCTAAACTTGTTGATATTGAAATAAGGAAGGTTTTAAAAATACCCACGCTTTTCAAGTAGGTATAAAGGCCGAAACTCGAGACTGGAATCATGTAATATTAAGTTTTCTGGATAACGGATAATCTCGTGAATTTGTTTAACCAAAGCTGGACCGTTAGGTTGCCCAGGTAATTATTATACTAAAGTATACGTTCACGGGACCGATATTATTTTACAAAAAGGAATTACTAAAAAACATTTCAGAAACAATAAGGAAGGAGGATTTGAAATCCTTGTTTGGGGGATTCTGGTGAACTGATGAGTCCACGAGAGTCCCCCTTGAGGATTAGGCTAAGGGATCCTGGTTGTGCCGTGTGGTGCCGGGGGTAAAGAATTGCACCACCCCATCTCTTCCCGTGGGTGTCGTAGAAGGCGACTATGGGACCATTCCAGAGGATGGGCAGCAGCGTCTCTCTGTGATTATTCTCACCTTACTGCGATCGCCAACCCGCCTGCCAAGCGTGGCGATTATGGCAAATTCCCCTCAAAATGATTTATCCTTGAGGGAGGCCTTTGTCCAGCAGTGGACGTCTTTTTGGCTGAGATGATGATGATGATGATGATGATCCTGGTTGAAACCGTTGATCTTTACCATCTCAAAATGTCATCTTGTATTGCACTAGCATTTTACTCGCAACTTCGTCCACGTATATGAGATTCAAAAAATTAATTCTTATATAATCTTTATACTCGTATATAAAAATCTTCTGTGCGTGTGTATGTTATTGAACTCCTTCTAAACGGCTGGACCGATTTGAATGAAATTTTCTGTGTGTTTTCAAGTGGATTCGAGAATGGTTTATATTTACAATTGGACCCGGTAGGTGGCGCTGCTTTAGGGGTCCATCATGGGATACGGGTGTTCATAAGCGGACGAATGAATTGTTTGTTTTGTTGTCATGGAAACGTTAACTGTCAAAGCGGTACGAAGTCCGCCGGTCAGCTAGTTTTATATATAAATGTAGCCTATGTTAGCCGCAAGCAATGTAGCATTCTATCTGTGAAAAATTTTTTGGAAACAAACAAACAAACAGTCACAAACTTTACCTCTTTATTAATAGTATAGAAGATAGATATACAAAGCACCAACAATATATGATAAAGGAGGTTTTTTATAAATCACTCAGACGATTATACCATAGGTACGACGACGGTAAGAAGGACCAACGAACAGCATCAATGATAAGTGACAGTCCGAATTTCTGTTCACCATCTGCCCCTTTAGACAAGTGATATAAGCTTCGATCAACTCGAAGGATATAAGGCCTAATAGAAATTATATACATAGAATGACTGGGTCTAGCTGACCCGGCGGACTTTGTAGGTATCGCTTTGACAGTTCCTATGACAACAAAACAAACAAATCGTATGTTTCACAGCTAGGAACATTTTTTATTGGAAAATTAAACAAAAAATTAGGGTTGACCACCCCTATTACTTACAGCCGATATTAATAACCTATATCCTCAGCAGGAGGAGCTCGATGGCGCAGTGGTTAACGCGCCTGGTCTGCGAGTTCTGAGGTTAAGCAACTTTCGCAAAGGCCGGTCATCGGATGGGTGACCAAAAATTTATCATCTCGAGCTCCTCCGTGCTTCGGAAGGCATGTAAAGCCGTTGGTCCCGGCTGCATTAGCAGTCGTTAACAACCGCCAATCCGCACTGGGCCCGCGTGGTGGTTTATGGCCCGTTCTCCCTATCCATCCATAGGGAAGGCTCGTGCCCCAACAGTGGGGACATAAAATGAGCTGATGATGATGATGATGATCCTCAGCAAGAGATAGGCCTACTAGAGCTTTGTTGCTTAGTTATTTCTGTTAATTATCGGAAAATAACAGCGGTTGCTAGGTAACTAAACTAAGATAGGCCTATCTCTTACCAGAGATAGGTTATTAATTTCGGCTGTTAGGGGTATGAAAAACAGATTACGACCGATTGTCAGACCTACCGAATATACATATAAAGTTTCATAAAAATCGATCGAGCCATTTCAGAGGAGTATGGCAACTAACATGGACACGAGAATTTTATATATGTATATAGATTACTTACTGACCCGGCAAACGTTGTTTTGCCATGTAAATAATTTCTAGAGAATTTTTAGTGTAGAAAAAAAAATAAGTAACTTATTGGAAGTGTATAAGGATGTGGAATATGAGTGAAAAAGGCAAAAAGGCAATTTTTATCGAGCGGGATAAAAATGATAAACTATTAAAAAGCAGGGGTTGGTGATAGAAAAGTAAAAATTTAGGGTTGTATGTATTTTTTATGCCACATAATAAAAAAAATTAAAAAAAAAATTATAAAAAAAATTTAAAAAAAACATTTTTGGGGTAGACACCCCTTATCACTTAGAGGTTTGAAAAATAGATAGTAGCCGATTCTCAGACTTACTGAATATGCATTAAAAATTTCATAAGAATCGGTCAAGCCGTTTCGGAGGAGTATGAGAACGAACATTGTGACACGAGAATTTTATATATTAGAGAAGAAGATTATTATTTAGGATTGACATAAACGTCATTTATACGTATCGTTGACATAAGTCAATCCCGTACAATAATCATTAAATTTTATTTCTATTCTATTAGCGTTATGCCACCTGAGGCTGACCATCTCGATTTAAGTGACAGTCTGAATTTCTGATCATCATCAGACCGACCAGTCACCGATATTCAAGAAAGTTGCCCAACTAGCTACACCCATTGTTACTCAAACACGCGACCCGGCATCCGATAATTATTGCAATGTTACACTCTACCACTCTACTCCAATTAGCGTTGCGCAAGACGAACATTGGTTATCACAATCGCCACTTGACAATACATGTCTTCCCAGTGCTTTGTTATTCCCAACAATGATCGCATTAATTCGGCCCACCGTAATTAATTCGAGCAACAACAGATCAAGGCTGCGCAATAGACGATAAAACTTTTTGCGCCCGTTCGTGATCAATCTGTAGTATAAGCTTCGTAAAAAGTCCGCGTGTAATTTTAAATGGGTCCCGAAAACGAGAACGCGTTTAGTTGCCGGCTTTACACGCTTTGAATCAAAAATCATTAATTCGCGTTTGAATAGGGTACCTATAATACTTTCACGGATATAGCAGTGTTATCGTAGATAGGTTTAACTACTCGGTAACAAGAAGGGATTGTACTAGGTTTTTAAAGGGTAGTATACCCCTTTCTTAGTAGAGCTTTTAAAAGCTGGACAAGGAAAGAGGAGGAGAGTCCCACATAACCCGTGGTCACCCCGATATATGCGTAAAGCGTTCTAATCTACCTATACTAATATTATAAAGAGGAAACCTTTGTATTTTTGTATGTATGTATGTTTGCAACGAATAAACTTAAAAACTACTGGACCTATTTAAAAAAATCTTTCACCATTAGAATGCTACATTATCGCTAAGTAACATAGGCTACATAAAATTAAAAAAAATACTGAAAACGACAATTTAATTTTCTAATACAAAATGATTTGTTTGTTTTGTTGTCATGGAAACCATTGATATATATATACACTAGGCAAACATCTATTATTTAATAATTGTGCACTACTTTTAGGTTTGTTTTTGTATTCATTCGCTAACACCAAAAGTGGCCATTGTTTGTAAATAAATGCGTTAGTCCGTTTTGTGAATAAACCACGCAACAAAAAGTAGAGCACAATTAATAAATAAATGCTATGGATGCTTTCCTGTTATCGGATGGTACGCAATGTTTAAAAAAAGATCCTGCCCGTTAGTAATTGTCAAATTATCAATTGGTGACGCTAGTGTGCCTTACCCTTCGCCTTAAAACAAAAGACTTTAGTTCTTCTAATCAAATATAAAAACCCACTGTCAAAAGTGTGTTTGCGCACTTAAAAGTGTTTGATTAACATATATGTTGTTACCGTGAGTGCGTTTATACACAAATTAAGGAAACGCCAGAAGGTAAGCTGAATACATACCGCGCTCAAGCAACGCTCACATAGACCCAATCACAGACTCGGAACCTTGGACCATCTCGAACCAGTCCGAGCGTCGCTGTCGCTGAGATTACGTGTCCATGAAAGGTTGTATAAGTGTGCGTTGATCGAGCGCGCCAGTATGAAGCTTACTTTCTGGTAGTCTCTTAATTTTGCGGTTTATACACCAATCTGCGCTGTGTTATTTTCATCATAGCGATACGGAACACTAAATACGGAATAAAATTACGGAGCGAGCACATCCAAGGTCGAGCGGCATGCGGATTTGCCCAACTTAATATTCAATTGCTGTGTTGCCAGCCCACTGACATGGCCGGCACAACATCGGAGGCACGCCACCGAACAATTTTAGCTGGCAAGAAAAAACTGCGGCTTCGAATGTGGTATGCGTAAATCGCCTTGAGACGTTTCCTTTAAACCCATTAATCGTGAAGCCTTAAGGATTGGCTAAGAGGATGAAGCAAGCGTAAGTTTACAGAACAGTTTGCTGTTTCAGATGTTGGTTCCGCTAAAATACTAGTATATATCCCTCAATAACATCAAATAAATATAAATTTTATTGACTATTATACTAGCCCAAAATACAGCTAAATATCGAATTTTAATGGTTATTTTATACTCTACACAACAAAATTCATCATCATCATCATCATCAGCTCATTTTATGTCCCCACTGCTGGGGCACGAGCCTTCCCTATAGATGGATAGGGAGAACGGGCCATAAACCACGACGCGCGCCCAGTGCGGATTGGTGGTTGTTAACGACTGCTAATGCAACCGGGACCAACGGCTTTACGTGCCTTTCGAAGCACGGAGGAGCTCGAGATGATACATTTTTGGTCACCCATCCGATATCGGGCCTTTGCGAAAGTTGCTTAGCTCAGCACTCACAGATCGGGCGCGTTATCCACTGCGCCATCGAGCTCCTCTCGATCAAGCACAACAAAATTGGCTTTTACGTAACGTAACCTAACCTAAGGGTAAGTGAAGATAAAGCCTAAAATGGAAGAGCACTTCATTCGAAATTATTAATCACTTAGGAACTATGTTACCTCCGACTGACGGAACACAAGAATGTTGTAAACAATTATGGCGATAGAGTTAGATAAGACGGTGCTAGCTAGCTAGATAACTTAGAACAAGTTGTAGCAAAATCAAACCGAGCACAATATTATGAACCCTCGATGAAATCAACGATATTTATTTCCGTCTCGATGTATTTGCAATATCATCGTTACTAACTATTTATTACCTATAACGTATGTTTGAATACATTATTTGTGCAGCACAAAAATATATGACATAATTGTATAGCTTCTAAATAGAATATGCAAGTCTTGTACGTAATCTATCTTTAAAACAGTATTTATTATTCTGTTTGGTCGGTCAAAATTGCATTATTCTAGCAAACAACATTGTGCGTAATCATTTGCTGTATAAATTACTTAACGACAATAAAATGTTGCCGACATTCTCTCGAAATAATCTCGTTTGATTTCCATACAGCCCAGTTCTCATTATCTTGTGGGGAACCGGTCGGATAAAAATCACAAAAGCGTCACCGTCGTTGCCTAGCCTACCGAAAGGACAGCATGGCGAGTACGAGTTTAGAAATTCTCATGATGTTAGCAAGCAACATTCTAACGCAAATCTATGAAATAACTTAATTAGTAAAGCCTTTTATTAATTAGAAGAGGTATTTCTTGGTAATAAGTGCAAAATAAGTAAATAACGATTAGTACAATAATATAAAAATGTATAGATAGATAATGGGTTGTATTTAATCGATCACCAAACTAACCTAACCTAACCCACAAAAATACTAAGTTAGCACCTAAAAATACAAAGTTAGCACCTAAACTACTATTTAGATGCTTACTTAGCATTTTAGGTGCTAGCCTACTATTTTTTTGTGGATCAATTTATTATTTCTCATAGATAATTATCTAGAATAAGTAAATATGTACCTATCTGCAGCATGTATGAAAATTCATCTACGTGTAAATTAGTTTGTTAGTGCAATGTTTGTAATTTATCATTTGTTACCTAATTAGTATCTAGATAAGGAGACAGTAGTGCTCTAACACATGTCTACTTCACTTAATTATTTTTCTTTGGACCACCTTAATGATATTATTATTATTATTCCATGTATGCAAAATAAATGAATTTGAAAATGAACCTTTAAAACAGAGGGCGCTGTTTATTACCTAATCAAAGATATAATGCGATAAGTCAAGAGGAGCATCGCAGAACCAGCTCATTTTATGTCCCCACTGTTGGGACACGAGCCTTTCCTATACATGTATACGGTGAACGGGCTATAAACCAGCACTCGGGCTCGCGGATTGTTGGTTTAACGACTGCTAATGCAACCGGGACCAACGGCTTTACGTGCCTTCCGAAGCACGGAGGAGGTCTAGAAGAGGAGCGGTGCCTTTGTAATACAGGCTGTTTAAGTACCACCCGTGTGGTGCCGGGGGTAAAGAATTGCACCACCCCATCTCTTCCCGTGGGTGTTGTAGAAGGCGACTATGGGACCATTCCAGAGGATGGGCAGCAGCGTCTCTCTGTGATTATTCTCACCTTACTGCGATCGCCAACCCGCCTGCCAAGCGTGGCGATTATGGCTAATTCTCCTCAAAATGATTTATCTTTGAGCTCCCTCAAAGATAAATCATTTTGAGGAGAATTAGCCATAATCGCCACGCTTGGCAGGCGGGTTGGCCTATGTCCAGCAGTGGACGTCTTTTTGGCTGAGAGGTAAGTACCACACACAAAAGGCTGACCCAATGCGGGTTAATGATGGGTTTTATAGTAAGCGTGATATTGGCATATTATATACGATTGGTGAAGATGAACTATCGAGAGGAAGAAAGACTGTGTAGTTGTAGAACATAGAGTTCTTTTTACCTGAATCTGTCGCTTTAAAAACAATTTTAAGTACCTACCTAGTCTGTAGTTGTGTTCCGTCGCTTTTAGAGGTGAAATAGCCAGTTCTTAGAGGTTGAGGATTCCGGGAGAATGCGCTTCCACATGCGGCCTTATCCGCACTTACAATTACGACTACAAAGAATCAAGTTGTCTATTGATACCTATGTAAAAGGTACGCAAAACCATCCTTCATAATATTATATACACAAAACTCGAATTCAATTAAATTATATTGCATTACAAATTAATAAATAAAACACTTTTTATCAATGAAATTAATTCCAACCTGTTGAATTGTAAAAGGCTTAAGCAACTCGGCTGTTGGAATTTTCCGTAATAGTACACAGCGCAATATAATGTCTCGGCTCGGAATCATCAATGTTCCATACATCAGTTTGCTAACAAAAACCGGTTGATATGTTAAGTGTGGGTTATTAATCTTTGTGAACAAGGACACACGTCTCTCGCGTTTTAACAACCATTAGGCCCATCTCGATCTAATTAAAACTGCTAATATAAGACTAATAACTGAATTATACAATTTTTAAAAGGCGTCATAGTCAAAATCGCATTCTAAGATTATGGTTATATATAATGTTATGCAAATTTTCTCGCGAACAAATTAAAATTTGAAAAACGGACAGTGTTGAATAAAATTTATAGAATAGGAGCCACGATAGCATAGTTGGTAGTACACCTGACCCGGCAATCATGGGGTGCGGGTTTGAACCCGCTCGTGGAATTTGTCCTTTTTTCAGATCGTATTATAGTGTGATTCAAATAGGATGGCGGCTGTGAAGTTAGTCACAAGTCGCGTCGCAGTAGCGAATTTCGACGACGCACAGTGTCCGGCGTAGAACAAGCCAGGTGGACAAAAATATATTTTCATGGTTTTGGAACTATATCTATGAATTAGTTAATTATAAAGTACTATAATATATTTTTATAAATAAAATGCAAAGAAATTGTATACAAATATTTTATTTCATGTAAACACGATTTCTATTAGAAATGAAAGGTACAGGAAAAAAATAAGAATAAAATAATTATCTTAATCGCTACAAATATCGACGCTAATTATATATACACAACCTTAGACTAATATATTATATACAAAAATTATAAATCTAACGCTAGAGGTAGGTATCTATTTACATTTAAACTAATTCTCAATATCAGAATCATCGGATGCAGAATCCGATGATTCCGATAGAAGATAGTCTTCCCGAGCTTGTGGAGGTCTTGGTTGGAGTTGGAGTCGAGGCTCTATAGTGGGAGCTATGATGAGCTTTAAGACCTCCGCGCTCAATTTATTCGACTTTTTTTTTGGTACTTCCCGGAGGCTGTTGATCAGAGGATCAGAAGTTATAATCAACATATTGAGCAAGTCTCTATTCGTGGCAAGACGAGAGCACTTTCTGGTGTTGTGCTCTCTAAACCTCCGGCAATCTTTGTTTCTCGCTTCTTGCGCTTCCTCTGAAAGCTGCCCTATTGGAACTATTGCTGTCTTAATTACCTCTGTACTATGAACAAGCAATTTATGCACAGTAGCAGGCATGTAGTACCACGAGTAAAGACTTAAATAAAGTCTTCTTGTCTCGAGACAAAGCTTGTTGAATTCAACAAGATTTATCTCGAAACCAGAAGACAATGTCCTCAATAATGTATCAAAGTTTTTGATGATTGTAACATCCAATCCTGTGATCTGAGCACTCACTTCGGGGTTCCCGAAAAAACGTCGAGCTGTGTTTCCATCATTTGTGGAACCAAATCCTGGCTTTGGCTTGTCCACAATTAATCCCATTTGATTCTTGAATCGTTGTTTGATTTCGTCTGATCGTTGTTTTACACTTTCTTTTTCCTCTGAAGACCTAGCTTGCCATTTCTTAATATCTAACTTATAACTAATGTGTAAAAAGCACTCAAACGAACGAATCCAAGCATGTAATGTTGACAAACCAAAGCCAAAATTATCCTGGTTGCTATCAACATGCCTTCCTTCATCATTCATCATTCTGGGAGTAGCCCCACAAATATAGCATTTCTGCGATGAATGTGTCTCTGTCAAAGCATTGCATACTTTTCCATCGGTCATTGTCAGTAGTAACTTGTGCTTAACAGAAATTTCAGAACCACCAAGATCACAAGATGTAGGCTCCAAGTTGTTTATTTGTTCCAAAACCTTATTCGTCTCGATTTTTGTCAACTCCGTAGTTTCTTTGGCAAAAATGAATTTAATTGGACGGCAAAACATCGTCGATGATGGTCGAGGATTTTGCCAGATAATGTTATTACCTTCGTCGATTAACCTAAGAGGAACAAACGAATAAACAAAAAGGAACTCATCAGTGTCTTCGCTATTCTCAAATCTCTGTTTGTAAGTGCTATGGCCGGAACTTCCATCACACCCCCATTTACTTACAAGAGTAAACGATGAATTGGGTAGCACACTTGTGACAACATCTCTCTGAGCTTCCACTAAACGTTCTGTTGTTTTATTTAAAATAGCTTGTAGCTCAATTTCTACTCGAGATTGTGTCACAACAATATGCTCCTCGGATGGATAACATGCTTTTTTTGATTTTACAACGCATTCATATGATGGAAACACGTGATGTCCAACTTTCATAGTCCACTTCCTAGTCTGTTTGTATGTGTGAGTTGTTGATTTTGAATCTATATAATACGCTAATGCCTCGTCACTACTTAGCGGTCTATCACTTTGCACAGCACTTGCTTGTTGGAAGCTAATGCATGCATTTGCAGAAGCTGGATTTTCGGCAATGTCTTTTATAACTCTGGCAACGTTCTTATGCCCAGTTGACCGTGCAGCTACCTCTGCAGCAGTCATTAATTCCCCAACACTCCGCGATTGAACTAGATCTTCAACTCTACGTTTCTTAGTTTTAAAAGACGATTCTTCGAAGACTTTTTTAGGTCTTCCGGGTCGAGAAAAGTCAGCGGATGAGGTAGAAGGTTGCGGTTGAGTCGATCGTATGCAGAATTGTATATCTTCGCCTTCCAGCCACAACTTATTCTTATCAAGGAAACGCTCTTTCGACTTTCCCGAGGACACCCATTTGGTAGCAATTTTCGATGAAATGCTGGCCAATTTCACCTTAATTTCCCTTTGACAGTCTTCAGTGATGTCAGAGAAATCAAATTTAGACGAAAGAAACTCAAATAGACGTTCATTTCTTACGTCTTTTTCGTGCTTAAGCCACTCTTCGAAAAACTCTATTTTGTTAACCGAGTAACACTTTTCTGCAAAAAAAAAAAAAAATGGTTGTACTCAAGTGTGCTACATAAAATATATGTCATAATCATTAATAGCCATGCAGCTAAAGCATATCAAAAATTTAGCCTGGATACAAGAGGATACATGGCTTTTCCAAGCTCGATAAGTTCGAAAACAAAGAAAAACATTGTATTTTTTTGTGTATTCATAGATAGTCTACTTAATGAATATTTATGACACATTAAAAGATTGTAATAAGAAAAATATATTATACATACCTTCAGAAGTAAAATCCATCACTAAACTTTCCACAAAATTAGGAACTGCCACCATGAGATGTTAGTGCAAGTGTCGCTAAAATGCAACTGACCCATTTCTTTAATTGCACTTACCTTTATAGCTTACTTTGATAAGCGATGACTCATCAGTATGGAATGTTAGACGTAAACAATTCTTGGAATCAGGAATTTAGGGGTGTTGTTTACAGGTAGAAAGTACCTATTTCCGGTAATTTGATAATGACTTTTGTCCACCTGGCTTGTTCTACGCCGGACACTGTGCGACGACGACGTCAGGCGGAACGTTACATGTTACAGGGCGGGTTACCTGCGCACACCGGCGCCGACGCTCGCAGCACACTTCACAGCCGCCATCCTATTTGAATCGCACTGTAACTATATAGGTTGACTTTTTTATCACCGTCCAAACCTTCTGAGATGACTCTCGTGATACAAACGAACAACTCTTACTATTGGACCAACTCCCTAACTCGAAAATAAAATTCAGCTGTTTCATACTAAACATCAATATTCATTCGACCAAAATGTATGGAACAGCTGAATTTTATTTTCGAGTTAGAGAGTTGGTCCAATAGTAGAGTTGTTCGTTTGTATCACGGGAGTCATCTCAGAAGGTTTGGACGGTGATAAAAAAGTCAACCGGTATATTGATTGCATCATTTTGGTCTTACAATATTGTCAAAGTGAGAAAAAATTTAGACTGAATACCTACTACCACAGATTAAATAATGAGTGAGTAAGCGTTTTTAAATAATAGTTCGGTGGGTACTGGGTACTTATACTTCTAAGTCATCTTTTTCTTTACTTTCGTCTCACCTGATGGTAAGGTGGTAATAACAGATAAGTTTAAAGTTACTGAAAAACTAGCTTGCTGGTTTCCTTATCTCTTACTGCAAGAACAGAACAATATGCTCCTAATGATAATATGGCGAAAGACTTACAGAAGATAGTGGTAGAGTCAAGCGGGCTTAAAACAAGCGCTAACATAAACCAAACCCAGTACCTTAGATAATACTGTTTAGAATCGAACTCGGGACCTCTAGGTTAAAGACTGGCGATATAACAATTAAAGCATAGACGCAGTTTATAAAAAAATAAACAAAACAATATGTTTTTAAACAAAAAGAGTCATATAAATACAAGAAGCCGCTATAAGTTATAATAATAAATAAATCATAAAGTCAATAAAAAAATAAACTTTCTGAGCCCATTACAATAATTCCCTATATAAATAGAAATACGAAATCCCAACTTGATTGACGAAGGTAGTTACGTAATTATCTATATATTAATTGCGCTGACGGAGGAGTATGAAATTTCGCACACTTATAGTTTATATAGAGAAGGTTATCCGAATGTTAATATTTTTTTAAATTATGCATAAAAAATACATTAAATCAACAAAAACAACATTACACACACTACCATGTAATTGACACACACGGATTGTTTGTCTTTAATGCGGCCGACATCTGTCAAGCCAATCCAAACTCACATTCTATCTTTTTTAATTTTTCATTGCTTAGGATACAATACGTGCAGCCTTTATAAACTAAATAAACTAAACTAAATAAACTGGTCGCCCAGTGGTCGAAATTCGACCACTACTACACGCGACACATTAATAAAGAGGTAAAGTTTGTGACTTTGTTTGTTTGTTTGTTTGCGGAGGGTAATCTCTGGAACTACTGGTTTAATTCCAAAAATCCTTTCACTGATATAATGCTACATTCCTTGCGGGTAACATAGGCTATACTTTGTTAAAAAAAGGTTCTTTTTAAAATCTCAAATCCACGCAAACGAAGTCACGAGTAAAGTGCTAGTATCTAATAAAAAAAATGTATAATCACTTTGAACGTTTACAATTTTGACACATTACGGCTGTTACTATATACCCTACTTAATTTGCATTCTCTTTAAATGCCTTCAGCTTACGTGACTACTATAAAACTGGGTAACAAACAACAACTTATAACTGCTCTCAAGTTAAATTTCATCACAACCCAGCAACTAGTAAACTAGAACGCTAAAAAGCTTAGATACCATTATCAAGCAGGAACGGCTAATTTTAATCTAAGTTCTAACTATCTGTACCGCAACTGAGCCATCCATCACTGCCGAACACATAATAAGGAGACTACCAGAAGGTAAGCTCATACTGGCGCGTTTGAGCAACGCACACATAGACAGGCACACTCGTAACAGTCATAGTAGAATGTAACAGTCGTATAACAGTATGTTGCGAGATTGCGAGAGGTTGTCTATTCGAACGCATCTGTATGAAGCTCACCTTCTGCGCTATCCTTATTTTGTGGCTGAACTAGCCATTAGAACCACTTCCTATTGTGTGTAAGTGTGTAAGTAAGGCAGTGGCGTAGTTGTGAGCTGTTATCTAACAGTGAAAGTGTCAGTGTGTGCGAGACGGTGACGCAATGGCCGCCTGCGCCCGCGCACTCTCACTGTCGACGATTGATGCTGATTTTCAAGTAAACAACTAGGAAGTTCCCGCCAGCCGTACCAGATAATATTAATTCCGCATTACGGCTACCCCTTATAGTTAGTTTAATAAGGAAACGGACATTTAGATAACTTTTTAACTAACTTTGTATGGACGCGCCGCGTTGAAGTCTTTTACGAGACGGGGGGGTGTGTGCGTCTAATTTTATAGTATACAGTCGACAACAAAACTCGCTAAACACTTTAGTACTTAAAGTAATTATTAACGGGATTCTTACCTTGCTTTTCATATTTGAATATCCAATATTACTTCGGTAGGCACTTTTTGAATCAAGTAACTGGCGCTTGTCAACCTCTAATGATCTTATTATGACACAAGTATAAAGTGTGCAGCGATTGCCGTTGCTGACCGTACACACGCCTGCACATGAAACTACCACAAACTGACATATTTCCTCAATAGACTTTGAATTTTATGCTTAAAGCATATGGTTGAAAATGTATTGAAGAATTTCGATCACGTTAACGAAAACGAGAATTTGTATGGCAAAATTTTAACTCTTGTATATTGTCGCCAGGAGACGTTATAAAATGCCATACTAATTTTCGTTTTCGTAAACGTAATCGAATGAATACGGATAGTAAACAAAACTCACACTAGGCAGTTAGGCACTCTGGCATCTGTAAGTATACGTTGCGTAAAACCAACTCGCTCATAAAACTTGCTTCCACCATTATGCCTATAAATATTTTTGCCTACTGACACGTTACACATGATAATGAGCAATAAAATTTGAATTCGGCTCGGTTTTCCGTTTATTACATATGCGTATGAATGAATGGACGTAATTTTGGGCTATTTCTTCCTACTATACTCGACTCTTTTGTTCTGAAAAGTTAAGAAACATTGATTGTTAGACTACTCCAAATAAGTAAAGTTTTACTTTAAATAATTTGTATTTAATTTTGTATCCTACTAAACAGGAATGAATACTTTGAGAAAAACCTTCATAGTATTTATTAGGATGAAAATTATTTATAAATTATTTCGGATTTTTTTTTTACATGCTTTTTTAAATTCTCAAAGCGGACTGCTTTGAGAATTAAAAAAGTAAGCTAAATTCTTAAAGTAAGGTGGGAATAAACCTTAATGTTACTAATGAGCAATATATCGCCTTATTATAACAAAGATTATTATATTATGAAAGATAATGAATGGTTGTTGAGGAATAAGTAGCAATGGGAACGTTCGAAGGCCACACCATAGGTCACTTATAGCGTTCGAGTTTTTTTTATATATGTGAATGCAATCAAATGTAGACAATAATTAGATTGTGCGGAGTAGATACAGCGTACGGTGTTGAAAATTAATATGTCTGGTGATTGGTTTGAATCGTTTTAATGTTATTGCGGATTACACAAGCCGGAATATGTAGTTAATTGATGAATGGAACAAAAATAGATTAAATATAAAACGTACTTCATTAAATTTTTATAAGTAGGTACTTTATTTCAGTTTCGAATTATACATTTTGATTAAGCCATTAAAAATGTAATAAAAACAAACGCTATTATACTGTGGTATTTAAACAGCCTCTATGGTCTAGCTGTTACACCACCGGTCTCAGACCCTGAGAGTTCTAGTTTCTAGTCTGAGTGGTTTAAGTCCGCCTGGATATCTATCACCACATTATCTAAATCTGTCACTATAACAATAGTAGCATTTTTTGTGTTCCGACCTTTTTTAAAGAAACTCATAGCCGCCTTTGGCCTTTACAGCGTAACCGGACTATTATAAAAAAGTGCGGGCGGCGACAAACTAAAGGTGCGCAAATTGTGTCGTGGTTAGACATTAAACTGTATTTTGAGGTACAGTGTCTTTGCTTTATATACTTTATTTATTAGGAACAATAAAAGTTAGAGCAAGAAATACTGTAATTCAAAATATAGTGTTTAAGATTGACAGTGATCGAACATCATCCCTAGAAACCCATTCGTTGATGATCATCATCATCATCAACGAAAGGGTTCTTAGGGGGATAGTACTTTGCGTGCGCAAGCGTGTTCCCATCCCATATCACATGTGTTAATTCAGTTAGAGATAAGATAAACAGTTCCTCAATAGTGTAGATTCCGGGTGAAGGCCAATCGCTTCCCGATTGCGAACAAAACATAGATATATCGCAAGAGCAATAATCTGTTAGAAATTAAGTATTTCCAGACAGTTACAAAATACATTAAGGTAATATTATTCATAGTCGTAATGCACTTGGCCGCGTTTTGTTATTGAAATTATGAAAACAGCTGACATTTTGTATTTACATAATATGTTAGAGGTCACGATTCGATATTACTAAATGTTATAGACTATAATGTTATTATGCTAAATAGGACCTTATTATGAAGCAGCGATGACCTAGTATACAGAAGGCTTGCATCAAACATCATGGTTAACGTTTGAAGAGTAAGATTGATAGTGTTTTTGGTATATTAATAACAACATGTTCCATTAACATTGTAAAAACATAATAATCGTATTCAGTTAACCGAAATTGAATAATGAGAATTGCTACCTACTAATACTAAGACATAATGTTAAGGAAAATTTTTGTAACCTTTTTATAGTTACAAAATTATAATATTAGTTAGTTACAATATAACATTTTAGCTGCAACATTTATTTATACTAATATTATAAAGAGGAAAGCTTTGTATTTTTGTATGTATGTTTGCAACGAATAAACTCAAAAACTACTGGACCGATTTAAAAAATTCTTTCACCATTAGAATGCTACATTAGCGCAGAGTAACATAGGCTATGTTAAAAAAAAAATATATATATATATATATATATATATATATATATATATAAAGAAAATACTAAAAATTGCAATTTAATTTTCCAATACATAATGATTTGTTTGTTTAGTCGTCATGGAAACCATTGATATATATTTAACTCAATGATGGAAACTGTCAAACGAAGTCCGCCGGGTCAGCTAGTTTATAATAAAAGCCTACATTGTTTTGAACCCAAACTAGAGCACTGACCTATGAATATGGAGTTCAGATTGAGATTGAATACTTATTTATATCTAGACAACAGTCTATAAATTTCAAATTAAATATATTGTTATTTCATGTAAATAATAAGAATTAATACTATTATCATTTCACATTAACAAAGTGCAGGTATAACCTACTATATGGTAGGTATAATATAATAATAATAATAATACAATAATACAATACATAATAATAATACCCACTGCTCCCCGTGGGATGATCTGAAAGCAGATTTTCACCGGGTCAAAAAAAAAAAAAAAAAGAGGTATTACCGACATAAGAAATTTCCTCAACGATGTTCCAAAGAAACTATTAAGTCTGATTCATCAAAACGATCAGTCCTTTTCACAGGAGCACATAGAATGATGACCAATGCTAGTGGTATTGGACCAGCGTGGTAACCAACTGCTGATGACTACTGATCTTATGGCGACCATCGGGACTGATAACACAGATTAAGTAATAGTCTGATAGCTCAATGTGCCTTTCAAATCAGGCAGGAGATAATTGCCAGAACTTAACTCGCAAGGTCGAAACCCAAACACGAAACCCACTGCGCCATAATTTTTAACGCTTAGCTTAGCTATAACAACAGCTTACCCATTCTTGTGGTAAGATTAAAACCTCAGTCATGAGCACGAACGTTTTGCGACGAAACAATCGCATAACCAGTTCAATGCGCGTTATACTACAGAAGTTTTAGTCAACGGTAATAGAAAAAACGCTATGAGCAGGAAGATCGCGCGCTGCGTCAAACCGCCAGAGGTCGTGGTCTACCGACAAGCTCAAGCGACATGACACAAAATAAAGAGACTGCAGAAAATAAGCTTCATACATAACGCTCTCGAGCAATGCACATTAGACCCTGACACGTACACAAGGAATCTCAGAATGGCTCGGAACAGTCCAAGTGCAGCTGTTGCGAGATTTTGTGTCCGTGAGTCACAAGCGTTCCACCGTTGTGGACACAGTAGGCATGCCCACAACCTTAACTGAGATCGAAGATATTTTTTTTGTGCTATTTGTATTTTAAAACTGGTCGTTTCAATGTATTATGTATCCGTTTTGTATGTTTTATTGTTATGTGTTGTAATCCAAAAAAACAACAAAAACAACAAAAAAAGCAAAAAAAAACATTTTGATTACGACTCACACCGATTTTTGAGTCGCCGTACCCACAGCCATTTTTGTGTGCTTGCCGTGAGAGGTAGTCTAGGTACCTATATTTGCGTTGATCATGTGTTTTTTTAAATTCTATATAGGCAAGTATTTTGCGATGCAGCCTAGGATGTAGCATACAAAATTCAAAATTCAAAATGATTTATTCAGTTTAGGCTACAAATAGCTCTTATGAATATCATTATGCCATCGGTTCGTAAGTCTACTCTGGGCGGGAGACCTTGTACTGAGAAGAACCGGCAAGAAACTCAGCAAGTGTCAAGCTCTTTTCTCCCTTACAGCGTCAAAAATATTGGAAAATGCCCTATCATAAAAGGACACTTACGGATAGTACTTAAGGATACTTCCTTGATATTGCCTGTTCATCAATGCCTTGAAAATTACGTTTGTATGAAGGTTACCTTTTGCAGTCTTCTTATTTTGTGGTCAAGACGAGATGACTAGCAGAGTCTTGCGCAGTGAAGTGGAGCCTCACGCACCCCGATTCGCCCCGCCCCCGCCACGCTCTGCCGACCGGCTATTTCACTCTTGCACTTTTTGCTGTACAACCTCCGAAAGAAAAGACCACTGCGTCATGATGCTAATGTAAATGGGTAACTTATTACGGCGCCCGCGCCGGCCGGATGGATTTTGGTGATTACATATTCTAGTGGTGTGTTGTTGTTTTTGGTTTGTGAGGTCGGTATTTTACTTAATTAGTTATACTTATTTCCACCGCCAAGCAGCATTGTTTGTTGTTTTCCGGGTTGAAGGTTAATAGATCGAATGTAATTACTAGGGAGGGAGGGATAGGGCATAAGAACTGAGCTTTACACTCGGTATCATATGCGTGATTTTCTTAGTGTTGCAACTTGCAAGCGTCCATAGGGTGCGGTGGTCGCTTCTCATCGCAGAATTCATAGACTATTGCCATTAACAGATTATGAGAATGATTGTTAAAACATTAAATTTAAAGATTATTGTTAAAGAGTGCGTTTTTTTCATTTTGAGTGGATCGAGTTAAAGTAGCAAATAAACGCCATCTAGTGACAAGTTTGTTTTATAAATTTAAGTTAGTTAAGGGTATGTTCCGATATACACTGCGAGCACTGTCCTGTGCTCTTACTGGTGAGAAATTTGTTCCGTTATGGACTGACAGTATACTGCCGCAGTATCCTAGGGAAATACATGACGTCATAAATCGTCGTCATTTTTGTAATGTAAGCACTGGCATTTTCGAGGTATGGTGCTCTCAGTGCTTTGATCACGTGATCAACAGCGTCCAGAAATGATGACATGGATGGCAGTATACTGGACTGCATTCCGATTTAAACTGTAACCAGTAAGTATAAATTGACGTCACACCTTACAGTGCTCGCAGTGCATATCGGAACATACTCTTAATAAAGTTATGATGACGTTTTGAAAAACACTTCTATAACATCTCGGTGGCCGAGTGGCAAAGCGCTCAGCTCGACACCCGATGGTCCCGAGTTCGATTCCCAGGACGGGCAAAGTGTGTTTCGGATTTTTCGATGCATAGCCCGAGTTTGTGAATACCAACCCGCATTTTTAGGCTATGCTTATACTTTTATAACTTTAATATAAATTTTATACCTCATCATCATCATCATCATCAGCTCATTTTGTGCCCCCACTGCTGGGGCACAAGCCTTCCCTATGAATGGATAGGGAGAGCGGGCCATAAACTACCACGCGGGCCCAGTGCGGATTGGTGGTTGTTAACGACTGCTAATGCAGCCAACGGCCTTCCGAAGCACGGAGGAGCTGGAGATGATAAATTTTTGGTCACCCATCCGATGACCGGCCTTTGCGAAAGTTGCTTAACCTCAGCACTCGCAGACCGGGCGCGTTAACTACTGCGCCATCGAACTTTTTATACCTACTTAACTTTTGTTACAAAAAATGCATTAAGATGTTTTTTCTCGATAAACTCAATACCGGCTATACTTACCTAAATTTTGTGACAAAACAATTCGTCAATGTCCACGTTCTTTATTTTGGTTTTTATCTTTTCTACAAGAACATGACTGACATCCATGATAAATGAAATTCGTGAATTTGATTTAATTAAGTAACTTATTGGATGATTGCTTGGTTGAACAATATTTTCCATCTTTAGATACAATTAATTTAAAACTAGGTAATATTGTGTTTGTTTGTTCGAAGCCATGGACGTAATTGTTTATACAGAGATAGAGTAAGGTACGGAGAGTAACATAGGCTTTTTTACCAAGCGCATTGATATTCTCGGGTCGGAGGAATAGAAATAATAGCAGGAAAGCAGCACCCAGAAGAGAAAGAAAGAAAAAATAAATTTCAACACAGTCATGAGAATTGAAATTACAGCACAAAACATGTAACACGACCACAAAATAAAAAATTGGCAAACATTCAAAAATTAAGAGAATCAAAATAAGTCATTAACATAAAAAATAATTAAGAACTGCTATTAAATAATGTTTAACCTTATGATCTTCTGACTTATTGAATGCTATCAAAACAGTTTTCCTAAATATGTTTACCTTAACCAGTTACATCCATAAATCATTTAACAAAGAACAAGAAATCTTAATCATTAACCAAAAACCAAAAAGGTTTTTATCAAATTCAGCGGCATGAGATGTCGGTGGCGTTTAAGTTATGTAAAATAATAAAACTTTTACTAAAAAGCGGTTACCTCATAAGATTCCATCGACGTTTAAAAACTAATTTGTTTATTTTTAAAACTTGTCCGAGAATGAGTTCGTCCTTTTTTAATTTGAGCCACAGCCTTCTTGCCATGATATTTCGTTGCGATCCAGAACAAAACAGTTTACTTAGAACCTTAGAACTTTCGTTTCATTCACACATTACTTATAGCCTTTTTCGTCTAATGGTCAAATTAAATCAAAAATGTTTATTCCTTGTTTGATTCCCAACGAAACAAAGTAGTTATTCGTTGTTTGAATTTAAATCTTATTATCCTTGGGGAGGCCTTTGTCCAGCAGTGGACGTCTTTTGGCTGAGATGATGATGATGATACGGATCTACTAGCGTTTATATCACATTTTATTTTATTTTAATCCTGCAAAGGATTCGAAACGTCACCGTAAGCCAAAAACAAAATGGCTTCACATCACATCACGTTCACATCGATCACATCTCATCGTAGTTGCATTTCGGCATCTTACCGGCTCACATTACACCATAAAGTTATTATACCAATTAACTTTATGCATCAAACCTCATTTTGATACACTTAGATATTAAAAATAAAAATATTATGAGTCGCATTTGGTCATCCTCGTCTCATACTTCCAGTTATAAAACAGAGTTAAGCCAAATTACGAAAAATCTGTAGACATATGTAGATTTTCTCCAAGATTTACAGCATGGTTATTTCAATAATGGGTGTGAATAAGTTTTTACAGAGTTTGCAACGAGTAACTAATATCACAGTAATGGGGCAGGGGTGACACTCGAAAATGACCGCTATTGACTTTAAAGCCGAGGAAAATCGAGTGACACTCAGGTGTAAAGTCGATTTAGAGTGAAGCTGTAAGTTCGCACAGCCACGTAATGTAGTTGCACAAGCCGATGGAAATAACAAGCAATTCGCGAATCTAACACCCTCCATTTTTGGTGTCTTTTGTTTTACGGCTTCAAGTGCGTTAAAATACATTTTGTTTATTGTTTTCTCAACTTAATTCGAGAAACTCGCTGGCGGAGCAATTTGCGTAGTCGGGGTGCGATCGTGTAAGTAAGTTGAACTCAGCTACTGAGGCACTATATGGCTATCTTATCTCTAGCGGCTGGAACACAATAATGATTGATGTTACGACGGCGTATTTAGATAGCTAGCCAAGCGAACAAACCATCCTTACCACCAACCAAGCACAAAGTACACAAACATGTATCCCGGGACCTAAGGAGTAGACACAAAGAAGGTTAAAATGGACTAGGGCTGTCTCGCTGAAGACGAAGAAGATCGGGAAACATAATAAGGCTTTAATATTACGTAATGTGCAAGCGAATGATCCGTAGATATTAAATGTTAAGTTACTACATAATATTTTGCAGTCGTCCAACCTTAAGCAAGCCATTTCAGGTAGGTATTACGTTTCTATTGTTGTGTATTATATAATATTTATTGGCAGTCTCCATGCGACTGATGACCTTATGACTGCAACGTGCGAAGAATGGGAAATATAATAAACAATGTGAGCGATTACTTGTTGTTTTTTATTATACTTGGTTGTTGGTTTGCTTATAATTTATTATGAAAACTTAAGCCGGGACACGAACAATCGGCCTTATTACGCTTGTTTTGCCGGCACTGAAGCTTTAATTCGTATGCTTTATAGTTGCATAAGAACTGAAGCTTGTCATTTCAGATCTCAACAAAAAGGCAAAGATATTTATTTGTACTTAAACCCTCTTTTAAATGTCGATCTAAAAATTAATAAAGCTAGAGGTATTAAGTGCGTGCTATTTGTCTCAAGTGTAATTCATAATTTTTTCTAGCACCACATAGCAAGACGAAAAGTTGTACCATGATCTCAAATTGCGTAAATCCCAATGAGAATTTAGCTAACATTCTTGTTTTTTATCCAGCTCATTTCCAGGCTAGGTCAATGTCTCCCAAACCCATCCCCATCTCTCAACTCATGGTGGTTACCAACATCCGAAAAGCCTAGATACGCTTTCGATTCTAATCATGGAATTTTTCATCAACTACATCATGACGCCTTACGTCGGAAGTAGCCCCGGAAGGCACTGAGCAGCCCAGCCAGCATCGCCGACCAAAATGACGTAAGCTGTCATGTGCAGTTGACGCAACGCTTGTTTTCGCGCTAGTGGGCCGGCCATTTCGGTCAGCCGGTGGCCCACTGAGCCGGTGACGTAAGCTTCCGCCACTCGCCCGCCGTCGTCGCAGTGAAAGGTGGCTTTTATGTCACAGCCTATATTTTGGACGCCACGCTCCAATTTCGAATTTGTGGATTTCGGTGGTTTGGTGATGCGAAATGTTGCGTACTCATTTTATGTCCCCACTGTTGAGGCACGAGCTTTTTCTTTGGATGGAAAGGAAGGCCGGGTCATAAACCAGCCATAGTCCAGTACGGATTGGCAGGTATTAACGACTGCTAATGCAGCCGGGACCAACGGCTATTAGGGCCACGTTACGTTCTCACATCTGCCAATTTTATTATTAAGTTTACTTCAAAGCCAAAGTCAATTCGTTTAATCAGTAAAAGCCTTTTTAAGGCACTTAATAAACTATTTAATCTACAACTGATGGACCTCCAGTTCTGGTTTTGGTAAGAGCTTTCAAGCGAGGAGAGATGGAGAAGCTGAGTAGCCATAAACAAAAACTATTACGGTCCCAATTTTTCTAAAACAAATTATCTTCTATGAAGTACAATTAGCATGATAATTTCTTTCTCTTTTCTTTTACAGCGTCAGAAAATTGGAATGAGTATTTGAAATGGTTTGCACGAAATTTCACTAAACAAAAACAATGTAAAAGTACAAAATTCAAATTAATGTGCGTTAGAATAATTATTAATAACGAGATTATTAGTGTGAGTATCCAATATGTTGTGGAGATCCTTGGGGGAGGCCTTTGTCCAGCAGTGGACGTCTTTTGGCTGAGATGATGATGATGATCCAATATTCCTGTTAATAATAATAATTCTAATGTAAGTGACCATGATAGTTTAAAAAGTTATAATGTGCCTTATTCTTAAATATTTACTTATTATTTTCTTCTGCCTCCCTAATGATTTTGATATCGTTACCCCGCGATCTAATCGGTACCTACGTAGTCTAGTTTACTAAGTAGGTTGCCTTCTTAGCTAAGCTATTATGGCCGGTAACACAAAACATTCAAACGTTTTCAGTTTATCTTCAAACTATAACTTATTCGGCCTCTGTGGTTTAGTGATAAGGCTACCGGTCTCATACCCAGCGAGTTCCGGGTTCGATTCATAGCAGGGCGCGTTATCATATACGGCCTCTTATCAACATAACATACAAGTACAATTGGTATCATGAAGGCCAAGCGCTTCTCTGTTGTGTAAATACGTAATGAAACTGTTACAATTACCAAATTTCATACTAAAGTATACTAAAGAATACAAAAGTAAAAAAAATGGAGGCGGAACAATCTAACCACTAGGCGTAGGTATTTTGACATATTTTTACATAACTCTTTATGAAATAGCAAAACGTGTGCGACGGTGCAACCGGCCATTAGACTTTACAACTCACTTGAACGATAATTAACTCCAACAACGGTAGCGGACACAAACCACCGCAGACAATAAAATCAGACATAACCGCCAAATACCTATTCAATTAGAGTTGGCGAATAAATGAATGTCACTTCGGCGTATTGTGGTAACTATTACTTAAGGCATGGATAACCATGCAACGGCAAATGTTTTGCAAATAGTGCGTAATCCACCAGGTCAATTAACGACGCTATTTATTTAAATAAATAGAGTTTTTAAATTTAAAATTTAGAAGTTTTATTATAATATTTGGTCCTTACCTATGAAATTGACGTTTTGTATGAAGATTTTTTATAAAATTACATATATTTTTCATACTTCAGTTTTAGGGTTCCGTAGCCAAATGGCAAAAAACGGAACCCTTATGGATTCGTCATGTCTGTCTGTCTGTCCGTCCGTATGTCACAGCCACTTTTTCCGAAACTATAAGAACTATACTGTTGAAACTTGGTAAGTAGATGTATTATGTGAACCGCATTAAGATTTTCACACAAAAATAGAAAAAAAACAATAAATTTTGGGGGTTCCCCATACTTAGAACTGAAATTCAATTTTTTTTTTTCATCAAACCCATACGTGTGGGGTTATCTATGGATAGGTCTTCAAAAATGATATTGAGGTTTCTAATATATATTTTTTTTAAACTGAATACCCTGTAACTTCTAAAATAAGAGTATGATAAAACTAAAAAAAATATATGATGTACATTACCATGCAAACTTTCACCGAAAATTGGTTTGAACGAGATCTAGTAAGTAGTTTTTTTAAATACGTCATAAAGTACGGAACCCTTCGTGCGCGAGTCCGACTCGCACTTGGCCGGTTTTTTAATTTTCTTAGCATCTATTTATGTTAACACTATAAAAATTGTAGAGTAGTGTGTTTGTTTCACTAGCATAGCACTAGTATATCAGAAAGAAAAAAAATCAAGTCCCTTTAAAGCTACAATAAACCAAAAGGTCAATTCCGCGAACAAAAAAAGAAGTCAATTCAAAAAAAAAGTTGGGCGATAAAGACACAAAATGAATAATCATTGTTATTACTAAAATCTAAACATAGTCCTAACTAATTAAAATATTAACAACCGGTATTGACTTTTAGAAGTAATACGTGAAATAATAAGTGAGAAAAAAACGTCAATTTCATAGGTAAAGACCTAATATTAACGATTTTTCACGCTTTACGCTTGCTTTGCTTTTTTACGCGTTTTTACACCATTTAAAAAAAACTATAGCGTTTTGCTATTAAGTAAGTATTACAAATAAGTATAGGTACAGACGCCTGAAGATAAACCTTATAGAGATCTAGACCTAGATGAACCTATCCAAAACTGTCCAATTTCTTCAATACATTTTCAACTACATGCCTAAGTTATAAAGTTCAAAATCTATTGAGGAAATTTGAGAATGATGTGCATGTACTTCATCGACTACTAAAGTAAGTAAATAAAAAGGTAATCACGTAAATATATACTGTTTAGAGGTGACTTTGAATTTTTTCTTCTATCGAGCAAATTTATTTGTCTTCATTTATGAAAAAGTAACATTGTTGCAAATATACAGGTTGACTTTTTTATCACCGTCCAAATCTTCTGAGATGACTCCCGTGATACAAACGAACAACTCTTACTAGTGGACCAACTCCCTAACTCGAAAATAAAATTCAGCTGTTCCATATAGGTATGCTACGGCCACACTATCGCGCTATCGCGAACATTTTCCGTTTTCACAAGTCGGGCCAAACAATAGTCACATTTCAGAACACGGTCAAAAACGTCATTATTGCTTGTCATGAAAACGGCGAATGTTCGCGATAGCGCGATAGTATGGCCGTAGCAATACAAAACATCAATATTCCTTACCTATGAAATTGACGTTTTGTATGAACATTTTTTATAAAATTTTCATACTAACGTTTTTTTAATAAGCTTAGCATCTATTTATGTTAACACTATAAAAACTTTAGAGTAGTGTGTTTGTTTCACTAGCTAAATATAGCAAAAATCAAGTCCCTTCAAAGCTACAACGAAACAAGAGGTCAATTCCGCGAACAAAGAAAGAAGAACAAGTCCATTTAAAAAAATAATTGGGCGATAAAGACACAAAATGAATAATCATTGTTATTACTGAAGCCTAAGTAACATAGTCCTAATTAAAGGTGTATAATAATATTAACAACCGGTATTGACTTTTAGAAGTAATACACCTATTCATAAGTGAGAAAAAAATGTCAATTTCATAGGTAAGAACCCTATATAAATCTTCTGTGCGTGTGTCTTCTTCTAAACGGCTGGACCGATTTGGATGAAATTTTCTGTGTGTGTTCAAGTGAATTCGAGAATGGTTTAGTTAGATTTACAATTGGACCCGGTAGGTGGCGCTGCTATAGGGGTCCATCATGGGATACGGGTGTTCTTAAGCGGACAAATGATTTAATTGTTTTGTTGTCATGGAAACTGTCAAAGCGGTACGAAGTCCGCCGGTCAGCTAGTTTTTTTTATATAAGCCATGCATTAGTGAGCGCATTTCACAGTTGTCAGTGCCTTAATCTGTGGTATTGTGTCTTTGTGGTTTTGCAACAGCGCTCGTAGCCGGTTACCGGTTACCGGTTGCCGGTTGCCTAAATTGGTGGGTTACTCTTGAAACACAATTGCAATAATCAATTTCCAATCCCAAATCTAAAAAATTCAAATGGCACTCTTTAAAGCGATAATAGCGCTACATTGGAATTAAATTGCGTGGAAAATGAGTGAACAAATTATTATCGAGATGGGGCGTTCCGAAATTGCGAAACTTATCCCAATATCGATACATATTAATCGCATTGGAATTGTATTGAAATTGAGTTTGCTTCAAGAGTAGCCTACCTGATCGTTTAGTGGAGCATGCCGGGAGGCTGTGACGCAGAAATGGAACGTACAATGCTACCTTAATGGTGCTTAAGATAAGATAAAGATAAAAATATTTAATGGCTACAAAAAAAAAGCTTCATCTTTAATATTACACTGCGTATAATTGATTCTCTTGAAATAAAACACTTTTACGGAACTAATCGCGATTATTTTGCATGTCTTTTTTGGGATTGGGATGTTTCGAAACCTTTGCAGGGTCCGTGGGTACTGATTATATAAATAAATAAATTATCTTGATAATTTTAAAGTTTTCTTCAAAGTAGAAAAGTTTAAATATAACTTCGTTCCTTCTTTTCTAACTATGAAGTGTATATAAAATTGTAGTAGGTAAGTATAGATGTTCTAAAGTTTACGCGAACACTACATTATTAAATAAACGCGAGTAGATGCGTAAAAGTTGTTACATTTCAAAGTATAGGTTTTCAAAATCGTTAAAATCCGCATTATACCAGTGTGTGGTACGTTTTGTTACCCCTGATGATGATGATAATAATGATGATGATGATGATGATGATGATGTTGATGATGATGATGATTAGAAAAACAAAAATACTATGTTTATCAATATATTTTTTTAAACATGTTATTTACAACCAAATAAATCGGTAATATAGTATTATCTTAATTCCTATTATTATTCGAAAATAATTATATAAACAAATAGCGGTATTATATTTAACAAGCTACCATTAAAGCCTTAAACACAATAGCTAATTGGTTAATTATTCTGTTTACAAGCAGCAACATGGAAATAATTTAATAACATTGCTTTTCTGGTGGTTTTATTGCTACCTAATTTAATATAAATTTTAATTATATACTTCTGGAAGTACCTAATAAATATAAATGTGTGCTCTTAATAACAACGACCATGGAGTAACATGACTACAAAAAAGCTATGAGGTTACATACAAAGTTTATTTTTTAGTTTATTATGTGTGAATCACCTATTCATCGTCATAAACATCACCATCATCAGCTTATTATAGTGAATAATTATTTTTATTGTGGCAATGCAATGCCCTTGCCATGTTTGGGACTTAATACAGAGAGCCTACCACGAACCACGTTCGACGTGTTGCCTCCCTGTCACACTTACGCACGAATTTACAGTGCGACAGAGAGGCAACACGCCGAACGTGGTTCGTGGTAGGCTCTCTGTTTTTGTAAGATATTTGTTCAATGTGATGCAGCTTATTATCTGTGACTATGTATCCACAGGGCTAAAAGGCTTTCTTTTATGAACAATAGGTGCATGGGGAGATCGGGCCATACCCCACTACGATGGCCTGAGGCCGGTTGGTAGGTTTAAACGTCTATCATCTTACAATAAAAACAGTATCTACCATAAGTGAGGAACTTTTCACTTATGGTAGATACTGTTTTTTCCGAAGCACGGAGGAGCTCTAGACATGTTTATTTGGTCATCCATCTAGTGATCTGGCATTGTAAAAGTTGTTTTACTTGCAAGATTGCATACCGCAAGCTCTAGCTAAGCCGTCAGGCTCTTCTCCATACATGAAGTGTTATATTCCATACATATGTCACTATGATGTTTCTGTGTGGTGTCGGACGCAAAGAATTGCGCCAACCCATCAATTCCCGTTGGTGTCGTAAAAGACGACTAAGGGAGTTTAAGACCCTGTGCACTTCGAAAAGCACCCTGGGTCGCCCACGCGATGGCAGGTATACCACCATTAGGATTCCCAAGGAGGGTTGGTGTCAGGCAGGCGGCCGGCCATAAATACTTTGCCAAAACCTTAGCAAAAATGAATGTGGAAGCTACGGACATTTTGCGTCGACCCCAAATAACATGGGACCAGGGCAGGAAGAAGAAGAATGTCACTATAATGTTTATCCGCCTGGCTAGCTACCACTATTAATCCATTTTCTCTCATATATAAATTTACATTTTTAAATATTTTTTAAAAACAAAATAAATAAGACATTTAAAAATATAAAAAAATAGGGGTCCGCCGGCATCGGGACCAGGGTCCAAGCTACCGGTGGTTAGGGCTCCAGGGACAGGAACCTCTTCACAATGCGTGCCGTATCGAGGAGAACTGCCTTCTGAATCAGGCCCTTGAACCACTTTTTGTTAATCTTATTATTATTATTTTGTTATTTTCAGCCTATATCGTCCCTCTGCTGGGCAAAGGCCTCCCTTCCCTTTTTCCAATATTCACGGTCTGTAGCTTTCTGGGACCAATCCTTCAAAAATGAGTTCAACTCATCCCGCCATCTCCTTCTATGTCGGCCGCGATATCGTTTTCGGCCTTGTGGGACCCAATTTGAGGTAGATTTCGCTCACAACTCGTTCGACATTTACTATTAATCTTACAATAGATTAATTATTAACGGGATTCATACCAGTTGCATGATCCGTGATCACGGAATTATGGAAGTTAAGTTATCGGATACTCACAAGTAATAAACATAGTAAGAATCCCGTTATTATTACTTTAGTACAAGTGATCATGATAGTTTAAATAGTTATACCACTATGTTATCTAAATATGTCGCCATTATTGTTGTGTTCCGACAGCCAGAGATAGCCAGTGCCTCAGTAGTTGAGGATACCGGGTGAAGTGCGCTTCCACCTTCGGCTTTATCATAACATAACATCAGGTGAAATGACGGCCAAAAAAATACGACATACGTCACCACGACCTACGTCACCACGACATACGTCACCACATACGTCACCACGACATACGTCACCATCACCAGGCTATCACGTCACTCCGCTATACCTACGTCACTACTCACAACGCCATCGGTTCGTAATCGTAATTTTACTGCGACAGACCTTGTAATGAGATGAACCGGAACCGGAAGAAACGCAAAGCAAGGGCGTTCGTTTCTTTTCTCCTTTTCTTTCTTTTACATTGTCAGAGGAGATTGCCTATTATAAAAGCACACTTCCTATAACAAAATAACAAAGATTTTTTATACACTTAATTGCATTTAACGCATTTGAATTTACAATCGATCGTCACGTACAAAAAATTCATTGAGTACGGTCATTCAGTCAAAGGGCCTAAACAAGAAATGAAATAGAATGAATATTGTGTTAAAGTAGTATGGTTTTGAAATAAGCCAATCAAACGTCTTCTTTTTCCTCTCCTTCTTCTTCTACTTCTATTTATGGCATGTTTTGTGTCTACTGCAATCAAACGTCACTTATACGTATCGTTGCTTGAACACCCGATTTGATTTTATAATCAAAACACTTTTGTCGATTCCGAAATACCGGGATTTTTTTATATACAAAAGTGCATTTCATAACAGCCAACACCTGAACTTTAGGTAATTGTGCATCCGATTATCCGATCATTAATCATCATAATCTCGTACGATATTCATTTTATTCCATTTCTATTTTAATAGCGTCATGCCCAAGTGTTGCCAGGTGTCCCGATTTGCACGGGACGTACCGATTTTCAGGGGTCTGGTGACAGGGCTCGATGTATCCCTTGATCGGGACGCCTAATGTCCTGATTTTTCACTAACCTCCTTAGTGTGTACTTAGATCGATAATTTTGGCAGCAAAAATTAAATGTCTTTCCCACGGCGACGGGAGAGAACTCATGTTGTTATAATATGTAGACGTTTATCTAGTTTTAGTTTGATTGTTTTCGTTTCTTAAATAAAATGATGATTCACAAAAACCTGCCTTTTTATAGCAATTGTAGCTGTCCCGATTTGAAATAACAAGTCCCGATTATTTAAATTTTCCGTCCCGAAATTCCACACACTGGACCTGACAACACTATGCGCATGCCACTTGTCTAGATTAGGGTTGCCATCTCTAAAATTTGGCAACCAGGACAAGACGCGTGAAAACCCCGGATTTTGGAGGTTAGAACCCGGACATGTCAACAGGTTTTTATGAAACTCAAATTCGAATGATTCTAGTTTTAATTTTCGATTCGAGTCCCATCATTAGTGCAGTGCTAGTGTCAGCAGCGGGCAGGCCCAGGGCTTTAAATTTTTAAAACCCGGGCTACAAATAAAACCCCGCGCGGACGCTCCCCGGACGCCCTCTAAACTAGGACAAATCCGGGGAAACCCGGACGGATGGCAACCCTAGTCTAGATACTCAGTGCTGACGAAACACAAAAACCATTCAGTATCTAATAGTCACATAAGTGCTCATGCGTAACTAAATAATTTCCTACTTATTCTCTAACATCATTGTTACATTTGCACACAAACAAAATTAGCAATATCTAACTACATAACTTTCATATCCGGGTACAAACGCCTGCACATTTGAATACCATAAGCTGTAGACTTTGAACTTTGAGTACATACAAAAATACAAAGATTTCGTCTTTATAATATTAGGTCCTTACCTATGAAGTTGGTGTTTTGTATGAAGATTTTTTATAAAATTCTATTTTTCATACTAATATTTTTTCAATTTTCTTAGCATCTACTTAGGTTAATACTATAAAAATTGTAGGGCAGTGTGTTTGTTTCACTAGCTAAATATAGCAGACCCTAAAAAGAAAACAAACAAGTACCTTCAAAGCTACAATGAAATAAAAGGTCAATTCCGCTAGCAAAAACAATTGTCAATTTAAAAAAAAATATTTGGGCAATAAAGACACAAAATCAAAAATCATTGTTATTACTGAAGCCTAACTAATATAGTCTTAATTAATTATGTATGATAATATTAACAACCGGTATTAAGTTTTAGAAGTACATAATACACCTATTAATGAGTGAGAAAAAAACGCCAATTTCATAAGTAAGGATCCAATATTAGTATAGATAAGGGTCAGCGACTAATTTTTTATTTTAGCAACAATTAGGTAGTTGACTGGGTAATCAATAGAGAAACTTTTTAGCAACTGTCAAAACGATTTTTTTTAAACAGAATTTGTATGAGAATGGTGAACTATGACGTCACTGAAGCTGAAACTAGGTCCCCTGTTCGCAGAACTGAAATGTGCGATCACGATGCCCGTATCTGACCAAAGCAAGGTCATCATAACCAGTGGACAGGGCTGCCACAACTATACGAGTAGAAATTAAAGGCACTCACATTTTCTTGATTAAAAAGAGGCTCGAATAAATAACGGAATGAAATAGATGTTGTTTTATTTTAGTGTAGAAAGACGGCTACTCACTGCATTAAAAAAAATCCTTATTAGCCTTTAGTTTAATAAGCGAATCTGTGCCCTGGCAAGTCTTGTTTCTATCAATGTTCTACGTATAAACTTTTAGTATCTAAAATTGTATATATAAAAAAGAAGGAAGGGAGAGGAGATGATTTTTGAAATTTAAGAATTCTCCGCCGTTCTCGAAGTTAAAAAAAACCTCCTACATCAACATTTGTCGGGGGTAGTGCTGTTTCTACCCGCATTCAGTATCACCAGATGCACTATTTCTCTACACTAGCCTGATTGTGACCTTTAATTATTAAAAAGACAATGTCTCTCCTCACTCGTAAACCATTAAATTTGTCTTTTAAGATAACGGTAAGGAATTTCTCTCAGGTCAAGATGCCTTTGGCCTAAATCAAACTGCAAAATTATGAAAGAAAGAAAGAATAAAGAAAAATATTTATTAACAACTTGTACATAGATAAATGAGGCAGACAGTGTACACACAAAGGAAAAAATAAGGTGATACAAAAAGAGTAATAAAAAAGAAAACAAAGAGTGTGAAGAAGGTTATTTGCTATCTGACTGTACTTTTGATGAAATTATTCAACTAATAAATGTTATCGCACTAAAACGAAATCGGGTGCCTCCACCACGGGGGCGTCACACACCGGGGGCCTATCTTATCTTATCTTATCTTAGTGGGGCCTGCTGAGGTTTCCCTCTTGCTGTAACACTTCGACCCATCGGGATCTTTTGTGCAACCCCGTCCTTTCACTCTTCTTCCTCTGTAAAGATAGATGCCATAAGTTTGGCCACGTCCTTAAGAGCGAAGAGCCTGAAGTCCTCCGGTCTCGGATAAGCCGACCCCAGGAGTCCCATTCTTTTCCTAGCCAGAGAGTCGCAGTCACACAGTAGGTGCTGCATTGACTCCGTTTCCTCTCCACATGCCCTACACAAGTTATTTGTTGATAGGTGCATTCTGTGGAGCATTTGTTTTGTGGCATAGTGCCCTGTCAAGGCACCGATGGTTAGTCGGGCCTGCCTTCTACTGCCTCCGCATATGAACTTACTCCGTCCTAAGGCGTTTTCGCCTAGGAAGGATTTGGAGTGTTTCATACCCGGCTGCTCTTTCCATTCGATGCCGTGCCTGTTTTTGATGTAATCTTTTAAGGCCTTGTTGATGGTACTTGGTGCAAGTGCCACGAACGGCTCAGGACCAATAAGCTGGGTCTCTGAGCCCTCCCTGGCAAGTGCATCCGCCATCTCGTTGCCGTGGATTCCCATATGGCCTGGGACCCAGATCAATCGCACCTTGTTATGTCCACCTAGCTTGTTTAGAGCTTTGGTGGTTTCTAGAACAAGGCCAGAGTTGATTCGGGGCGATATGAGTGATTTGAGCGCTGCTTGGCTGTCACTCAGGATGAATATATTGCGCTTTTTCATAGCTAACTCTATATTCTGCTTTGCACATAGGAGAATTGCGAAAGTTTCAGCTTGGTAAACAGTGGCAAATTTTCCCATGCTTTGACTATGCTTGAAGTCGTTGTTATAGACGCCTGCCCCTGTACCCGACTTCATTTTTGATCCGTCGGTATACCAGATTAGGCTGTCTTCATCCGGAGACGGTGGCCCTCGTTTCCATTCGTCCCTGGTTGGAACATAAACTTTAAATTTCTTTTCGAACATGAATATGGGGGATATTTTATCGCACCCCATTTCCATGATCCTGTCAGGAATGTCACTTGTTTCCCATTTAGTTTGTCTAGTCAGAGGTTTAGATGCGTCCCACAGTCCGGCCACCTTTAGTCTATGTAACGCTTTCTTTGCCTCTGTTTCTATTACGATGTGCAGGGGTGGAAGGTCTGTGAGGACCTCCAGCGCTGCCGTTGGAGTGGTTCTAAAGGGGGCCGGGGGCCTAACCCACGAACCCGTTAATGTGTCCCTCCTTCATTCTTTATACCATCAAACTGTGGAATGAGCTGCCATCCGAGGTTTTCCCATTGAGCTACGACATGAACTCTTTCAAAAGGGGTGTAACGGAGTTTTCTTCAAGTCTGCAACACAAAGGAACATCTCTGATGTCATGATTTCCATGGGCGGCGATGACCTCTCACCATCAGGTGTGATCATCTCGTTTGCAGACAATAAATAAACAAAAAATTAAAAAACGTTTTAACATCGTTTAAACCAACTTCAGTCAGCCCTAGATAGCATAAGGAGTGGCGCCTCACTCCAGCTATCGAGTGGGGTCAATTGATGGGCAATTTTGAGTCGACCGTCCGCTCCACGTGGTTCCTATTCAGTCACTGCCATTCATTAGATTCCTCCTAGGACCGTGTTTGAATATATTTGGTAAATGTCTATAAAAAGTCATAATTATCGTTCAGGGGGGTAACCACGACCTCTTATAATGTTTCCCACACTCACACCAATTATCTAGCCCCAAGAAAAGCTTCCATAGGAAACTCGTTATATGGTTAACTAGACAATGGATAAACATACATAATATACTTAAATACATACTTATTATATATAGGAAACACCCAGACCCGAAACAATTTCGAAAAACAGGTATTTCTAAATTGATCCGACCGGGGATCGAACCCGGGACTTCAGAGATGGCGACACCTTGAAAACCGGTGTGCAAGCCACTCGACCAAGGAGGTCGTCTTATAGTAGCATTATTGCAGTTGTCAAAACGAGACGCGTGTAGCGGCGAATATACTCGCGTCTCTTTTCCACAACTGCAATAATACTGCTATAAGAGCTCATAGTCAGGGGGCAGTTATAGTTTAAAGCCAACAAGGAGTGTTTAAAGTAGCTGTGTGCATAACATGTCAAGAACATGTCATTACTTTTGATCCACCACATAATACTCACGGTTGTATGAAGCTTTCCTTATACAGTCTCCTTATTTTGTGATTTTGTTTTGCATTGGTGTGTTCTGATTTGAATGGTAGTAACTATAAAATCCATAAAATTTCAGGGCAGAGACGTATAAAGTCAGAACAACGCTAGTTACGAGTATTGTAGGATTCATAATATAGAATTTGGATATGATGAGGGTATCAGTAATATAATAAGCCGCCACCACATCTATACTAATATTATAAAGACGAAAGCTTTGTATTTTTACATGTATGTTTGTAACGAATAAACTCAAAAACTACTAGACCGATTTGAAAAATGATTTCACCATTAGAATGCTACATTAGCGCTAAGTAACATAGGCTATATTTAAAAAAAAAGAAATGCGGTACGAAGTCCGCCGGGTCAGCTAGTAGCTAATACAGCTAATTATGTGAGTATACATACATATACGTGTACAACGATTATCAGTTTATTATGAACATCTTTATAAAGGACGTGATCACCACCATGACATTCAAGTTTCAATAGCAACATAAACTTACACCTTAAGCGCAAAATATTTGTGCACATTTTGTTCTGTTTGGAGAGCAAATGGTTTGCGCAAACACAAATTGTACAAATACAAATTTTACATCTTTATTAACAAATCGTTTCAAGGCACCTTTTTGACCAGAACAGCTTGTCTTTACATTATTAATAACTTATTTTTTGCCGGGATAAGCACGAGTAAAGATATAGGGGGGAGGGGGGGGGGTTGCCCAGCATTCGAGCAGTAAGATATAATAAAGTAACTACTTTATATCTTACTGCTCTATATAACTATATTAATAAAAATCTAGCTAGGACTGGATAGCTTTATTATAACGCCTCGGTGGCCGTGTAAGAAAGCGTGCAGCCCGACACTCGAAGGCCCTTGGTTCAAATCCCAAGTCAGGCAGAGTGTGTTTTGGATTTACCGATACACAGCCCGGGCTTGTGATCAACAGCCTGCATTTGGCAAGCATGGTGATTAAATATCCTATTGTCGAAATGACTTGATTTCAAAGATAGAGCATTATTGTTCAGGTCCCAAGTGCAGTGGAATAGTTTTTGACATTTGGTAGTCCGCGACTGACTGAAGGACCAATAGCTGACCATCGCACTGTTATCCCACTGCTATTGGTATATTTAGTCCGTCTTGTAATTATAGTAGAGTGTGTATGGAAGTGGAATAGTTAAACTTACGATAGTCCGAGAATATTATCAACCAGTATGACGTTCAGGTGTGTAACAGTATATACAGGCTGTTTGGTAATATGTATATATTCCCGAAACGTACCGATGTTAACATGTTTATATAACACTATGCAAATGGAAATTGTAAAAAAAATTTCGACTTTCTATACTAACTCGATCAGCTGATGGGTCATTTTGTATGGAGAGTCGAAATTTTTTTTTTAAATTTCCATTTTCTGACTTTGGCATAGTATTATATAGACATGTTAACATGGGTACGTTTCGGGAATATATACATATTACCAAACATCCTGTAGATATAGCCTATCGTTATTGTATTTACCAAAAACAAAAGAATAAGTTTAAACTTTTTAAATTAAACTGGTGTTCTTCAACCAATAGACATCGTTATTGATGTCAATGCGTGTCTCACTGAGGTTGGGAGGAATCAATTGGAATCGATGAATATGCATCGACTGTCTAATATTAAACTGTTATCATTATTTGTATAATATGTAATGTAAATTTTTGGTACTTAAACACAGTACAGAACTTCCACTTCCCTCGATATCCTTAGTGGTTTCCCGGTCCCACCATACCACAACAACGTTTCCCTCTTCCAAGCGGCCAAGATGAACGTGAAGCTACTAGGCCCGCGTGTTGGTTTATGGCCCGTTCCTGTTTCCATCTAAGGCTCGTGCCTCAACAGTAATATGAACTGAGCTGGTGTTGTGATCGGTATTCCAAAGACCATTGACCGTACATAAATGACAGTGGATAAACAATGCGCACTCGATATCGCGCTGCCGGTCGATAAGCGGTATCATGCAACCTCGCCTCGGTCACAAAATAAGAAGACTGCAGAAGGTGAGTTTAATACATATCGCGCTAGAATAGCGCACACATAGACCGCTTGCACGGACATGAATCTCGGAACCATTCGAGCGCAGCTGTTTCCTTGCCCGCGTTTGTTAAGCTTGGCTTCTGCAGTCTTCTAATAAGAAGACTGCAGAAGCTCTGCCACTGAAACGCTGGGGTGTTAAGCACCACCAGTTCCAGAAAAGATATAAAATAAAAAATAAAATCTGGTGTAACCAAATTTATTTCTCAGGGATGTGTCGTCGGATGTTGTCGCGCGATTTTGAGAGGGGACTTAGTTCGAGCGGGAATCTGGAACGCGTGCGCAGTCCGGCACCTAGGTCAGCCTAGACCCGGGCCGTAGTTTGCGCCGGTGAGATCCGGATCAGGGTGGACTGGATCCGGCGCTGGTACTGCCCCAGGAATGTGCGCCGGTAGGGGGTGCGAAGGTAGAGACCGCCGCCTGGTAGAGGCAGACGGATAGGGTGCGTGCAGGTGCTTCCGCTGCCCGATAGAGGGAGACGCTGCCCGGTAGAGGAAACGCTGCCCGGTAGAGGAAGACGGGTAGGATGCGTACAGGTGCCCCTCGCTGCCCGGTAGGTGGACAGCACAACAGTACAAAATATTGTGCTGTAGGGATCGATCATCCTCAGAGGGTTTCTAGAGTTTGCACGTGTGATGGGATCATCTAGGACCTTCACACACAGCAAATCGTACATAGACCCTCACACGGACACGGATCTCGGAATAACAGTCCGAGCGCCGCTGTTGCAAGATTCCGTGCCCGTGAGAAAAAAACAACGCTTCACAGGCTGACGGAACGATCGGTCGGTGTGCGTTGTCGAGCGCTTGTACTAAGCTTAACTTCTGCAGTCTCCTTATTTTATGTCGGTGCACTCCGGCGCGCAATTCGTTTCAATTATTATTTTAATAATATTCCGTGTTTTTAAACATTCTTTACGTTATACGCGATATGGAACGAGAAAGCCTTGATCCCGGGTATTATCGCCGTTTCTGTAACGTCTTTGGATTCTGCCTAGACTCGTAAAATAAACATGAAATAAACATATATAGTTAAACTTTTTTCAAAGCGAGCTGTTTTATAATACCTTTAATATTGTCTAAAATTGATGCTGGTTTAAGTTACGCTCTTGCATTTCTTTCAATGCTTGTTCTGATTTATTTTCTATAATACAAGCACTTACCGTATTTATTTACTATAGTTTCATTAAAAAAGATCGAAGAGGACATCCAGATATATACTACTTATTTATGTACTTACCTACTTATATAAAAGCAAACAGAAAAATATTAAACAAAATCACATCTTGGAGAGAAGCCAAATTGTTTGTAACATAATTATCTAGATAAATACTACAAAAACATATCACAGTGTTTTTTTACTTGTATTATATTTCACGCTTAATTACTATATTTCCTTCATCTTATTGCTCAAATTTCCATTTTAACATATAGAATGTTAAACTTCGTCCTATACATTAATTAGCTTTTCTTATTATCGTTTTAATTAAGAAAATACTTGATATTCACAGTTAATTAAAAATTACTCTATTCCATATCAAGAGGTCAAGGCAAGTGAAACTTCCGGTGAGACCGCCGGATGTATAAACCTAATTAATCCAGAAATAAGTTAGGAAACTTGTAACATATATATATCTTGTAAACTAATTAACAAGTATTCGTATTTTTATTCTGTGGTAGTTCAATCACGAGATAGAAAAAATACACAACAAATAATTTTTATTAATTAAGCCAAATGTTTTATTTTAATTTATGGAACCTATTATCCTATCATCACACCATCCCACCCGCCCGCTGAATCGACGACCTTAAAGAAAGCGGCGGCGGGAAGTGGTTGGATGCGGAAGGCGGAGAACCGGGTGTGGTGGCGATCCATTGGGCAGGCTTATGTTCAGCAGTGGACCTCTGCAGGCAGGCAGGCAGGATGATGATGATGATGATGACACCATCCCACCATCATACCCCACTGCTGGGGCACGAGCCTTCCCTATAAATGGAAACACTACTGAACCACCACGCGGGCCCAGTGCTGATTGGTGGTTAATTATTTCCCTATACCGTTAACAAAGCACAAACAATTTAATGATCAAAGTTAGCGTGCGCCGTTCGCATAATTACAATTGAAACAAAATACACTTCAGTAGGTATCGGCTGCAACCTACTTTGAAGCGATAAGTTAATATTAATTAATGGTGTCGGCGATAAACTCACTATTATTGCAGCGCGTTATCTCCTCGCAAGCAAAAACAAACCTCCTAGTTTCGGTTGCGAATTGCGATAACACTTTGTTTATTTTAAATCTGAACTACGTTTCCTGGTGAGGAAAAATTAATGGCGGCCAAATATTGTTTACTTACTAAAAAAATAATCGTTTATGTAGGTACTTACCAGTCTTATATAAAAACAAAATTCTACAATGTTTCACCGGGCTTTTGTTTTTTGCGATTGGCTGAGGATGGCCTTTACAGTGTAACATATGCATGACTTTTGTCGGAGGCGAAAAACTAAAAGTTCCTCAAGCCGTGAGCATAAAATAAGGAGATCTAGAATGTAAGCTATATACCGCGTTCGAGCAGCGCACACATAGGCCGCTTGCACGACACGGATCTCGGAACAGGGTGCCTAGTACGAGTAGCATTCGCCAATCGATCCACGTTAACAAAAACGAGAATTTGTATGGCAAAATTTTAACTCTTCTCGTATGTCCCTATCTACTTACCCTGATAGGTAGGGTATGGCAGCTGGAACTACGGGTCCGGCTGTCCTTTCAAGGGTACCACGGGAGTTCAGGATCCTAGGCCCCCTGTTCGTCTGCCTGGTTGGTGTGGCCAGGCTTCCATTTCGTGCACAGCGAGCGGGTCCAAGTAGCGGTCTCGAGGGGCCCGATGCGAAAGGACTTGCGGGGCACATGAGTTGCCCATAGTTGGTTGCTATGCTCGGTGGTTTTCACAGAGCAGAACTCCAACATCTCCGGTACTAGTCTGGATAACTAGTAGAGGCGCCCGCTAGATGCAAAGTCTCCGGTTCAGTCAGCCGCGTAGGATTTTGGAATTGACGAGGTGCCTGGATGGGTACTGAGAAGTGAGTGGGCTTACAACTCCGCCACCAAAGAGGACATTTGGTAGTCGACTTTAGAGTTGACGACCCGAGCAGTGGAACTACGAGTTGTACTCTTAGTGCAACAAGAATTGAGCGAGCTTACAGCTCCGGTAACCTATCCGGATATTAGGTAGGATTTTACGTGTCCACGGGGCAACTAGCTTGAGACACTAGTCTTAAAAGTACCGGATGAAGAATGCGCTTCGGCGCGTCCTGATCTGAAATTATGACCTGAAGTAGATGGTCCCTTGTGCTTGCGCAAGGATGTCTGACACCTTTAACTTTATAACCTTGTGGTTGGTAGGGGGTGTCAGGATAAACTTTAAAGTCGTGTGGAGTTGGGTTGTCTTCTCGTATATCGCCAGCAGGCGCTGCTTCAATGCCATACTTATTTTTCGTTTTCGTAAACGTAATCGAATGAATACGGATAGTAAACAAAACTCACAGAACCCAGTTTGAGCGCAGCTGTTGCGGAATTCCATGCCCGCGTTTGTTAAGCTTGGCTTTTGCAGTCTTCTTATTTTGTGCTGTAGGGATCGATCATCCTCAGAGGGTTTCTAGAGTTCGCACGTGTGATGGGATCATCTAGGACCTGTCAAGGATGTCAAGAAGTGAACCGTCTTGAAGTGGAAAAGCTTCTAGATGATGATGAAAAATGACTGAATTCCGAACCGTTGCGGTGAGGTAGTGGTAGATCCTTTTGACTATGTGAAAATGAGAGTCCTTGAATAAAAACTTTTTGGAATATTCTTTTTTACTATTTCGGAATAAAATAAATGTCACGATGATGATGATGACAGCGGATAATGAAGTGTGCAGGCGTGATGTGTGAAGACAGTAAGGGTTAGTCGGGATATATCGGCGGTAACAAAAGCATGAAAAGCCCGCTGGTTAGCATCATCATACGCCCAATCGGTTTTGAAGTTCGTGGGTTTCGTTCGCGAGGCAGTTTTCGAGGTGAAATGTACTTAAAAGTTGTGTCTGTGTGAATGTTTTGTTGTAAAAGAAATATCGCCAATGCAAATGGGTCGACCTAAATATGTGTATATGTGTAAAGAGGTGAGTGTATTACAATTTCATCAATTAATATTTTAAAAATATAATTAAGTAAGTAGGAGGAAATTGAATGCTGAAAATGCAACGCCAGTTCTATTTTAATTGGCTAAATATTAAAACGAGTTAATTGAAATAAGGTGGCCGTAAAAAAATGGTATTAGTAGTAAAGAAAAATATACTTATTAACACATCTTCGCCATTAACGAAAAACAAATTAAGTCTTCGGTAATAAAATGTATTTGCAATACAATTTCTTATATCTATATGAGTTAATAAAGAAGGACCTGAGGGTAATAAAAGTAGGATAACATTAACAACTAAAATTGAAAAAAAAAAGAAGATCAGACAGCCACGTGGCATATCAATATTTCTCACAGCATGCTGTAAGTGTAACTACTATTTGCTGGCAAGCTTATATTATTGTCTGCAGTGATTTATGTCGTTCGACAGCAAAAAACAAAAGCTTGCGCAACGCTCCACCACAAAATTAACAGGTACAGAAGGGCAGCTCCAGCCGATAACCATTTTAATAACCTACGCTGGTTGTGTCGGTCGTAGCGGTTAAATTAACAAAGGATACAAGGATGTGTACATGTGATTCGTAAGGTTTAAGAATTGGAAACAATAGCAAAAACATCAAGTCATATACATTAATTTTCGTTTTTAAATAATTAAATACGCAGCAGTTTTATAATATGAACGTCGTCGACGCATTGTAACAAAGTGCGCGTGGTGCCCCGGCTGACTCACACAGTCACGCTCGAGCCCGACTGGCGCGGCGTTCTCCCAATGATAGCCGAGCTTACTGTGTCATGTGTGCGTGCGCTTGTAGTGCTCGTTTGTATGGAGCCGCCTTTCTGTACCCATTTATTTTGTGGTCTTACTGTCCCTCGACTATTTCGCTCACAAAAAAGACATAAATGTCCAGTCTTATTGTTTCCTTTCGCGGCCAATTTATGTGGCAGCTTGAACGACACGCGCTCTCTAGACGGAACTTAAAAATATAGGTCTGCTCTCGATGTAGCTCGAGGCTGTACCGGTTCGTTTAATATATTCATGTTTTTGTTTAAAATTTCAACAATAACTTTTTGCTGCTTGCGTCACACACAATGCATACCTTAGCTCTGCCGAATGACTAGCGTTCAAGGGTCAGGTTTACCTCTCTTGCTCACCGTTTGAAGTCTTGAGCATATTGAGGCAGCGAGGCAAGTAGTGCCTTATTTCGATGCTTGTCGTTCGTGGTCCGGAGACAACCCCAAGAAAGGATGGTGGTTGTTTTCAGTAGGTAAGTACCTTTAGGCTTCCCCTCGCCCCGTCAGGCTTTTCGTAACAGAACGGAGAAGGCATGAAGAGTCCCAAGACATAACCCTGTGTCGCCCCTGGCCCCGGGAAATGCGTAATAGTATTTTGCCCAGTAAAAAAAAGAATACTAATTCAAAAAGAAATACATAGATACTACATTACACTACATTACATTATATATATGTATATATAATAATTCGACATCCACCAAAGATATCGCTATCAATCAATGTTCTAGTCGCATACGCATATACGAGTAAGCTTCCCTGACGCTGTAAATACTACCTGCGGCCGAAAGGCACATTAATTTAGTAAATCTCATAGCTTACCGAATGGTCCCTTTGTTTAAACCCTACACTGCAGGCGACGTGTTTTGGGACCCTTTGTTTCCAAATTATGTAACTTCGTATTTCAATCGGCGATACAAAAAACAACAGCCGCGATGATGTATCGCTGTCTAGTTCGCCTTAACGAGTTCTGTTCTGTTTATTTTTTATTCGGTGCCCAATGGAACACGTGAACGCAGCCATTAGGATAATAACATATGATAATAAAGTATAGAGATTGACACTTTTCATTATTTATTCCCTACAGCGTGAGTTACAACTTTACATGATGCATTTGGGATTTTTAACCTCTCAACTGCGGCGAGCACTGATCAGTGCCCTAAAAAAATAAAATTCTATTGTGTCTGTATTCTTAGGAAATGACAGTCCCAATTCTTATGATCTAGGAAGGGCACGATAGCAGAATTGTTTCTTCTAAATGTGTAGGTTTCCTTCTGGTAGTCCCGCGACGATTATGTTTATCTATATATTAATACGTGAAGCAAAAACTTTGTACCCCTTTTTACGAAAATTGCGAGGACGGAGGAGTATGAAATTTCGCACAATTATAGTTTATATAGAGAAGGATTACAGAATGTTAATATTTTTTTTTTAATGCATAAAAATACATTAAATTAATAAAAGAAACATTACACAAACTACCATGTATTTGACACAGACGCATAAATGATAAAATTCAAAAATGGAAGAGGAGCGGCCGAAATTTGTCAATGCCAACCCAAACTCACATTCTATCTTTTTAATTTTTCATTGCTTAGAATACAATCCGTGCAGCCTTAATAAATTTACGATCGAATTTCGACCACTGGGCGACCACTAATTTTTTTTTTTTGCAATATGCTACCTAACTTTTTGTTTTTTTTATGAACTTTTTAATAAATAAGGTACTAATTTTGTACGCATAAGTGAACCTTCATCAGTGTCATATACTAGTATTGCTAGTATATCCTACATTTCAATACAATTTCTGTATTTATATAAACTCACACGCAATGAAGTATTGATATTTTTCTTTAAAGGGATGTTACTAGCTCCTAACACTACCAGCATAAGAAATAAGGTTATAATGATTCGTATATTTTTAGAGTTTGACTTTGGCCAGGCCCGGCTTCACTCATGTTGTTTTGTTAACCACTCTCGAAAGACGCTTTATCTATTAGAATAAACCGCATCAAAGTCCGTCCAGTGGTTCCTGAGATTAGCCCGCCCGGCGCACTTAACAAACAGACAAAGTTAGTATTATTTCTTATTTCGAATAAAATGTGAATCGATAAGAATAGGCTACGTCATAATTATTTTATGCGTGATACATTAACAACACCAATTACAATAATATGAATTTAATTTTATACGAAACCGGTGTTCGCCGGTCCAAAGTAAATCAGAAAATTGTAATAGCTTTTTGCCATCAATCCAGCTGAGGAGTTTAGTGGCACATTTATAGGGCTGCTCCCAGCTCGTAAGCGGCTCTCGAGGGAAACTGCTCAAGTCTGGTTTGCTACTGTCTGCCACTGTCCATTTGTCTTCTGTATCCCTACAATCGCTTATATAGTATTTTGTTCAAAACAAAAGATTGTCGTTTTCATTTATCTCTTGTTTCTTTACTATCAACAACAAAAGAACTAATACAAAATACTCTCGCTTTGAATTTAGATTACAAATGAAGTAGTTATGTATTCTAACTGGGGCAACATATAAGTTTTTAAACGGTAGGAACGGATCTTTGTTCCAAGTTTCAGTTGATTTCAATAACCTACATGAGTTGTTAGTTATGGTGTAGTGGCCGAGCGGTTACGGCACTATGCATATTTTAAAGATGGTGGTTCTTTTTATGGATTTGAAATAAAAGACTACAGAAGCAAAAATATATTAAGTACGGCAGATAGGAGTGTACCTACAGGCTCTGGCGGACAGCGGAGTCGCGTGAACAAACCGGTTGTGCGGTAACATTGTTCATTATTCAAATTAGTGCGTGCTGATATAATTCGAGACTCGCCTTCGATTAGCTGGTCCTGCGATTTTAATGCCTTTGCTTCGTGTCTGCGGTGCAGTTGGAAACAACACATTATTATTGTTGTACTAGCGACAGCAACGCCACTACTTCGTGATAAACTTATATCCCGTGGGAATTTCGTTACAATCCTGTCTGACCTCCTGCCTACGTCATGATAGGGACTTGTCTAAAAAATTTCAGCAGTCTAGTATTAGGGATTGGGCTGTCTGTGATGACGATCGTTCTGTATACAGTCAGGACTTTTCTTTTTACACAAATAAATGGTTATGTAGCACATCGTTATACGTTGGTTTAAAACTGTTAGAATTGAGATATTTCAACGGTATTTATTAAGGGAGAAAAGAAATACTATTCAGTTTCTTGCTTGTACAAAGTCTATTGCCTCGTAGGCTTACGAACCAATAGCGCAGTCACTCTCATAAGAGCTAAAATGTAATAAATAAAGAATTTATAATTTCAAGACCGGTGTGGCCCACACGTAGACCACAGTGGCTGTAGTCATTCGACCGGTTGTTGATAGAGTCTTTTTGGTAAAAAAAAAACAAAATTAAAACATATTTTGCTAACATTAATCGCATAAGAAAACAAACGACGATCGAGTTTGTATCGTTAATTTATTTGACAGATAAATATATAGAGTATTGCTTTTGAGAGTGCGAATCAAGTTTTCTACTATTTACATGGGAGGCTGTACTAAATTAGATGGGTTTAGTAGTTAGTAGTCAAGTTAATTCTCTTTATTCAATTTTATAAATTCTTATTTTATAGTTTATATTAAAACAACGTTTACTACAAGGTGACTAAGTAATAAGGGCATCAAACATGTAAACAAGATATATTTACCATTTAAGTACAAATAAATGTTTGAGTTTGAATGGTTTGAATTAACTGTTGTTTTCATATACTATAATAGTAATAATATGTATGTGCTTCTGTATTTTACTTTTACATTAATATTATAACAAATCTAGGCTAAGAAAAAAGAGAAATAAAGAGCATTATAATAATAAATAAAAAAAATTACTTTAAATTAAATAAAGTAAATCTATTGAAGAAGTATAGGTATAGACTTTGGATCTAAAACTGTAATGTTTTTTTATTTAAATACGGAATGAGTCATTGCATTTTATTTCATTTGATGACAAAGTTAAAAAAAATAATTTAGTGTATTTAGTAACCATCATCGACGCTCAAGGGGTTAAGAGTATTGCAACCTTATTACCTTACTCAAAACAAATTCTAAAAAAGGGACTAGAACTGCCAACCATATTTAATTTGATTTATATTTAAATAAAATAAGGAAAAAAATTAAATAATATTTTACACACCTACTAAGGGCTGATTTTTCAATTGTCAGTTAAAGTTTATTCACTGAATAATTTTGACGTAATGACAGATTCTCTTTAGAAAATATGTCATAATGACAATGTTATTCGTTGGATAAAACTTATCTGAGGATTGAGAAATCGGGCCTTAAGTATTTTAAAAGGGCCATTTAGTAAAGTATTTGTCACCAATTAAAATAACATTTCATAGAAATAAATGTTATATTTTAATATAAATAAAACGTCGAAGAAGGTTATCATCCTTCTAATTAAATATTAAAATGTTAAAGTTTTATCTGTTGTTTATTATTAATTTTGCAGTAACTAAGCTTCAACCTTCGTTAGGTAACTGCTTCTAGTAATAGGCAATCATTGTCTAACATTATTTACTATGTATTCATTTTCATGTAGCTGAGTTGGTAAATACAAACGCGTATTGTCACGATCGCTGTTCGGAGGTCGAAAAGGGAATAAATTGTTAAGTTTAATTCTAAAACCTTTGCCACTTTAATAGCTACAGATTTAATCTCAATGTGTAGGAAGATTGCAATTAAATTAGTTAATTAGTTACGTTTAGGAACTTGAAAGCAACATGCAATTAATGCAAAGACGAATTATGATGTCCCATTCACTTCCCATGGAAAAGCTGGTTAACTTAGAAATGGATGTTGCCTTTAATCATATTCGTGCGACTATGGTTTACGAATTATAGTTGTGAATGTGGTATTAGGTCGCGCCAAACTTCTAGTCCCCTCTGAAGTTGGCGCGATTCGCGTCGCAGTAGTAAAAATAGGCGTTAGGGCCTGACTGTACAGCTGCGCAACGAAGCAACTTCAGAGGGGACTAGAAGTTTGGCCAGATCTATACCACATTCTGTATTCGAAGATTACTTTAACGAAAGTGTAAAATTTTTTTCGCAGAGTTTAACGCAAGTCGTACACTACTTAGTACTTAACTATTTTAACTATCATTATCCATTGACAGATGCAACTCGTTCGAAACGTCATGTTTAAAACGGTTGAGAGTTTATTAATTTATTTTCAAAGACCTAGATTCTAATATTTTAGAACTACCACAATCGTGTCTCAGAGGGCTGCAACTGAAAATCACTTATTTTAAATATCAAAGTCAAGCCACTGAGACTGAGACACTCTGCTTTATCCGGCCTTAATCCTATTTTTATATATTTTATATAATATATAAAAAAACATACAACCGAATTGAGAACCTCCTCTCCTCCTGTTTTTGAAGTCGGTTAATAAAATATATAAAAATAGGATTACATAGTCATACATATTATGTATGGCTCTCCTTACCGTTTGTCTCCAGGTGTCGGTTCTAGACCACCATTGGGTCTATGTTAATACTTACATTAATTATGGTCGTTATTTATAACATAAACCATTTTGGCAATATGTCATGAACCATTTTGGTTAGATAAAAGATAAAATGGTTATTGTAGCTAGCCAGGCGGACTTACAACAAACCGAATCGAAAAAGGAACCTTAGTGTCTGATTCCGTTGTAGTTTATCCATTAAACCACAGAGGTGATCTCTTTCTGGTGTTCTGTGGAGGTGATTGTTACTGGATAATAAGTAAGGCTTCATGGTCGGCAGCGTACGAAATAAACCATTTGCTCCAAGCGTCTAAAGGTTGCGGTGCGGTGACAGGCGGGCTAAACGCCTGTTATGCCGATTCATTCAAATAAAAAAATATATATAAAAGAAGCGATGCGGTGTTGCAACCAGCCATTAATGTTGAAACTCAAAACTATTTTCATGGCGTCTTCTCGTAAACAATAATGGACTCCTACCACAGAATATGACAGAGCCTTAATTCGGCTATTTAAAAAAATTGTGTCTGACTGACCGACTTGAAATTGTGTCTGACTGACTGACAGTGTTACGACTGAGGTGGTACGGCCATGTCATGAGGAGACATGAAGATCACATGACTTTATTATCTGGTGGCACGAAAGGGCACGCCCGTGTTGGTATATAAAAACACTGGATGGAACACAAAATTGTAAGACTGCTAAGATTGAGTGGTAACCCAGTCAGACAAGTTCTATTCTAGAACCAAGTTTTTTACTGTATCGTAAATAGTAGGTAAATAACATAAAAAGTACATAATTGCAGTTATTCTACCTCTCTAATAAAATTATAACCACATCATAATAGGAAGATTATGTAAATTGTTTAAAATAGTCTTTTTAGATCTGCTGGTGTATAAATTGTTCTCCACCATTGGGACATTCAAGAATGCCTGAATTATCAATAAAAATATTCAATTCACGAATCTCTATGAAAACAGAAGGCAATTTTTATGATAAAGTACTTTATATATATAGATAACAACTACTTTAAAAGAACTTGAAATTTAAAATTGCTTTATGATAAAAATACAAAGTTGTTTATTGTCTGTACGCAGTTCATGAATTCATTTTTGAAAGCAGTTCGAAGTCGCACTTTTAAGTACCTAAATCTTGTTATTTACTTACTAAGTCCCGTGTATATAAAGTAAGGTGTTCAGACATTACGATCTCAAGAGATGTTTGTTCCATATTAAGGGGTTATTGTAAACTCGCCATAAGAGTTAATTCGTTATCGAAAAAACGCTGAAAAAACAATGTCCCTCCAACAGTATAATAAAGGAAAATGTAAATTACAAGTAGTTAAACGGGTGCTTATGAACAATATTTACCAACACCTGACCAACACCTCTGTCTCCTTGTGACGGAACCTGACACGGGACGAAACCTGACAGTGTTTTAAACCTCGTTCAAAACGAAACGTCAGAATTTTATAATAAAGTGTTTTATTTCAGCTACATAAAGTATGTATTTCATAGAATCAACTACACAAGCTGTAAAAGTACAAAACAACAACAAACAACATCTTCATTTCCTTTTACTGAACCCTAAAACGGTGTTATAAAAACCTATTGACCCGTTGTTTATCTCGTTGAGTTCGATCCACAAGTATAGTGTATTAATAAATGAATGACGTAGGTACATACAGATACTTCCTTGTGAGTTGTCGGTATTATAACAAATGGCACATGCGACATGGTGACTCGGCGGTGACATGGCGTAGTTGTTGCATACCTGCGGGTGGGGCAGTATGACATGTTCATTGGGTCAAACCAAATCAAAATATAAAAATAGAAATTTAAAAATGAACCCTGTGAGGGTATTGCAATTTTTCAATTTAAAATAGGTAAGTATTTTAACAAATAAGTAACTAGTCAGTCATCAGTTCATCACAAGTGACTATTCGACGAGATATGTGAAAAAATACTTAATTTCTATAGAGGTTTTTACTAAACAAAAGCATACAGTACAGGCAAAATTAAATTGAGAACCACCTTCTTTTTGATCCAAAACAATATTAAATACAGAATGTTAAAAAACAAGAATACTAAGAAGACATAAATTTCACGACTCTATAAAATATCTGCTGAATTATTGTTGTTATTTCCTAATATCTTTTGTATTTTTATCTATTCATTGGTTTCGGTCGCTTCTAAGCAAGAACTTTACTTAGTTACTTTTCGTGATATATTTGAAACAAATGTTATGCTTACTCTAAACAATAAAATCGTCTTACAGGTTAAACGAACATATTCTAAGTAGAAACACGTGGAGATATAAATAAGATTTCTGTATAATTATGACATTGACAAATCTTATGTCATATAGAAATCACTTACTCACTCACTTAAATTTATAATAAGTAGTAAAGTCAGCATTTAACTTGATGTTTCAATGATAAATACAAAATAGCTTACTGGGCCTTTCTCACCAGATCACACTTATACCATAGATCAAAAACAAAGTTTTATTACTGCCTTATTGTGTTCTGTGGCCGTGAGCTCTCGAGAACCGGTCCCACTTCCTAGTGAGCGATCTGCGGTATTGGTGGTATTGGTACTATTAGTGACCCGCCCAGTGACGCCTCGCCCTGTCCCTTGTCTCCGAGGGTCGTCCCGCCATGCTTGAATGAATGGGACTTCGCGACGAATGGAGGGTTAATGGCATACAAATTGAACTGTATTGTTGTATCACAATAACTTCAGACCTATTTAGCCGCAACAAACGGGAGTGTCTTGAATATATATTTTTTTTAATTTGCTCTTAGGGTGAGAGTTTAAGCCTTCATCGCACCTGCTGGTAAATGATGGTAAAGCCGAAGGTGGAAGCGTTCAATTCTTTTAACAATGTTTATTTTAATGGCAAACCAGTGAGTACCTTTGAAAACATATTTATTGTTTTTTTTTTCAAAATCGTTTAATGTTTGGATTCATTAGTATAAGTATTCTCATTATGATAATCGACTTTTATTGTTGACTGTATATGACAATTAATCTTTTAATTTCTTTTAAATCTTTACAGTGATTTTTTAATTAAAATTGCATTTGTTATTTATAACTTGATTTTTACCACAACAGGGCAATCTACATGTTTAGTCAAAATCAAAAATGATACGATTATATCGATAATATAATATTTGAAACGTATATAAGATTTGTTGTTCAACAACAGTTGTATGCGACCACATGTTTTCTTTATGTTAGGTTAATGAGACACGCTTATTACTAACTTGTTTATTGCGAACAGGAAAACCGCGTCAAACGCCAATAACACCGATATAGTAACATAGTTATAATATAAAATAAAAATATTGAACAGTCAAGCACATAGTACTTGTGACAGATCCAGTAAATGCAGCGTTCAGGGATGATGGTATTTTATACTAGTATCAATAAAGAGGTAAAGTTTTGTGACATTGTTTGTTTGAGAAGGGTAATCTCTGGAACAGCTGATCCAGTTCCAAAAATTATTTTACTGATAGAATTCTACAGTCCTTGCAGGTAGGCAATAAAACATAGGCTATGTTTTATTTTGATTAAAAAATGGTTTTTAATTGGACTATTTTTTTATTTGAGAATCAAAGTAAGTACTTATTGAATTTTGTACGGAAAAATACGAAAGAGAAAAGTGGTACTTAGACATATTTTAAAACACGAAGAAAAAACTTTGTAACCCTTTTCAAGTACATTGCGATTGCGCACAGGAGCGTGTGATTTTTCATAGTTAAAGTTTATAAATGTAGGAGTGAGTACCACTGAGTACATTGTATTAATTATATTTTGTAAATTACGGTCGAATTTCGATCACTGGGCGACTACTGGGCTACGTATAATGTGTGGTGGTATGTACTTGCCGCTTTTTCCTGCAATATCTGTTTCTTTGTTTTTATTAAATTATGCGTACAACCAGAACAATGAAACATGGAAAACAATGTCATCTAAGTATTATTAGGCATTATGTTTTAAAACTAGTAGTATTCTCAACTTATAATTTTTTGATTATGTTATATAGAATAATCTTTGCTCTAGTGGCAAAGAGTACCTAACAGGAATATAAAATATTAGAGTGTATTGGTACTTATTCAGATTAAGTTTTTATAATTTTAAGGTAATAATGTGTGAGCTACTTACCATAATTTTTTTTTCTTAAGTTGATGGCTTCGTGCGATTAGCACATTTAGCCAGTGTCAAAGTAATTTTTCTTACAAGTAATACATAAATAAACAATATTTCCTTCCTCTAAATGATGATGATGAATGATATTAGAAACGAGAAGTGATATACTCACCAACCCCTCGAGTATCTCAGTAAAGATCCACATCTTTACTGAGATACTCGAGGGGTTGGGGAGCCGCCCCACCCACGGCTTTACTAAGTCCTCGGGCGACTTCTTGAGAGAATTTGAAAAGTGCCGTTGCACTGTTTTGTTTCATTTGCCAACACTTATGGATACTCACGAACACTTAACGGTTAATAATCCACCATTATGTCACATTAATATTCGACATAACACAAAATTTTGAAAATAAAACAAAATCGCAGACATTATTTCGCAGACATTCCCGCCAAGAAGTTACCATAAATTAAAAAATCAAAGTGTAAATATTTTATGTTATTTTTACTGTTATTAACAGCTGTTATTCACCGTTTATTTTGAACTGTCAAGTCAAAGCTACCACGCAAATAATACATCAGCTGACATCACATAAGTACCTACTTACCTATATTGTTTTTGATATATTCGCAGAAAAGTTGAAGGTTAACCATACTACCTGTAGGTAGGTATTATAGATTCACCAAGACTTTAAACTTAATAACCCTACTCGTTGTAAATATACCGTAACCGCACAAGTCGATGGCTGGTAATTGGAAATGGCTGCATTGTTTTATTGGAGTCCTCATTATAATTTGCCAGGTGTGCTCCGACTCGACTCGGACTACCAACCCAATCCGGTAAACCGCACCAACTGGAAACCTTCGCGTTTAAAAAAAGAACACCAATTAATGTGAAGCTCTAGAGACAGCCTATTTGTCTATGCCAGAGTACATTGTGTTATGAAGGTTTTTTGCATTATTTCAAGCTGTTTGTTTTTGATTCCTTCGCCTAAAATGTTATTTTTTTACGTTCATAAAATCACTTCATTTACGATTACAAAGGGTAATTAAAAAAAATTTAATGTTATTGCTCAATTAGTGTAAATATTTTTAATCTAACCGACAGCAGATACTACTAATAAACTACTAAAAGAAGTCAATGGTATTGGAGTTTATTTGTAAAAGTTGTTGTTGTGTATAATTGAAAGAAACTTATTATTAAGTTCTATTTATGGCCTTTAATTAATCAATTACCAAGTGTGTTGTTTGCACGCTTAATTACCATGTTTGTCAAATGCGGGTTGGTAATCACAAACACAAACATGGTAATTGTAAAACGTTGGTAATCGAAAAATACGAAACACACTTGGCCCGATCTGGGACTTAAGTCCGGCACAATATCTGGGACTTAAGTCCCGGACGCTTTTGCCACTCAGCCAACCAGACTAATTTTGAAAATTCTGCGAACTTTTACCAGAAGAAGGAGCTAAAAGTGCATAGTTAGTTAAAATTTGACAGACTACTTAATTGGTAATTATCACCGAAAGAACCGATTATGTTCTGCCAGTGGTTACACAGTAAGCTTCCGGCAGACCACTGAATCAGCGGCGCAAATGTTGCGTGAACAACTCAACACATTATGAAATGCTCGTTGGGTAACCGCCATCGCCACTGGAATGGTTTATTTTGACTGACAACTTTGTGTATTGCCCAAGATTTACTTCGAATGTGTAAAGTAATATTATAGCGCCGGATTAACAATACGGGTAAGTAGGCAGTCATAATAGCTGCATGTGCCAAGATGGGACTTGGAGTTTTGAAATGTTGTTATTTATGTTACTCTCTTAGTAACATTTTAATCTTAATTTCAAAATATTCTCTTATTTGTTTTTTTTACCCGACTGCGTCAGAAGGAGGGTTATTTAAGTTATATATTTTTTTTAATCACACTTAGTCCTACCGGGTGTTTTTAAAGTTTCATTTACAACCTCTTTTTTGACACACAAACGCCTGGTCGGTTTAAATGGGTTTTAATTTTTTTTTAATTAAGCCTCATGTGCGAAGAGGCAAAGCGTTGAGCCCGATATCCCGAGGTACTGGATTCAATTTTCAGATTTTAAAGTTTAGCCCGAGTTTGTGATCACTATCAACCCGCATTTGACAAACGTAGTGATAAAAACAAAACAAATAATTATAGCGATGACTTGATTTCAATGACGGAGGCCCAGCCGTGGGGCAGTAAATAAGCTAATAACTATGCAAAGGTTTTACTTTTATTTTTAAGTGTTAATTGCTACACTTAAGCTGAATTAAATATTTATATAAAATACAGTGACAAAATTAAACGCCCACCCGAACCAGCCAGGAATCGAACCTGGGTCTTCCGCAATCTGGGCGGCTGCACTGACCATTATGCTAGCGGGAAGGCTTCCCGGTAGCATAATGGTCAGTGCAGCCGCTTTAATTTTTTCACTGTATTTTATAAAAATATTTAATTATGCAAAGTTTGTGTCTCAATTCTCCTTCTTCTTCAATAATTGTCTCGGGTCTGAGTATTTTCTATGTATAATAAGTAAGTATGTATGTATTTTAAGTATGTTTATCCGTTGTCTAGTAACCATTTAACGAGTTTCATAACGAAGCTTCTCTTGGGCTAGATAATTGGTGTGAGTGTAGGAAAGTTTATTTATTTATTTTATTCTCTTAGACAGGTCTCTAATCAGGATGTGAGTTAATATTATCCCGCCATGTCATTTAAGGTCGTATGTTATTTTTATTTGTGTATACAAAATACTTGGCATAATTATTATGTATTTGGAAACCTACTTATGAGTTGAAAGTTTATTTAGGTGGTATCCGTTTTATTTTAGATAAAAACATTTTTATCTATCTGTATTAATATTTAAAAGAATCGACTCCTTTTAATATAACACATTTATGTGCCATTTTAGTAAATAGTTTTTATATATGTAAGGGATTATAAAATATAATTATGCATGTCAAATATTTACAAAATTCAGTGAAAAAATTAAATGCCGACCCAGCCAGCAATCGAACCTAGGTCTTCCGCAATCCTCTTATGCTACCGGGAAGGCTGACATGAGCACTGAATTTTTCAACTGTTTCTTTTATTTTTTTGATTTCTTTTTGGCGGCAGAGTACCATCTATCCATCGGTTAGGTATTGCAAATGCAGATTCATCTTTACAGATGAAATACCACTAATGATAACACAACAAAACGCTATAGTAAATTTTACTTTTTATTTTTAAGTGCTAAATGCCTACCCGACACAGGCAGGAATCGAACCTGGGTCTTCCGCAATCCGGGCGGCTGCACTGACCATTATGCTACCGGGAAGACTGACGTAAGCACTGAATTTTTCCACTGTTTTTTGATTATTTTTTTTTACTGCTTTTTAGCGGCAGAGTACGTACCATTTATCCAACGGTTACTGTAACCGATGGCTATGCTGTACTTTGTAAATATTTGATTCGGCTTCAGTGCAGCAATTAGCACTTAAAAATAAAAAGTTGATAGTTTACGAAATCGCTAATAATGCCTTAGATATTTCATCATCGGCCCTTAGATATTTATTAATCCTTATTTATTTTTTTATTTTTTATATTGACACGTCATAGTGACCACATCCTGCCTGATGGTAAGCAGCCCATGCAGTCCAAAATAATGAGAGCGCTCCTCACCGTGGAACAAGCACGGTGACAAGCGCACCCACTCATGACGGCCTGCATAAATGCCGTTTCACGCCCCGCTTAAAAGAGCCGGGACTATAGGAGCTGGGAAACACATGCGCCGGCAAAGAATTCCAAAGCCGAATGGTCTTACAGAGGAACGACTTGCCAAATTTTTTGGTACGAGTACTGATTGTCTGTACAGTATGATGGTGGTGCTGGTGATGGTGGTGGTCCTTATGCAGTGCTTACAACTAGGAAGTGGAGAAAACCATTTTAGCTATTCCTCCTTATAATTATTTTATTGTCCGGTTTGGCCTTCACAACATACACCTACTTAAAATTAAAATCGCAACACAAATAGATGTTCAGTCCGTGAATATTTTGTATAAAATTACATAAAAAAGAACTCGTTTAAGAGATCAAGGTTGTAATATTCATTAATTTGGTTCGTAACTTCGTTCTTATAACATTTTTTTGTACGACAGCAATAAGCGAATGTGGGTAATGTGTAACATTATATTAATTCGAGCAATATTTTTTTTGTTACACCTAGACACAATATAAGGAGGCTGCAGAAATCAAGATTCACACACACGCGCTCGTACAACGCACCTAAAGTTGCTTTGGGAACTCTCACGGAATTAATTTGGGGGTTAAAGTTACGCGCGTCCTTAGGTTTACCCTTTAGACCCTACACGTGACCCCCGGGTGGTGCTAAATGAGTGACACTGGCCGAGTGGTAGAGCCCCGCTGCGTTGCAGCACGAAATGGGCCGGCTCGTTCGGCGTAATACCACCTTCTCACAGGATATCGGCGTGAAACAATGGCACTCGTTGCTGTTGTGTTTCATCCGGTGAGTGAAAGTACCGGAGGCCTATCTCTCACCCCTCCTAATTTCTACTCCCTCCTCAAGATCCAACTGCTTCCTCAAGGCCGGCAACGCATCTGCGATTACTTTGGTTTTACAGGTGTCCATGGGCGGCGGTGATTACTTTCCATCATGTGACCCAAAAAAAATCTCGCAACAGCGGTTCCAATCTGTTCCGAGCTATTCCGAGACCGTGTTAGTGCAAGGGGTCTGTGTGAGTTGCTCGAGCGCGGCATGTGTTAAGCTCACCTTCTGCATGGCTCCTTCTTATTTTGTGACCTAGACAAGATGAGCTTTGCCGTCATTAACGAACTTATAATTATTCTGTCAGCGGATATCAGTTGTTTTTGGCGTCGTATTTATATATCCGTACTCCTTAATAAAGATTAAACGTTTTCACAATGAGCATACAGTCAAGGGTAGGGTTCCCGCCCAAAACGCTCTAGAATACTCTAGATGGTTACCATCCTTATGCCTGTTTCGGTCACTAAACGTTTTAAGAGGTTTTAGATAATTTTAAATTACTTATTACAAGTTATATACTTACACAAAAAATGTCTTGTCTAGCATAATAAAATAGTGTTTTTAACTAGAGTGTCTAGTGTTATAAAAAAGCGGAGTCTCCTGATACAGGCATTGTTATGCTTAAATGGAGGCTTTGTCAACTAGATCTAAGTTGTTTGTTATTATAAAATAAATTAACATTTCATACCCAGGGACGAGAATGCGCGTTTTGTACCCATGCTGTTGCCATGCCATACAAAGTCTAAGGTCTAATGAAATGCGCTAAAATTTTCGGCCCTGCACCTACCATACCATTTGTATGGAACCTCCTTGTTAAGTTAAACCATCGAGACCGGTTGTTGACGTAATTAAAAAAGAAAAAAGATAACAGTCGTAAAAACCCGCCATGGGTTATGGCTCAATCTGCCCATTTGTTACTTTCCTTAAGACCTGAGCCTTCTATTGGCCTAAGACGTTTATGCTGATGATGATGATACTTATAACAATTTTTCTGTCCAAGATAGAATTCAAGTCCTTAGCGTTTATAATTACTTCAAAGTCTTGATAGTAACATCAATCCTTGGGTATACACGCCTGGACATCAGACTATACCACAAACTGTCTTTAAGTAAATTAAGTAAGGCAGGTCCGATTAACCCGACCAACCACTATGCCACAAAACAAATGCTCCACAGAATGCATCTATCAACAAATAGCCTTGTATGGCATGTGGGGAGGAAACGGAGCCAATGCAGCACCTACCGTGTGACTGCCACTCTCTGGCTAGGAAAAGAATGGGACTCCTGGGGTCGGCCTATCCGAAACCGGAGGACTTCAGGCTCTTCGCTCTTAGGGACGTTGCCAAGCTTATGGCATCTATCTTCACAGAGGAAGAAGAGTGAAAGGATGGGGTTGCACAAAAGATCCCGATGGGTGGAAGTGTTGCTGCGAGAGGGAAACCTCGGCAGGCCCCACTAAGATAAGATAAAAACTGTCGAATTTCCTTAAGGCGAAGGGTAAGGCACACTAGCGCCGCTAATGGATTTAATTTGATAACTGCTAAACTGGACTTTTTTTCAAACATTGCGGACCTTCCGACACTAGGCAAACATCTATATTATTTAATAATTAGGCACTACTTTTAGGTTTGTTTTTGTATTCATTCGCTAACATCAAAGGTGGCCATTGTTTGTAAATAAATGCGATAGCCCGTTTTGTGAATAAACCACGCAACAAAAAGTAGTGCACAATTATTAAATAAATACTAGGTATGGATGCTTTCCTGTTATCGGACGGTACGCAATGTTTAAAAAAAGATCCGGTCCGTTAGTAATTGTCAAATTATCAATTGGTGGCGCTAGTGTGCCTTACCCTTCGCCTTTCGTTTTAAACTTTATGAACATGGTATATGGTTAATCATTTATTGAAGCAATTTGACAGTTTTAGATAGATTGATGTACAGTACAGGCGTATTGATGTACTGTTGATCAAACTAATCTGTGACGAATCGATTGACACGTCGCATGTGAGCTAATTGCGAACAGACATGTAAACGGACGTTGTCACAAATAAGGAGACTGCAGAATGTAAGCTTCACACACTTCATATACTATATATATATACTAGTTAACTTAATAACCCATCAGGTTGAAAATGTGTGTCTCCTCTTATTTACAAATTTACAGATTTTGTAAGTATATAGAAAATTCGTTATTTGCTGTAGCAATTACGAATTTTCGAACAAACTTATATACTTAAACATACATGTTTAAGTATATAAGTTTGTTAAATTAGATTAAGAGAGAGAGAGAGAGAGAGAGAATTTGGAAATATATTAAAATAAAATAAAGAATATAGCTGCGCTCGGACTGTTGCGAGCTGTTGCGTGCTGTTGCAAGATTCCATATCCGTCAGCAGGGTGCCTAGTGTGAGTTTTGTTTACTATCCGTATTCATTCGATCACGTTTACGAAAACGAAAATTAGTAGGTATGGCATCGAAGCAGCGCCTCCTGGCGGCATACGAGAGGAGTTAACATTTTACCATACAAATTCTCGTTTTCGTTAACGTGATCGAATGGTGAATGAAACTCGCACTTGGCACCCAGAGGGTATTACGTTGCTCGAGCGCGTTAGTATAAGCTTACCTTCTGCGGTCTGCTTATTGTGTGTTGTTGTTTTTTGCGCATTTTGCGTGCGCGCAGCGCTCGCTACCCGATTTCGTACATGAATGTAAGTAACTAGTACAAACTCCAGTGGTTGTGTTGTAATTGTTGCACAATCGCAGTAATGAAGCGAGCGGTGTTGCGTTTGCCCCTCATAGACGCTACCACCACTGCCAGTTCGTCTGGTCTAAGCCCAGTTAGGCTTAACGTTGAGCGAGTTGAATACGGAAGCAAAACCTCATTGTCCAAATAATAACCTCAGGGTGCTAAATGCGAGTTTTATTTAGCTTTCGATAGCATTGTAACAGCGCTTCCTGTTAAAAAGGGAGGAGAATTACATTATTGTTACACAAGTTCTCGTTTTCATTAACGTGTAAGGTGAATAAAACTCGAAACGAAATGGAACGGCAATATCAACGTTCCGTTTTAGGCTATGGGCGCAGAAAGGAAGAGAGAACGACGTAATTATTTTAAAGTAGTATAATTTTTTAAGTATGTAGTTATTTTGGCTTTTTGCCGTTTATATTATGCCAATTTCATAGTTAGAGAAAGATGCTTATCTTTACCGTACCGTATTCGGTTTATTTGACGCAATAAAGTAATTGAGCCGATTATATTTCGGCTCAATTACTTTCCATAATTATTAACAAAAACCTTTACTATTATTATTTAAAAAACGGCACTGATTTAAAGCAGCAGTTATACTTACATAGTAGTGTTGGTAAGTTTAAAATTAGAAAATGCATATTTATTAACAAGTTCGGCAGTTAAAACGGAGTAGTAAAATAAATAAAAATGAGTCATAAAAAATAATGAAATTGATCATTGAATAAATATTGAGCAGTAAAATAACTAAATGGGCAGTTACGTGTGGGTAGTTAATAAATCGGAATAAGTCGGTAAGAAATCTTATTCTAAGCAGTTCTATAATATAAACAATGAGGTGGTAAAGTGTAATTCTCGTATATTAGGTTTTTGAGCACCACACACCGCAATCTTATGCCGCTCCCCCCTTCCGTGACTGCGCTCCCATCCTTCCGTGACTGGCCTTCGCTACGCTGCGTTTCGCTCGGGATAAAAAAAACTTAACTTAACCAACAGTAAGGATTTCTGTATTAAGTTGGAAATAATAATAAATAAATAAAAAATAATAAAAATAAGGGTTAAAACAACCTAAAAGTAATTACTGTAACGCAAAATAACGCCCCCTCTACTGAGAATTTACCTCTATTTTCAATCGGTTCGGGTTCTGGTGTCTCCGCTTACTATGAACTGACGAACTATTTATTTAACTGCCCATTCCATATTTTTTACTGGCGATTTATTTATTAGACTGCTTACGTATTTTTAGTACTGATATTGTAGGATGAAATAACCTACCTTTTTTTTTTACTGTCGCACTAATTTAGCAACAGCCGATAAATAGAATAATTGCCCATTCTTTTTTTCTACTGATCATAATAACCTCTCGAATGTTTATACAACAGTTTAAAAAATTTGTTCCCAAATATAAATAAGAAGTAGGTTTATTTGCTTATGAGACACGGTATACATTTGATGTTGTGATAGAAGTATGGTACATAAGACGTGTTCAATTCTACCGAAACGTCGGCATGCAAAAATTCCGCAAAAAGCATCTCTAGAAAATTCTCTAGAACGTGACTGTTTGATAATTAACCAATTAATGATAATCAAAAATACAGGTGAATACCATATAATATTCCCCCGTTATTTATGTCTAAGTCGTCGATTTAGATCAGGGGACTTCAGAGTTCTATGAAATGTCAGAGCTACTAAAGATGAGCCACTATATGTCAGTGCGTTTAATGAAAAAGCTAAGTATAGGTAATGAAGTTTGTATAGGCTGGACCCAATATAATACGTCATAGTCTATGGGCTGCACCATGCTTTTTCTAGTCTTCAATTTAGCAAACAGTAAGGATGGCCCATTTCAAGATGTCCTTGGGTCTGTATTTTATACTTTTGAGAAATTGCGAAGATAGTTTTTCATTTTGCTTTTGAAATGTTACCATATGGAATAAAAATATATATTATGTGACACCAAAATGTTTCCTATAAAGTTCTCTTTCGTATAATCTTAAACTAAATATAGTATTTTTAATTTTGTTTAAGAAAATCGTAAAAAGTTTCATGGACTTAAGTCATAAAAATCTTGGACTTAGGGCTTTTCATACTGGACTTACGGATTTTAAGTTGGACTTAAGGACATACATAAACTAGGAGTCGGACTTAGGTTTTCTGAGAGAAAAACTAACTCGATTTAACTAGTCTTGAAACTTTTTAACTAAAATATCTTGATACTTCATAAAAAATACCGTTCATTAATTGAAATCATAATATTTTTAATGACCAATAAAATGCAATTCACAATCTTACTTACTTAGGTGCTAATATTACTCTTATAAAACTAAAAACCCACCAACTGAAAAACTATTCAATTTCGTCAGTAACATCTTCAGCAGCGTGATCACCATATTTGTTAATTTCGATTATTTCTGTGTAAAAAATCCTTAAATGTTCGGGGACATATTCCAAAAGCTTCTTTATATCCCTCACTTTGGCTTATTTAAGCTTTATTTGGCAATCATAGCAATCGACTGGCATTTCTCTTAATATTCGTGACACTCCAATTCGGTACAGTAAGAAACGATTAAAGTTTTCGCTCGTCATGGATTGGGACATTTCAGGCTTTCCATTTTTTCTAAAAATTACAATCCAGATACTTTTAAAAGTCTGAGAGACAAGGCAAAAATGTAAATTCGAACCCATGATTGATTTTATTGAATACTAGCTGACCCGGCGGACTTCGTACCGCTTTGACAGTTTCCATAATTTAGCTAAATATATATATATCAATGGTTTCCATGACAACAAGACAAACAAATCGTTTTGTTTTTTTTTTTTTTTTTTAATAATGGCTTTGCACAAGCATTTAGCCAATGAAAAAGTCTTACAATACTTAAATAATAATAATTTCTTTCATGTATGATGATGATGATGAATGAATAGAAATGAGAAGTGAGAAATGATATACCCCCCAACCCCTCGAGTATCTCAGTAAAGATGTGGGGCTTTATTAAGTCCTCGGGTGGACTTCTTGAGAGAATTTGAAAAGTGACGTTGCACTGTTTTGTTTCATTTGCCAACACTCATGCACACTCACGAACACTTAACGGTTAATAATCCACCATTATTTCACATTAATATTCGACATAACACAAATTTTAGAAAATAAAACAAAACCGCAGACATGACTCTTCACTTTCCCGCCAAGAAGTCCAATCGTTTTGTATTGGAAAATTAAATTGTCGTTTTTAGTATTTTATTAAAAAAAAAAAATATAGCCTATGTTACTCAGCGCTAATGTAGCATTCTAATGGTGAAAGAATTTTTTTAAAGTTTTTGAGTTTATTCGTTGCAAACATACATACATACATACATACAAAAATACAAAGGTTACCTCTTTATAATATTAGTATAGAAAACAATGAGCAAACAACAAGTATTTACTTAGTTTATTTACAATATTATTTATACAATTCAACAACAAAAAAAAATACAAAAAACACTGAAGCACAAAAGTAACGCTCGTTATTTTTCTCGAAAATTGACAGTAAAGAGGACTTAGTGACATATAGAACGGAATGTTTGGTCATGGGGCCTAAGAGTTTTTGAACTGAATCACGTGGACTTAAAGCATAAAATATATTTTAAAACTACCACTTAGACACTTGTTACAAATCATTCAAATAAACAGAACGATAGACAATGAGCTGTTATTTATTTTGGTGTTGCCAGCACATAAAGTCCCTAAAGACTTGGGGACATCTTGAAATGGGTCATCCGTGTATGTAAGTAGTAACATAGATGAAATAAAACTAATCTGTTGTATAGTAACCACTATGAAGACTTATTATATGTTTATTGGCAGTAGAATACTGTACACATTATTGATTTTTAAAGATTTTTAAAACACAATTTACGAATTTCACGGCTCATTTTACATATTGTTTTATCCTGTCGTTTCAAACCCTTTATTGAGCCAGAAACTAGAGGGAGAGTGAGGTGTTAATAACATTTATTATATATAATACAACCAACACGTCAGTCTATCTGTGCTGTGACTGTAAATGATACGAAATGTTAGGACAAAATAGCGAATTTTTAATAGCATTTAATTTAAATACTATATTAATTATAGTTGTACGACGAGCACATTAAACTTGAGTAGACAAGTATCAACTGTGCCAGTCTCTTGCTTCAGGAAATACAATACTTCCTGATCAGCCAAATACGTACATTGCATTTGGCCTTTCGTCTCGATAATCCATTCATACGAAATATGTTTAATGGCAGTGGTCCGAACCCGGCAGTAATCTGAGGTCGACTGGCCCTTTGTGATCACAAAGGGAAACGACGAGGGAAGTTACCAGCAACAGTACAACTAGTTAAGATTGATAGCTGGTTCCTAGATAGTTGGCTGATAGCCGATTCATTCGGTTCATTACGGGCCATTCTAGCGTTTGTCCTATCACTGATTTTAGGGCTGCATTAAGTTGAAACTTGTTGAATCGAGATTTTTACTACAATTGTTTGTTGTTTACTGTACGTCAGTAAGATAGAGTACATAATATGTTTTAACCGAATCTTTGCTACTAAAGTTGCTACTAACATTTACTTATTTATTGATGTTTTGGACTGCGCACAAATACAAACCATACTAGTATATAATTTTTCCAATATTACAATTACAATTATTAGTGTTAGTTCATTAGCTCTTTCTATCCGACTGGTTGTCTGGAAGCGATTGCTTTGAAGCGATAAGGTCGACAAATTGTAATTTTGTAAATTATTTTGTTTTATTGTTATATTATTATTTTTGTATAGTTGCAATAAATAATTATTATCCCACACACACAAATAAGTCAAAAAAAGTGTAATAAATTAAATTAATCTATTGTTTACCTGCTTAGAAACAGCTAATATTGATTTTGCTTTAAATTACTAAACATATATACTTGCATACATTATTCATAGAATATAATAGTTAATATTATCTAATAACACGCAGCTAATATACAAAGACATTCTCGAGTAAATAATATACCTTACAGCCATTCTTAATGCAGCACATGAATATGTAGGCACGATTGTTATATCATACATAAGAATGGTTATATACCTATTACATTTCACAAGGAAGTAGCTTAGGTGCAACTTATCGTGTGGCACGTGGGCCCAGTCGTGATACACTTCGTCATTAGAATGCGATCGAATGATCTCATCTACTAGGTAGTCGATAGGGGGATACTATAGGGGATTTTTTGGGAGAGTTTGCTGTTGGCTTCAGACGGCCTTTTCAGCATCACCGGACTTTTTTGGGGGCGGCGAGAAACTTGAAGGGTTCCTTAAGCCGTGTGAACTACTTCTAGAAACCCTCCGGCAGTATAAAAAAAAACACCGCCGAGAGTTTTTTAATGGGAAACTCATGCTAATTTCATAAGTATTTTTATAATGCTTTTAATTGCAATATTTCACATTAAACGGAGATATAGATTATACCAGAATGTGTACAACCCCCCTACACACGACTTTAAAGTTTATACTGACAACCCCCACCAACCGTTAGGTCATAAAGTAGGTGTCAGACAACCTTGCGCAAGCACAAGGGACCATCTGCGTCAGGTCATAGCGCCAGATCAGGACGCGCCGAAGCACATTCTTCATCCGGAACTCTTAAGACTAGTGTCTCGACTCGAGCGAGTTACCTGCCTAATATCCATTTAGGTTATCGGAGCTGCAAGCTCGCTCACTTCTCGTTGCATTAAGAGTACATACGACTCGCAGTTTTCACTGCTCGGGTCGTCAACTCTAAAGTCGACTACCAAATGTTCTCTTTGGTGGCGGAGTTGTAAGCCCACTCACTTCTCAGTACCCATCCAGGTACGTCGCCAGTTCCACAATCCTACGCGGCTGGCTTAGCCGGAGACATTAATGTGTACAGTTACACTTAGGTTTATCCGTCAATAAAAAGGTAAAACCTAGTTCCTCCCTACCTACTTATTTTAACAGGGAGAAATTAGTTGTAGCCGGCCAAACCGACGTGTACACAGACTTCAGGTTTTAGCTGTAACCTAGGTATACACTTGGTTGGATTTTTAAATCAATGAAACAAATATATATATACAGCTTTACACATACCTTACAGAAATATATAACGAGTAATCTTGTATACCACTGCAAATATAACAACAATAAACATATACAAAGTTAACGAAAGAGCTCAACAATATTAATAGCTGTAGATAATCTTACTGATTTAATAAAATGTCTAAAACGCTGAAGAATATATTTTACGAATAAATTGATTCTTGACGAAGGAACACTGGCAATGGCGAGGATGGGTACAATCACACACAATAGAATCATTAGAGAAACTTGAAGCTTTTATTCAATGCTATAAAGATTAAAATCGGTTGGCAATGAATAGATTTTCCTGAACGGAGGTCGAAGCGTGGGTTTCACATGCAAAGCCTTTCGCATTCAAATCGTAAATCATGTAGACATGTGGTTACTTATCAATTTCGTAAGGATTGCTCAAATTATACGTAAACGAAACCCTACCAAGAATTATTTATTAAATTTAATTTAAATAAGTGCTAGACAATTCTACAACTTATTTATATTGCAGTAAAACGATACTTATTTTATAGAACATCTCGCAAGCATCACGATCCATAAATGTAACTGCTAATATTGAAGTCATTTCTTTGGATCCCATTTTAAGTTGCCGAAATGATAAATTTATCGCTACTTCTATATATTTTATTTCGTTTTATGTTAGAAGAATAGATAGGTACTATTTTATCAATAACTATTAGCCTCCCACCCCTTTTACCTTTGTAAAATTCAATTAATCTTATTGAATAAGATGTATTCCAAGGATAAAAGTATAATAATAATTCAGGAAATATTCTACCTAATTCTACTTGCTTACCAATCCGCATTCCACACTGGGCTCATCCGTGGTGGTTTATGGCCCAGTCTCTTTATCCATCCATAAAGAAGGCTCGTGCCCCAGCAGTGGGGTCATAAAATAAGCTGGTAATGATATCTAATGATGATACTGTACCTACGTAGTTGCGTACCAAATTTTAAACAAATCCGTCATGTCGTTTCAGCGTGATTAAAAAACAAGCTTCAGTAAAATGAGGATTCCGTGTGAAGTGCGCTTCCACCATTGGACTTATCATCACTTAATATCAGGTGAGATAAAGACAATGTGCTTACCCGTAAAATATGAAAAAACAAACAAACATCCTTACCTTCGCATTAAAGAATATTGGTAAGTTACATTTGCACGTCTAGAATTACATACGACTCGATTTGTTTATCTGTAACATTCTATTTATTATTGTATATTACGTAGTCTAATGGTCACTAAAACGTATTTTCCTTGCATTCCTCGCATGCACATAGTAATGTTAGGTTTAACTATATACACTATACCTATATACTGTTTGTTCACGTCTATACCTGTAATCAAGTGTGATCCTTATCTAATTCTCAGTGCATGTTCCTATAGGTCCTAGAAACTCATGGTCACACGGTCCGAACGCCCGAATCTAGAGTGAAGAGAAGTGTGAAGTGACGATATACGTTGAATTACCCAGTACACGTTTAAACCTTAGGTGTTAGGTCCTAGGTCTTAGAAACTCTCTTGGTCTCCGCTAGAACGCCCCGCAGAATCGAGGTGGAGCGACGACGACATACGCAGAGTTGTAAGCAGCAGTTGGATTGGATGAAAAGAACCGAAGATCGGGACAATAAAAGTAGGTTAGTTTAATGATTTTGTAATGTCTTATTACGGTATTATTCCGGTGTTATGTGGTATTATTGTGTGTCGTAAGAATTATATTTACCGTTACGAAAACGTGCAGCATAGCAATGTCACCTTTGTTATCGTGAAATGTGTGCATTTGTATTTTTACTTATTCTACGAGTATAGCAAAAAAGACAGTTAAACACTATGTACCTATTATGGAAACGTTTCCGTTCTACAATGACGTCATGAGTACCACAACGATTTATACGAGTATTATGTTACTGACATGATGCTCTGTCCGCTAGACAACTTAACAACAAAGCTAAGGAACTTACTTATCTGTAGAAAGTTCTTTCAACAGATCAGTTTCAGTAATGGGGAGTTAATGTAAGCACATGTAGATAGCTTAGCATCTATCTAGCATAGCTACTAGATAGACAACAGCTGCGCTCTGAATTATAAATAATGCGCTAATGCGCTATGTAATTTTTTTAATTGAATTTCTAATAAAAACATCTTTCTAGTATTTAGAAGCTACACTACACTTGAGCTATGGCTACGATCCTATTGAAAGGAATACACGCCAGAAATTACCACGTTTCTTGTTTCTAGGTAGCTTACTGTTGTTTCGTCCTTTCGTAATTTATACCTGTAATAATAAAGTTAATAATGCAACAAAACAACAAACAAATAAACCTATGAGCGGGTAAACGTCCTTAGCTTGCAGCATTAAAATATGTCTTTGTCTTACTGTTCATACATATTTATGGTAAAAATTCTTTTGTCTATTTTGTAAGCTAGCCTATTGTCTAACTTTTTTTTGGTTTCTACAAAAGTTTGTTATGAAAAGACAAAAGTGCCTTTTACAAGAAAGGTAATTCCTCATTGTAAGAACCGTTCGTTCACGCTCTTTTTTAATATAACGTTTTTTGTTATATTTTCAATGGATCCATCGGTTGCCTATAGTAGTAAATGTCTTTCTCTGAAAAATATAAAACCCAAGGACTTATGTTTTACACCAGGCTTACCCTTAGTACACGTTTTGGAATAGGATTCAAACTATTGAAAACTACTAAAGTTACTGCTACAACATAACATAGTAGGTATCACAAAATAGGGATTTAGCTGTGTGTAGGTTTTCAGTTAATTGGTTACTCCTTGCAAAACAACTGTCACTGTTTTCTTTTAATGTTTGTTATTTAATTTTATGATCGTGTCTGCATTGGCGCCTGCCTCTCATGGTTCCAATGAACACCAGTGCCATGGCATGTCAAGTTCACGGCATTAGCTAAATGCCTACCGTTTTGGTTATATGGTTTTAATAAAAATGTAAAAAGGCTTAAATGCCGAATATTTTTTCTGAGCTCAGTCATATAGTTGACAGATTACTATTAATAATAATAGTACTATTAATAGTAATTAATAGTACTATTATTCTTATTATTAATAATCTGCCCTAACTCTTCTATTTACTTATTTTTCGTACTTATAAGAGCAAGAAATGTTTGCAATCCGTTCCGAAAATGCTTCCGTGTTTTATGAAACACGGAAGCATTTTCGTTGGTTGAATTGGCTGTTTCATACCATGGCATACCATACAAATAGCGTCCTTGTGCGATTCATACCGTGGTATGAACCACTCATGGTATGAATCGACGAAATACCCAATCCTTCAGTGCTGGCTGACTATAATGTCTAATCAGTTTCTGTGTCAACAGGAACAACAGGTACACTCGCCTACACATCAACCTACCACAAACTGTCAAATTTCCTCAATGGACTTTGAACTTTACGTGTATGGAATATGGCTGATTATTTATTGAAGAAAGACATATTTACAAGCTAAACTGTCGAGTTAGTAATTGCACAGGTAGAGAGACTCATATTATTATGTGTTACGATGATTTGCACACAATGTATTGTATTTCCGAGCGCCATAAGTTTAGGAGTAAGCACTACGTGACCGTCACATGACACTGACCCATTATGACTGAAGGGCAGTAGCTCACATCGTGCTGAACAAGCAACGGTTCCGTACTGCACATTTAATTAATATATTTTTTACATAATAGAATTTTCATTTAGCCTCATAGAACTCTGGATTCGTAGGACATTGAAAGCATCAGGAGGACCGATTTTTAAATCGGTGGTAGGTAAGTTCTCATGCTGTGATATCAATAACGAGTGCTCCTTTTTCTCTTATTCATGGTCACTAATAACTTAGTTTAGTCACAAGGCATGGAATATTATATTTCATAGTGTATTTCTTGTCACTTTTTATTTCAAGATCAACGGTGAGATTCAAAAATCGCCCCTTCAAAAATTGCTTAGTGATAAAAGCAATAGGGTAAGGTAGGTTATAAACGCCACACTACGAGATCAAAAACTGTTAGCTCTTATTGCATAAACGGAACACACCTGTTTTAAAAAGTGACAGGTGTAGTTAATGTACATAGGTAATACAATGGTAGATATCATTCTTTAATTTTAATCATCATCATTGATTAAATAATAAATAAAATAATAACAAATATAATAGTATAATATTAATATTATAATTATAATCAATTCGATGTAAATGTAGGTAGTGTTAATTATTTTAGAAATTTGTCTTGCTCTAATTTATTTAATCAAACCAATAAAAAAATGTGCTTTAGTTATTGAGTTATTTCAGAAGTAATAAAACAATCTGCTTAAATCCCGTTCTTAACCATTGCCCCTTATTTAGCAAAGTTATGATTGTTTTTTTATAACTTATTATAATCTTTTCTATGTATAAGGAACCCTAAAATCATGACTTGCAGTTAGTATTACAGATCGCGTTACAAAATATTTCCCATGAGAGAAATACAGGACTGATAATAATTATAAATTATTTAGTAAGTGAGTACTTATATAATATTTATAACATGATAAAAATCCATTTGACACAATTACAATCATTTACTGTATATACTTTTTTTTAAAGTTTTTATATACTTTAATGAAACTCACTTGCTAAATACTTACTTTTTTTTGTCTTCTATGAACTGAACTTTAGATCAAATGTTACTTAAAATCAGTAAAAAGCAATTTAAATCAAATTCTTCACATTTCTAGTTGAAGGTTTGGATAGGAATATACATGTATCATGTGTTTGCAATAAACACGACTTTTTGTACTTATTTTAGCTGCCAACATTTTTTACGTATTTATTTTTGCTTTTAACTGATCACTTACTAACTCTTTTCCTCAAACTAAAAATTAAAAAAACCGGACTCATTAATCAAAACGCATTTTATGTGCTTGAGTGTCAAGTTTTAAGGCACTTGTGGCCGAATCCGAGTATTCCGCCATAAGTGCCTTAGAACTCATAATTTCAGTCATATAGTGATTAGATTACAAAACACTTTCATAGATTTAAAAAGGTTTTAAATCACCTTCCTTTTTAAATTGGCTCCCTTGATCTTTGGAAAAGAAGAGGAGAACATAAGGCATAACACTAAAACCGTAAAACGAGTTTGCAACCAGCGAATGCCATAATAAAAAGTTGTTCCAGGGACGCGACGCGGCGAGTATAGGGCAGCTGCTGCGGTGATAAGCGACAGCGGATTAATTCACGGTCATACATGGTCATACTTTGGTCATTACACATACTTTGACTGCTCGGTGGATATAATCAAAATATAACCATGTTCGCCTCCTATTCACTTGCCAACGTCAGTCTCTCGGCCAAGTGACATTTTACTGGCTCGCTACAGTTAAACTGTTGAACTGTACAGTACTTTTGTCTTAAAAAAAATATTTTAAGGCGCGATTCATGCAGTACTTTAACTCGGTCGTGTTTGTTCAACTTCGTTCACGTTTACCTGTCGTATCTTAAGTGCCATGCCGCTTATAAAAACAGTCTGAAACCAATGAGAATAGTTTGGTTTGGTACTATACTATACTATGCTGTATGGTTTAAGTATACAAAAACAGAACCATTAATTTTGCATATATTCTATCTGTAATTTAAAGGCGAGTAGATCCAGAATCCGCAGCATTTTAATGCGCTCTGCTCTAACTTCTGCTAAACTGCTCGCGTATTTTTATGCTGTTAAACAATGTTACCAATTACCGTAACAAATATGCCTGAGTATGGATTTAATTACTTACTCTAAAATTTGTTTTTTTGTAAATTGTGCAGAATATACAAACACTTTATGGTCAATTGCAACGCTCGCTCAATACGCTCCGCTCGCTCCTGTGGCCACACCCTGGCGATGGCGGTCGGCGGGCGGCAGCGGTCATCTCGATCGTTGGAACCAGCTCTAAAATTGCAACTTTTTGTTTAACGCCCGGACCGCTTATTTTTTAGTACTTCCTCGCCCGAAACTATACCTAAAGACTTTTATTGGAGAATGATTTTTAGCCCTTGAAAATGTAAGCTCATGGTAGGTATATACAGTACAAAGTGATTGTTCATTTTAAACTAAAAACGGATGATTTAATTACCTACTTAACTTTTTATGACATTGACTATTTAATAGCTTCTTGAGTTGGTTTGCAACTACCTGTACCCTACCTACTTATTTACGTGTAAAAAGGCAAACCAAATACATATTATCCAGCCTTAGATTACGATGACATGTAAATAATCTATGTATGCTGCATATAGGTAGGTATTTGGTTTTTCAGCTTGTTATAGTGTACGACCACAAAAAGACCGTAAACGCTATGTATCCTACTATATTCGTATAATTAAAGTACCTACCTAGATACAAGAAATGATTGTGTGTGTTTTGTGTGTTACAATATTTTGTTATATTAAAGAACAATCGTTATCTGTTGAAGTCTGTTGACGCCTCGAAAATAATTGTCAATATATGCCACAGAAGTTAAAATATTAACAGAATGTCACAAAAAAGAAAACAGTTTCGTAACTTCTACGTCTATGGTACACACACCTTGACACCTGCACATCCATCATACTACAAACTGTCAAATTTCCTCAATGAAATTTGAACTTTATAGCCATTACCTAAAGTTGAACATTTATTGAAGAAATTGCACAGTTTTGGATAGTCTGATGTGCACTGCTGAAGACAGCAGGCGTATGTGGGTACCTTACCTAACTACCTACGTACTTATGGACAATCATGGTATTATCAATTTTAAAACCCCATGTGTGTTGAAGAACTTAGCTTATTTGAAAATAAATACTTTTTATAGGCGTTTACCAACATTGCTCATTAATGTTACTGATGATTTAATTTTTTTTAAATAGATTCGAGAGTTTATTTGATATAGTTAAATGTGAATTTTATTTATATGCCATTGCTATTTTAATATTACTTTCTGAATTCCTAATTTTAGGTACGTCTAAATAGCAATTTTATGGTATTCAACATTATTAAATTTAACAAATCTTAGTACCTTGGAAAGATGGAAATGTAGTAACTAATACTACGAGTATGAAGTATTTCAATTTATTTTTATTTTTTGCGCCCTGTGAAGGACAACACACCTTTTACAACCCGGAGGTTCCAGGAGATATACGAGACTATATGTATGACTAACTTAAGCGGTTGAGCTAGACTATGTCAGACTCCTACTGACTAAACACCCCCTGGTGTTGCCTATAGCCTTGGACCCTTCCAAGGCTATAGGCAAGCGTTCCGTTAGCCTGTAGCCCTTTACAGGCTGACGAAACGGTCGCCTCCCGAGTTGGGAGGCGGCGGCGCCGGCGTTGGCGTTACTCAATCAGAGTGCACGTCACGCCACGCGCCGTGGTGAAGTCGGCGCGCCCCCTAGTGGGGCGCGCTCAATCTGCAGTCTGTGATGCTGCTTATGTCGGCTAACTTAACTAAGCGACGGCGAGTCCTGTGCCGCAAGTAGGCAATCCAGGTCACGTGATAATTGATTTGGGGGATCCGATAAAGTATTTCAACAACACTAATCTTTTTTGTAATATTAACCAAAATTTTTAACACACAGAGTAGGTGTGGACCAGTCGTCGACAGTGATCGACATTTTTTATTTAAACATTAAAAAAGGGTCAGCTACTTATTTAAGTTTTTTGGCAACAATTGAATTATCAGACCAGCAGCTGCCCAGGTGTCTCCGTAAAATTTCAAAGACAATCATTTTTTTTTTTGGCGACGTAAACTGTGTCGAACTCTAGGCTTAAAGTGTCGAACACTGGTGCCATTACCCTACTTTGTTTTATGTTATTAATACATAGGCACCTAAATAAGATAAATATATTATTTTGTATTATTTAATGCCGACCTGAATTTTCTTAGAAACTATTACTTATTTAAAAAAAAACAATTGTGGTTATTAAATAAAATACCCTATCCTAGGTAAATACTTTTTTATTTATGTGTATAGCATCATCTCCTCTTATCCTCATGATCTATTACTGTTGCATTTCAAGTTTGTTTGCAATGTCATTAGTCAAATATTTTTTGGTGATAGCTAATGGTTGATGATTAATGAATTATAGGTATTTCCCATGAACTCAGAGTTTCAGTAAAGCGGTGGGTATTTACTGAGACCTTACGCGAACTTCTTGTGAGAAAAGGTACGAAGGCGTTCCGCCGCTTTTTTATATCTGACAACACTCATGTTTAATAAACACAACAATAATCCACCATTCCCTCTTCTGAATACCTACTAAAATTAAACCGCCTTCAAACCCAGAGGTCCCGGATTAGTTTTCCAGCTAGGGTGCATGTTTATAGGTACTCGGTTTGGTTGGTGGTAGGGCTTGTTTTAAGTCCGCCTTGCTAGCTACTACTATCTTATCTAAATATGTCACCATAATAAAGATAAGATAGCCGTTCCTAACATCAGGTGAGACGAAGGCCAAACACCCGCAAGGAAAATGCAATGTCCCGCGTGGCATGAAAAAACAGCTTAATTTTTAAATTCAATCTAGGTATTGCATCGACCTAATGATCAGCCTACAATTTAATTTCGATTACCTACTCTTTTGCACAATGTTAAGCCACATGAATACCACAGAAAATAAGTACATCATAAAAAAGAAGAAAGAATTCTACAATCAACTTCAAATAAATGTCATTAAAAATAATATCGGTTACTTCTTCCATTGCTTGGGTCCAGTTGTGTTTGTGTCCCGTCATTTTTATCCAAATGTTCCCGCCACAATAGTTGTGAAAGATTTAGTTTCCCGCTAATTAGTCGCATACTAATTTCTGTTATTAAAGTATTTAAAAATGGTTTTTCGTTAGTACAATAAAAACAAATAAACAACTAGAGATAACAAGAAATGAATAAAGAAGATTAAATTTTGTCATGTCACTTTTGGGTAGAGCAGCAACCAGCAAAACAAATAACCGAATGTAGTCGATAACAGCCGAACGCGCCCGAGTGGAAAACGAATCTCGCTCCAAAACGTGATCGTGCAGTTTGATTTGAAAACAAAATAGGTACCCGTCCGCTGCCGGCTTCGAGCAACCATAGGCGAAGGCGAACGCGACGAGCTCAGTGCGGCAACAAGCGTGATACGGAATGATCGCGTGGTGCGTTTTGCGCGGACATTGACTCGGCGATTTAATTTTTTAATTTTGCGATTTATAAGCCAGAAACTTTTTGGAGTATTAAGTCGAGAATAAATAAAGTTTTTTCTAATAAGTTGACGCGCAGAATTTTGACCGAAACTGTGTATTTCCGTATAGACGCGATAATTAAAAAGTGAAGAAGACTTCGAAACAAAGGACTGTTTTGTACATTTTCGCAACAAATGCGAAATTGTGTTCAAAAATAATTATCGGTTGTACTTGTACAGGGTTATTTTTTTTAAATTGCCCTCGCGGCCTACTTGTTTAGACACTCTCTGTGGTCACTAACAAAAAACAAACACGCAACGATTTGCAGAATTATCAAAACATCTTTACCTATGTATTTATAAAAGTTTTCGTAAAATTCTCGTACAAGATTATCGTGGACATAATAATCAAATAATTAATCTAAAATTTTAGTGAGTTCGTCGACCCTCCAAATTCGTGCTTCAGTGGTTCAGTTTGCAGATTTTACAACAAGAAATCAGAAACCTGGATTGAGTGTCGAGCTCGTTTTGCATGATGTCTACTGCCATAATGCATCAGTCTGCGCTGTACGACTTTGGTGATCTGTTCTTGAAGGTAAGTTCAATTTATTTTAATATTTGAATACCTTCAGTCTTTTTCCTTGACTTGCTGTTAGTTTTGTAACTATTATTATGCCGAACTAAGTAGGTACTTATATTTTGAAATTTACATTAATTAGTTAGGTACCTACTTCTATCTACTAACCGTTTATGCAATATACACTAAGAAGGTGTAAGCTAAATAGCAGTAGGTTTTCAACTCAACTCTTAGAAGGTAAATAAACCTTATGTACTATGTACTACTACTAACTACGCTGATCGCAGGTGCACAGCGCAGCGCAGACTTGTTTACACATAATAATGTTATCTTAACCTACGTGGTGCCATATTAATCTATACTTTCTATCGTATTATTTACTATCAAACATAGGTAGGGATACTTTTTACAGTCAAGGGCATAATATAACCTACCAGTAGGTACCTACTAGTTTTATACCTACCTATGTAACAGAATACCTATTTAACCTTTGGTACCTAGGTACCTTGGTTAGGTTAGCTTTGCAAAACTTTCAGTTTAAGCTTGTAGGTAGGTAGCTAAGAAACGTCTAGTACAGGAATTTAGGTTATGTTGCTAGGCAATGTATCATGATCAAACCTTAGAATAAATAGGTAGGTAGGTACCTACCTTTTTAACTTAGATAGGTAGGTGAGTGAGTGCTGGGTACCTCGTAAGATTTAAAAAGATCAGCAGGCACAGGCATTGTATTTTTCTGTGTAGGTAACATAGGTTAACCTACCTCCCTATTCATACCCACCCACCACCTGTTGTACCTAGTTGCGTGTGAAATCTTCTGTTTAATAACCTACCTACCTTTATTTTTGTGTATTTTACGAAGATAATAAATACGTAGGTAGGTAGGTTCCCTTCTACATTTTTTTTTATCGTGACCAACCACAGTTTAGAGCTTTACTTCGTTCCTGTACCTACAAAGAATTCTTCTCGTATTGTTTATAGCTAATTAGCACATAAAACATACATCGGTAGGAATACCTACCATCTAGGTAGGTAGGTAGGTACCTAAGTAACTAATATATTTTTAAGTTGTTTCTACTTCTAGTTTTTTTAAACCTTCATTATCATAAACTAGTCATGAGTGACATTCCTGTCAGATTGACAAACTTGCCTACCTACATGTCAAACATGAATGCAGCAATTTTTTTTAAATTAATATTTAGTTACAAGTACCTACCTACATAGAGTAAATAGAAATAGGTTGGTAGGTATAGGAAGGTATAAAAAGTTATTGCTAATCGTTTTTAATATTATTATTACAAAGGTAAGGTAGGTTAAGTATATCGCATAGCATAGTTGGCAGTGCACCCGGCATGTGCAGGTTCGAATCCCGCTCGTGGAATTTTTTTTTCAACATTTTGTCTTTTCTTTCATATCGCATTTTATAAATTCTTAGGTAGGTAGGTACCTAAATCTAATAAAAATATCCCATTTCACATGTCTTGGAAAAAACTATTGTTTTAGCTAAATTTAATATTATTAGGAATAGGTATGTGTATGACTACAGCAATGACATAATTATATTTTTAGTACCTAGCTAAAGTAATTGCCCCCTACGGAAAATAAGTTTGAAACCAGTTAGTGGTGCAACTCGCGAGCTCTGCGCCCGCGCCCGCATCGAGTGGCGGGCGAAGTAAGCGGGTCATATTCTCGAATCAATTTTATCACTAAGCGAGAATAAAATAAAATAACGGTAGCTCACATCACACCCAGACAATTTAGAAAATATTTCTAATTGTTTTTGTAATTAAAAGTTTCCTAAACTATTATTTAATTACAAACACTATTAAAATCGTATGTACCCAGTAGCCACTGTCCAATCATAATTTTCTTTCCGTATTTTATTTAAAAAAAGAAAGAGGTCTACAAAGCATATTTCACGATTTTTAGCTACGCATTTAGCTAATATAGAGTTGATGCTCATTTCATTTACAATTATTATTACTCTACAAAATTATAATAACCAACCAACGACGTGGTACTTTATTATGATCCTTTTCGAATCTCGGTAGGGTGTATTGCCAGACTGCTGAGCTTACTCGACACTCATATTGGAAACCAGAAACCGATCTAAAGCAACCATAATAGAGATCATTATTGTCTGTACAAGCCATTCTCCGGCCTATCTTTAGATGACGATGTAAAACCGGTTCTATTGGCGAAGTCATATAGTTATAAATGGTTCGTACTCTCTCACACGCTACCTGCTCCAAGTTTTTGTTCTATTTTTTCTTAAATAAAAAGACACTTGTTGCTTGGGGTTGTTCCGAGGTTCTGTTATAAATTCTGTAGTATAGGTTCATAACTCAAACCATTTTGTTAAATATTCTATACTAAAATTGTTAGGTCTTCGGAGTTGGTATTGCAAAATATCATTCATTATTCTTAGAAGACACATTAGCAATACAGGAAAAAGGGACAGGTTCCTCCATCCTATTTCAAATCCCTTATCTTCAGGGTTCTTGGTCGCAGAATACTAAGGTGTTGGTCGCCTGATCGCCTCATAATTAATTTGTAACTTGCATTCCGCCAATCATTTTTAAGCATTTACCTATAGTTAAAAACTGACTGATGACTTTGAGAATTTTAAATCTAGTTTAAAGGTTAGACACGAATGTATTAATTTGCAAAATTGTTTTACTCATACAGTTCCGTACGTATCACGTAATCGTGTAATCCTTTCCCTCTCATGATCAAGGATATTTCCATGTGCACGTGGTAATTATGCCGCCAAAAATATTTTAGAAATAAAAACCCCTTACAATAATAGTAATTTTCGTGTCGATTAAATTAGGACTTAGAATGGCCTTACTAAATTTACAGGGAATTTCCAAAGGTGCGTTGCGTTAACTTTCCATTGCCTTTACAATTTCTTTTAGGGGATATTTCGAAAAAAAAGTTCCTTTTAACCGTTGCACTGATGTACACCTACAACCGTCTACCTGCCACCTATTTACAATTCAGCATTGCGTGGAATATATTTTTTGTGGCTCAAGGAACACCAGCCTATAGATATAAAGAACTCTTTGTCCCACGTCTCCTTTTGTGATAGACCTATTGATGCGTACGCGCTGTTCAAAGATTGTATTTGTTGATCATTCTCTTTTGAACTTAGGATACAGCAAGGTGGTACCAATCATGTTACATTATTTTAAGAGATATTGTTACAATATGATGATAATTGCTACGGATTTGGGACATCATCATCATCATCATCAGCTCATTTTATGTCCCCACTGCTGGGGCACGAGCCTTCCCTATGGATGGATAAGGAGAACGGGCCATAAACCACCAAGCGGGCCCAGTGCGGATTGGTGGTTGTTAACGACTCTAACGCAGCCGGGACCAATGGCTTTTCGTGCCTTCCAAAGCACGGAGGAGCTCGAGATTAAAAATTTTTGGTCACCCCTCCGATGACCACCGACCTTTGCGAAAGTTGCTTAATCTCAGCACTCGCAGACCGGGCGCGTTAACCACTGCGCCATCGAGCTCCTCATACATAGCTTATGATTATCACTTTGCCTAGTGGTAAGATTCTGCCAAAAATCCGGCTGATTTCCGACCAACGTAATAATAATAATAATAATCTTATTCTGCCGCCATACTGCATTGATTGTTCTGGTTTGAAGGATACTAGATCCAGTAGAATTACAGAGTATAAAGACATACGAACTGAAGCTTTGGGGTCAGCAACAAATTACCTTAATGGCCGCTTTCCATTAGAGCCCTAACTTTTGATAGCAACTAAAAAAAATATTCGAACAAATGTCTCAGTAGCTCAGTAAAAGAACTGTCAATAGTAACAACACCACGGGTGGGGTACCTCCATACCACTCCGCTCGTTGGCCAATCCAGAAACATAAAAGAAGGAAAGTAGATAATAGGTGCTTAGCATATAGTTTTGGTCGTCGCCAAATCGCGCATTGTAGTTTAGGGTTCTAATACCGGCGGCTATTTGTTGTTACCTATTTCGCTGGTTGTTAGTTGGTCAGTAAGGCGTATAATCACGTGGGGCGGCGGAGCGTGCAATCGCCACGCTCGCATGCAATGCAACTCGCTGTGTTGCGCACCTAATGCCGCAACATCACTCGGCTTAGCGAATTCGCGTTGCTGTATTTGGCAAAGATCTTTACTTTCCGACTGCATGGCAAAGGCAAAGGCATTCAGTTTTCTCTGATTCGGGCGACTTATTTCTAAATCCAACCCAAGGCCTCTCCTCCATCCCTCCACTTATCTCTATGCTATGCTAGTTCGGGCCAATTCTTTAGTCCAGCCCATCTCGCCATCTCCGTCTGAATGTGCAAGCGCTTTGTCCTTCATTTCACTGAGTAAGTGACGATAAGGCCCAGCAACTTGCCCGAAATCCTCAACAAATTAGGAACTGCGTCTATCTTATCTCTGCGTGTTCGCCAATGGTATAACTTGCCCTCCACAAATGGGCTAAACATTATGTAGTCTAGTTGTTAACTTTGTTGTAATTTGTTTTTGAATGACACATTCTGTGATGTCACAGAATTCTGCCAAAGTCGCGAAATGGGAGATACACAGAGATACACTATGTTTTCATTAGTTGACTCCAATTTTTGATGATGAAAAGTTAAAGTATTTTATAGAGAATAAACAAAACGTACATAGGTAGGTACTTACAACTTTTTGTGTTAATACAACATTAACAAAAAATTATAATTCATATGACTACACAATTTAGAGAGTTCGATCGAGCGAGGCAGCATGGCACATTATAACCAATTACTTACACAGTAGTTGTACAAGTACAGAAAGGAAGACACTTTTTAAAACACTGATCGAGATAGAAGCCGTGCTATTTTGTGAATTTGTGACCTTTGAAAATTTGCAATGTTTTCCAAGTACACTTTAAATTAACTTAAACAATAAACACGAATCACATTTTGTGGTTATGACGACCACTCCTTCGTAAATAAAAATGTAAATAATATTATTTTTCTCGGGAACCGGTTGTATTAACATGACTGTGTGAAACTACGTAGATAATTAACGTAGGCAGGCACGCCTTCGAAAAAAAAAGCAGCATTTGATTTTTATTTACTAAATCTTCACCTCTTTTAGTCCTGTAGTTCGTGGATTAGATTTACAGAACCATTGTGAGTTGTAAAAAAAAATCGTCACGTGACGCGGTTAGCTTACCACGTGTGTTCGATAAAGCGTTTGAGTGTTCGTCTTAGGAATCAAAATATTGATAAAAGTCAAGTAAACTTCCGCAAATGAGAGGCTATTAATAAACCCTACCTATGTTTCCTGCACTAATGGTTCTACAATTACTTATTTGATTGTTGGTTCGAATTATTTGCGTGCACAAACTTTCCTGTTGTTTTCGCAACTTGAATCGAAAGATTTCTCAAATAGCCGGTTCTAAGTTTAAAGTCGACACCTCAATTTCCCAACACCTAGACGTTGCAGAAACCTTCGAGTGCAACGCAAACAATTGTCGGTCGTGGGAGATTGGAACTGCCAGCGCAGCATTTGTACATACAATGAATAACTTCTCAAGTTATTTCCTATACTTGATTCGCGAAATGGTATACCTTTCAATAGCAGTAGTAGTAATTTTGTTATCATCTAGCTACAATAAAAATTAACTAGGTTCAAATGCTTCCATCGACTGCAACCGGTGGAAGCTGTTTGATTATCCCCTCACTCGTCATCAGTCTAGCTTGGCGCTGTTATTGATCACATAAACGTTTGAGCGTGTTAGTAATTACATCTCCGACGTTTGTCGTACCGGAAAATCCTACCCGATTAGTTGGCACTGCATTATGAGTAAGTAGTAAGTACGGTGCCGTGCAGTCGAGCGCAGGCAGAGTTGAGAGCACGAGAAATGAGTTGCGTAGGCCAGTCCCAACGGCCGCACTCTTAACCGCCACTGTACTATTTTTAGCTTGACTCCTTTCTTCGGCCACGGCGGTCGTCCGGACGTGAGTCAACCCTTTGTTCCCTCCAAGCGCAACGGCCTCGAAGACTGAACGTGACACCCAGTCCAATATTACGTCTGGTGTGTGGTCAGCTCCTCAAGGCGCCGCGCTTTCCAAACATGCGTGAATATTGTTTAGTTTTTAATATGTAGCTCACCTTGGACATCGGTTACTCAATTTAGAGATTCCATTATGCTTCGGTGCTCGTAGAAACACTAGACACTAATTTAACTAAAATGGAGGTTTCACACAGCGACCCTGTCATAAGATGTTGCGACAATCGCCTTGCCTCCCACATTGTGGTAAATCTTAATTATACTTCAACGTCCAGACTGTTGTAGCTAGCAAAACGTAAGCATAAAACAATGTAAGTACTATGACCTTACTGTTTTAAGTGACGCGGTATGCAGTGTATGGGTAAACAATTAACATTAAGATTTCTCTGAAAAATGTAAAACCAAAAATGTTTTCTTAACAATTTCGGTAGAAGAGGTAAAGAAACAAATTATAGAAGATCCTGTTATTTTGATATATATTATTTTGACAGACTTCGTGTTAACCTGTATTCAGTCAGTGATATGGTAATAAGATGGACTGACCTTAGAATTGTACAGGTCGCCACGACGCTACACATTATCATTGTTGGCTCATAGTTATTTCTGTAAGTCATTAAAGTAAACAGGTTATTCATTAACTTACAGGAATAAGTGTTGTTTGGTCATTTTAGAGGTCAGTTAAAAAAAATTACGCGTAAGTGTATTTTTTCCAGTTCAAACTTTTATCTAGAATTGGAGAATAAATCGAAGTGTTTACAATTGATTTGGATTCCCAATACTTGTGATTTGCCTCTTTTTCATTTTCATTTTTATATTTTAATAACACAAAGACAAATATTGTAAACGTGATCTGACACATAATAAGAAGTCTTGAAACTTGACCCTTTGCATTTTTGATGCTGTATTATGTTTAACAATGTCTTTATTAGCTGTCTAAAGAATGTTGAACAGCGGAGGTCGCAAAGGCGCTGGTAACAATCCGAAATTATAATGTAAATGATAACCTATAGAAGGAGGCGAAGTTCTAACCAGATAAAAACGTCCGATGTTAGTAAATAGCGCCGCTACGCGTTAGATTCGCAGCGCGACGCTAATTGTTTCGGCAGAGCAAATGCTAGGGTTCATTGCCGGGCATACGGCATTGTGCCTTTGTCACCGCCTACACATCTCATTTATTTTCAATGCTGGCTTTAAAGCCGTCTCACAGAGCTTGGTATAAAAGCGAAACATTATCTTTGTGATATTTAATTTTGTTAATACTCTTATTTTTTTGTGTAACATCAATCAGCTCCGTCTTGGTTGTACACTCAGAATTATAAATATATGTACTCGTATTAGGACATACACTAAATTGACTATTGCCGATAAAACAAAGGGATAACGCATAATCTTATTGATTAGTGTATGATATGTTTGTTACACTATGACAGTAATCTGATAAAAAAAAACTGACCGTGTTAATCTACTATACAATACAACCTAAAAGTAAATAGATAAACACCATGTATTAAACATCTGTTAGAGCGGGTGCAGAAAAGATTTTTGTGGCATTTAGCTTATGCTAATGGCATCTCAAAAAAGATGAGAAGAATTTCATAATATGCTTCTTCAACATTTTAATATGTTGTATTTAACTTGTCGCAGTGTTTTGTCTGACATCCGCTTTGCCTGGAAGGTCCATATTGATATGATTGACTGTACACAACTGCTGTCACTGTTTAAATTTCGTGTCTCTAACAGATATCCACGTAACAGGATTACGCCATTTTGTCCTCCATTCCGTAAAACTGTTTTCGGGGCTAATTTTCCAGTCTCTCGTTTCTGCAAACTGATCAATAAGTATAGCAACACATTTGATGTTCACTTTGACTCGTTCAACCGTATTCGTAAAGCTGTAATTCAATATAAATCAGAGTAGCTGTCCAAAGCTTACTAGGAACGTTTAACAAAAACTAATTAAATGTTTCTTTTTCTTTTTATGTCTATTTTAAATTAACTAGAAAAATAACAGGTTAAATTAAATTAAGTGTTTAAATTTTTTACATAACATGTGGTAAAAATTTACCTATTTATTTGATGTATTTAGATATAAGCCGTAGTATTAATCTTTGTTTCATGAAATAATTAGTAGTATTCAAATGTTGGTAAATCTTAATAAATAAAATAAAAATGTATTAGAGTCCAGTGTATAAGATAATCCAATTATAATTATAAATAAAATTACAAAATCAATTTGTAAGCCGTTTTAAAAGGTTCACGAAGTTTTTAAGACTATTACAGACAATAAAGCAGACATATTGAATGAGTAAGCAAAGAACTTACCACGTAGGTATATAGATAATGCATTATTATCTAAGGTCTTATGTTGGAGTGTAGTGCATAAACAAAAGGGGTACTGCACTGTATCTTATCGGGACGGCTGATAAGTCGGCTCGGAACATTAGTGTTACTGCAAATAATTGTGTGCTTGCTTATTTAACATGTCACCCTTACATGGTTGAATATATCTTCATAGATTTTGTATCCAGATTAACAATAATGATGATTGCGTAGATGTGCATCAATTACGGCTCGACTGTGATGTAAATGCTAAGAGTTATTGTGTTCGTCGGAGACGTTGCTCCTAGCATTTTACGCAACTTAGTAAAAAAATATTTATCTTATATTATCGTCTGCTCAATGGAGTTTTGATGACACTCCGCTAATGACGATGTTAGGAAAGCTTTGAATGCTGTCCTTGTTCCCTTCACAGATTAGTTGCAATTATACAAAAACAACCTTGACACACTCGGCCCTGCGTCAGATAAACCAGCCTTTTAGTTGTTATTCCGAGCTTTTGCCAACTAAGATAACATTCAACGTTATCCCATTTAGGGTCTGTTAGGTTGCATCTGAGCGTGAATCTCGCCTAATGTGCTATTAGCGTCGTGCGTGCTTATCTCGACATCGATATCGAAGGCTCGACTGCAGTTTTGGCACACATTCGCCGCACCGTTGCGTCACTGCTGCGCGGTATCGGGCACACCGCGTAACACTTTTACCATTACCAAGCCAGTCGCCTCTCGCTTACCTACTTTGCTCGCCGCGATCCACCGCTTTACATAATTGCTCGTAAAGAACACACAAACTTACGCAACAGCAAAACAACATTTAATATTCTGGTTGAGTTCACCAAAGAGGGTCACTGTCTCATCTACTGCTCTATTTTGGTGTTTTGATGTGCAATTTAGTTTTAATGCTCATGTAGTGATCACGACTCTTTGCATAATATACATGAACTATTTAGTATGGTTATCTGTCTTTGTCCTCTTTCAAAAATCAAAATTTGCTAATTATGTGCCTTCAAGTTCAAAAGTAGCTTCACAAATTTTAGACATATCAAGGACAACTTGTGCTCGTTTGTAGCCATTTGAAATATTATAAACAAAGTTACACAACCAAATTAACACTTAAATTGTAATGAGATACTGTTCCCAATCCAAATTAAAAACGAGGCGATGTTCTCGATTTGTGTAAACAAACAAAAAGTGTAAATGATGTAAAGCCTCCGTTACATCACGAGCAGTCAACACGCGGGATTTAGGTAGTACAGTACAGCACTGCAGGCAAAGCGAGTGGAGCGACATTCTCTCAGTTGAAACAGTGTTGACTTTCTTTTCTTGTTTCGTAATGATACGGCCGACCGGAGAGGAGCTGTCGCAGGCGCCGCGGATTGCCGGCGCTGGCTGGCGCCGTTTCACAACCTCTTATCGATGCTTAATAACTGTATAAACCACGTGTACACGGGGACTACGACGCTCGTTGTGCAACGTGACAGCTACGTGACTCGCCACTGCAGTTTATGCAACGGACTTTATTCGGTGCCACTGAAAGCAGGAAAACGCGAAAATGACGACGCGGGTCATCAGATACCGTGCTCGAATGACATCCACCGTCCACTCTTCTAACTCCACATAATTTCACTTTCTAAAGGCAATAAGTACGGTGTTAAAGCGTGTCTTATTACATCGCAAGGCTGATATTTTGTCATTTCACGGTTTCAAAGGGCATTCGGTTGAAGAAACTATGATGGTTGGGTGAAGCGTAGGTAATGTCTTTCAAAGTGACTTTAATGACCATGACGATAGGAAATCGCTACTCCTAGTAAGACTAATTTGTTTGTGTATATTCGGTTGGAATCATTGATGTAAGTGTTGTGTTGATTTTAACAGGTGAGCGGTACAGAATCACACGTTGCGCATGTTCGCACGATTGCAGTTTGCATAATCGCGTTGCACAAACGGGGAGTTAGTGTTACGGCGCGATTATAATCCGCGCGTGCCGCGATATCTTTTATGCACTGTGCAGGAAGCGAACTTTCGAACTCTTTCACTTTTTATGGTACCGTGTTTACTAATATCTTGAAAATTTATTTCAAATGTCGCAATTTCTGTGTCGATGTCGTGTGTTTAAAAGACGTCATGACCAAGCTTGCCAACACGTCAATTAACAAGCTAACAATCGCCATCTGGTTACGTACCGACTAATCGTAAAATTATAGTAGGTATTAGAGTAATTTTAGTCTAATTTGAGTAAGCCTCAATCAAACAATACATAGTTTCTCAATCTTCTGTTTCTGTCTGGCCTAGTAAGACTTCCAAGTTTCCAACTGACCGCAATCTATGAAGTAATTCTGATTTTCGTGAATACTTAAATGTCAACGGGTTTCACTTTTGATTTCAATTTGTATGTCGGCGGGCATTAGGGAACAATAAATTTGAATTATGTAAGTAGTTAAATAGGCCAATCGGCTTAATTACCATATCCCTGCTGATTTACATACTCATTTAATTATTTAACAAGGACGGAAGGTGGGTACGGTTGTTTTATTTTAAATTCAAAACTAAACTGCGCAATTGGTACTATCAGACGGAGAACACACCATTTTGAATGTGTCATCCGCCGATACATTGTATTGTAACTAAAGGCTACTTAATATAGCTATTCGTCTTATAGTAGTGTTATTTGTTTACTCATTGTATTAGCTGCCTCGATACCTAAAGTAATGAACGCAAGCTGGTTGTACGTTAAAATTATTAGTTAGTAATTAATGTTCATTAAATTTTGATAAAATAAAACATTTTATAATATATAATTGAGAAATATTTTATTTTAAAACTAATTTATTACCTCGTGTCCACGATGATAACAATTTCGAATTTCGTTATTCATATTAAGCAAGATTGTGAGCAATATTTCAATTCATTTTCCGCAATGTTTGATATGCTCAGACATGTTATTTACTGATTTAAATTGGATGTGTATTTACTTATGGATTATGTATCAATTCATGCGCTATCAAGTTTTTATGTTTATCAAGTGACCAGCCATTAACTTCTACGTCACGTCGAACAGGCCTTATTATATATAATGCGTTCGTTATATTTCGCAATAGCTGATGACTATTTGACCATTGGCATTGATGAGTTTACCACCCACCAACAGTGATCGTGTGTATAGTTTTTTTAGGTGACAGACTGAGATTAAATTAATTTACTTTTTTATTCTACATATAACCTGTTTTATTTTAAAGTAGGTACCTAGGCTTTAGTTTACTATCATGAATAAATTTAAAGCTAGATCGAATGTTGTTAATTGCGTTGTTGATCAGCAAACTAGTTATTGTTAAATGTATTTTTTTTAAATGGAGGGCTTAGGATTCAGGTTTAGTTATTATATTAAATGCGATAAAATCAACACACCACCACTACTCAAAACGGATTCCTAGTGTTCTCAATATCCTCAGACCCAAATAAGAAACCTATAAGTTTCAAATGGTTTGATATGGATTACTTTTAGTTTGATTCTGAATCAAATATCAACATAGGTACTTCTATTTCCCCAGCAACCGAGGCAAACTTAATCGTACGGCGAATTCGTTACGCCGTTCGGTCCATACCTAGTCCGTCACGTATCTAAACTCCGCGATAAGTAGCAGTTATAGATTGTGTGTCAATAATGAAAGGAAAGTGGCACGGACGGCGGTGGGTCAGTGTCGTTCGCTCGTTTACATAACTCGTGTCACACTGTGCATCCATCGTGCCCAATTTAGGAGGTGTTACGTTTTGTCGCGTGTCTGATGACGATCAGCGTACTGGTGTTGTTATGAAAATTTATTTGTTTTCTTCTGATGTTGTTGTTGGGTTTTACCGGCTTCCTAGCTCTTCTCGAGGGTGCTATTATAGTGGTGATGGGTGGGCAAGGTGAGGAGAGGACGGCTAGTGGTAGGATTCCGCCATCCTGGTCTACTAGCTGTACTGCATCTGGACACTGCTTCTCCTTAACATCAGGCGGAACAGAGACATTTACCTAACCTTCTATAAAAAATTAAAGAGACCACAGAATGCGGGTAGCTACATCATCTACACTATTTCGCTCTAGTAGCATAGTATTATGGCTCGATCTCGCCCTTGCCATGTGCTTTTGTTCATGTGAGAAGGTCTACCCAGCAGAGTGCCTAGTGTGAGTGTTGTTTACTATCCGTATTCATTCGATTTCGTTTACAAAAACGAAAATTAGTATGGCATTGAAGCAGCGCCTCCTGGCGACATACGTAAAGAGTTAAAATTTTGCCAAACAAATTCTCGTTTTCGTTAACGTGATAGAATAGTGATACTCGCACTAGGCACCCTGTAGGACATTATATGCTTTTGATGATGATGATTATGATGATGATGATGATGTCGAGAGTTATTTTGATTTGGTTTGTTGGTTTTTATCAGCATCTCTAATCTGAAACTACCCTCAGAAATAAAGTCGAAAGAAATAAACTTTAGTGTGTGTACGCTAACATGTTATGCAAATAGTGGTTTCTGGTATCGTAAAGGGCAAAGGTTGAAAGGTGAGTTCTCTCCCTGAGCAGGAAGCGTTGTAAAATGTCGCGAAGGCACTTGGATTCGCGTGGGCATCGTCATCACCAATGGCGATGAACTGCGCAAGGTCTCGACTCACTTCCTGCTCATGCGGCGAGACTCCGCCACCCTAAGCTGGGGACACACGCACTATAAATTTTAATTAATACTCGACGAGAAGATAATTCTTCCGTTTACTGTTCTTGTTTATTCCATCGCGTCGTCGAATTAAATTGTCGGCGTCGTTGGCGTCGGCCGCTTTTTGTGCCGTAATAACGCAATGTTGAAACGCTCTGCAATTTTTAACCTTTTTTTTATTTTTAGGCTAATTGGAATCACATTTTATTGCGTGTTCAAAATACTTTTTTTAAAAAACTTTACTGACCGTTAAAGACTTGGTCTGTTTGTGTTTTTAAGAGATTAAAATTCTTAAATTAACGAATTTCTTGAAGCCGGATGTCAAAATACTCCAACCAAACAAATTGACGATCGTCGTTGTGTACTCGGCTTTAAGAAGTTAAACTTACAATTCGCTTGACTTAAGTCGTGATTTAGTTGATTCGAATAAAAAACATAACAAAACAAGCTACGTAATGCTGTTGCTAGTCGAGACTGAAGTAGGATGTGATGTAGGTAGTTAATAGATATCTATGAGTGGAGAAAAAACACATCGACTGTTTTTATGCCTAGTTCAAGTAAGCTTAGTTTGCTCTCCTTAAACCCTGTATCCTGGTGAGTAGTATCGTTTCAAGGGCCTGATTTCACGGTTTGTGATCACGATAAGGTGACTCTTTAACAGGTCGCGAACAGGTGGCCCTAACTGCACTGCAACAATGCGGTATACAATCAAATCGGCGCACCACATCGGTGCTCACTGCTCGGAACGGTGCGACCAAGGGTCCGTGAAATGCTCCCGACTACCTACGTGAGATATAGCCGCCAGTGCCATGCGCATTGGTACAGAAACACGATAGCCGTTACTCGATAAGCGAGCTCTTGCAACTCAGTTTCTAGTCATACTTTTATTGCTACCATTAAAAACGTTAAAAAAATGTGTATCTGATTTTGTTCCGACTTGCTGGTTTCCTTCGTGTTATAATATTATCTAGTTCAGTATCAGTATCTCATTAAGCTCTTATTTTTCTTAACAGAAGTAGGCATAAGTGTATACTTGCAGATATTCTAAATCAAGTTTATGATTGTATTATAAAACTTTCAACTAAAAACCATCTGAGCACCTTTTAATGACAAGTCGTGGTAGACGGGGCACAATCGTGACAATGCAAAACGCGAATGTACAACAGACTCGAGGAGTTTCGTAACACGTTACGCCACCGCGAACCCTCGGAGCGATGGGCGAGGAGCCATCACCGTGACGTGGGGTGGTCTATGGCATGACGCGAAGAGCCATGCTTCGGTGATCAGCCCACGATACTCATGGTAAATGGCCGCGATAACGAACCCAACTAGTTTCACGTAATTATTCCTTTTCACAACTCACAAAAAACTAAACTACTTCGCCGCCTAATTAAATATTCACAGCCGACTGAGGTCATCATAATAAAAATAAACGCGATGTGACGCAAGTGCGATGCGATAACTTATCCGAAACTAGACCACAGCAAGATCAAATGCTATCGAAATTGACCCCACCACTGATACAGTCCCATCGAGCGCTCACTTAATGGCAGTTTGTTCAACTTGTTTCACGTTTCGTCACAGCGCTTTATTTACAATATATGTTGGCGACAAGCGGCTAAATATAATCTTTTAACTGCCACATCCGCCTCTAGAGAAGTCTTTCTCTGAATTGCTGCAATGAGAACTGGAATGCGTATGTCATAAATTCACATGATTATAACTGCTGACTTCTGAAACTATTTCGTCGTGAACTCATGGTGACTTAAAAATATGCTTATTGTGTTATTCTAAAATGGGACACCTTAGAAAACGAAGAAAACTATAATCATAATCACAAACATTCTATTTTAAGTAGCAAAATATTTTTAATAACAGTAACATAAAGAGGCATAGCCGTTTGTTTTACATTTCATTATCATTCTTATCTTTAGTTGTTTAAGCAACGCACACTAATATTAGGCAAAATATTATTATCATAACCTTTACGTTTCCATGTAGTAAGGATTACCTAATGTGGTTTTATGCACTACTAGTTATACACTGTTGGTAGCTTGGTATTGCATCCGTCTCTGCATAATGTAATAGTTAATGCAACTGCATTACGAGACCGGGCTGTGCACTGAGCGCTGCGCTTCTAACGAAAGTGAAACTAGCCGTAATCTCGTTCTCTATTTAGTAATAATCGGCTTCGCTACTACATGACCCGTCCGACCTTTCGCATAATCTAAGAGCATTCAATACTGCCTTCCTACCACAATGTGTGTTCTTTGTATTCTATTTTCAAAGGCTCATATTAACATTACTCCTGCCATTCGACTGTGGCTTCTCTAGAACGGCATCTTTTTTGGCGACTGCAATAATGGTCGACGTTCTATTGTTCTCTTCATGTATAACATACATATTACATACTTTAACGAAATAGCCATAAATAATTTGATTTATTCACGATTGGAAACGTCTACTTCGTGCTCTGTGTGATTTAACACCCACAGCCTTCAATGAATATGATTTGTTTTCTTCGAACAGAAATATTATGTTATGCGTAGGATGTTTCAGGAAACCGATTTTAAATCCGAGTCGAGACTATAGACATTGGCGGTTAAATAGCCAAGAGAGACGAGAGGTTTGCAAAAAAACTGTACAAGAGCAAACTGCGAACGGATGTTGCACATCTGTTGCGTTGGAGACATAATAATAAGTAATTAGCCAAGGAAGCCAGCCCAGACATTTCGCACAATGTGTCCCGCACGTTGACAGTTTCCGTTCACTTTAGCCACATCGCTACCATACCATATTGTACATCGCTCATTCATTATTTTGATCCCTCTAATTGATTCTACAAATTAAAGATAATTCCTTAAGATCTTTCATTAACGTTGAAACAGCTCTGTCCCAAGTTATGCTTTGGAAAATTACATTAACAAAATATTGATCAAGATTATAAGATTTATTATTACGTTTGAATTTAAATTATGTTAAAAGCGCTAATGACAATTAGTTTGCGGCAAACAAGGATTGATAAAAAACCGGTCAAGTGCGAGTCGGACTCGCGCACGAAGGGTTCCGTACCATTATCTATAAAAATATTTCAAGTTTCTACCTGTTATCGTTATTAAGACCGTGAAAAAAATAGAAAAAAATCACGATTGTTGTATGGAAGCCCCCCTTAAATATTAATTTAATTTTAATTTCATTATTTATTTTTGAAGTGAATAATATAACTCAATATTCTGCGAATATTTCAAGCGTCTACCTGTTGCCGTTATCAATATCGAGCAAAAACTAGCAAAAAAATCATGTTTGTTGTATGGGAGCCCCCTTAAATATTTATTTTATTCTGTTTCTTAGTATTTGTTGTTATAGCGGCAACAGAAATACATCATCTGTGAAAATTTCAACTGTCCAACTATCACGGTTCATGAGATGAGGAGATACAGCCTGGTGACAGACGGACGGACGGCGGAGTCTTAGTAATAGGGTCCCGTTTTACTCTTTGGGTACGGAACCCTAAAAAACACGTTGACATTTGCGTCAACTGTGCTGATCGTATTATTACTAGGTATAACTCATAAAAATAATGTATTTAACGATGTTTATGAAACGCGTCGAGAGTCGCTGATGAGTCCATTCGCTTGTACGAAGGTCGACCGCTTGCTCACACCTACTGCGGCCCTCCAAGCCTCCAATTGAATCGTCAACTTCAATCCGATCTTTATTTATAAACCTTTCGGCTTAGAAAACGAACATTCTAAACTTATTATTATATAATTAACAATTGACAAATCTCAATATTTAATTTAATATATTTGTAGTTGAAAATAGTAAGTGCTAACAGGAGTTTAAATTGGTAGTTCCACTGGTTAAAAGCGCTGTAAAGTTATTTTACATCAAATTCCTTATTGCCAAGCGAGAACACTCTACCTACAATTAACCACTGTTAATAGCCCTCTTATTTTTTATACGTCGTTAACGCTTTATCTGCTCACGCGCAGTTAATACTTCCTCGTTATATTATTATGTATGACTTACGTAGATGCGAGTCCTGGTTTTTATTGCGTACTGACAGTTTTATTGATTTCGATCCTTCGTTTGTTGCAGGTAAGATTTACGCTACTTTCAAGCCTGATCCGATAAGTAAGGAACTTTTACTTTTCACGAAGGTCAGATGGAGCGAGCGGTAGCTGAAAGTAAAAATGGATATTACGAATGTATACTTAAATTGCCATTAACTGAGAGGAACCTGTTTGTCGTGAGACTTTTTAAGTATTGTTTGGTTATGTATCAGCACTATCTAGCTTATACACGTTCACATTATGTCGCAATCCTTCTTGGTTGTGACAAAGAGCAGTGTTATCGTTGACTGGAAACAGTGTTTGCAACGAAATAAATCTGATGTTACGGCCACGCCAATGTCCGAGACGTGGGCGTATCTGTTGCGTGGCGAATGTTGCCAGTATTTAGGAGTTGTGAAAAAGTTTGGCCAACCCGAAACGGTTACTGCCGCGCTACACTTGCTGAAATCTCGCTTGCAACTCCACCATTGCATTGCTAGCAACCTTCGATTTCCTCCATTATGACGACCTTAGCGTTTGTGCGACAAAAGCTATCTCGGCCAAGTTAATATTTACGTAAGAGGCAGTTTTGACGTATCTTCAAGTTTATCCCCACTCGGTGTAACTAAGTTTGGTGGCCAATATATTAGTTGAGTAAGATGCCTGAGTTGATTTTACATACAAATTGCATGACGGCATCTGCAAAGCAATGAAATCCATTCGATCGGATGTCTTATTATTCAAATATACGAACTCACTGGCACGCATTAGACAGATTGACGTCTTAGATCCAATTCATACTTAAGACTCGTATCATGGATAATAATATCGTTATTGAGAAATAAGACATTCAGTTGCGGATTGTAACGATAGAAAATGGCTTATAATGCAAGTTCTATTGGTGAGACGGCGATTTTAATTGTAAATGGATACATTAACAATGGATGTATGCAACGGCATTCATTTGGAAGTAATTATGTTAATGCACTATTAAATTGAATTATTGGATCTTATATTAATATTTCATGATATAGTTCTAATGTAATAAATGCTGGTAAATCTACTATTGTAAAACTCATTCCAAAACTGTACTCCATAACATAAGAATTATGGAAAGAGAATGTGCCGTGGCCACAGTGCGAGACCAAGGCTTTGTTTGTTATTATTATTAACAATACCATTGGAAGACGCTACGTAATCTAAATTGTCCTTGCGGCCCCATAAAGAAACTGCAATTTCGGGTGATTATGTCAGCCGCTCCATCGTATCGGCGTGGGGCAGAGACCATTGTTTCGCGGGTACGTAACGCACGTGGGCTTGCGGCTTGCTCACTGCAGAGAGAAAGTAGCGCAGCCGGCGGCAAGGCCGTCTTGTCTCCACTCCGACCTTCACACACTACTTCCGGGATCCACCGGCGATACCCGTGCTGCTGCTGCTGCTATAAATAAATCACACAGCACTCTTTGTAATGATATGTTGAGTCGAAAGCTTCAATAAATTCTAAGGCCGATCGGCAAGCCCTTAATCGGGTTGCGTAAACGGCCGGCGCCATAGCAAGAGTGCTGTAATTATATAAAACAAATGGCTTGTAATAATTTGTTACAATTCGTGCATTTGTATGTAACTAGTTATTAACATGTTGATTACAACTTTCAATAAATAAGAAACGAGCTTGAAAGTTCTATGCGATTTCGATAAACAAATTCATTGGACGAATAAATAATTTTTATGACGTGACTTTTGCTTTTCCACTTTTAGAAGGTTTTCCTTGTGTTTGCGTAATTGTTTTTGATGTTGCGATTATAATCTGGTACTGGTATTTCGTTGATTAATATACGGGTATTAAATACGGATAGCACACTTTGAACTTGACTATATGATGATAGATTGCGTGACAATCCGAATGCGCGCTAGAACATTTGCAGTAGCGTGTGTCACGAATCACGATGCACCAACCGTACCGTAAATCCGCAGTTAACTTCATTACAATTATTACTTCATTTTACTAATTGCGCCAATTTAATTTATAAGTTTGTAAAATGTCAATCAAATGTTCACATGTGAACTACACACAGACATATTTTCTTTTATACTAACTTTTGTTGCTAACTTCTTTTTTCTAATAACATGAATCATCGTCTGTCACAGTTCCGCGAATATTTTGATCTTTCGAAACTGTCTTCGTAAACGTTTAATTATATGGACACTGTCCGCTTCAATATTCTTTGATCGTGAAACTCTCAAGTGGAGAATCAACACGCGAAACACGACCAACCAAACGAGTTATGTTATAAATAATTAGAGTTAACATTAAGTTGCTCGACGAACTCGCGGCTCCAAGGTCAGGCTCTAAGCCACAGATTAGGTAATAGTTACTTCGTTCTAAGCCGTTCTCGAGATGCGTCAATTTAATTTTTTGATGTACAATAATTTCAAAACTCGCTATTCGAATCGACGACGTTATAAGCTACCGTATAAGGACAGAAAATCATTTACGTTGTTAAAGCAATTTGTTGTAAGGCTGCTGGCGCTCATCGAAGCTATTTTATAGGCTTAATTAAAATTACAGTGCAATCTTAAACACAAGTTTCTTGGAATACCAAGAACCATTGAACTGTAGTTACGGTATGTAGTACTATGTAGATGTAGTTACGTTAGTAGGTGAATAAACTTTGAGTAGGTATCATCAGCTCATTTTATGTCCCCACTGCTAGGGCACGAGCCTTCCCTATGGATGGATAGGGAGAACGGGCCATAAACCACCACGCGGGCCCAGTGCGGATTGGTGGTTGTTAACGACTACTAATGCAGCCGGGACCAACGGCTTTACTTGCCTTCCGAAGCACGGAGGAGCTCAAGATGATAAATTTTTGGTCACCCATCTGATGACCGGCCTCTGCGAAAGTTGCTTAACCTCAGCACTCGCAGACCGGGCGCGTTAACCGCGTGTGGCGCGTGAATTTTAAAAGTTTCATTGGACGATCGTAAAGAAATATGATGATATAAACTCATAAACATGAAGCAAGTAAGAATGAAATCTGAACAACAAGGTTAAGACAATTGAACAGCAATTGATTCGAGTGGAATATAATTATAGTTCATCAAACATTTTGAAGGCATCACAAGATTGTCTCATGTTCTACCAATTCACAATGTCGTTTTCATTGTCGGAAAGCTAACGCAATTCATCTTTATATTAAAAATACTTATTTATATTAAAACTAGCTGACCGGCGGACTTCGTACCGCTTTGACAGTTTCCATGACAACAAAACAAACAAATCATTCGTCCGCTTAAGAACACCCGTATTTCATGATGGACCCCTATAGCAGCGTCATCTACCGGGTCCAATTGTAAATCTAAACCATTCTCGAATCCACTTGAACACACACAGAAAATTTCATCCAAATCGGTCCAGCCGTTGAGGAGTTCAATAGCACAGAAGATTTATATATATAAAGATTTGATACGATATTCATGATATTACAAACAGATTAGCTCATGATGAATGGAGTTATGGAGAATAGTCGATATTTTTGTCATGTGTCTGCCTGCTTCTATTCTTGAATTGATTTGATATTAAGAGGTTTGTAGTTTTTTTATTAGTCTTAAACTCGTCACGTTTTTCTAGTATGTCCTTGTTGAGGTCATTGGCTCAATTCATATAATAGTTTCATCAGTCTTATAATTCAATGTTGCTGTAAAAAGTCATAGCGTGATAAGCAACAATTTCTTTGTTTAAATCTTTAGAGCGTGCAAATTTTTTCAACAAGACTTGAAACGAATATTTTTCAACTATCTGTAAAAAGATAAAACATATCAATTAATAAAGCAATGTGTTGAGTATTTTTCCGCATGCATGTTGTGGTGTAATGTTTTTATTTCGTACCAATGTAAACAGTGTGGCTACACGACCGACGGCTGAATTAATGTCCCCAATTCAATTGAAGTGTTTCATTAGCACAAGTGGCCCCGATTGCTTCGTTGATCGAGCTCGACGATCGTCGCAAAACCAAGGCGCCTTGCACACATACATGATTGTGTGAAATCGTACAATCAAGTATTCAGTAGGAAATTAAATGTATTATCTCTAGCTGTTAAAGAGTTATAGTACGCGAAGGACTTGATAGAGTTGTGACTATTGGTAGAGAGACCGAATAAATAGCAAAGCAACTTTCGCATCGGTATAACCTAATATTGGATACTATTTGGTCTATCGTAAATTCCCGAAAGATTGAAATGGTATATGGTATCCGGGGATTAAAGGTGGCGTAATATGATTGAGATTTGAGATCTACAAATACATATCTGTGAGGAGCTCGATGGCGCAGTGGTTAACGCGCCCGGTCTGCGAGTGCTGAGGTTAAGCAACTTTCGCAAAGACCGGTCATCGGATGGGTGACCATAAATGTATCATCTCGAGCTCCTCCGTGCTTCGGAAGGCACGTAAAGCCGTTGGTCCCGATTGCATTAGCAGTCGTTAACAACCACCAATCCGCACTGGGCCCGTGTGGTGGTTTGTGGCCCGTTCTCCCTAGGGAAGGCTCGTGCCCCAGCAGACATAAAATGAGCTGATGATGATGATGAATACATATCTGTACTACACACAGTGATGAGCTCGGAATGCTTCGAAAAGCACAAAGTCGTTGGGGTTGACTGAGCCCTCTCCACGGCTCGAACTCCCTATTATTTCTTACCATAAGCAATAATTATTGCAATACGCTATATCCGCCAATACATTAAATACCTACATCATCTCAACAACTTCAGAGTTCTAGATCTATACAGTATTGGTCTACGTTACCTCACTTAATAATCACACGTCATTTCACAACTAGTAACGCTGCTTTGGTCAATAAGATTGTGTTCGTTAAGGTCTGTGATCCGAGCAGACCTTCGCGCACTGCCGGGTTCAATTAAACATCACCCGGTTGCGTTAGAAACGGCGTCTCCCATTATGGGTTCGGGTCGTGACACCTCACGTCCAAACGTGGTGGCGTAATACGCGCATTGTAGTCTGTAATTTCCACGTGCGAGTAATGCTTGTGGCTAATTGTGTATGGATGCGGTGCCTGTAACAAGAGCCGGAAAATGTGGGCATTATCGCGCTCTATCGCTACGTGTGAAGGACACAGTACGTTGGAGTTTGTTAATTTAATGGTTTTATGTGCTTGGCTCAATAGCTATTTGCATATAAATTTGGAACTTGAAAATGAGCTCTTTATCGTCAATTCTATTAAAACAAACTAACAATAAAGATTCGAATTTGAAGGCTTGGATATTGGCCGTACTTACATCTGCAGAAACTAGAACTTACGTAATTTAATTCGATACACTATTAGCGCACAAGGGCCATTTCCATGAGTTTAATAAACTGGTAGCTATAATGTCAGCGTTAATTGTAACTCGTGGTTTGCGTAACGCTCTAGAGAGGCCTACTAATAGCGTAATAACTTTAATGAAGCTATTACAAATGCTTTTAAACCTGCAATAAGAGTAATAAAATTCAAAACCCCAAACATTCGAAATTTTTTCATAGACAATTTGGAGTACCTACTGCTGAATTACAGTTTCATATCGGTACTGTAACCACCAAAAAACTCGCTTTGGGCCAGCGTTTTGGGTTATGTTTCCAAACTCCATATGTTAATATGTTCGTATTGCATTAGCAAGGCCTGAGCCTAGCATTTAGATGTTTATAGACTGACGATAAACCCTACACACACTACGTACACTACAAAGAAGTTTAGAAAACCAAAGAACGACTGTGAATTTTGTATCACACGACGCTGTCAAATAAAACAATATCACAAATTGTCAGAACAGTTCCTGTAATCTCAGTGTTACTCAATCGGTAGAGTAACGCCAGTTTTCCGGGCTGCTGGCGAGGTACGGTTTTACTTTCTTGTAGGAAGTGCTATCGCTTTCAACGGAGACCGGTCGCCGGGTGGCCGGCCCGCGCTTGCTGTTGACTCCATAGCTCCATAGTAGGTACCTCGAGTTAGGAGCAACTTGCGTTACGTGCCTCACGTGTTTGAGTTTCTTGTTCGAGCGCTACGTGTAGGAAAGTAAACTTAACTTGGGGTTTGTTTGACAACTTCTTGATATGCCGTAGATAGGTTTTTTGAGGGTACTATTCTTATTAGGTAATATGCTTTAGTTTCAGCGGCTACGTTACTAATACAGCAAGTAGTGAGAAAGCCCAAATTCTTAGGAGTTCGATATTTTTCTTCTTTGTCTTTTTTAACTGTGTCGTAAAATTAGTTCTGACCCTTGAGACTAAAATTAATAAAACAGTTAATTTAATCTTGTCCCTTTCTTTTAAGGTGAGCCCAGAATACTTGGTCAATGGTAACTTAACTGAAAGTTATGATCACTTTCTAATTAAAACAGTTTTGTTTAGTATTATCTCTAAAGTGCAAATTAATTACGTAAATGTCTATTTGTATTATATTATTACTCATTAATATTTCAGAAGAAAATTAATAGTTATTGAAGATGTGACATTTCAAAAACTAATTTATAGCGCTCGAGCGCTCTAATAAAGTTCAATTTAATTGAATAATTAAACCCTTTTATACTTGTAGGTAGGTATATTAACGAGTTCAACTTTAGGGTCTGTTACAAATAAGCAATACTTATTGATAATTTTTGTTGACCTTTACATGTAATTTGTCTCTAGTGTTGACGTGAAGACGACCACTGTTATCTAAGGCAAGAACAACGTCATCGTTGTTACAAACGTCGTTACTAATATCAGTAATAGAAGTGTCATTAGCTAAGTACTTACTAAAGACTGCTATGTACTTAACGATAGCGCACAAACTATCTTTCAAAACAGATCCCGTCTTGTCTTTTCCGTCTGATAACGTAACTTTCTAAAAGCATTTAGTAAAAGTTTAACTTCTTCAGTTGTCTATAAATGTTATGTTATGTTGCATTGATTGTCGTTGTAAGGGTAACTCGGACGTCGTTTTAGGGTTCTGTAGTAGGTTTACCAGAACTTTATGGTTTCGGCATACTGTCAAAAGGACTGTCTTTGTCTGTTTGTCTGTGCGTTTTGGCTAGGCATGATGGCTATCAGTGCTACTGTGCTCGCTATCTATACGCTACGATTATAGTCAAAATTATATATGTTAGGAGAGGTATCCCCAATCTGTCTAGTGGCAGTGATTAATAATTTAAAATATATAGTGCCTATTTATATTTATGAACCACATATATTTTAATGATTAGTTAGGTATAACAAGGTATAACTTGAGATAACGGAACCATTTCAAGGCGCAAGTAAGATTTACACTTGGCGAGTTTTTCCACTTCGCAGTTATTAACCACTGTCTGACTCACATCCACAATTTGCGGGGAAAGTGTAACCCGGTAGTCTGAGTGTGACGCAACAATAAAAATTGCACGGACAAAGGAATTGCTAGGTACACGTGTGACGTAAGGGCTTGCCGCCACCATTAGCAGCGGCTGCACAATCGCGACTTGTCATACACAGCACACACGTAACCTCTATCATGGTTTCAATAATAATTATTGCTTTGCCGAGTAACGACGCACATTTCGTGACGTACCTCGAAAGTTGGTGACGATTTTGAGTATTGTAGACTGCACCAACAAAGAAACACTGTGACGCACGCTGCCACCATCGACTGCTACAATTCACATTTTCAAGTTGTTGATACGTCTAGGATACGACGCACAGCGATTCATTTCGTGACCAACCTACCTCGAAAGTTGGTGACAATTTTTAGTATCGTGGACTGCAACAACAAAAACACGCTCTAAAGCACGCTGCTACTATGGGTACTTCATCGATTCACACCACGAAAGGTTCGCACCACGGTGTGAATCGCAGAAGGACGCTTTTTGAATTGGCTGTTTCGAACCATGGTATGAATCGGCGAATGTCTTTTTCGTACTTCAGCGATTCGCACCACGGTGCAAACCACTCAAGTATATTTTTGACTTCGCGGATTAGAACCAACGAAATTTTATTATTATTTAACAGTCATGCACAAAGGTGTTAATACGAATTTATTTATTTGTTCAGTATAGGACCAGGACAGGTTTAAAAGAAATGAACCAATTAGCGACGTCAACAAACAATTATCTAGTGCTACAGTGTTTACAGTTTGGCACTCGATACAATTTACATTTTAATTCTGCAAATCGGCTTCTGGGCAACGTTCTGATATTACTTACGATGCACAGCCATTAATTTTGTGACCTACGTAAAAAGTCGGTGACGATTTTGGGGTTGCATTGGACTGCAACAACAAAGAGAAACGCTTTAACGCACGCTGCTACTATCGAGTGGTACAATGTTTACATTTTGATTCTGCAAATCGGTCTCTGGGCAACGTTCTGTTGTTGCATCTATAAATAAGGAGGTGCTAAAAGCGGCCCGGCCGGGGGACGTGCTTCCTCCGCTTTGAGGAGCCGAGGGGTAAACATGCTCGGCTCGTCGAACCTTTGTTGACTCTCGATTTACGGCCGCTGCAGCTCGTCGTCAACTTTATGGTGCGATGCGCCCGCAATAAACACCGCACCCTGGGCGTCCATCTACGCTGCCGATGTATTGAGTGCCTAACGCGAGTTTTATTTGACATTCAATCAGGTTAACGAAAATTAGAATTTGTATGGTCAAATTTAATCTCTGATGGCAAACCAAAAGGCGCTGCTTTAATGCCTTACCTACGTCATAGTTCTGTCAGCCAGGTACCTTGTCTATACACGTCTCGTCTCCGCTATCGCAAATTAATATTAGGTGAACGCCTGCACCTTAACACATGCCAAAATATATACAATTGCTTGATATGACTTTGTTACAAAACAAATCACAAAGGAAAATTGAGAAAAACTCCCAATGTTTTTCTGTAACTATTTCCATATTCAAATACATCCACCATTGTTCAGCTACGCACTAAAACAATAGCTTATTCAAATTATAAATAAAGACGAGCGGTTGACATGTGATGGTATTTTATACCATAGGCGTCGCGTTCCCGCATGGTAATCACGGAGTCCGAGCAATCTGCATGCGAACAGTATGCCGAGCGTCCGGTCTTACTCATCTGACAGTTGATTACTATGTGAACATTTGCCATGGTACACAATACTTAAACTAATAAAACAACGACAACTCGGTGTCGTTATCATTCTTTATCTATCTTTGTGTAATCTAATAAACGGGATTCATCATTAAAATTACTATCTCAAGCAGGCATAATTTTATATATTCAATTAAGTTCTAAGTAAACCAGTGCGTGCTATTTCATTTCGTATTATTTCACTCCAAAAGGGTGTCTCCGCGGGAGACCAATGTATTTATTCTAGACATTTCTAATTGCGCTCTAATAATATTAATCTGAGTAATATTCAGTGGAACATGTGTTGTATTGCGTTCAATTGTGGTAAACGCGTCACATAATTGTCCGCGACTGTAGATAGGCGTATTGTAAACTGTAACTGTCACTGAGTGAATCATCGTGCCAAATAATACATATAATTATGCCAATGGTTTCAATGGTTTATATCGTACATTTTAGGATTGAACAGAAATACCTAATAGCAAATTGTAGTGTCTGAAACTTATTTGTCGGCAGAATTCTAATTAATAAGTTTCTTGTACTACCGAATGTATGTATGTATATAAGTATATATGTATATAGAAAAGACAAAGAAGGTACAGGAAGGAAAGTGTACAATTTTCAAAACACTGCAATTTATCGTTCCAATTATATTCGCTAAAACAAAGAGTTTGAATAAAAATGGCAATAAATCACAGTATACACGCAACTAAGCAAAAATTTATGAGACGACCAATACCTCAGTCTCCTTGTGGCCACGGATCCTGTAGTGTTCGGAACGTCAGGATAAAATCAAAATATATAATGTGAAAAATAAAGGCAAGAAGATTCGTATAATATGATTTGTTTTGAAAAAAACGCGTAAGACGATTCTGAAAGGTTAATGACTAACTACATCTCCATTTTGTTGTGAGGTTGGCAAGACGTCGGAGGGGACCCCAACATCTCGGCGCTGGTTATTTTCGCGCAATCATTCAATAAACGTGATGGGAGTAATCGACAAGACCCTCAGTTGCCTCATCAGAGAAATGGGATCAATTTCTATGTTATATGTCGACGCTTGTACTTGCAAATCGGGGTCATGCACTTGTACATACAACACATACGTATTTTTCCTGTCTGATAATATTTTCTACAGAAATTCCTTATTATTTGAATACTCTGTAAGTGCAATGTTCACAAAAACGTACTCTTTATTGTGCGATATTCATTGTCGTGGGAAAACTACTTTTCCTCTTTCACAATTTTGACAACAGTTTCTCACACTTTATGCTCGAAAAGTCCAGAACTTCATTCGTTAAAATGTTTCATACCTTCATTTTTGTTATTATCATTAATTCTATTATTTATTTAAACAACGACACTAGCCTAGGTTGATAGTACAATCTATCTAAGCTAGTTTCATTTTTTCGACACGATTTTTTATATCTAATCTAATAGATAAGTAAGTTAAGCCTAAGTTACAGATTTAGTTATAGATTCTTAAAGTCCTACATCTCTTACTTCTCCAACGTCACGGATGTAGACTGTACCGACTTGTTGCCCAATTATAAATCGTTAAAAATTCATTTAAATATAGAACGCATCTGATTAGAACCAATTAAACGACAATTAAGCTGTTCTCTTCTTTGAGTTACGAGCGCATGCGACGCTGTATCAATTGTTGCGAGGCAGTTTGTCTTAATGGCTTTAATTATACTAGCTATTAATATCTGCACCACAAAAGTTCCAAAAATGACGTATGGTCAACAGTCAACTTCTCAGAAATAAGATTTTCATTCATACAATTATTTCAAAAGGAACCGTTGTTACAAAGCTTCTGAAAACTGTTAACCTAAATCCGCTTTCTTTGTCTGTAATGATGCCAAATGCCAATGCCCTCAAAGGTTATCTGAAAAGTATATTTTTAGCAAGTCCTCGAGCTAAGATAACAACAGTTGGTAGAGGTGTAAATTCTACTGATTGTTTGCGTAAATACGCATGCTGTCATGTTGCGCATGTAGCACTGAAAGGTCAACAAACTTTCACGGTAACGTTTTTAATTTCCATAATAATAATAATACTACTCGCTAAGTACTCTCTGCGGCATATGCTAGTCTCATTACTATAACGACGACCATCCGTGTTTGCACCTCTACATTTCGGATCGTTCACAAAGGTTTCACATTTGTTATCGTTGCTGGAGTCGTTGCCCTCTGTTCGCTCATATAAACCTCTGAATAGTCCGCTAATGTTTACTCTTTCAATATTTTACGACTGTAATTTAGGAAGCTTATATCATACTTTAAAATCTACTCTATTCGTGTCGTTTACGTCTCATGTTCTCTTGCTGGCTTCTCAATAACGAATGTCGTTTCATTACCATTTATTCACTCATCAATATTGACAATAGCAGGTGTTAGTATCATAATCATAACTGAATTTCTAGATGGAATGCTTTTCCTCTTTCTCCAAGCTTACACTGTGCATACGAAATGTTTATGACGATATGTTTTACAAGGTTTGATATGACAATATGTAATTACTACCTATTTGATTTGGTGCTCTCCGACTTCCTGACTCGTTTTAATTATCTTATCAACGTTAGTTATCTAACGATGTATGGTTGCACTTGTCGTCTTGAAGCGATGCGTCGCCATTGCAATACTCGTAATGTAGTAATAGGCCTGCAGTAAAGAGTTCGCTCATCGCCTTAGCCACATAATTTACAGTACAAACATTTAGAGCTGAGCTTCGTGTCTGTCAAGTTGACAACATGAGTCGCTAACCAAAACAGCACACAGACACAAGCATACACAAAGTGCGACTTCTGCCAGACTCTTTGGAAATTTTCGTTACACCATCCTTTACCCAAAATTTTATTTACCAAACAAACACCCGTTACTGTGTTATATATTAGTTTGTTGCCCTGTGAGATGTAAACTCTGACGTGGTAGCTGAACGTATGCTATTATAATAAACAGCGGCGCGGCGGCGGCGCTGCAAGGAGGTGCGTCTGATTGCCCTCGGTTTCGAACGCACCGAGCGCGGCCATTTGAAATCGACAGTGATTACAATTTTCCCTGGAGCTCGGTTGCGCGGGCGCAACGTCCGATGGAAAGCAGCGTTTAACCAATGTTCCGCTCTGATAACTCTCTAATTACGCGTCCGCCGTTTTCCATCGACACTTGGCGACCAACGACTTAACCCCTAGCTTTTCGCTGGGACTTTTCAACCGAGATTACACTGGCAGTCTGGCACGCTCATTCGTTTGCTACACTTTCGCCTTTGACGGCTCCGACGCTGTATTGTTTCATTGGACAGAAATATATTACGCCATAAATCCTGATGCCGTTTTACTACATTTTCAGAGCAACCGTTCATTACCATTGCTTACATTGGTTCGGTGCGACATCATATTTCAACTGAAGATTTTGTTAAGCAGAGTTTGTGTAAAATATTTGTAGCACTTTTAGCCTTTATCTCCGGTAAAGCGAACCGTCTCGGTAAATCACGACGTCTCGGTCGGAAAGTCTCGTTTAGTCACGTAAATGATGTTAACCCGTACGAGCGAAGGAGGAACAATCTCCGACGAAGGACAAGTGCCATAGGCAACCTTTACCGCCCCGTCGGTTATTGCCCACAGAGCGAACAATAGGTACTCATAGCACCACTTAAAGCACGCGTGTGTAATTGTTTACTACCGTTGGCTGCTAACCGCGAGTCTTAACCATTTGCACACACATTGCTCAGTATGAACATTGAACAATCAATAGTTACTCGTTATAAAGATTATTTCAAATTTGACAAAACTTTTTTTCAACAACCAAATTATTTCAGCTGATATTAAAGTTTATTGTTTACACTTTGTGTAGTTACGAATATACGCCTGCTCTTGCGCGGCTGAGTAAGCATCTGTTTGCCGGACAAACAAAGCACTACATAATAAGTAATTTGTCTGCTGTATTCTAAAACACAAGTGTTTGCGTGTTTACGATCCCCGGACGAGACGGAGGCGAATAGAATATACAATGACGTGTCATTCACACCGATTGAGGCCGCATGCACGATGTGGTGTATGATAACATTATGTATAAGGCTCGCAGTCCGCCCCAAGCTCCTATCCGAACCGACCTTCAATGTGGTATAAAAACATTCTGATGCTAAATGTTCATAGACAGTTCAACATAACAAACTCTGCGAATACCTTTGTCCCTTGGCAATTACACCTGCCCTATCTGCTTTGATAAGATACGAATTTATTTCCAACGTTGAAACATCAATTTAGAGATAGCATACAGGTGAACAAACCTAGTAGAGCATGAGTAGATCAGTTTAGGAGTACTGTTACTTATAGTTAAGAAATAGCCGACCGTTGCCCCTACGGCGGAGGGGTAACGTCGAACGACCTGCCTGTGCCTACAATTACGTGTTGTACAGCGACACGACAAGCGACACTTGAACAATAGTATACAATCGCCTCGATTGTGGCCGTCGCATGCGCGCCAACTGCCTCGCGTGAACACCACATTGTTATGGTGATGGAGTATAGCGCCGCGCCAGTCGCGCCGGCCTGTGAGGTTCGTCGCGCCCAAAACAAAAGACGCGTCGGCAATTTGCATCTAGACGACGCAGCGGGGCTCGGCTCCGACGCATAAATACAGGACCAACAAATTTTACCCAAATAAATAATTCATGATAGGTAACCGGACCAGCTCCAGTCGTTATAAAGTTACTATTAAAATCTCCACACACACCGGGGCATTAAGTACCACTTTGAGATTCGGTTAATTGGAAATATTAACCATTTTAACGTGCAGTCCATTAGTGAAAACGAGATGTTCCCGAGCAGGTAGACGATGAAATCAGCCTCCCTTCAGGGGTATATTTTTTTGTTAAACTTGGCAGGTACCAGACCCTCTTGGGGCAGATTGTGTACGTTTTTTTTCACAAAAAAAACATGAATTGTAAAACTAAGATAAACGGAACCCAGGAACGCTTTTCGAAATGTCCAGAATAGTCGTTTTTATGGTTACAAAAACTTAAGTTTTGGGACATCTTTGTGTTTACGCGAGACCTCAGACCCTCATTTATAAATATTACACAGCATTTATTGAAATACAGTTCCAAAGATGAAAAAAATACAGTGTAAATGTATGTCCTAAAAATAGTTAATACTCTATATTTTTTCTAACGTTTGTTTTGTTTCGTCTATTCCAGAATCAAACTCGTCCAGTGCAGACGGTGGCCAGTGCTCTAAGCGGCGTGACCGGTGGCGCGATGAACGGCAGCTGGGAGCAGCACCCCGTGCTGGCGCGCGCGGCGTCCGTGCCCGCGCACCGCGCGCTCGCCGGCCTGCTCGACCGCCTCGGCCACCGCCGCCTCGAGCGGACCACCAGCGAGCCCGCGCCCCCCCCGCCCGCCACCAGCCGCTACAAGACCGAACTCTGCAGACCCTTCGAGGAAGCCGGAGTCTGCAAATACGGAGACAAGTGTCAATTCGCACACGGCATGCGTGAGCTACGCAACCTTCAGCGCCATCCCAAATACAAGACCGAACTCTGCCGCACATTCCACTCCGTCGGCTTCTGCCCGTACGGGCCTCGCTGCCACTTCGTCCACAACGCGGAGGAGGCGCGGCGCCGCGAACCTTCGTCGCCCGGCGGATCCGTAGCGTCGCTTTCGTCGGGCGTCTCCATGGGCTCGTACATGAGTGATGGATCTCGTTCGCCGCGCTCGCCGCACTCGCCGATCGCGCCGCAGTCGCCGCAGTCGCCGCTGGCCCCGCACTCGCCGCCCGCGCAGTCGCCGCCCGCGCACGCCACCGCGTTCGCGTTCCGCCGCGCGCAGTCTCCCGAGCCCGAAGACGACCGGCTGCCGGTGTTCAACCGCCTGTCCTCCGCCTTCGGTGACCTCATCATCGCCTAGGACGTCGCGTTTGCCTAGTCTTAAGTTAAATTATACCGATCATAGAGTAAGAATCGTCTGTCACCGCAGTGCCTACTCGACGTCTTCCAGCCGCCGCGCGTCCCGCTCGCGCATCCGCACACTCGCTCAACGAATGATCTCCAGTTTGTCGATGCTTCGCGCTCCTGCGCTCTGTAATTTATAAAGTTAAAGAAGTGTTCACTGGCGTCTCGAAAGTTGCGGTGTGAAAATAGTGATTACGTACATCTTTTAGTTATCGGCACGCACTTGTAAATGGCACCTTATATTGTTAGATATTTATTGTGTAGCTCGCGGAAGTCTTCCCGATGCGATCCTCCGCCGAGCGGTGGTCTCTGTAAAGTTAGCTTATAGAACATTTTATTTATTTCATACTGCCTATCCGCGCTCGGTAACGTACCGCGAGAAGGCGCTCGTGATCTATTTTTAAGGGTTTAAGATAGTAATTTATTATTTATTTCGAGTCTCTTTAACTGTAATAATTATTTTTTATGTAGCTAGCAGTTGCGATGCCGCACCGCAATCGGACGGGGCCCGCGTCGACGGGACGTGGCTCTTACGCAAATCGACTGACACTACTCCCAGTTAACTACCTAGGTTATATCTGACAACCTCAAATATTACGGGAGATTATTAGTCGATACTTATCTCGGGAGTTCGGGGGGGCCAATTGTGATACTAATTCGCCTCTTTCTGTAGCTGTGAATCCAGCTGTACGTACTCTCTTGCGCGCCGTGGTAGGATCTAAACAATACTGGCTTGTTCCCTCTATTATGCTAGGATCATTGAGCAAAATAATTCGCTATTAGCTCTACCGTAACTGTTAACGCAGAAATAGTGGGAACAAACCGCAACCTCAGCGATCTCAATCACCCGCGGCGCGCCCGAGAGCGGTGCGGTCCCGCGCCTAGCGGCCCCGCGAGGACTTTTTCGTTTTGCGTCGTGCAAGGAGGGCGGGCAGCCGACCGAAACCTGTTTTGGGTTTCGATGATCTTTTTTTTCGTCCTCGAAGCGCAGCCGAGTCCCTCTCGCTCGGTGCCGGGCGATAAAGCGTCCGAGCGCTCGCAAAAAACATGACAGAACGAAGACAACACGCCTGCCGAACTCCCGAGACCTAACGCTGATGAATTTGTAATGATGGAACTTTCATACCTACGATCATCCTACGATGACAAAACGCATGTTTAGAACGGTGCGGGGTCTGCGGGGCACCCTCCCCCGCGCTTCCACGCCCCGCGTCCCCGCCACCCTCACAAAGAGTGCCTTTTACTTTATAACAAAACAAATCGATTATAATATTTAATTTTTAGTTGATCGAGATAGATTGTTTATTTATTGTCTCTTTTGAATATGAAATTCAAATTGGCACAGTTATTACTTTTTGTACTTTGACAGAACTAAGTGATTAGTTTGGACGTAGAATAGTTTCTTCTTTGAATAAAGTGTGATATTTTCTAATATTTATATAACAAAGTTTAAAGTTTTAATTAAGGGACCAATATAAGTGATTCGATTAGGAGAAATTCTGATAGAAACAGCCAGACAGATACGCTTTCGATTCTTACCAAGAGACTGTATCCTCGCCACGTACATTATTCTATTTTTGTTATACTAATTGTAAACAGATCTACGATATTGTATTCTACCAATAAAACAACATTTGACCACACCCGTTCTGTGTTTCTTATTGACAGCTTATGTGTATGTAGAACCGAGATGGTATTTTTTTTATTTTTGTTTATTTACTTTTAATTTCAGTGTTTCTCCTTTACTTAGAGAGTCGTATCGTGACCACGAAAAGATAATAATTTTGTACCTAATGTTAAGAAACTACCTAGTTGTAAGCGTTTTCATAAAGTTCGCGAATATTATTTATTATCAGTTCATTACGAATTATAAACCATTAAAAGTTGATTTATTTAATTTCTTTTGTATTTAAACGTCATTTAAGTACGAATATTGTAACTTAATGTTAGTTATATATCATCAGTCATTTAATGTAACAAGCATTAGTTTAAAACTTTAGTACCTACGTCAGTTGTAATTAAGTATTTAATTTTTTTAATTTAATTCCAATTATAAGTTAATCTTCCAAAAAAATTGACTACGTATTCTATTTCTTATGGACAAAACAAATTAAGGCTAAAGCTTGTTTATGACATTTTTTTTCTTGTAAGTTTTCCTTATTTCCATCTGCATTTTTATTGAATTATAGTCAAAATATGTTAATTTTGCTTTTTATTTTTGTTTTTATTCCTTGTCCCTTTTTGATCTGAAAACTAAAAATATAAGGAGACAGAGAAACGAGAACACATTGGGGGCCCTAAGTTTGCTATTGTAATTCTGATGTTAGAAACAATTATTACAGATTTATTTTAAATAAGTAAGGCCATTGACTCGCTGTTGTAGTGTAGAACTTTTTAAAATAGCAGAATCGAAGCCTTGTGGATATAGTCGAAACTAAAATTGCTTGCTCAAGGTCAACAAGGTCTATTTATGCTTATAAGACCAAATCTCCAAAGACACACAGAAAAGTTTATCAATAGCTAGGCGCTCTAAAACAGTCGCAGTTTTGACATCCTTTATGGAATAACAGGGTATAAGATTAAATTATAACTATTTTGGAGACTCTGGGGCTCTTTTAATTTAGACGTTTCGTGTTGGACCGCGTTGGCTGCCGTGAAGTTTTATATAAAAATATTAATTGAATGAAGGGCTTAAGAGGAGAAGACACTAAGAAATTACTTCATTGGAAGTAACATCTAATTAATAAGACAACTATTTGAAACCTAACCGCATTACGGATAAACTTGTGGGTTCGAACCCCGCTTAGATATGCTTATACGCAGGTGGTCATCATGATGAAATCTCACTTTCATGGGTCATGGCAGCAATACGATTGCAAAGTTTCTAGATTTAATTTAACCTGAGGATCCTGAGATCTACATACGTTTGAGAGCTACGATGCCTGCTACTAAGAAATTACTTCATTAGAAGTAACATCTAATTAATAAGACTAACTATTTGAAAACCTAACCGCAATACGGATAAACTTGTGGGTTCGAACCCCGCTTGGAGTAGATATGCTTATATGCAGGTGCTTATTCACGGGTCATGGCAGCAATACGATTGCAAAGTTTCTAGATTTAATTTAACCTAAGGATCCTGATATCTCTACATACGTTTGAGAGCTACGATGCCTGCTATAAGACAGGACGGCTTCAAACGTAACGTTTCAGGGTAAGTAGGTAGTAAGTACGTAATTATAAATGTGTTTTAACTTTGTACCATTTAGGTGCAAATCATTTTTATTGTCGACTGTACAGTCGGCATCGTACTGATCAAAACTCCATAATGGTCAAAAATAAATAAGATAAAATTATACTTACTAGAAAAAATCAACTAGTCTCAGGAAGCTCGAGTAGGAAGGATTTGAACCTACGACACTTGGATTTAATAAAATGAATAAATTATAAAGTCAGAGTACCTAAGTCCTAGTGTGTTGTAAACACTAAACTAAACATTTTGATACAAAAAAATTGGACTTCAAGACTTGTTTTGCTTTAATGTTCCTATAGATATTGTTGACCACGATAGTGTCTTTATTATTTTGCTGCTGACCGCAGGTCTATAAAAATATGGTGGGTAGTTATAATATGTACTCATTGTGTATACCTACCTCAGTAGGTAGGTAGGGAATACTGGACAGTAACAACTTAGACTCATAATTTCATAGTAATCCGAATCGAGCAGCGTCATGTTCGCACCGAGTCAGTTAGGCGGCCACTCTGGTAACCCAACACTCAGATAAGGCTTGGCCTTGACAAAACACTCCTAGCAATCATAAGTAGCAACGCAAAACTTTTAAAACGCACCTAACTTAAAACTGTAAGGTCCAAAATTGAATACAAACAATTTGAACGCCTTCATCAGAAAACTTGTTGCTTCGCACAAAATGTTAAACGGATGTTATAATCTGGAGCCTGCCGAACATAACGAACTAGCTTGTTCGGAAAGGTCAAAAGATCGCGTTAATTATTGCATTATGTTGATTTTGATGTACCAGTGTACCTATGCAAGAACTAAAACGCGGATAAGATATTTAGCGTTTTATGTAGGAGGTAGGTAGATTCTGAAAAATAATTAGGAAGTTGCTTTTGAGGAATACAAACTGTACCTACTGCACAAAAATATAAAGATTCTAGGTAAGTAGGTAGTTAATTCATGTACGAATAACATGTGTCAAAATAAGTCATAAAAAACAATTGCTTTGTTATCTACTTCTTTGCCGTGTTTTTTATCGTAATTTAAATATCTACATCTTGTTAGCCAATTAATTATGTAAAAAAGAACTATAAAGGTTCCTTTTTCAGTTGGCATATAGTATAGGTATGTACCTATGTGACTTTATTATGATAAGATGGATTATCAAAATAAATCAAAATTTTCGAAACTGTTTATTTATACAAAGGTACAATTCTTACGCTGTGGTATTAGTTTGATGTAAACATGTTGTTCAAGTAGTTGTATTGTTGATTGTATTCTTAATTTGAATATTATTTATTTTAAGTACAGACGCCTGCACATCGACCTATCTAAAACTGTCAAATTTCTTTAATACATTTTCAACCATTTTCTTAAGGAATAAAGTTCAAAGTCTTTTGAATTAATTTGACAGTTTGTGGTAGGTTCATGTGCCGGCGTTGCAATTTGGGAATATGAAGAGACGATTTGATCTTGTGAGTTGGCTATCTTACCTCTAACCATCGAAACAACAACGCGTCACCTACTAACATTACTGTTCTGTCGCCAAAGATAAAATAGCGGTACTGTGCCATTTTCTCTAAATGATTAATTAACAGGCCCTACTAAGTTTTGTAGGTAATTGTTTTTAGCTTATTAGACTTTGTATTTCTATAAGTTACATCATAGTCGTATACCTACCTACGATCTCCAACTAACCAAAAACCAGGGGGTCGACCGCCTAACTCTCTCGCTTTCGATCGCTTTGAAGGCGAGGCGAGGAGGAGCCGTCATCTTGTCATTTCGAAAGCAATATGAAAGCAATATCGAAAGCTATAGGTTATAGCTTTCGATATTATTCGATATTATATTAGAAAGTGAGGCGAGGGTCTCGCTTTCAAAGCGATCGAAAGCGAGAGTGTTAGGCGGTTGGGGGGCAGGATGTTGCTAAAACTTGTTAGTAAAATAATATTCGAGCATTCACTACCTCATCTAGTCCCGACTCTCGACATTATGAAGCCATGAACTCGATTGCGATATAAAAACTAATACCGGCAGGTCATAGTTATAGAAGTAACTATTACCTAATCTGTGGTTATAGTTAAAATATAAATTATTACGAACCTTAATCATACTTTTTTTAAACCGTAAGCATTTGCAGGTTAGTAATTTATATACAAGGAACTAGACTACCAATTTCTGCTAATAACTTATTTTGAAATGAAACAATTTAAATATTAGATGAAACTGAATTGAAAAAAAAATTTTAGAAAGGCTAAAGAAGATGGTGGTAGCTAGCTAGGTGGACTTAGCTCAAACCTCCTTCCTATGATATGGGGTTCTTCAAAAGAGGCGTAAAGAAGCACCTTGCGGGCCAGCAGCGTGAGGTTAACTGATGCTACGTTTGTTTTCACGCTGCACCAGTTATCTTCGTGTCTGGACTCCATTTCCGCTTAACATCAGGTGGGATGGAGTCATTTGCCGAGCTAGGTATCTATATAAAAAAGGGTTGTATTTAATCGATCACCAAAGTAACCTAACGTAACCCACAAAAATACTAAGTTAGCACCTAAAAATACAAAGTTAGCACCTAAACTACTATTTAGATGCTAACTTACCATTTTAGGTGATAGCCTACTATTTTTTGTGGATCAATTTATTATTTCTCTATAAAAAAAACCCTACCACAATTTAAACCGAATACAAAATGCACTGTGATCCTACTTCATCACCAATTCACCATCGTTTTATCCCCTAGCCTTTCCTATAAGTAGGTAAACAGCGAGAACTGACCATAAACCATCACGCAGGCCTATTGGTGGTTGTTAACGACTGCTAATGCTACCGGGACTAACGACTTTATGTGTCTTGAGCCTTTCGAAACACGGAGGAGCTGAAGATGATAAATTTATGTTAACCACTGCGCCATCGAGCTCCTTACCTCTGGGTGCCTAGTGTGAATTTTGTTAACTATCCGTATTAATTCGATTACGTTTACGAAAACGAAAATTAGTATGGCCCTGAAGCAGCGCCTCCTGTCGGCATACAATAAGAGTACCAACCGCCTCTGTGATCTAGTGGTTAAAACTACCGGTTTAGACCCAGAGGTCCCTGGTTCGATTCCCAGCGGGGGGTACATCTTTGTGTACTCGATTTGGTTGGTGGTAGGACTTGTTTGTCCGCCTGACTAGCTACCACCATCTTATCTAAATATGTCGCCTTAACATTAATGTTTGTAGCATGGTTGTGTTCCGGCAGCTAGAGATAAGATAGCCAGTGCCTCACTAGTTGAGAATCCCGGGTGAAGTGCGCTTCCACCAAATGGCCTTATCATCACATAACATCAGATGAGATCAAGGCACTGTGCTTACCCGTAAATAAAAATTTAAAAAAGTTATCATTTTGCCATATAAATTCTCGTTTTTGTTAACGTGGTCCAATAGCGAATTAAACTTGCATTTGGCACCCTGACCTGTGATCCTACTATCGAATCGGTTTCGGTCATGGTGACACAATGTATCCTCTAGGAATCGAACGACAGGTATGAATTTTACGCCGGTGTGGTCTTACCTCTCCAACGCAGAGGTTGAATTATAAAATCAGTTGACATATTTCAAGTAAAAAAGCAAATACTAGACCGCTTGTTGGTTTAGTGATAATAATAATTGCTGCTGGATGCGTGCGATAACTCGGCACATTATCTAATACCTATTTATACTTGGAACGCTGCGCTGGCGCTGATTAGATAAACTGAAAGATGTATTAAACACTTGGAACCACTAAAATATGCCTTAGACGAGGCACATTTTGCCTAGTCTATACTAATATTATAAAGAGGAAACCTTTGTATTTTTGTATGTAGGTATGTAGGTATGTTTGCAACGAATAAACTCAAAAACTACTGGACCGATTTAAAAAATTCTTTCACCATTAGAATGCTACATTAGCGCTGAGTAACATAGGCTTGATAAAAAAAAGGGCGGTACGAAGTCCGCCGGGTCATCTAGTCTTTCATAAAAGAATATGTACTCTACCTAACTAGGAAATGAAATGATTTGTTTATACCTACATACCTAGTTACTGTTTAGTGTCTGACTTCTAATGATTTTAAATAACTTAGATACATACCTACCTTCATAGATATTATTTAATTTATCATTTATTTTTAGGAAAACCAATCTCTTTTATACGATAATAAACCTTTTGAGTAGCTACAGAAAGCCAATTGCTGGGTCTTGGCTACAGAAAGGTAAGTAGGTGTATAATCATACAAAATACACGTACCTATAATAACTGCCTAAATACCTACATGTGTTCAAATTAATATTATTTTCTTATTTACTACTTTGATCGAAAACAATAACGATTATGACTAATCTCCATGTACTATGTAATGCCCGTGTGATAAAAACTAAGTACATTAATAAAAACTAAATATGATGTAACCTTGTTCTTCAGTAATTATACATAGAAGTAAAGTTTGTTTGTATGTTTGTGGAGGGCAATCTCTGGAAGTACTGAACCAATTTAAAAAATCTTTTTCTTAATAGAAAGCTACACTATCCATGAGTAATATAGGCTAGGCTTTATTATATTTAGATAACGGGTTACGGATATATTACTTCTTTACATTAAGACGAAGGCGCGGGAGTAACGCAAATTATACTTACCTGAGTATAGGTACAAGATATAAAGATATATCGAACAAGCATTATTAATTATGCTAATAGTAAGTATTAGTAAATTTTCATCATGGTTTTTGACACTGAGCTGTTAATGCTTTTAAAGTATTAGGTTTTTTATCATACCCAGTCGAGAATAAAGATGATGAAAAAGAGTAAGTACCAGTTGATCCCACAATAAAACGTAGGTAGTTAGATCCGACATTAACTACCAAAGAAAAAGGACAGTGAATTCGAAAATACATTTTTCAAATTTTAATTATTATTAGCAAAGAGTGGTTTAAGTCGCTTTTTGGCAGAGAGAGTTCTGGAATCAAAGCCTTAATTTAGATTTAGAGTTAATTTATTCTTAAAATCTCAGGATAGAACTGTTTATACTGATTATACCTACCTAATATAAAGTTGACATAATCATTATAGCTAAATGCTCAAATACCAATAATGTCTAAATGGAATTTTCCACAAGCGGAACGTCAATAATATATTAAATATAGGATCTTACGATCTGTGCTAATACCCTTGCACAGTTGCACTCTTAGAGCATTAATTTAATGCTGTAAGGTTGCACCGCACGAAAGCAGAATTCAAAAATAACAACACTCCACATCCGAAAGTTTATGACTTAAATTATACCTACGTGAATGTTTTTATCCAAAGTTATTTATATTGGCTACGTATAAAGGTGAAAATGAGATACGACCGCTTCCTAAAGTTAATGGCCGAGATATTTAAAAAGCCACGTTTTCAAGGGCACTTGTTAAAAAGGAAATGACAATTTCGCATTCTGCTTAAAATAATATGACGGCTTTTCCGTGTTTACTTATGTATTTTCGGTTAATTATAATTTCCTTACAAAAGCAAGGATATACATTATGAAGAAGAAACTTATGTAGGTTGACTGTAGAAAATAACTAGGTTCAGTACTTAGGGTAAAACCAGGATAGATGCCCTACTTTTTGAAAGAGTCTCGTAATTTAAAAACTATTTATTTACCAAGAATAATTCCAATGAAGATATCTAGTTTTTTTATTTATCTTACATTACGACCGGTTTTTGATGACCGAACAACTACTGATTGCAAAGAAATTGAGTTTTAGCAAAACCATTTTTTTGAAGTTAGATGCCTACTTATATGGATAGATGCCTCACCATGAAAATTCAAAGGAGGATAGATGCCTGTGATGTAGGATAAATAAATTAAAAATAAATAAATATTAGATATAGTAATTGTAATAAACTTAATAATTTGTCTAACAAATAATTCATCATTTAAATTATAACGTGCACAGTCACAAAAATGGGTATTAATATTTGTTTTAAATTTTCATAAATCATTTTGTCCAGCTCTACATATTTGTAGAATATTATAAGCAGGCATTATGGAAGGCAAATAATATTTGAATCTAACTTACATTGTTTTTTCTTCTTTTTAGCAATATCTCTTTTTTTTTTAGCTTGAATTCAGAATTTCTGCTCATTGCTTAACTCTCTTAGACATGGTCGAAGAAATTAATGGTACTGTTATTTTGAAACTAAACTAAATACAAAATATCGATAGTTGACATTTATTAAGTGACATCTAACCAGTATATTGATATAATATTAATGAAACGGATTTCATTACTATTCATAAAACACATCCCACTACACACGACTTTAAAGTATATACTGACACCCCTCACCAACCGTTTGGTCATATAGTAGGTGTCAGACATCCTTGCTCAAACACAGGGGACCATTTGCGTCAGGTCATAATGCCAGATCAGGACGCGCCGAAGCGCATTCTTCATCCGGTACTTTTAAGACTAATGTTTCTAGCGAGTTGCCCCGTGGACACGTATAGTCCACTACCTAATATCCAGATTCAACCAGCCTCAGGAAGCTCGAGTGATATCTGTGATATAGTGATATCGGTGCTCTATTATAAAGGGACAGGAAGGTGTCTCAGGAAGTCAAGGTGGTAATCACCAATATTTATACTATGATCACCGGATCATAGTGGCGCGTAAAGGGTATGGTGATACAGTGGTTTGTGTAAGTACGCTCCTCCTACTCCCGAATCCCTTTCTAGGCCCTCGGATTTAAGCAGGGAGACGGCAGCTGGAGGAAAGAGCGCCACATGGCCCTCCGTGTCTCTCCGGGCGTGGGGGTAGAGCTTTCCACTGTTAAAAAAAAGATGTCAGTGTGTGCAATTCTCATTTTGGTTGGACTAATGGTGAATATAACTCGTACTCAGTGCTCTGGTTACTAAACGGCGCTGCTTGAATCCCATTACATTTGTAGTTAGAATCGTAAACAGAGCTCTCACTACAATCACATGAAAAAATATTCACCAAAATTTCTAAAACGAGTTTGGTCCTAATCAAAGTGCGGTTGGTTTAGTAGAACGGGGCGATAAGTTATTTAACATTTGATATCTGTACCTAAGCTTATCAACGCTGTGGTTAGGGTGCGGGTGTTGTAGACATTACTTTTACGACGAGACTATCGTAAAAAAATCCGATAAGTATGAGTACGATTGCTGTTCCGTGGGCGTTGATGAGCCTACACGCCAAACTCTTAAATCTAAAAAAATAAAACAGCTGTTCCATACATTTTTCTCACTCAAAATGTATGAAAAGTTTTTTTTAATTTTAGATTTGGTCCAGTATTATCACATGCTAAAGGCATACATTATCATCATCAACCTAACTCAGTCCACTGCTGGACGTAGACATAGGTCTCTCCCAAGGCGCGCCACTGAGCCCGATTTCAGCTCTCAGCATCCAATTTCTGCCAGCCACCAGGCATACAACATGCCTTTACGATCTGAGCATGACGACTTAAAATTCACGGTTTACCTAAAGCAAAGAGAAGACTAACATTACAGTAGTATTAAAAGGCCAAATCATAAAGTTAGTGGTAGGTAGGTATGCTTTTATCCCCGTACATGAGGTCTGCTCCATCATTCAGACTGACTGACTGACTGACAGACTTTTTGAACTGGTGCCACCGTCACGTTTCTACCATCGCAGCTCCCGCCAAAGAAGCAGAGCTGACCCCCACATAATTTATATCTGGAAGCACATAACGCTGCTGGTTTCGAGGTCGGTCCTTCCGCGGACCTATACCATGTGGAAATGGCTTCCTTCAGATGTTTCCCGTGTGTTATATTATGCGGTCCTTCAAGCGTATAAATAGGGCTCTCAAAGTCAGAATGCTCCAGATGTCCATGGGCGGTGATGACCACTTCCCATCATGGGGCTCGCCTGATCGATAGCTATCTCTTTACATAACAGTATATATATTTTGTTAGAATTTTTAAATTAATTGTTGATGGGCTACCGAAGAGTAGCTGCTTACATAAAGTGTTCTTAATATGCCCTCTCATCAGCAAACGCAATTCGAGAGACCGCAACAAACATAATACCTTTACTTTGAAAGGCATTCACACCGATGCGATCTAAAAATAGTTATTAGATAATCCTATAGCAGTGTTAAAACTATCACAATGGTTGATATAGGCTTTGTTGCTTACGAAGTTTAATAACGGATGTTTTGATTGCTATTGAGGTAGGCTAGGAGAATGGCAATCTGCGTCGCACGCCTACACACTCGCTACCGGGTGAGTGCGATATAATTTTTATAGCTTGACGCCTATATAGTCGAGCACACAAAGCATTAGACATTTTTAAAGTGCTGAGTGCGTACCTGTGCCTTTTCGAGATTTTTTGCTATTCGATTATTTTACCCAAAATGAGAATTTGTATAGCATTGAAGTAGCGCCTTCTAATGACAAAAATGCTTAACCACCTTGTAAATGCTTCGATGTCATACAAATTGTATAAAGGCCGAAACGCGAAAAAAGTTTGCAATAGATAGACAATCTGTAGCAATAGCGGGTATAGCAATAAAAGTATTAATCTATCTATTTGATATAACATAAAAACATCCACTGATTACCCATGTCTTATTCAGTAGCTACATTTGTTCTACTTTGTAAAAACATAAGTGCAATCACGATAAAACGAACACAATTAAATCGCTACTTAAATACACTACGTGGGAAAACTTCCACCGAAAAATATATTTGAGTAACAATATATTAGGTACTTTACACTTGCGTAAGCAACAGTATTCGAGCACTACGGCTGGTAGTAATCAAGACAAAGGATCGTAAAGATACGCGACGTATCGGCCGCTTTACGTAAGCCACTCACCTCGGCTAGCGAATTGCCACTAGCAATACCAGCATTAACTATGGTCCTGGCCTTGGTAGTACCACATCTAACACTAGCGAGCTAGTACCAGCCAATACTAGTTCGACCTGTCTGGACAGATGGGTCGACCGCAATGAGGGCGTGCTCACGTTCCGCCTCACACAGATACTTGATGCCATGGCTGCTTTGGCAGTTTTCTGTATAGGATCGGATGTGAGCCGAGCGCTGCATGCATCCAGTGAGGAGAAGAAACTGTCACGGCGTCATCAGTACCAGCATCAGGGCCAGTACCAAAGTTAATGCCAGTGCTACTAGTTGGGAACGCTATAATCCTTTAAATTGGATGCCCGAACCATAGCACACAGATCTTATTGCGAAATTCAGAAGACCAACGATAAGTACAACAATGCTAGGATGTTGTATACTGGTAGTCCTGACTTTTGACTATGGTATCGACTCTGATGGCACATCGAACACTAGCGATGCAACACTATATCCAGTGAGAACGCGATAAACCTTTAAATTGGATGCCCGAACAGTGGCACCACACGGAGCTTATAATAAAAGCTGAACTAGGGTTGCCATACCCCTCAGGACTTATGGAACACTATCCTTGTTCTTGTAAAAATTGTCCTAGCGATGGTCCAGGATTACCCTGAAGGCAAGTGCAGATTTGCTAAGGTTTTTATTGGGGGGAGAAAAATTCCTACATTAATAATTATCCCCGTCTCCCCGCTCCCCGTGCGCGGTGCCGGTGGCACTCGGCAATAACTTTTCACTAGTTTAATAAAAAGTACGAGAATGCTGGCATAGCAAGTGATGTCATTTTAAATCGTATACTTACTTGTTTACTGGCGTGTGATGTCCTCTTAGATCAGCATCTGTGGGTTTTTTTTAAGTTTAGCTGGCTAGCTAACACCATCTTTTTTTAATCTGTCGCCCAATAACGTTAGTAGCATTACTGTGTTCTGCTATAAGTTAGAAGGTTTGGTAGGATAGACATTTTCTCAGTAGTTGATAATTCCTCCGGCCTTTTCGTCAACTAGCATGGTATGAAAGCAGTCCAAGCTTCTCAGATAAGTTATAAAAGAAAAAAAAGAGATAAAAATTATTATTATTAGGAAGATATATAAAAAATATGGAGCTCGATGGCGCAGTGGTTAACGCGCCCAGTCTGCGAGTGCTGAGGTTAAGCAACTTTCGCAAGGGCTGGTCATCAGATGGGTGACCAAAAATTTTTCATTTCGAGCTCCTCCTTGCTTCGGAATGCACGTAAAGCCGTTGGTCCCGGCTGCATTAGCAGTCGTTAACAACCACTAATCCGCACTGGGCCCGCGTGGTGATTTATGGCCCGTTCTCCCTTTCCATCCAGAGGGAAGGCTCGTGCCCCAGCAGTGGGGACATAAAATGAGCTGATGATGTTGATGATGATATAAATATATATAGTAAAATCTCTGGAAAAATTGGCTTGCCGATTGGGTTAAGCCATCGTAATATTATTAGCATCATACGATAGAGTATATTTGATTAAATATCGTTTAAAGAACGATAGCAGTTATCAGTCACCGATAGTGAACCTTTTTTTAGCATACAGTGAACTGTAAAGAATGAATCCACTAAAAATGTTAGAAATGATTAAAAAAAAAGATGATTAATGCTTATCATATTTTTGTTGTTTTTGAGTACCTATCTGATATTTCGACACAGTTGCATGTGGCATGATCACAAATGTACCCTGAGTACGGGGTACTTCCGTGATCATGAAGATACTCAAACAGAACAAAAACATGGTAGATAAAAAGCTCGACCATGATCAATGATATTTTATGTTACCATGATAGTTAAAAATATATGCCTACTTTACTATTTATTGCATAATTATTGATTTTCTAAAGTTATCGCGGACATTAACGTTTTATTGTTTATCTATTTATCATCCATTTTTCAGAAAGGTACCGGGTATGCTCCCCAGCTGGGGTAGTAAATTTTGTTAACTTTTGCATTAAATTAAAAATAAAATTAAATAAAAATATTTTTTTAAAATAAAATATATTTTTTTTTCAATTCTGCTTTATAGCATATATTACAGAGCTATAACATAAATTAGTGGTCCTAGTGATCCTCATGGTTATATTTAGGGTTTCTAGTGCGAGTGTTATATGCCGTTCGATAACAAGAATTTGTTGACATTGAGACATCGCCTCCTCCTAGTGAACATAACGAGGAGAGTTCAAATTTTGCCATAAAAATTCTCGTTTTCGTTTTCTAAGTACCCAGGATTTAAATTACGAAGACGTTTGCGTAATTCTAATTAAACTCAAAGTTCGTTAATGCTATGATGATGAAAACACGCTATGTCCGTCGATTTGTCCGCCATTTGCACAATAGCTCTTGTATTTTCACATCGCGCGGTGTTCAAGCCTCAAGGCAATTAATTTTATAGAATTTTATATGAAATATGTAGATATAAACACGCAATACAATGCTTGCTTTAAGGTTTTGACTAAAGCCCCAGGGCACCTTCAAAAGCTAACAGATGTTCAGAAAGGAACGAATGGCTGCGATGTAGGTATAATGACTTCTGGTGTCTTGTTTACCACGAGTAGGTACTGTCGGCGAGACAAGTTTACACGATATATTTTTTTTTTATCTAAGCACTGGGGATTACTCATCACCAACTCATTAACGTCCCTTCTGGGTCATGAGTCTTCCCTATGGATGGATAGGGAGAACGGGCCATAAACCACCACGCGGGCCCAGTGCGGATTGGTGGTTGTTAACGACTGCTAATGCAGCCGGGACCAACGGCTTTACGTGCCTTCCAAAGCACGAAGGAGCTCGAGGTGATAATTTTTTTGGTCACCCATCCGATGACCGACCTTTGCGAAAGTTGCTTAACCTAAGCAATCGCAGACCAGGCGCGTTAACCACTGCGCCATCGAGCTCCTCATAGTCATCCTATCTGAAGAAGTTATTTACCTAAGTGAAGTATATGAATGAAGTTTAAAAGCGTCTATTTATTAATACGAGTTTAAGTATGTTAAACTACTTTTAATGGTTACTTCAATGAAAATAAATGAATTTGCCTATTTATATTTTTAATGAGAATTTAATGAGGACTGTTTTTAAAACCGCTCACCTTAGAACAAAGTGAAGCGCCAATAACAATTTAAAGATAATTAATTACTCAAATTAATTTGGTAGTTACTGATGGTACAAACTTAACAACCTACTACTCGTATGAATAAGTAAGCCAGTGCGGTTTGAAGCAGCAAAATACCTTAATTTATTTTTAAAGCTGACTAGTAGGTTAATTTCAAATAAATATCACTTACTAGGTTTCATGGATAATATATTCTTAATTTTGAGCTCGTTACATTTTAGTATTTTGAATACATAAAATATTAATGTTTTCCACTGGACTGTACCTGTTATTGGTCCTTGAAATACAAATTGCAAGCGAAGTCACATACCTAGTATGTATAGCACATTGATCTGGTCGCAACAGCTGTCACATACAGTCTGTCTCTTTCGCACATAAAGAGTCACATTATTGTATTGTTTCCTGGTACCATTTAAGTGATTTTTTATATAATGACTTAGTAGTACTTTTGTAGGAAAACTTGTATTTCGAAGGGGACAAATACATATATTTATGTATATCGAGCAAAATTTAATTTAGCTATTGAAATGGTACCTACATTAAACAAAAAGACGTATCAGACCAGATAACTAGTAATTTACCTACTACTTAAATAAATCAAAAAAAAATGTTTTTTTGATCGTAATTATTTTTATATGGCAAACATAATAAATACTTACATAACTCTCCTCGTTTGTCACCAGAGAGCCTAGTGAGAGTTATTCGCCATTCAAGGCAGCTGCCTATACCTTGTTCAGCCATAACAAGACTCAACTTAGGTACTACACCAGCGCCTGGCTAGCTACCACCAACTTATTTAAATTGTCGCCATAACATCTTATCTTATCTTAGTGGGGCCTGCTGAGGTTTCCCTCTCGCAGTAACACTTCGACGCATCGGGATCTTTGTGCAACTCCATCCTTTCACTCTTCTTCCTCTGTAAAGATAGATGCCATAAGTTTGGCAACGTCTTTAAGAGCGAAGAGCCTGAAGTCCTCCGGTTTCGGATAGACCGACCCCAGGGAGTCCCATTATTTTCCTAACCAGAGAGTCGCAGTCACACAGTAGGTGCTGCATTGATTCTGTTGCCTCTCCACATGCCCTACGCCATAACATTTAATATTAGTAGCATTGTTGTGTTCCGGCAGCTAGAGATAAGTTAGCCAGTGCCTCAGTAGTTGAGGATTCCGGGTGACGTGCGCTTCCACCTCCTGCCTTATCATCACTTAACATCAGGTAAGAAGAAGACCACTTGGTCTTCATCTTACCTATCTATAAATCTATTTTTTTTATTTCTAACGGGCAAGCAAGTGCTTGCCCGTAAGAAATTAAAAAAAACCATTTTGATAGTTTTCATTAGTGCAAAATTGGACAGAAGGTATTCTGTTTTACTACAAAACGATAGCTAAAGTTAGAGAATGCTGAAAACAGATGCTGTCACTTTTTAGCTAATATTGTCAGACAGAGACACAATATTTTAAACACGTATTTAGCCATTGTTTAACTTTAAACACTGTTTTTTTATATTGACTCGTCATAGTGACCACGTCCTGCATTCCTGTCTGATATGGTAAGCAGCCGATGCAGTCCAAAATAATTAAAATTATTTATAAAATATTTATAAAATACAGTGAAAAAATTAAACGCCCACCCGACCCAGCCAGGACAGTTTAATTTTTTCACTGTATTTTATAAATATTTAATTCAGCTTCAGTGCAGTAATTAGCAATTTCTAAGTGCTATAAAAATAAAATTTTATTAAAATTATGTTTTGTAGTAAAAGGGATATGTCCAATTTTTTCTACATGAAACAGAATTGACAAACAAATAGTTATAGAATGCAGTTTAAATTTCTACAACAAACTTACACACCACCTTGCAATATCTTGATCGATCTAATTGCATTTAACACCCAATATTGTAATTACACAGGTCAAACTGGCGACAGTTAGCAAGTCTGACCGCATAGTGTGTAAGAACGCGTTAACAAATGCACATGCAGCAATAGTAAAACGATTGGTGAATTACGACACACTCATTATATGTATAAAATAATTATATGTAACTATAACTATATCTACGATATTAAAAAAAATATTGAGTAACTTGAAGTTAGGTAAGTAGGTACAAATAGCAGTGGAGCCTTCTTTTAAGCATAATTTGCTTGTTCCAAGAGGTTCCGCTCTTTCTTATCTCTAAAGTATAATATAAATAGATGTTACCACGTACTTAATCTAGTTATTTCTATACTAATATTATAAAGAGGAAAGCTTTGTAATTTTGTATGTATGTTCCAGTAGTTTTTGAGTTTATTCGTTGCAAACAGCAACGAATAAACTCAAAAACTACTGGACCGATTTAATAAATTCTCTCACCATTAGAATGCTACGTTAGCGCTGGTAACATAGACTATATAAAAAAAAGAAATGCGGTACGAAGTCCGCCGAGTCAACTAGTAATTAATAAAAACTAAGTAGATCTAGGTACTTTCAAATTATTTGGGATTTTGGTTATATCATCATTAACCCTTTTTTACTAGGTACAGACGGCTGCACGTCAACCTATTCAAAACTGTCAAATTTCTTCGATAAATGTTCAACTAGCTGCTTTGGACTCGATTGAAAAACGAGCTAAGAGACTTATTGGTGACCCTGCCCTGATAGACGCCAAGTTGCAAAGTCTAGAACATCGGCGTAAGGTGGCTCGTCTGTCGGCCTTCTACAAGATTCATTTCGGAGAGTGCGCGAAGGAGTTGCACGACCTAATCGCACCATCCACTTTCCACTATCGGAGCGCGAGGTGCGAGTTTCATCCCTATGTTGTAGATATGCCACCTTGTCGCACGAGCCGATTCGGTTCAGCTTTCTTAGTGCGTACAGCTAGGGAATGGAACGCGCTCCTGCAGGTGTTCCCTGAAAGGTATAATCTGGAACTCTTCAAGGCCAGAGTGAATAGGCTATTTCTAGGCAGGCATGTTCCATCCTCGACCGCACAGTCACTTAACATCAGGTGAGCTGTGGTCAAATGCCTGCCTATTACCAATAATAAAAAATTCACAGATTTCGCAGTCCCCGCAAGAATCGGAGCATTGAAAATGAATACCTACAACAATTTACGAAAAAAAAAACCATTTTATTTTAAATAACACAAATTCAACTTGAATGCACTTCTCGCCTGCATCCGCATCTTTTAACACAATTACCATGACGATCGGTCAATAAACAAAGAAGCTACATCCGTTTTTCTACAATACCAAATCTAAAGGGACCACCTACAGGTCACAATTATTAACCGATTTTCAAAAATTTTTCGCCATTTTGTAGCTAAACTAATACTCTAGGACCCTTTTTTTCATTTTTTCTTAAGTCGGTTTTCTTTTTGAAATATTTACAATTTAGTATACAAACACCCCCCAAAAAACCTTACATTTTTCAAAATTCAGAAAAAATTTCCAGCCGATTTTCAAAATTCAAACGCTCCTTGTGTCTCGATAAATTCCTCAACTCTTGGTATTATTTTCATCTCGATTCTCCCAAAATCCTCGGAGCTATGACCAAAAATACGTCTCAGGCGATTGATAACCATTTTCAATGGTAAAAACCATATGTCTTAGACATAAAGTTCAAAATCTATTAAAGAAATTTGAAAGTTTATGGTAGTCGGATGTGTAGGCGTGTGTGTGGACAATGATTTGCGCATTCACCGGACGGAGCTAAGAGCGATCGCGGATTATGTGGGACTCCGTTCCTCTTCCCTCATTCAGCTACTAAAAGCTTGACGAGAGGAGGGGAGGTATACCAACTAAAAATTATCCCGAGTTTGGGCGTCCCCCAAACTTCTGTGAGGATGCTTATCAACAACCCTATACATTAAAGAGTATTCGTTTGTTTGTGAGCAATATCATGGACTAATCCATGGTAATATCTAATTAATTAAGAGAAATAATAAATTGATCCACAAAAAAATAGTAGGCTAGCACCTAAAATGCTAAGTTAGCATATAAATAGTAGTTTAGGTGCTAACTTTGTATTTTTAGGTGCTAATTTAGTATTTTTGTGGGTTAGGTTAGGTTAGTTTGGTGATCGATTAAATACAACCCATTAATTAATTGTAAAACCCTTTACTTATCGAAATATGCCAAAGTAATTATTTATAGCTATCTATCTGTCTTAAACTCAAAAAATCTTTTTGTTAAGCAGGACCAAGAACAGTTTTTTGGTGACATTCCCTATCCTATGTCTATCATCATCATCGTCTTTATAATCAGGCCGTGTCAGTTCACTGCTGGGCATACGAACTCTTCTAAGCCCGATCTTCGGCTATCATCCGATACGAGTGCTGCCAGCAAAAAAACATGTTAATTAATTCCTTTTGCTTCATATTTGCGTTCGTGACATACCTAGCTGGCGATGTGTTTGTGCAGGACAAACATAACGACACAGAATACCTATTTGTGCAGGAATGGATTTGTGTTTTGAGTCTAAACAGGTATGGCATAGCGCTGGCTGGCAATAGTACCATCGGTAAATTATTGAATGAAGTATTTAAACATTAATCAAATAGACTAATTCACGTTAACAATTTTATTAAACACCTTTAATGTGTGTGAGTATCATGTTAATCTTTCGTGGTTCGATAATATAATTAGGTAATTTGTAAAATTGTTTCTTTCGAATACTCTATTGAGTAAGAATTCGAAAGAAACAATTTTAGAAATTGGCTTTTGCCAATGTGGAGATATAACATAAACGTTGATGAAATTACAAAAATTTACAGAAGTAGAATTTGCCAGAGGCAGTGTTTTGGTTGAAGTAGCAGCGCTTCCTGGTCATAAAGGACTTGCTATTTTGCCAAACAAAGTCTTTTTCGGTCATGTGATCGATGGTGAATGAAACACTCACAAGGGGCTTAGGGGACCTGTCATGAGGCACCAAATAGGTAGATCTTGGGGTTACATAGTAAGTCATGTTAGGTAGCCGAGGTAACCTTATTCCCACTGGGGTGCGATTATTAAACTGGTGACTAATTCGCACGCTGTGATATAAATTGCGAGTGCTTCTTCGACATTAACTGTATGTGACTCGCAGACACTGTTAACAATATTTGTCACTGAAAATTCTTGGAAGTTCTATATCTTAATAATCAAATTGTAAGTAAAGCAAAAATTATATTTCATAGTGTTTTACATAAAATTTATTATTCATCGGTTCTTGGACACCCTGAACGACTACATGATTTTCCCTACGGTTAATGCAAAGCGATGGATCACTGGTAATACATTACTTTACCTACCTAATAAGTATTCTTTCCATGAAATAAAGACTACATAATGTAGAACTGGCACAATACCTACGGATATTTATCCAAGTGTTGTCGGCTGTGCCACCTGTGTGTTGGTTCAGTAAGTGAATTACACTTCATAAAAATGTAAGAGCCGTTACACACTTCAGGATAAACAACGTCATATTTAAAAATAATGTTGAAAAAGCTTTTGAATATTATATTTATTTAGAAACAAAGAAAGATAATAATTAAACTATTTAAAATTAAACTTACAAAAGACTATAAACTAAAACTAACTACTAACTATAAATAAAAAATTTGCTCCAAATCGTCATCATCCGGCAGAGTGCCCAGTAAGCTAGCAGCATTGCCACGTTGGATTGGAGTTGCTTATACACGAAGTAACTATTACCTAATCTGTGCTTATACACTGGCCCAAGTAGCTGCTAGCTCTGGGGTCCCGGGTGGTGTAAACTTTACTTGTTAATAAAAAAATGAATTAAAAAGTTAAAAACAATTGAATTTAAACATCGTTGCGTTTTTATCACAGACCCATAAAAGCGTTAAAGAACATTTAACATGTTACACGCTTTTATTTAAGACCTACTTATAAAAAAATTGGGTCTGTGATAAAAACTCAAAGATTTTATATTAAATTATTTTTAACTTTATAGTTTTTTTCTTTATTAACAATTGTAATAAAAGCTTTTTAAAAAGTTTTTTTTTCTTTTAATTTTATTTTTAACATTTTAGTATTTTTGAATGACATGTTTATACACCCTCATATCATTTAGCCCTTGGCACGTGCTCACCTTGGCATTGGGTCATCCATCTAATCCATCTAATCAAAGACAGAATCCACATTCATAACAAGCGGAACGATCGAACTTATTTTCCCGAATTCCTAGCCATTTTCCAGCTCCATCATCAGACCCTGGTTACCATCTAGCACCAAAGTATTCGTCAAGACGAATCATACGAGCCCAAACTTGTCGGGGTTGTGTCGTTATGTGTACGTTATGGCCACCTTCCGGTTTCATCATCAGATCAGCTCCATGTTATAATAATTTTGCATTGTCATCCGATTTACACATGCATGCAAAATTTCAGCTCAATCGGTAACCGGGAAGTGGATCAAATTTAACTTGCAAGATTTGATTACAGACAGACAAACATCGGGACAGGTGAAACTATATATAAAAGCTTGTAAAAATTGTGATTTTGTAAATAATTATGTATTACAAATTTGCAATCTGTAAAAGTAATAAAAAATTTGGAAATAATTACAATTTACTTTACCAACAGTCAAACATACGATTGTTGTCACCTATTGACGCTAATAACGCTATCGCTACTGAACCTGAGGCGTTCGTTACTAAACGCAGTAATTTTACTAGAAAGATAGATTTTTGTCGTGGCTTGATAGAAAGCGCTGTGAAGGATCATTTACTCTCTGGATGACCAAGTTATGCAGACAAGGCCTTGATTCTGCTATCGTGTCTCAGTAGGGAACATGTCGGATACATAGTCCTTTTCTAAGGTGCGCCACTGAGCCCGATCTTCGGCTCTAGAACGCGATGGAGAAACGTTACGTGTAAGAACAGTAAAATTCTCTTGACTGTAATATAAGAACACATACTGAGGTTCTTTAGGCATATCTCCAGAAACAAAGACTCAATGGAGAGGCTTGGATTACAAGGTTTTTCAGAAGGGAAAAAACCACAAGGCCACTCTCCGACTTGTTGGATCGATCTTATTAAGAAGAGTACGCATTCGACCGCAGTACAGTGTACTCGCTACGCTTGAAACCGGTTCAAAATCAACCGGTTTCATTAGGGTAAAACCTGTACTATCGTAAAGTACCGTTCAGGAGCGGAACCAAATAGGAGCGATATTTCAAACCTAAATAAACTGGTTTATTTCTAGCGATCGCTGGCTGTGACTTGTTGTAGCTTGTTAGACGAAATACCCGCGCGGCGCGCACCAGTGTTGCGTCGCGAGCGCTATCTCATTTTGTTAGTTGCGCGCATCCTATCAATATGGGTCGAAAACGTTAATCAAGTATTTTAAATTTTAACCGGTTTATTTAATTTTTTTTGTAAACCGGTTCAATGGAACGTAACCTTTTTAATAAAGTTCCATGCATAATTTCGTGAAACCGGTTCAAAAAATTAACCGGTTTCCAAGCCCTGGCTGAAAGTCGACTGAAGTGGAGAGACATCGCGCGACGTGCCCTGGAAGCGAGTGGCTTCAGCAAGCTGCAACCCTGTTCATCGACAGCCACGACCACTCTGCCAAGAGTGCCCGACTAAGAAGAAGAGTAATACAAGTCGGTACCTTGTCTCGTACTCATCTGAAAACGCCATTAAAGGTAATCTTAATCTCTAACCATTCGTACCTGGAGGTTCATAAGATTTCGGGTTTCATTTTATTGCACTAATAACAGCGTTTGGACGCGAAAGGGCCGCCCATTGTTCGGTGTGCGCCGGCTCTTATTTCGCTCTAAAAAATAACTCAAGCTGTTATTGTGGTTGATTTTAATGTCGCACTGTGGCATTGTGTGCGTTCGATAAACTTAGTTCGTAGCTAAATGAGCTATACTGTGGTCGTTGCCCCCGTTCGCACTGAGTACGTTAGATTGCGATTGGTTTGATTATTATAACGCACGGCGTCGCACGCGCAAAGTTTACACCGCTTTCAGGATAACTCTAAGGCTCTAATGTAGCGTAATCATATGGTCACATCTACATTTGTGTAGCAAAACGGCATTGCATTTTACGCTCTTGTTTACGTGAATATTTTTATTACGTAGTGCTTGTACTTCATGCGCTCCTATCTTATTATAAATAGTATGTACGCAGATAATCTTGCTTACGCGATAAGTAACATATTATTCAAAGATTGCGTGTGTCCCATGCACTTATTATTGTTTACATAAAAACATATGTTTTAAAACTAGGAATTTAACAAAACAATTTTACACTACAAAAGCAATAATACCTACACAAGGTGATGTACTTTCTTAGTCACATGTTAATACCAACAAGCGATACTTAGAATAATAACTCTATGATGCGATAATATTTATTTTAAAAGTTTTGATTACCTATAAAACAATCAAATTTTTGAAATGGAATTTGCTTTAGTGTTATTATCGCCTGTCTGTGGCTTTTACAGCGATACTGGATTTACCTGCGTATGCATGAAATTTCTCTACCTGAGTGCGGATCAATTTCCGAAAACTCCCTCATTCAATAATATTGACTTATTAATATAATTAATAACAAAATAAAAACAAAACAAAACAACAGTTAATTCAACATTTGTCTATATCTATCGAAATGTTAAATACATATTTTTATAGCTTACAATCAAAGTGTATATATTTCTGGTAGACTCAACTAATTGTTACTTATACTTTCATTGGTTTATGTAAAAATAGTTACATAGCAGAATATCATATATTTTTTTTCTTTATCTTTAAGACATGTAGGTACTCGACATTCATAAGTGCGCACTATTGTGCCTAATCTGAATAAACATTTTTATTTCATTTCATTTCATTACAATATATTAAAATTGATATTATTTGGTATAAAAACTATTTACTGACTTTTTACTTCGGTGTAACCTTGTAACTATGTAAAGTTTTCATAACAGCCACGTCACTGTACCAACATAAGCTGCTCTCGAATAACTATGAAGTTACCGGCTCCGCAGAGCTCTGGCTGGATGCCTAGCCTAGTGCGAGTTTCATTCGCCATTCGTTTAAGTTAACAAACATGAAAATTTGTATAACGTTGAAGCAGCTCATTCTGGTGGAGAGCGAGGAAAATTAAAATTGTGCCATAGAAATTCTCGTTTTCGTAAACTAGATCAAATCGCGAATGAAACTCACACTAGGCCATCGCCCAGTTTTACCGGAATTGTTACGTCTGATGTGTGGTTGACTGTACCAAGGTTAATTATTTTTCATGAAACCAATAACACAAAACAAGTGACACACCTAAGTATTAGAAGTAGTTTTTGGAAAAAAAAACAGCAAGTATTATCTTGCAATAAACAACATCCTTAGTACGAGGACGGTGCCCGATAACATTCTCATACCTAATTGGACATTGCTTTTTGCACAATCTACGAAAATCTAGACGTTGCTCGACGTAATGACATTCGTACTTATCGCCTCAAGTTTCCTTAATTAGGTATAATATCAGAAATAATCACGAAATAGATTTTCTAATGAGAAAGTGACTGTATTGCTTGCAGTGATTGTTTGAAAAATTCTTAGACCGCGTCGTGTCGTAGTCTGTCGCAAGCATACAGCTTATTTTTTTTTAATATTAGAAGGAGGCAAACGAACAGGCGGGTCACCTGATGGGAATCAATCACCACTGCCCTGCGGGGTGCAAGACCAGAGGAATCGCAGATACTTTGCCGGCCTTAATGGTCGCTATATAAAAGAGTACTCTGTGATGGTCGCAACGCAAGTCGCAACTAGTCACAGATAATACATAGACACTAGTGTAGTGTTGCCAACGGCAAATTCGTTTCCTTAAAAAAATATTATGCAAATAAACATCATTACCGTTTCGTTTTTAATTTCATTCCAATTACTTAAATAAAAGTAGGTACCACTTTTTAATTAACCATCAATCATCGGTGTTGCACAATAAGTACCCACCTACCTATTCATATTCTCATGTTTACATCGTTATTATAATTGTTTTAATTAATTATTATGTATTTATAGCTTTGTTATGTATGCCATGAGAATGAACGCTTGATAAATTAGGTGCACTTAATTATTTATGATGTCAAAATAGGTACCTATAATGTTATAGTGCAATAATATTGTGTTATAAATGTTATAGTTTTAATTTGCGTGGTATTTACGTCATTGAGGAATAGCATTAGGTAAATAAAAAGAACTTATTATGAATTTTTAAGCCGATCCGTTTAGCCGTTCAGTTAAAAGTTCAGTGCCTAGGTATTTTATCATACTATACATAGGTACTGTCTTCACCCATTTTAGTTTAAACAAAATATTTGAAACAATGAAAAATACAAAGTACAAAGATTCAGTACGTTTATGTCTAAAAGAAACTTCTTCCAGTAGACTATCTGACAGGATAGTAATAATAAGGGTAATAATGAAGCTAGTTGGCTCGAACAACAGGTGCGCACAGAACCACGATAAAAAAAATCAAAACTAATTACATACTTACAAAATTACAAACTAATCTGTGCTTGCTTAAGAATAAAGTAGGTACTTAAAAATTTTTACTTTTTTTTTTAAAGTTTTCATTAAGTACTACTACTACTACACACGAGTCGGGTGGGCGTTGAATTTTTTCACTGTATTTTATATTATAAATATTTGATAAAGTACTTAGTCTCTTATTATATCATCATGCGTCTGAAAGGTTAATTGGTTGGTGTATTAAAAATAAAATACTTTCTTTTGCTTAGAAATATGTAGATAGAAATAAGCTTATAAGGGGGCTGATTTTCGCCATAAATGTTTTAGGTGCAGCTTTTTAAAATTCTGCTAAACTAGTTTGGAAAAGTTTTGAGAAGAATTCTCCGGATGTCGAAAAGCCATAATAAAATATTGAACAACTAAAGTGGGTACCTACATAATGATTGATGAACTTATGAATCTATAACCCAAAAAAAATTTGCATCTAAGAGAAATCACCGTTACTGTTATGTTATCCGATTACGTTTTTGACTAACATAGTCAAAACTTTTGATTCAAATAAAAATACACTTAAACAGTTACTTAATAAAACTTATTTTTAATAAATGCTTCGATCCTTGATACTAATTTCAGGAGATCACTTTTTTTACGTTCTAAATTTTACCCACTTACCGAACCGCAACAATAACAACAAATTCAAGCTGTATAGTGTTGTTCAATTGATTTAATTTCAATTATGGCTAAGAAGGCAGGCGTACTATAATAATTAATTTTTCAATGCGACAAAGTTACAGCGACTGGCGGCATAAACGCATTTGCCGAGAGACCGCTAGTATAGTGTGAACGATAGGTCGGCCAATGACCTCCTTATCAGCCTCCGTGCTTAGGTACCTAAGTATGTTATATATGTGAACGATTGTAACCACCTACAATAGTGATTTGTTGAAACGAAATTGAATTTTTCTTTTTTTTTGCAGCAACTACTCAAAACTGCTGTAAGAACAAAGTTGCTATAATATTTGTATAAGGTTATGGAAAAAACCTTAAACCCACATCAAAATTGTATTTCGTGAATTTCAAGCTAAAATAAAATTAAAAATATGCGATAATAGAACAAGCCGACCACATAGCTTCAGTTCTTGTACCCCTATATGCCCTTCAAACTGTAAAGGACTGCGCAGACGACGGACTATATTTTCCACGGAATATTAAGTCCGTCAAAATGGATCGCTTACAACTTAATCGATTAATACACACGATTGAGAGTATCAAACATGCAGAGAAAACTCTGCGGACAAAAGTCCGTCGTCTATCGCCATCTAGTCGGATTTTGGATAGAATCCTACCTACCATGTCAGGTAACTGATACAAAAGTACCCCTTTCACGGTACTAATGGTATTCGTTCTATTGTTCGACCATCTGACTACACTGTATAAAATACTTAATAAATAACACAACGTTTATGTATCTGTTTGATCAAGTGGTAATCATACTGTTGATTTATCAACAGTGTGCTCGTTGTGTGGAACAAACGGGCTCTTTGTAGTTCAACCCTGGCAACTCCACCCTACCGGATGCTACGAGTATGCTATGTATAGATAGCTAAAGCACAGAATGGATATGTCAACAAAATATCGCAAATAAATGAAAAAGGAGTTGTTATAGCAAAAAGTTGTTAACAAATAGCATAAAACGAGCCATTTCACCCGAGACGTGCATATAGCCACCCGAGCCGGTACGGCGAGGGTGGATAGCTTAGGACATTAAACCAACCTTAAAATAGGCTCTAAGGTGGATAGTCACGTCGAGGGTAAAATGGGTTTTATACTCGAGTTTTACACTGTGCTTTTCACTTTGATTGCAAGGAAATAAAACAAGGATTAAATAAAGGAAAATATGAAAATTTAATTAATTTTTATAATGTACATACAATTTTTATTTTATTTTCAGTTATGTGACCACTTCGTGTATTGTATGCTTAGAGCATTTGGTTTAATGCTCTAAGATTGTATGTTAATGCTCTAAGATTGTATGTGACGTACGACTATGGTCTGAGCCGTAATGCCAAGTTATTATAAATATTTGCGTTATATTTTTTTACGTAAATGCACGCCCGTATTAATCGTAAATTTGTATTTAGATAGTAATACATATGTTGTAATTAAATTAAGATATAACCTAAATCTCATAGAAATATATCAATTAAATGAAGGTGTATTGTGTATGTGGCTGTAAGGCCTAATTGCCTTAGACTTAAAAAAAGAAATTACTTTATGCACAAGAGCATAAAAACCCATTTAATGCAGCCTTCTCTCGACATAAAGAACAACTTTACGAGCATGAGAAATGAAAAAGTGTTTTTATGAAGATGTAGAATCCATTTTCAAAAATATAATTTGATTAAGTCCACACATGGTCCTTTTTTAGGTATTTTACAGATATCAATGTTTTATATTAATGTTATTGCTAAAAATGTCATCCCTTAAATTAGAAATCAAAGAAAAATGATGTTTAACTCCTAATGTAGCTTTCTTTGCAGTAGAGTGAAAACAATTAATATTCTTAAACGTTAGATCATCGTGTCAAACGGAACGTACTAAGAAAACGACATTGACAGTAACTGTCAAGGACTTCTTGGCGGGAAAGTGAAGAGTCATGTCTGCGGTTTTGTTTTATTTTCTAAAATTTGTGTTAAGTCGAATATTAATGTGAAATAATGGTGGATTATTAACCGTTAAGTGTTCGTGAGTGTGCATGAGTGTTGGCAAATGAAACAAAACAGTGCAACGTCACTAATCAAATTCTCTCAAGAAGTCCGCTTGAGGACTTAGTAAAGCCCCACATCTTTACTGAGATACTCGAGGGGTTGGGGGTATATCATTTCTCACTTCTCATTTCCATTATCATTCATCATCATCATTTCCATTATCATTCATCATCATCTTTAGGATTATAATACTAATGAAATTAAGAAACTAATGACATGGCAGCATGGTCTATGACCTTAGCCGGTTCCTCAGAGAACAAACTATTAAAAAAAAAAAAAAAAAAGTTACTGTCAATGTTACTGACAGTTATTAACAGTAGCTTACTGTCAATGTCATATGTCAAAACAAGTTTGTGGATTTGGATTGGATGGAATACGCCGCGCTACCCAACACAAGTTAAGGTACACAAGTTGTGACGACAATGAATAACTTTATCAAATCAAGGTCAAAAATATTCGTATTCTAATCAGTTGGCTTTGCCCCCAACCCGCCTCCAGCCGCGTGGTTATTTAATAGTTTTTTTTTACTGCTGTAAATCTTAACCACCACAATGGCTTCTGCGATGTTGAAGTTCCTCAAATCGGAAGTAAGTACAAATTAATTTTATACGTTTTTTTCATTTTTTTACCTAGCTTGATTGTTGTCAAATTAAAATGGTCTAATAATACTTTTGTTTTTAAAAGTTTGCGCCGGCATAGTACGTAGTTGCAACAGTTTATAAATATCTAGGAACCCTTGTGTTACCTTGAATGATGATTCGTTTTATTTATCGCCAACCCGCCTGCCAAGCGTGGCGATTGGCAAATTCCCCTCAAAATGATTTATTCCTGAGGGAGGTCTTTGTCCAGCAGTGGACGTCTTTTTGGCTGAGATGATGATGATGATACCAAATACCTTGAAGGTTTAAAACAATTTATTTATTAAGTAGTGCCCAGTAAGTATATCCTGTTTGTTGACCATATTATTAAAAGCTACTTTTTTGAGTCTTGTAGATGATGATGATGATTCAAAAATCCACTGATTTGACATGATCTATTTTAAAGGAATGCAATTTCTTCCTGTTGTTCCATTGCCAAATGGTTAGGGATGTAAAACATGAATATAAAGTCTAAAAGTTATGTTTATTACTTATTTTTAATATAGGTACCTATTTATCTTATGACTGAATAAAATAGTTGTTTTCCAATCAGGAATTTTTTTTTGAATAATTGGCATAAGTTCAACCCCTGTTTCTCAATAGCCATGAGCTTAACAATTAATAACAATTTGTAAATTAAGATGTCATATTCATTTATATAGGCAATGATATAAATATATTTCCATATTATTTTTGTAATTAAGTAAAATATAATAAAATAAAAATAAAATAATAATAATAAAATATGTTCTAGAATGATGACTGAAACAACATTAAACCTTATAAAGCTAAACTTATATGTGAAAAGGAGATACAAATTTAAAAGCAATTTTAATGAAAACATAAAGTAAAGTAAACATATTGACTATGCTTATTTACAGGCACATGTACTCAAAAGAAGTTACAGCAGTGCAGCACCCACAACTAAACTCTACATAGACGGACAATATGTGGAATCGAAAACAAACAATTGGATTGAACTCACAAACCCTGCTACCAATGAAGTAATTGGAAGGTAATTTAAATGACATTTCATTATTTGTAACACACATGACAATGCAGAGAAGAAACAACTTTATTAAAGACAAAATGAAAACTATAAATAAAAAAGTCCTCCATCTGTGGGCTCATGGGAACAGTTCCAAAAATGCTGGCAACTTTACCTCTTTGGATAGCCAAGCTAATACATTGGCAGAGGTAGGTGCCAGCCTTCTTGTCACCGGAGGCCTCAACAAGGCGAGCACTCAACACTTTAACAAGCAGCAAGCAGCCAAACTCGTCAACAGCTTCTTCACACCCGCAGCGGTGAGGGTAGACTATACTGGCGCCTAGACGAAGAGAGTGACCGCTAGAGTAAGAGACGGTCCGTCCAACAAGGTACCGACATTGATAGATGGTAATGCCTGGAGCCAATAGCCTGACTCTCTGTTAGACGGAGAGAAGTATTAAATTTACTAGATGCAGTAAACAAGGAAAAAATCTATAGCACTTTCAATTGTGATGAACTTTTGACATGTTTTGTTAAGTCACTGCTCGGTAACTACCTTTAAATGTTCTTTGGAAATTTACATCAATTGTAATGTATAATTAATGGAAATGTCTACACTTACTGTTCTTATAGAGACTGTAGTTGGTTTCTAAAGTTTTATTTAAATTTTCTGGGGTAATAAATACCTATATTTTTTCAGCTAAGAAAAAGCCTTAATACATTTATATCATATACGAAATTTAAAAAACCAATTTTTTTAAGATTAAAGTTTCTAAATAATTAAATTGTAATTAAAAAAATAATCAAAGGAGTTAGACTAATAATCTAATACTTGACACTAAAATACTACAAGTAATATGACCCAACTCTGCCAATGTTGCTTGCAGCTTCAAGAAACTGCTACTTTGATTTTTTAAGAAAACATCTAGTCACGGTATCTAGTCAACCATATGAAATTTATATCTTTCCATAGCATAGTGGACTTAAAATAGCATAAATTTATTTAAATAAACGTTTTTTTAATGTTTTTTACTAACTAATTAAAATTCTGTAATTTCCTGAAGCATTTAAAGTTACTTACATTAATTGAGGCTTATTTGGTTTAAAAAAATTTTACTATAAAGTTTGTGTGATATATTAAAATGTATAAAGGCTCGAACTTAGTCATGGGAATTTTAGGTTTAAACATGTTTACTTATGAAAGTGTGAAAGGGTGTGTAGAAGTGTATTATGCTAGCTAGAATAGTATTACATTTGCACTAAGGATTCTGATGGGTTAAAGTGCTCTGTAAAACGGAAACCACTGTTGTTATATTAATCTCTGTATATATAAATATATTATAATATTTTACTTTTTATTTTTAAGTGCTAATTGCTGCGCTGAAACTGAATTAAATATTTATAAAATACAGTGAAAAAATTAAATGCCACTTAATTTAATTCAGCTTCAGTGCAGCAATTAGCATTTAAAAATAAAAAGTAAAATTTACTATAGCGTTGTGTTATCAAATTTGTGAAAATCAAAAAGCAGTGATGAAATTCAGTGCTTACGTCAGCCTTCCCGGTAGCATAATGGTCAGTGCAGCCACCTCCAGATTGCAGAAGACCCAGGTTCGATTCCTGGCTGGGTCGGGTAGGCATTTAAGTTTTTCACTGTATTTTATAAATATATTATAATATATTCATAATATAATCTTTATGTAATGTACTTGATGTCTCTCTCTTCTTATGCCTATATAACAACTTTAAACACGCTTCCTAATATATTGACATAGTAACATACAAAAAAGTTATCAGGATTAAATCACTTATACAATTTATATTTGCTACATAATGACTTTGTTCGTATTATCTTTTGTTTTGCTGTTTTTATCACCTACATTTACCCATTGAGTGAGATAACAAACACTGACTTTTGTAGAGTTATGTAACCTTTGACAATAACAATTTTCATATTGCCATGTTCTATGAATTTTTTGCCTTAACTCGCACAGTTTGTGCATTAAGCTGGTGTCATAGTATGCTACAGGCTTTCAGCATTTCCTGACGTTTGGGACTGATGTTTCCTGATGACTGAGGTTGAATGGTTAGACCACAGATCTCGTATCACGAGATTTGACCCTGAGATGTACACACGCATGCATATCGAGACCACCACAAACTGTAAAAGGACGTTTTTCATTTACGGCTAGGACTTTGTACACTATTCGTACTAATAGTTAAAAATGTAGTAAAATTATATTAAAATTCTCATTATCTTTCTGGATAAATGGTACAAAAATAAACTTTAAAATAAAAATACTTTGCCATGGTCACACCACGGTCACACTGGCAACCATATTTATATCACGTTCAGAAACATTGATTAAAAAAATAAGTTTGAAATATACACTTAAAGTCAGAAACATTGACATTTTTTTATGTGAGTGAAAATGCTTTTGTACCATCAAACGCGTTAGCTTATTGCGATATGATTAGTTTTTAGTTATTATATTTATCTTTTGCTTGCCTATGGTATAGTGTACAAAGTCCTAGCCGAAGCTCCATACAAAACTGAAAAATATCCTTTCCTCGATAGATTTTGAACTTTATCATCATCATCATCATCGGCCTATCTTAGTCCACTGCTGGACATAGGCCTCCCCCAATGAGCGCCATAGCGCCCTGTCCTCAGCTTGACGCATCCAGCATCTGCCTGCAGTCTTTCGCAGGTCATCATCCCACCTGGCCGGAGGTCGTCCTACGCTACGTTTACCGAGTCGTGGTCTCCACTCAAGAACACGTTTACCCCAGCGGTTGTCGGTTCTTCGCCAGATATGGCCGGCCCACTGCCACTTCAACTTGCTAATTCTTAGAGCTATGTCGATGACTTTGGTTCTCTGTCGGATGTATTCGTTACGAATCCTATCCTTCAGAGAAACTCCGAGCATAGCTCTTTCCATAGCTCGCTGAGCGACTTTAAACTGGTGGACCAGCCCTACCGTGAGTGTCCACGTCTCAGCTCCGTAGGTCATGACGGGTAGGACGCACTGATTGAAAACTTTCGTTTTCAAGCACTGCGGTATGGATGACGAGAAGACTCGACGTAGTTTTCCAAACGCTGCCCAGCCCAGCTGGATCCTCCTCTTGGCCTCCTTCTCAAAATTGTTTTTACCTAATTGCAGAATCTGCCCCAGGTAGGTATATTCGGAAACGATTTCGAGAAGGTGACCATGTACGACGACCGGTATTGGATCAATGTGGCCATTGATCATGACTTTGGTTTTATCCAAATTCATGCCAAGACCGATGCGTCGCGAGGCTGAAGCTAGGCCGTCCAGCATCTGGTTCAGCTCCTCTAGCGACTCCGCCATTAGAACTATGTCATCAGCGAATCGCAGGTGTGAGATGTAGTCACCGTTTATGTTAATGCCCTTTCCTTTCCAGTCCAGCGTCTTAAACATATCTTCCAACGCGCTTGTGAACAGTTTCGGGGATATGACATCCCCCTGTCTCACTCCTCTGCGCAATTGGATGGGTTTGGACTGCTGGCCCTGTACTTGGACACTCATGGTGGCGGATTCGTAAAGACATCTCAACACCTCGATATAACGATAGTCCACTTGGCATCGCTGTAAGGATTCCAGAACAGCCCAGGTTTCGACAGAGTCAAAGGCCTTCTCATAGTCCACGAAAGCTAGACACAGGGGCTGATTATACTCTTCAGACTTCTGTATAATCTGCCTCACTGTGTGAATGTGGTCTATGGTACCATATCCTCCGCGAAACCCGGCCTGTTCCGGTGGCTGGAACTCGTCGAGTCTTCTGGCGAGACGATTCGTGACCACTCGTGAGAAAAGCTTATAGACATGGCTCAGGAGCGAGATGGGTCTGTAATTTTTAAGAAGAGTTTTATCTCCTTTCTTAAAAAACAGCACCACCAAGCTCCCGCTCCACGCCTTAGGAGTTCTCCCACTGTGAAGGACGGCGTTGAAGAGCTTCTGCAATTCCTGTATAACAGGAGTTCCTCCAGCTTTCAGAAGCTCTGATGTAATTCCGTCCTCACCGGGGGCTTTTCCATTTTTAAGTTGTCTCAGAGCTAACACGATCTCGTCTTGACTGATGTCTGGCAGTTCGTCGGTGTAGTGGCGTGTCAGGGTGGCTCTGGAATCGTGGTCATCTCGTCGGAAACGAGAAGCATGTGCAGCGTATAGTCGGCCATAGAAATCCTCTATCTCGGCGGAGATCTCCGGCTTCGACAATACGGTTCTCCCGTCGTGCGTTTTAAGCTTCGTCAGGTGGCTCCTGCCAAGCTGCTGAGTGAATACTTTGGACCCTCGGTTTCGCTCTATCGCCTCTTCAATGAGGTGTGTGTTGGAGCTCCGAAGGTCGCGCCGTACCATCTTCGCAATTCGCTTGTTCAGGTCTGACCGCTCCGACGAAGTCGCTTGGGTGGTTTCCCGTCTTCTTGTCATCAGCCCGAGAGTCTCAGCCGAGAGTTTGGATTTCTTGCCCGTACGCTGTTTTTTGCAGAATTTAATGCCCTCATTCCTCAACGTTTCGACCAGATTGTGTAGGGTCTCGTTAGCGTCATCAGTGGGTTCCAAGGCAGCAAATCTGTCCCCGAGAATCTGCCGGAATTTCTCGGCGCCCGCCATGATTTGGATTGGGTTAGGACGGAGCGTGGACTTTATCAGACGGTTTCTTTCAAGCTTCAAGTTGATATTCAGAGAGCCTCGGAGGAGTCGGTGATCAGATCCGGTATTGAACCTGTTGATCACTGAGACATCTCTGAATATGTGCTTGCTATCCGTCATGATGAAGTCGATCTCATTTTTGGTCACAGTGTCGGGGCTTTGCCATGTCCACTTCCTTTGAGGTTGTTTCTTAAAGAAGGAGTTCATTAAGAACAGCCCCTCTTTCTCGAGGAAGTTCACAAGCATTTGCCCCCTGTGATTCCTAACTCCATAACCATGCGGTCCTATCCGGGATTCGTAGCCAGTCTGGGTTCCCACCTTGCCGTTAAAGTCCCCAATAACAACGTTGAAGTGAGCCTTAGTGGTGTTATGCAAGGCTTTGGATATGTCTTCGTACATATCCTCCACTTCATCATCTGAGTGTGTCGAAGTCGGTGCGTAAACCTGAATGACCTTCATGCTGTAACGCTTTGACAGCCGAATGATCAGGTACGCTACCCTGGTCGACACACTGGAGATTTCTTCAACGTTGTTAGAGAGGACCTTATTGACGAGGAAGCCTACGCCACCCTGGGATGTTTTATCACCCTCGCGAAAGTAGAGAAGATGGCCCGAGTCTAAGGTTACGGTGTCCTCCCCCTCTCTACGGACTTCACATAACCCCAGAACATGCCATTTTATGTTCTCTAACTCCACTTCCAACTGCGCTAGATGGTGGTCAAGCCTCAGAGTGCGTCCGTTGAACGTTGCCAGGGTCAGTTGTTTGTGGCAGCCTGAGGTAGCCCGGTGATTGTTAGCACCCCCTGCCCCGCCGTTACCATGGCCGCTGCCATGGCCAGGAATAGCGAGGCGGCCGGGAACTAGGGGCCATTGCCTTTTTTGTATTTTCATAAGGGGGGGTAGTGCCCATAATCCCCACGCTGGGCATGCGGGTTGGGGATCGCAGTTTAGTGTGTGGTGATGGAGTTGTTCTACAGGGGGCGCTGCTGCCCGCCCCCCGGTTTTGTCCCTTTGTCGCCTCTTACGACACCCACGGGAAGAGTTGGGGTGGTGCAATTCTAGGCCGGCACCACACGGCTTGAACTTTAACTTTATACCTCAAGCATATGGTTGAAAATGTATTGAAGAAGTTTGACGGTTCTGGATATGTTGATGTGCAGCCCTCTGTATGTATTGCACTCGGCTGGTTAGTAGTAGTGCTTGTTTTAAGGCGAAGGGTAAGGCACACTAGCGCCACCAATTGATATTTTGACAATTACGACCGGATCTTTTTTAAAACATTGCGTACCGTCCGACAACAGGAAAGCATCCATAGTATTTATTTAATAATTGTGCACTACTTTTTGTTGCGTGGTTTATTCACAAAACGGGCTATCGCATTTATTCACAAACAATGACCACTGTTGGTGTTAGCGAATGAATACAAAAACAAAGCTAAAAGTAGTGCACAATTATTAAAAAATACATAGATGTTTGTCTAGTGTCGGAAGGTCCGCAATGTTTGAAAAAAAATCCAGTTTAGCAGTTATCAAATTAAATCCATTAGCGGCGCTAGTGTGCCTTACCTTTCGCCTTAAGTTCACCCACAGAAGAAATAATAGTATAATAATACTCATACCTGACATAACAACAACATGTCACTTAAATTACGCATGAATATTACATTGCAGAGTACCAGAAGCAACGCAAGATGAGTTAAATGCAGCTCTCGAGGCTGCTAAAAGGGCCTACAAGACATGGAGTCAAAGTACCGTCATGACGCGCCAGCAATTAATGTTCAAGTAAGATATTATAAAAATATTATATAGATACTAGCTGACCGGCGGACTTCGTACCGCTTTGACAGTTTCCATGACAACAAAACAAACAAATCATTCGTTCGCTTAAGAACACCCGTATCCCATGATGGACCACTATAGCAGCGCCAGGGGTGTCACTCCACTGTTCGGTCGACTTATTTACCTACACGCTCGGTCCGGGCACGGAGACAATTTAGTCGAGTGTTACGCACGCAGTACGCAGGAAGCGACCGAGATGACGACGGCAGTTTGTTCCACGTTTCATTTCAAGTACACTAGTTGGTCTACGTGAGTTCTGACCGCCCAATTCAACTAATATCTAAGTACCTATTTATGTTCTGTTATTCTGTTTAGCGCTTAAAATACCTACCTACCTAATATATTATACTTCCGTGTTGAAGAAACATCCGAGCTATTATTGGGACAACGTGAATAGTAAACCTGATATGTAAGTACAAGTACAAGATTCAACAGAGTATTAATACGTAGGTATAACCACCTATATATAACCACCTATTTAAACTTTCGATTGTCCTGGCCGTTGAAAGAGTAAGGTACAAGTACAGGTGCAGAATTTAGACCGTAATGGCGCGCACCGATGGTTGATATTGTATTGCAATTGTGTCGAATGTGCGTCTTCTGGTCCTGTATATTATTCTGCGGCAGCGCTAACTACCGGGTCCAATTGCAAATCTAAACCATTCTCGAATCCACTTGAACACACACAGAAAAATTCATCCAAATCGGTCCAGACGTTTAGAAGGAGTTCAATAATATACACACGCACAGAAGATTTTTATATATGTATAAAGATGGCGCAGGCACGCGCCCGCAGGCTTATTACCGATCTTTAAGGCGAAGGGTAAGGCACACTAGCGCCGCTAATGGTTTTAATTTGATAACTGCTAAACTGGATTTTTTTTCAAACATTGCGGACCTTCCGACACTAGGCAAACATCTATTATTTAATAATTGTGCACTACTTTTAGGTTTTTTTTGTATTCATTCGCTAACACCAACAGTGGCCATTGTTTGTGAATAAATGCGATAGCCCGTTTTGTAAATAAACCACGCAACAAAAAGTAGTGCACAATTATTAAATAAATATTATGGATGCTTTCCTGTTATCGGACGGTACGCAATGTTTAAAAAAGATCCGGTCCGTTAGTATTTGTCAAATTATCAATTGTTGGCGCTAGTGTGCCTTACCCTTCGCCTTAAGTGACAGTCGCAATTGTGACAATTTACATTGTATCGCTACCTTAACACATATTCGTATTATGGAACGTAGAATGCTACTATAGCGCCACGAGCGAACGATTGACGAACTTAAAAGTGCATGACGGTGCTATAGAATAAACCGACCGATTGTAGCAACCGCAACTAGTAGCAGTCGCGTTGCCATTGTGCAAATAGCAACTGGTTGCTTTTTTTCGGTAATAATCCTGCCGGTCTGCGATTGCTACTTATCACTAGGCGGCTCTGTTATGGCCCCATACATATTCTTACTTTAACTTAATGAAACCGTAAAAAAACTCTCACTCATTACTCCGAGTATCTAGTGTGAGTTTTGTTTGTATGGCAAAATTTTAAGTCTTCTCGTATGTCGTGTGAAGGCGCTGCTTCAATGCCATACTAATTATCGTTTTCGTTACCGTGATCGAGTATCTAAAATAACTCATACTATGCCCTCTGATGACGCTAATCATCGCCCCTTTGCGAGTGAAATAGCAATGTAGCACACAAGCGAAAGAGACAATAGGGTATTTGACAGGTTTAGAAAAATATGTCTAATGGTTCATTATAGCATAATATATTTGCAATTTGATTAATTCGTTGTGAATTTCTTTATTTTTTATGAAAATCGCCATTAAAATTCAAATGAATAAAATAGCCGCCAAAACGATGCATGCAGGTCACGTGATGTCGTGACGTCAGTTGCATGTAAATAAACTGTTAGCTGTCAAATCACACCGTACAAAACTTCGAGTGACATCTTTGATTTGCTTGCAAATGACGTCATGACATCACGTGACCAATCCCGTGCGTTTTCGATCACGTGGTCAATCATAAAAATTTAATTATTTTATAAATGATTTTTTATAAAAATTACTTATACTTATTTTAAAATTATGCGCTGGATAAATTGGTTTAATAAAATGTTTACTGTTATTAACAACAGTTTGATCTATATTTTCATAGTAGTCAAATACCCTATTATCCACGGGTCATTATACGATATTCTTCCTGCTCCATGACCACTGAACTCAACATTGAGCATATTAAATTTTTCTTTGTACCCTTGTACAGACTGAATATAATTTTCATAGCATTATTTTGTGTCACTCGTATGAGCGAAATCTTATGCGACAACTTATTAACTTTACTTTAAAAATTTAGATTCGCGCGGTTGTTAAGAGAGAATCAAGGAAAACTGGCAGCTAAAATAACAGAAGAACAGGGAAAAACTATAGCGGACGCCGAGGGAGACGTGCTCAGAGGAATTCGTAAGATTAAAATAATTTTGTTTAAGGGGGTGCTGCGCGGAATTTCGAAAAGAAAAGACCTATTCAGCGCCTAGCACCAGTGACTTAAAAACACGTAAATTTTCAAATTCCGCGCTGCACCCCCTTAATAGTTATTTCCTATCCTTTAGTTTGTCGTTATACCAAAAATAATGATTTTCTTGATTCATTCATGTGCGGTGTAGTATAGTATATAGGGTACAGATTATGTATTTTTTTTTAAAGCTCCATGTTCGACTAGAGAAAAAAGGTCCCAAATAGTATGACTGTGTCCCCACCAACCAACCAGTCAACTAACCTATTTGTCTTACAGAATCCGTGGAGCACTGCTGCAGTATAACGTCCTTGCAACTTGGAGATGCTATCCAGAACATTGCAAAAGATATGGATACGCACAGCTACAAAGTGCCTTTGGGAGTTGTTGGAGGTGAGTTAACACTAAAGCGACATACATATTAACATTTCTTAGCTTATAAAATAATCGTTATTAATTAAGGGAATCGCATCATCCTTCATTTACTGTTTCATATATATGCTTGATCTTCATCTCCATCACACCATCATTATCAACTGTTCATTTTATGTCCCCACTGCTGGGGTAAGAGTACCCTATGGATGGAAACATTGCAAGGAGAACGAGCCATAAACCACCACGCGGGCCCAGTGCGGTGATTATTATCGACTGCGAATGCAGCCGGGACCAACGGCTTTACGTGCCTTCCAAAGCACAGAGGTGCTCGAGATATTACATTTTCAGTCACCCTTCCGTTCACCGGCCTTACTGCATTACTTTAGCAATCGCAGACCGAGCGCGTCTGTCTTGTCTTCATCTCAACTGAATATAAATGTCTGTTAAAACAGGAGGCCTATACTCGACAGAGGACAGAATATATGGCCTAACGAGAATTAAATGGTTTACCAAACCACAAAGGCGTCAATTTTGGCTAATATTTGAAACATGATTGTATTTTAGGCTATTTACTAATGTTCGAAACATCGATTATCATACCCACCCCTATTGTACCAGGTGTAGCGGCGTTCAACTTCCCCGTAATGATTCCCCTGTGGATGTTCCCGCCTGCGCTGGTCACCGGCAACACTTGTATCGTGAAACCATCGGAGCAAGACCCGGGCGCCACGCTCATGATGATGGACCTGCTGCAGGAGGCCGGCGCGCCCCCTGGTGTTGTCAATGTGAGTTTTATATCGTCCTTGGAGTGACAATACCTCCTCGTACTATAGAAACGCTTATGATGTATACTTGTAGTATAGATATATATTAATAAAATAAGTTAAAGTGTAAGTTAAATGATATTGTCACTTCAACGACGAACATGTCAATCCTTGTAGCGTAGTGGGAGGGGCTAGTTTACTAATACCAGAAAAGAGGACATTCAGAAGTTGACTTGAGAGTCAAAGACCACGTGAAAACTGCTGGTTGTGCTCCTCATACAGTCAGTAATAAAAGTAGCTGAATATATTACTTTGTTAAAACAGCCGCCTGTCAACCTCTAGTAGTTAGATCCGGTTACTTATCTAGATAAAAAAGAGAGTAGACTACATGTCCATGAGGCACTTCTGACACACGAGTCTTACTTATGAATACTGAGATTAATGAAGAGAGCGTTTCGGCAAATTAATTGCGGCACAGTAAGTTAAGTGTGTGGTTGAAAATCTCACATTTAGCTAACACGGCGTTACGACGCGACGTTGACGGTCGTCTGTGCGACAATGTTGCGCAAGGGCTTTTGGCATATATTGTATAACCTCAATGGTTGATAGTAGGTAATACCACTGTACGGTTAGCAACCGAACATTGGTATTTTGATTAAGGTAACCTCAATAATTATTGCTATATAAGTAATTTTGAGTGTGACGCGGAGTCACGTAGGCTAACGCGGACTAGTTGTCATCTAACGCGCAACACAAACGCTACTTTTACTGTAACGCTAACTCATTTGTGAACTCTATTATATCTTCTTAACTATATATTTTTTATTCCTGTCTCCGACATACATTACTCGAACTCTACTCGTACATTTTGGTCCTTCGAGAGAAACTACCAGTGCCGTGTGTGTTACATTACGCTTTCGCCGCGGAGCTATTGCAACTCGTAAAGACAGCAGTGTCGGTTTGTGACGTGTACCAGTTACGGGACAAACGGGAGTCTGAAGGTGGTCGCTGTGAATTTGGTGAGCACGTTCCATTTTATTCTTACGCTTTCCGGGAATATTGTTGTATTAAATTAACAATGGCATCCTACTCGGCTCTTCTAACCTCGCAATCGTCGCTTCTTGAAGCCATTAAAGGGATTCGTGATAATTTCAAGAAGGATAGCCAAACGCGAAAAACTACCATCGAGTATCACGATGAGAGGCTGGAAAAGCTGGATACCTATTGGGCTCAATTTAAGAACAATGACGTTCAACTATCATTGTTTGAAGGGGATAAAGTTGGGCCGTATTACGAAAAGAATGTTTATGAACAACTACAACTTATTTATGAAGACGCGAAGCTAATAATATAAGCCTCTAAACAACGAGTATTGGAATGTCAGGAAGAAAAGAAGCAACCGATAGGGCAATTCTCAGACGCGGAATCATCAGGCCCGTCGGGTATTCAACTAGCTAACTCGAACGTTAACGAATCTAACATTCAACACGAGAACATGTCAGCCACTCAGCAAGTCCTTGACAAACGAACACAGGAGATGCTGAACGAGCAACGATCCAACATCAGGGCTTTTGAAAGAGCGGTTCGAAACATGGACATTGATAATTTGAAAGAAAAATGGCAACTTGAAGATAAACTGCGCACAATCACTCAACGCTGGGAGAAGATAGACGATACCTATTGGAAACTGGATAATGTGTTAATGGATACAAAGGCGTATGAAGTAGATTATAACAGATTAGAAAGATTATACGAATACAGTAAAGAGCTGTTAAATAAGAAAATTTGGAATAACAAACACCAAGAGAAATCAACACCAAAAATTGAGCTACCACTTTTCAATGGAAACTACGCGCAGTGGACTACTTTTAAAGATTTATTTATAGAAATCGTGCATCGCAACGCTTTTATTTCCAATGCCGAAAAGATGCAACATCTAAAATCAAAGCTTAAGGGCGAGCCGGAGAGGCTAGTACAACACCTCAACATCAGCGCCGATAACTATGACGCGTGTTGGCAAATTTTACAGCAGCGATACGATAACACAAGACTTCTTTTCACGTATCATGCGAACACGCTGTTAAACCAACCAATTATAGTTAATCCTACCGCTTCGCAACTCAAAAGAATGCACGATACTACTGTAGAATGTATTCACGCGATTAAGAACCTTAACATCAATACCGATACTTGGGATCCGTTAATAGTTCACATGTTAGTACAAAAACTAGACTCAGAAACAACGCAATCTTTTATAGAGTCACTGAATGACCCTAGAGGTATTCCAGCCCTACAAGAATTTTTAAAATTCATTGAAAATAAGTTTATGTCGCTTGAGTCGAGCGTAAACTCCAACCGCAATCGCAGTACATATGAAAATCAAAATAAGTCCTCGAAAATAAACTCTACGTCAATAGCTATAAAGTCGAAAATGCCTTTTCAACGCGAGTACAAGAGCCAAGCTAATACTTTTAATAAGCCAAAGGGGGCATTCCATAACTCAGTAATAAAATGCCCTCAATGCAATCAGCAACACGGACTCTATAATTGTCGTGATTTCTTAACTCTAACGCCCGAAGAGAGGTTAAAGGTTGTCAATAGCCTCAATATTTGTAAAAACTGTCTTTTCAGCCATAATGGCCAACAATGCACGTCAATAAAAAAATGCAAATTCTGCGGAGACGCGCATAGCAGCCGATTACATGATTCATTCGCAAAAGTCGGTCAGCGCCTTAGCACTCACATAGCGCATGATGACGCAAATGAAGTACTATTAGCAACAGCACAGCTTAAGGCGCAGACTAATGACGGGACTTTTATAACTCTACGTGCATTACTCGACCAAGGGTCTCAAGTGACTATAATCACTGAGAACGCCGCTCAAAGATTACAACTCAAACGCAGTAAACTCAGCGCGGTGGTGTCAGGAATCGGCGCAACTCCGTCTAGTAAATGTAAAGGGGTAGTTCAAATTCAATGTCAGGCTATCCACAATGACTTTAAGTTTAACATCGAAGCACTGATTATGCAATCATTAACACACAAATTACCTAACAAATCAATTAACATAGGAGCATTTGAACACTTGAAACACATTCAGTTGGCTGACCCACAATTTAACGTATCTCAAGACATTGATTTACTTCTGGGAGCCGATGTCTATTCTGAAATTCTTTTAGAAGGCCTAATCAAAACAAACACATCAACAGTTATCGCCCAACAAACACAACTCGGCTGGATTGTTTGCGGAAAATATAAAACGTTCAACTGCCATGTTATTATTAACAATTTAAAGGATATTGCACAATACTGGGAAAATGAGTCGGTACATGATAACTCTGAAGAAATTGATCCAAATGATAAATGCGAGCAACTCTACACTCAAACAACAACCCGCTTGTCCGACGGTAGATACCAAGTACGTCTTCCCCTTAAGAATGAATTTGAACAAAACTTAGGTAAATCTAAACCGCAGGCGATAGCACAATTCCAACAACTAGAACGAAAAATGGCAAAATATCCTAGCTTCGCTAAGGATTACAGGACCTTTATTAATGAATATGAGGATATGGGTCATATGAAACAAGCAAACAGTGATGCTAATTCCGCTGAATATTTTCTGCCGCATCATGGGATAGTGCGCCCAGGGGCAGTAACAACGAAATTAAGGGTTGTATTTAACGCTTCGAATAAAACATCGACAAAGTATAGCCTCAATGATTTAATGGAGACAGGCCCTAACCTACAAAAGGACATTTTTGGTATTTTATTGCAATGGAGACTCTACCGATATGTCTTAACAGCTGATATAGAGAAGATGTATCGTTTCATCGCGGTGCATCCCGATCATCAATCACTCCAAAAAATAATCTGGAGAGAATCACCAACACAGCTCCTCAAAGAATACCAATTATGTACTGTCACTTATGGGACAAAAGCCGCCCCCTATTTGGCATTGAGAACACTGAAACAACTAGCGGAAGATGAAGGTGATAAATACCCCGAAGCTAAACCAGTATTATTAAATCAGTTCTTTGTAGATGACGCATTGTTTGGGAAGGATACCATCAAAGACGCCAAGGAAACTCGAAACCAGCTGATACTACTCTTACGGCGTGGAGGATTCAATTTACGGAAATGGTCGAGTAACGAGCCAAAACTAGTTGAAGATCTTCCTGAGGACATGCGGAGTCCTCTCAACTTCACATTCACAGAAACTCAAACATCAAAGACCCTTGGATTAGCGTGGAATCCCAAGCAAGATGAGTTTATATTTTCACCTACGCTGAAACACAAACAATTCAAAACACCAGCAACTAAACGTCAAATTCTAAGCGAGATCTGCTCTATATTCGATCCACTTGGTTATTTAGCACCCATAACTATCAAAACAAAAATATTGTTTCAACAGATATGGAAACACAAAACCGAATGGGACGACGCTGTTCCCAGTGAAATTCAAAAGGATTGGGCGATCCTTCGCAACGAGCTATCAAACATGCAACAATTTAAATTAAAGAGATGGCTTGGATTAGATGCGAACATAGACTGCGAACTACATGCTTTCTGTGACGCCTCGGAAAAGGCGTACGCGTGTGTAGTATATACCACAGTTCGAGAAAAACCCGGAAATATTCAAGTTCAATTAATTGCTGCAAAAACGAAGGTCGCGCCAATACAAAAACATCAAACGCTGCCTAGACTTGAACTATGTGCCGCACAACTATTATCTCAAGTCGTAGGGAAAATAAAAATGTGCCTTAACAAACCCAACATTAAGGTGACCGCTTGGACGGATTCGATGGTAGTGCTAGGCTGGCTGAATGGTAACGTCACGCGCTGGAAGGCGTATGTGGCAAACAGAGTGAAGGAAATAACAACAGTCGTACCTGCGGAGTACTGGAGACACGTGCGATCGGAACAGAACCCTGCCGACTGTGCATCACGAGGACTGTTACCTTCACAACTAAACCATTTTACACTTTGGTTTGAAGGACCTAAGTGGCTACGCAACGGAGAAATCCCGGAGATCAACAAGGAGTCACAACAAATAACAACAGAGGTGGACGTAAAGGTTCATACCGTACTTACAACTCAATCTATAAATAGCGATAATAACATACTTACAACCTTACTTAATAGAAACAGCTGTTTTACAAAAACAATACGCACGCTGGCTTGGGTGTCTCGTTTCATCACAAACGCACGTGCTCGATGCGGCGTTAACACAGCCTGTGACGCAACACAGTCTAGACACGGCTACCTGACACTTGCAGAAACACAACACGCTACCGCTATATTAATAAAATATGTGCAGCGGAAACACTTTGAAAAGGAAATACGCGATTTAAAGAATAAGGCTAAAGTAAATATAAGCAGCAGAATTTTGAAGCTAAATCCGTACTTTGACAAAAACGACATTCTACGCGTCGGAGGAAGGCTACAACATTCAATTTTACCGGAGAACTCAAAACACCCCATTATCATCCCAAATGACAGTAAACTCGCACAACTTATTATTGACCATGCGCACACAACAACATTACACGGTGGAGCCCGATTGACATTAGCTACATTACGGCAGCAGTACTGGATCATAGGAGGTAGCAATACAGTAAAAAAGCATCTCCAAAAATGCGTGAAATGCTGTCGCTATAAAACAATAAAGAATTATCAGTTAATGGCAGACTTGCCCAGCGAGCGAATAACACCATCCCCGGCCTTCTATCACACAGGAGTTGACTTTACAGGCTGTGTAGACATTAAACTCAATAAGGGCAGAGGGGTTAAAACTAGTAAAGGTTACATTGTTGTATTCGTGTGTATGGCAACAAAGGCAGTGCATTTGGAACTGGCTTCGGATCTTTCAACACCTACGTTCCTACTTGCACTGAAACGCATGATAGCTAGAAAAGGGTGCCCAAAACACATCTATTCCGACAATGGAACCAACTTTGTCGGGGCGGATAGAGAGCTAAAGAGGCAGTTGATTAACGCAGGAACGTTTACCAACACAAGTTTCATGCAAAACGCTAATGAACTCGGGGTTCAGTGGCATTTTAACGCTCCCAGTTGGCCGACCGCAGGAGGTCTCTGGGAAGCAGCCGTTAAGTCGATGAAATATCACCTGAAACGCGTACTAGGGGAACAGAAGTTAACGTATGAAGAGTTCCTAACACTATTAACACAAATCGAGGCTTGTATGAACTCAAGGCCTCTTTGTCCGTTAACAGAAGATATCGAAGATCTAGACTATCTCACCCCTGCGCATTTCATCATTGGCCGCCCTACAGTATCCCTCCCGCATGAAGACTTGCAACCACAGAAAGTTGGCTTGAGAAATAGGTGGCAACTTATTGAAAAGATGAAGCAAGGATTCTGGAAAAGGTGGTCGTTAGAATACCTACAACAACTACAAACGCGGTGTAAGTGGAATAACAAAACAAAAAATGTCAATGTCGGGGAGATTGTTTTAATAAAAGAAGATAATCTTCCTCCAACAAAGTGGGCACTCGGTAGGGTGGTGGAAGTCCACCCAGGTAGCGATAGCCTTATTCGAGTTGTGACGTTAAAAACAAAGGCTGGCTCATTGAAACGACCGATAACAAAAATAATTCAATTACCTATAGTTGATACAAAGACACAAGAACCTGACACCATTGATGAACCTATAGTAACAAAACAAACAATGAAACCGGAACCTAAAGTCAAACGCAAACCTAAAACTCAATTAAAAACAAGTACGAATTTACTTTGCACATTCTTAACACTTCTGACGTTATTCCACCCAACGAAGCAATCGAATGAAATCGTGAATATTTCGCAATTTGAAACAAACCGAGCAGTTTATTTTGATAAAATTGGAAATTTACAAACTGTGCATGACAACTGGAAAATCGTGACCTATTACAACATGACGTCTTATTGGTTTGGCATTAATAACGTACATGGAATAGTAAATCATCTGAGTACTAGTTGTAATCAATTTCAATACCAAACGATATGTAATTCTATTATAACTGGATTTAATCAAGAACTATCCGAACTAGACCACAACAATTATCTGCTCAAAACTCATCACGGCCAGATCAATAGTCGGGTAAAACGAGGACTTGTAAACGGCATAGGCTACATAGCAAACAGTTTATTTGGAATATTAGATGATAACTTCGCTGAACAATATAAACGTGACATTGAGGCATTACATAACAGTAAGGATCATCTACTAACACTGATTAAAGGGCAAACAACGATACTCGAGGCTCATAACAATATACTCAAAAGAAATGAAGAGGCAATGAATAGGCAATTCGATTTAATTTCAAAACATTTAAACGCAACTCAAGCTTATATTCAAGGGTTGGAACACAAAATAGAGATAGAGGAAAATGTGAACAATTTTAACACAATGGCAGCAGTAACTACAATAATATTATCCCGGCTGCGTCACATTCAAAACATGTTGTTAGACACGGCAACAAATATTCATCACGGCCATGTCGACACCAGACTTCTACCACCGAGTCAGCTGCTTCAGGAACTCAACACCATCTCAGGACAACTACCTAAACATCTTTCTATTCCTGTGGATGACCTTCAAGATCAACTCACTGATGTTTATAAACTTCTTGAGGTGAAATCAAGAATCGTAGAGTCTTACTTTATAATAGAAATTACCATTCCATTAACCAGTGACAATCAGTTCACGGTGTATAGAACACTTCCAGTCCCCGTAATCACAAAATCGAACAACACTCTTACAATGATGGCAAAGACAGAATTTATCGCAGTAAATGTCAGAAAAGAAACCTATATGCAACTGTCTGACAAGGACTTGGAACACTGTATAAAGCTAGAGCCTGCAACCTACGTCTGTTCGTTAAATAGACCAACGCTGAACATGCGAACCAACCAAGTTTCATGCGAAATAGGTGCAATCACTAACTCAACATCACAGAATTGCACTTATGCATCTAACAATTGTTACAATAAATGGACACCACTACAGAGACCCAACGCGTGGTTATTCATATGCTGCGGAAATTGTATGATACAAGTCATATGCAATCAACACATGACTTCAAAGTCGATTCGTGCAACCGGAATCATAACGGTCGATGGCGGATGTGTAGTGAAGAATGGAGAAGAAACCTTCTACACACAAAAACATTATCAACACAATATATATGTCAACCCGGAAATAACATCTGTAGACGTTAGCGATATAAATAATCTAACGTCTACACAACTCATTAACCCAGCAATAATTCAAATAAACACACATATAGGAACAAATGACTATGAGAAACTAAAAGCAAAAATAAATGAGTTAGAACAACAAGCAGCTTCTGAGACAGTAACAACTCATGACGTACATCACTACGTCATTTCATACGTCACATTGGTGGTCGTGTTGATCGCTATCGTCGTCGCCGCAAGCTGCTACGTGCTTTGGAAACGTAGCAAGAACAAGAACAATGCTGCGGCAGGCAGACGAGTCGCCAGGCTGCCGCAGCCGTGTGTCGCTGCAGCGGGACCGCCGAAACCACCGCGAGCGACATCCATCGACGACATTAGCATGACTGCACTTCGAAATGAAACATATGCAACGCCTCATAAATTTAATATTTAAACTCATTTTTTTATTAATTCAATTGCTTTAATGTAGAACGCTAATTTTGAAAATTTTTAAATGCTATCTAGTTAACTTTCTCATTTTTTATTAGTTCTTTTTGCGGTTGCCAATATGTACGGTTAGCAACCGAACATTGGTATTTTGATTAAGGTAACCTCAATAATTATTGCTATATAAGTAATTTTGAGTGTGACGCGGAGTCACGTAGGCTAACGCGGACTAGTTGTCATCTAACGCGCAACACAAACGCTACTTTTACTGTAACGCTAACTCATTTGTGAACTCTATTATATCTTCTTAACTATATACTTTTTATTCCTGTCTCCGACATACATAACTCGAACTCTACTCGTACAACCACATCAGTACAAATAAAATTAGGTCACTGAAGAGCAGTAAAGCCTTGAAATGTATATTCGTTATCCAACCATCAGTTCTCGCCCCAAAACATTTTGATTTGCTATGATACTTTTCCATTACACGGACACTAGAGACATGGCAGGCCAAAGCGGAGATGGCGGGGCGACTTAACCCCTTTTTTTTTAAGGGTGTGACAAAATATAGGTTATTAAAAATAACATAACCTGAAATTTTTTGGTTTTCGAGTTTCACCTAGAAATATATTTTAAATAATCATAAAGAATATCATGTGTTCCTATGGTATTAAGTAAATATTAACTGAACTATTATTACCCTGTACAGGTGATTCACGGAACCCATAACGCCGTCAACTTCATCTGCGACCAACCTGCCATCAAGGCAGTGTCCTTTGTGGGCGGAGACGCGGCCGGCAAGCACATCTACTCACGCGCATCTGCGAATGGTAACTAAACCAGCCTACACTGTGAAAACTTCAGTACTTAAATTCCATTTCTGTTCCCACGCGCCGCGAGGCGGGGATGACGGCGTGGCCTCGCGGGGTGCGTGCGGTGTGCAAAGCAAAAAGTGACCTTACGGCATGATCTATCGGCGGCGCCGCGCTCCGCCGGCGCAGTCAGTCGGCACATATTTGATCATTTCCCGCGCTTAGTGTATACGCTAAATTATTTATTAGGATTATGCAAAAAAATAAGAATATGTTTTTTTATTGAATCGGATCGGGAATCGAATACCTAATGTTCTCCCTATGTCCCTCGTTTCAACTAACAAGCTGTATAGTTACATTAGCTAAACTATCGACTGCCGACGCTGTGCATCAACTCACTGACTTTTTAGTCCAGGAACTTGACACGGGTAAAAAGACAGTGGGAATATTCCTGGACCTCGCAAAAGCTTTCGATTCAGTTTCAATACCTATTCTATTGCAAAAGCTTGAATCTTTAGGCATAAGAGGCACCCAGCTTAAACTATTTGCAGATTATCTTCATGAGCGTACTCAATGCGTAAAAATAGGCAGTGTCCTCAGCTCTGATCTGAAAAGTACTTCTTTTGGGGTTCCTCAGGGAAGCATTTTAGGTCCCACTTTATTTTTAGTATACATAAATGACCTGTGTAATCTCAAATTAACTGGTGGCAAAATCATATCATATGCTGATGACACTGCTCTGCTGTTCTCTGCGGGCTCTCATGAAGATGTCTATAAACATGCACAACAGGGCTTCAATCTTGTTAATAACTGGCTCCAGCAACATCTACTAACACTGAACGCGGATAAAACAAATTATGTACAGTTTACTATGCGTAAATCAAAATCGGCTCCAACAAACCCTAAACTTTATGCACACCAATGTAAGGACCCCACAAATCTACTGTGCAAGTGTTCTGACATTGCTATTACTGGCAAGATTAAGTACTTGGGTGTTATAATTGATGAAACCCTTGCTTTTAGGCACCATATTGAAGCTTTATGTGGCAGAATACGGAAATTAATATTTGTTTTTAAAAAACTACGCACAATTGCGGATTTAACGTTAATCAGGCAAGTTTACCTAACTTTATGTCAATCAATAATAACTTACTGCATTACGTCATGGGGTGGCACTGCTAAAACTATATTACTAACCATTGAGAGAGCCCAACGAGCGGTACTAAAAGTCTCTACTTTTCGTCCTTTCCTCTTCCCCACTGACATTCTTTATAAATCCTGTAAGGTTTTAACGGTTAGACAGTTATTTATTCTAAACACAGTCATCAAACAACACGTTGCACTTCCATACAGCACTGAGACTACTAACAAAAGACGAAAAGATATAGTTTGCCCTCAAAATGCAGGAACAAAACATGCCTTCTCTTCTAGATTTTACTTGTTCTTAGGTCCACTTCTTTATAATAGGTTAAACGCTAAATTAGGCATATATCATCATTGCTATAGTAAAACAAAGAATATACTCAAAGAAGCCCTTCTCAAAATGTCCTACGAAGATACAGAAAAATTATTAGTTGTCCTAAAATGAAGGTTGTTTTTTATCTTTATACTTAGTAGTTTAAAATAAATATTGTTTAAATTTTTATAAGTTAAGTAAGTTTAAATAAATGTTGTTTTGCTATTTAATAATTTAGCCACAAAGAATAAAAGAGTAGTTTGCATTATTATTTAAGAACTTAGTAGGGCTCCTAGTTAGAAATAAATAATGTTTAATTTATATATATTAGGCAGATAAGTTTATTTTTAAATGAATATAGTTAAGTTTTGTTTTTTTATTTTTATTTAGTCAATAAGAGTAAAATATGTATTTTGCATTGCTAACTTAATAATTTAGTAAGTCCTTTATTTTTGCCTGGAAAACAGGTTAATCCTAGTTCAGGCACTTGTGTATTTTTGACATTATATAGTATGTTAGTATTCTGGATATATTGTAAAATAAGTTATTCAATAAAGATTATTATTATTATTATTATTATTAATTTCACAGAATTGACTGAAATATAAAACGAACCACTGTAAGGGTGCCTACCGATAGGTTGTTTATGTCCCGAGTTAGCGGGGCGCTTACTACGTATCCCCAGTTAGCGAGAATCTTACAGCTTGTCCCTAGTTAGCGAAAATGTAACGTGTCTAATTTTTGCGGGAATTTTACAGCGTGTCTCCAGTTAGCAGGAACCTTACAACTTGTCCCCAGTAAGCGAGAATCTAAGTGCTCGGCCAGACTGCACACGCGGGCGCGGGGCGGGAGCGGCCGACGTACTCAAACATGAAATCTTATTTGAGTGTCCATAGTGGTCACGCGGCCGCGGGGCGGGCGCAACGAGCGGCGCGGGCAACTCAAGCCATAACGCGTACATACACAGCGTTGCCAGAATGTTACTTTTGTAACATTTTACGTTACTTTTGACCATCTCATGTTACTTCCATGTTACACGACTCAAAATGTTACTTTTACGTTACTCCGAGAACTTGATAAAATATAGGTACCTATAATTAAATGTTTTCCAGCATACAAAGATAATCGTGGAACTTAACGCAATATAGTTTCATCTTCTTTTGTTTATTTACTTTTTGTCCATTTTCTTCTCTTTCTTACGAGGTAGCGAAGGTAGCGAAGCGAATAATAGGTATAGGTAAGTACTTATTGAATTAGACAACATTGGATCCATTCTTTTTCTTTTTTTCGAAGCTTCAAGAATGGAATAGAAAGTTTTTATGTAATCAAGTGCCTTATGTGGTATATAATAATAATAATAATTAAAAAAAATAAGTTAATGTTACTTTTCTCGTGAAAATGTTACTTTTTGAACCGTCTCCTGTTACTTTTGACTATCGGCCACTGGTAACACTGTACATACAAGTGGCCGCAGTGAGTGCGCGGGCGTCAAGCGGCAATCACGCGGAGCGCGGAGATCTCAAACCATTCCGACATAACCGCGCGCGTTGGAAAAATGGCGTTTTTAGATTTGAATATTGAAGAATTAATAAGCGCAATTCAAGCACGACCTGCATTGTGGATGTCAAAACATGTTATTACCTGACTGTGGAATGAAATAAAAACACAATATATTGGACATGGTTATGGTATAATTTCTTGGATATGGTTATGTATTTTTATGTTTTAAGAAATGTAGGTACTTTTACAATGTAGGAATAAATATATTTTTAACTTCTATTTTCCCATAAATACAAACAAAATTTATTTATTCATTTTGAGGTTGCATTAACAATTGTGCATACAGCGTATAAAATTCTCCTTCATTCTCTCTAGTTAAATTAATTTCATTAATTCCATTTTTCACTTGTAGCACTTGCCATTTTAAGTAAAAATTTTCTAGTAAAAATATGTCCTCTTCATCCATATTGTATTTGACAAACACTGAACACGACACTACTCAAACGAGCCGCGCACTCGACTACAGGGGGTCGACACTTCATATAAAAAATATATTGTATGGAATTATGAACGTACTTTGTGCCAACATTAAATTACGAAATAATCCTACCAATGAACAAAGTTAATAAAACGTTCTGTCTTATTGTACCAGCCACAACACGCTAATTTAGTCGCATTATACGGTATGGTCATGTTGGCCAGCATGTAACGCGCCATTCAAAGTTTCTTTATGGTGCCATTGTAGTTCTGTTTAAATATTTGTGTGTTTTGTACAGCTCGGAAGTTTAAAAACTGTAAAAAACGTGGTAAAATTACATTATGGGTGGCAAATCTTTGCGTAAGTGTGAAATTTGTGGTATTCAAAGATTGAGAAAGTTGAGTAAGGATATATTATTGGCTAGATTCCCGCTTGACCCAAACAGGTAAGTTTTGTAGTGTATTCCAAGTTTTAAGTCAATTTGAGTAAAAACAGTGTTATTAATAAGTGGTAATATTGGTAAATATATGTGTCTAAGTAACAATTAGAAGAAAATTCGGGTTATTTTTTAGTTCCTTATTTATAAACTTTACATTGTCCTAGTGCTGTGCTTATCGATATTTTTATTTATTTTAGATGTCGACTGTGGGTATATACAAAAATATACAGGTAATGAGGATTTGGTCTATATACCCATAAAGAAGTTAAATGTTTATAAGTTTATATATGGCGATCACTTTCCTCGTAAAACGTTCAACAAAAAGGGTAATAGATTAAAAAGAAATGCCTATCCTACATTAAAGGTAAACACAGCTTTCTGATGAAATTCTTGCAAATTTCCCTATATGTAAGCTGGAGAAGAAAAAGGTAATTTTGCGTTTTATATACCTGCACGAAATTCGCAGTACACCATCAGGTGTACTGTGTGGTCATTTGCCGTACATAAAATGAAATTGTTATACTTTCTAGCAGGTATTTTGCTTAATTTTCCGGCATCTAGTTCTAAAGCAGAAGCTCAGAGTGGCACGCCAAACACATAATTTAAAAAAACGCAAAATAGGAACATTTTGAACACTTTAAGCTATTTACAAGTTGGTTTTTCGATGACGCTGACAGTCTTAACATCTGATATTTATTATATTTTATTTGTAGATATATCACTCGATTGTCTGCCATCTACTTCTAAATCAAGAACGCCTCATGAAAATGTGACACAATTTGAGGAAAGACTGCACACGTTTAAAAAGCATAAAATAGGTACCTAAATAACAATTGATTCAAACTTTCTTACTTTAGTAAGTGACTTTCCAATGACACTAATATTTGGTCTTAATATTGCTATTCATTTCTTGCAGATATTTCAATGAATTGTCCAGCATCGACTTCTAAAGCGAGTACTCATTATGAAAACATGCCAGGAGGTGATTTTAGTTTCCCAAGTTTACCAAGTACTTTGCCAAGTTTCGTTCTATGAATTTGATATTTTCATTACTTTTTTACAGATATGGGTAATAGGTAAAAATGTTTGGACGATTCAAAAGCACTTTTCTAAAGTTTATTTAAATAAAAAATATTTGACTTTGACTGACTTTTTTATTTAAAAAAAAACAAGCGGTAATTCTTTCATTGCATGTCATCAGGAGAAAAGTTTTAGATTGTTTTTAGATAAATATATATTTTGCTGGCATGTTGTGATGGGATTTATCGCCTGCTTTTATTTCAACGTATGAAATATTTGAGGTTAATGGGTATAGACGCTACGAAGTTTTTTTTTTATCGATATCGATATTATGCTCAGTTTGCAAAGTACCTACCTCACTATTCTTTTGACATTTCCTGCTTATGTTGGTAGTACGCTTTTATTTATTAGGTTGGTAGAAACTACGTTCATAATTGTGAAAACGGCTAGTTATGAAGTGCCGACTCTTATAACGTAGTGATTACTTGCTCAGTGCTCGACTACGGACAAGTATCGTCGCGCGCGTACTCGCACCCGCGCCGCCTCCGCGCCCGCGTATGCAGTCTGGCCAAGCACTAACGTATCCTACCAGTTTACTAGAATTTTATAACTTGTCCTCAGTTAGCGAGATACAGAGATTGTTGTCTCCAGGGGCATATTGAATTTCACTGGTATTCTTGAAATTGAAAGTGACATGAAATACACTATGTATAACATCTTTCCGCTCGCTTTCTATATAAGCAATTTGTGGGAGTGATTTCGTGAAATGGGACGGAAGTTGTATGTGTAACAATGTAACAGGAAGTCGGGGAAGCGCGAAAGTGCGCGCCATTTTGTAAATTTAAAATCGATATTATGAACATGACATATTATTATATGTGACATATATTGTGTTATTTGACTATCAAAGGTCATTTTGATATGTCAAATGTCTTCTAATGAGTATTTACTGCATTTATTTTATAGTTATAAAATGATGTTATTTTTTTCAGAATATAATGTTAAAATTGCTTATTATTAAGGTGAAATGTTACATATCATATGCGACTGCTGTAAGGCTCGCTCGTTTTTTTTTTATTATTTTCAATTCTATTACTAAGATTAAGATAGTACCTACCGTTAAAATATTTTTGTGTTAAAAATAAGTCACCAGTGACTTTGAATACGAGAAATAGTAGCACTTTTATTTGTCATGAAAGCGTGAGTATTAGTCACTGGTTCAGTAATCGTCCCGCAGCTAGCGGCAAAGGTTTTCGGACGAAACCGAATGAGTTATCAAATAATGTTTTGTATTTACCAGGCAAGCGTGTTCAAAGCAATATGGGTGCGAAGAACCACGGCGTGATAATGCCCGACGCTAACAAAGAGCACACGCTCAACCAACTAGCGGGTGCGGCCTTCGGAGCGGCCGGCCAGCGGTGCATGGCGCTCAGCACCGCCGTGTTTGTAGGCGAGTGTCAAACGCAGCTCTTCTCATCATCATCTTCACCATCACCATCACCATCACCATCACCATCACTGACGCTACAAAGAGCACACGCTCAACCAACTAGCGGGTGCGGCCTTTAAGGCGACCGGCCAGCGGTGCATGGCGCTCAGCACCGCCGTGTTTTGTAGGCGAGTGTCATACGTAGCTCTACTCATCATCAACATCATTATCACCATCACCGACTTGTTGTTGAATTGTTTGTTACACGTAAATACCTGACAAAAGAAATTATTATTTTAATAAAATTGCAATCACTTTGTTCACTTTCCTACCAAGAAGTTTCACGTAGATTTATCGAGAGAATTTGCAAAGTGATGTTTTCCGCTTCTTTTCTTTTGAATTAATGAATTTAATTTCATGAATTTACACAAAAATTTAACCGTTCATATTAATAAAATTAAAAGAAATATATTACTCTACCTTCACTTTCCCGCAAAGAAGTCATGTTAATTATATTTTTCCTATGTAGGTGAAGCCAAGGAATGGATCCCAGACCTAGTGTCCCGCGCTTCCGCGCTCAAGGTCAACGCCGGCCACGTTCCCGGGACTGACGTGGGGCCCGTCATATCCGTGAACGCTAAGAACAGGATCCTCAGACTGGTCGAGTCGGGTATGTGCTTACATTATCATCATTAACACCTCGGTGGGCGAGTAGCAAAGCGCTCTGTCTGATACTCGCAGGTCCTAAGTTCAATTCCTAGGTCGGGCTGAGTTTGTTTCACTATGCATAAGTTTATTTATTTATTTATTTAATTTAGTTACACCAACGAATAAATCACTGTTTATTTCCATTTTTAAGATGAAGTTAAAACTAGTGAATTTAAAGTAGCGTAAAGCATTTTCTTTATAAATATTACACTATTACTATTACTAGTGGTCGCCCAGTGGTCGAAATTCGACCGTAATTTTCCTCCGATTTCATTTTTGAAACAATATTTTATTAAGGCTGCACGGATTGTATCCTAAGCAATTTAATGTATTTTTATACATAATTTCAAAAAATATTAGTATTCTGCACTAAGTGTGCGAAATTTCATACTTCTCCGTCCGCGCAATTTTCGTAATAAGGGGTACAAAGTTTTTGCTTCACGTATTAATATATAGATTATTGTTTGGTTAAAACAAAAAAGAAAAAAGCTACCATATACCTGACAACACTAAATAAAACACTTTATTGGCTGAAAACAAACAATGAAAATAACGAAAGTTACGATGGAAAATGTTCTAAAAAGTATCAACAATATATTCAAATCAGATGTTTGTTATATATTATTATAAATATCAAAATATCTGATATTTATGATATATATCAAACATTTGATATATATATTTTTTTGTGACAGCCATATTATTATTTAATTTATGTCCCTATACTGTTTGCATGTGTTGTATGAACATAATAAACTATTTAAAAAAAACTAAAATGTTTTATTGTTTTATTTATTTAGGTATTTAAAATCAGAAAAATTTACTCAAAAACAAAATCTTGAATAAAAAATCAACTCAAAACTATTTCTGGTTAACTCCAGGAACTTCATTCAGAAAAAATTAAATTTTTTGAAGTGAAAACTTCTTTAGCGGCGTTGTGCACTTTTTTGGAATGGGTAAAAAATGTTTCGCGTCAGGACACGTGACCGTCAGGCGCGACTGTTTCAGGCAACGTTCGAAAGATGGCGCTGCTAGTTCTCCAAGCATGACTGTGCTTCTATAAATCTTATAAGGTTATCCCAGCTGCCGACAGATGGCTCTAAACTTCAATTATTTTTATCTCTTGTACGAACAAAACTATTACAATTTCTGATATTATAGAAAATATACAAAAAATGAATGACAGGGTTTGTATGTACGATCAAAGAGAACTTTTTTATTTTGATAGCTATAGAAATGCCAAACCGACTTCTTCTTTGGTGTGCATGAATCTTTAAAATGTCTACTGTATACCTACTATTTAGAAAGGACTATATTATACTACTATAGGCATATATGAATATATTACCGAAAAAAGCAACGCGACTTATAGTTGCGGTTGATAAAATAGAATAGAATATTTTATTTGCTAAGAATATGGTTGGTTTTACAAAAAGTTGGTCATATTTTTATAGTTTCACATATTCTGCCATGTAGACATGCAAAGTTTATAATAATAACTTTTTAATGTAATATAAATTGTCATGTTTGTGTATGATAGCCCAATAAATAAATATTGTATTCTACCACATAAATGAGAGTACTTTTATACTGATAATTAAAGCAATTCGTGCAAAATTATTCCCTAACCATTCCAAAATATCAAAAATGCACAACGTTAATATTCAAGTTTTCACTTCTGCCGGCACTCCCAGAGTGCAACCAGTCGGTTTTTTTTTCGAGTTAGTTCGTGTTACTGAATTTAAGTTCCCTAAACGACCGTAGCGGCGCTGCTCTGGTTTTCATACAAAATAATACGATTACGATTACTATCACCAGAACTATAGTGGTTCGTGCTCGGGGTACTGGTCATGTGTGCCCAGTTCTACTCGCGTCTGTTAATTCATTTTATTTTCCTGCAGGTGTCAAGGAAGGTGCTAAACTAGCGCTCGACGGACGAGGAGTCAAAGTATCTGGCTTTGAGAACGGTAATTTCGTTGGCCCCACTATCATCACAGACGTGAAACCATCCATGGAATGCTACAGGGAAGAGATCTTCGGGCCCGTACTCGTCTGCTTGTTCGTCGACACTCTGGACGAAGCCATACAGATGATAAACAACAACCCTTACGGCAACGGCACGGCCATCTTCACGACAAACGGTGCCGCTGCAAGAAAGTTCTCAGCTGAAATCGATGTAGGACAAGTGGGGGTGAATGTTCCCATCCCAGTCCCACTATCTATGTTCTCTTTCTCTGGTACTAGGGGAAGCTTTTTGGGCACAAACCACTTCTGTGGCAAGCAAGGTCTAGATTTCTACACCGAACTGAAGACTGTTGTGTCTTATTGGAGACAGAGCGATGTGTCTCACGCTAAAGCGGCGGTTTCCATGCCGACGCAACAATAAATTACTATCAGATTTTTTTATTTGAAAAAATCTAAATGTACTCTTAAAAGAGTAAGATGGTTATGGTACATAACTATGCATGTCTATATTAATTAAGCATCATTCAGGTTACAAATTATTTATTAAATACTGTTATTTTTATATACAATATTAATTGAACGTAATTATAAGAATAATGTAATAATATAACACAGAATTTATTTTTTAAATATTTTATGTATAGGTTATGTGTAATCCACTCGTCTTCCAATCTTATCAATATATTTATAGTTTTATGAACTTCCACCTGTTAAATTTGCAAAATAAATGATTATTTTTTTCTACTTTTTTTGTTGGTTTAAAAAAAATCATAACCTTACTTAACTCAATAACTTACGCTCTAATTAACCCCTTTAATATTAATTTAATTAATCTATCTGATTCCTTTTCATTACTCTAAAATTGAAAATATGCAAATACAAAAATATACAAAAAAAATCTTTTCTAAAGTTCATAAGTTAAAAAAATTTATAGGAAATATTCAAAGTAAAGTATACCGAAGTTTGTTAGTTAGTCACTACAATAAAGTAGAACAGATGGTTAATGAGACACAGGACTAACGGTTTGAATGAATCATTTATCTGGGGGCACGGCAATGCCTCCGCTAAGTCAACAAAAAAGCGGGACGGCCGTGTCATCCTTTTCTCGAAACAGTTCAGGCCATTTTCTACCCCATATAACTTTGTTGTGGATAAAACTAGAAGCCTGAATTTTCAGTAACCAATCAGGCATTGTATAAACACGGTATATTTCAAATTTCATTCAATTTGAACCAGTAGTTTAAGGATTATAACTAGTCAAAGTTTCTTAATTTTGTCACTCACTCAATGACTGACTGACCGATCATCAAAACTCTAAGGTACTTCTAGCAGACATAGAAGCTTCAAATTTACAATACAATTAGTGTTTAGTGTATAAATCAAGGAAAAACTAAAATATTTTGCAATTTCGGTCCAGTTTTTTAGATACACCAACTGCAAATAAATAGATTGACTTGCACGAATCTCAGCACTTTCTCCAAAGGGTCTACATGTGCATCTTAAATCTATTCATAAAATAGATACGAAAACATTGGCGGCGCCTCTAGCATATTCCTCTGGATCTGGAACAGCGAGTGCGTCAATTTCCTCTTCCCAACCACAACCTGAACATGAGAATGTGCCACCAAAGAAAACTAAAATTAATGATCATTTTAAGCCGAAAATATCATTAGAGATGAGAGTTTCACGAATGGTTGCTAAGAGTGGTCTCACTCTTCGAGTATTTTGTGAATGCGAAGACTTGAGGGAGTTATTTTCTTTTCTGTTAGGCCTCTGCCTCGAATTTTGCGGGCAGCGGGGCGGCGGCGGCGCGGCGGCAGCGCGTCTTGACTGGAGTGCACCGCTGGAGCGGGCGACGAGCGGTGCACTCCAGTCAAGCCGCGCCGCCGCCGCTGCCGCCCCGCTGCCCGCAAAATTCGAGGCAGAGGCCTTAGGGTTAGAACGAGCATTTCAACTTGTGAAATTGGCAGTGGAAGTCCTATGTCGCCGAGAATCGGATTTCGTATCTGCGGAACATACATTGCGATTTATGATTCGAAAATTAGAAGAACAAATTACCACACTTGATAAAACTAGTAGAATCATTAAGAAATCGTATATCACAGCGTAGAATTACCGCAACTGCGGCTTTATTGGTCCTAAAACACCCATCAAGGTATGAAGAAGCTTGGGATTGTTAGCTGCCGACCAAACTTTTAAATTGCCTTCTAAAAGTGTAGTCCGGAAAAAGATTAAAAGTCTTGTTGAACGCTTGTATTGCAGCACAAATCTAGTGGAAGTACCCGTTCCATCATCTACAGACGCTGTTGCTATGCTACCCCATCTACTTCTGTGGTAGTTAATGTTAACGAGAATGACGTATCGGACGATGACGACCCACTATCTGTGGTAGTTGAAAACTGGCAATTGCAAGTTCAAGAGTTAAAAAATACTTTGACGTGATTTAAAAACTCTTCTCCGGTTCCATTGCAAGCCTCGATGTCGACACTTGAATCCATCATCAAAAAAGAAATGCACCTCTTTGAATATGGCGGATCACGAGGAAAATACCTACAGCTTGCTTATCTGGTGCTGGTCTGGTGACAATAGTGCCTACAAGCGTAGAATCGGAAAGGGCATTTTCTTCGGCAGGCTACTTAGTGTCACACATAAGAAGCAGATTATCTGATAGCACTATTGACACTCTATGCTTCTTGAGAAGTTTCTTTCAAAACTCCGTGCCATGAGTATTACTTATTTGAAATAATAAGTTTTGTTCTTAATGTTCTTCTTCTTAATTTACAGAAATTAAGTATGATTATGCCAGTATTAATATTATAATGTAGCTGTTTGTGTTCGTAATATATTTTTTCTCAATAGTACTATTTTTAATATCCTTAATTTTCCGTCAACCTATACCAAACAGCATTAGCCGGCCTATAAGGAAGGAACAGGCTCGTTTCTTGAAGATCCCAAGGTCGTAACGATTCGGAAATACCGCCGCCGAGAGCTAGTTCCACAACACTGTAGTTCGAGGCAAGAAATTTCGTGGAAAACGCACAGTAGTAGACCGCCATCCATCAAGGTGATGTGGATGGAATGACAGTCGATTGCGTGTAGTGCGGTGAAGGAAAGCAGCGGCAGGGATCAAGCCGAACAACTCCTCAGAACACTCCATTTATTTAAAACAAAAGATTTTTAATATTTATATGGTCACTATAAGTTGTTGTTAGGTTAGCTAATTACGTAATAACTTAAGACAGAAGATTCCCTAAGTAAGGACTGAATAAATTAACCGACTTTGTACCTATTACATCGTACAACTTTTTACGGTAGAAGAACTGAGTTGCGAGACTTGGTTTATTTTACAAGTTTGTTTTAAATGGCTTAATTGTTATTAGAAACATTTTCACAATGTATTGTCTCGAGTAGTCATCCTAAATCGAATCTAACAATAACAAACATGAGATATCAATGTTATGGTAACATCCCAGACAAAGGACAGCAGCGCTATCTCCTTCTAACCGACGTTGTTGGAAAGAGACAAAAAAAACGACTCCGGCGCAGCTGCGATTTAACTCGCGTCCGTCCTTTAGTTAGAGCTATTAGTTTATAGTTGTCATAGAGTCGTGTTGCGTGACTGGGACTGTTCGCAGCGGCGAATTATTAACTTGTAACGAAAGGAAACAATGTCTTTAGTGTTGTTTAAACATAGCGATTGTTTGACACTTTCGATATTCCGAAGGGTGATCGAATAACGTGATACATCCAGCGGCAATACGAGCATCCTGCGGTGTTTGTTACTCCGACACTGATTTTCGTGATATAAACACGCGCGATGTATTACGTTATATTTTTATTTGTTACGATATTTTTTGTGCAATCGATGTGTTTGACACCCCAGTGCAGAAATGAAAAAGGTGAACCTGTTGATTGGTGAGTAATTTTCAACTGTTATTTATAGTGTTTTTATATACAGACATTAAATAAAAATTTAAACAAAAATTTTATAAAGCAACTTGTGATTGTTCAAATAATTTTTAACGCAAATTTTATTGCAAAGTTTTTTTTTCAACATTTGTGTTTTTGTAACTTGTGATTGTTACTAAACATTATTAAAAAGTTTGTTGTCAGTAAATTACTTAAATCCTTTGTTTGAAGTGTTACTTGTTTTGTAATACGAAGTAGTCATAATTATATTGAGTCAACATTTGCGCATTTGTTGCTTTATTAATGCTAGTGATTACAATAATTTGCAAAGTTTGCCTATAGATGAATTATAATCATCGGTGTTATTCTAACATTCAGGATAATGTTAATACCTATATTTATATCTAATGTATAATCTATAAGTGAAATAATTGTTTATTAATTATAAATTATATTTCCAAGATAAATAAGTATCTAAAGAGTATTTATTATGAATATTGCTTAAAAAAGCAATATTCATAATAATATTTATAAATAAAATATTTATAAATATATGTCCTGTAAATATGGCGCTTAAAAAAGCGCCATATTTACAGGATGTTTGGAAAAATGTGTAACATCCGAAAAGGGATGAGATAATCGACAATATATTATATCTATATTATTATTCTTCACATAATTTTCCAAACATTCTGGTTAGATAGGTATTTCAGTTTTAATCAGCTGATATTGCGGTGCAGTCATCGTCGCCAAATAGTGGTTTCCGATAAATTTAGTTTTGATGTCGTGAGGAGATACATTTTACCGATACGAATAACGTATAAATATATTGCTAAATGTTAACTTATAGATCAAATAAGTAAATGATTAACATTGAAGCTTTCCCGTTTCATTATAAATTATTTTTAGCAACTCAGCCAAAACGACGGTTAATTAAAATGGTATTGAACCACGAATAAACATTTTATTTAAATGTTATACAAAAGTAACGGTAAAAATGGTGATTTCGCGTAATATAATGGTTTGGCTATCGATCGCATAGGTATCTATTCTAGAAGAAGACAAAAAGTATGTTGAGTAAGTAGTTATAAAAAAAAGAAAGAAATACAATAGTCCTTCATTGTTTTGTGGCGTTATTTTTCGATCACCGATTTCTAATAAAATTTGTTTATATTGATGGGTTATTTCATCACCTATCGGGGTGTTACCCCTTTTTCGAACAACCTGTATATTTACGATTGAGGAGATCGTCAGAAACCATTTGAATACCCTTGCGCCTTGTAAAATCGTCTGGGCTATTCGAATAGAACTTCCATTTCATCCATGTAAACTTTGCCATTTTTTCGAACTTTTTTCCAAATTCACAATTCAAAATCATTTATTCAGTTTAGGCATTAAGGCTACAAGTAGCTCTTATGAATGTCACTATGCTATCAGTTCGTTAGTCTACACGGGCGGAAGACCTTTTACTGAGAAGAACCGGCAAGAAACTCAGCAAGAAGGGCGTTTCTTATCTCCCTTCTTTTGTATTCATAATGCCAAAAGACATCATTCACGTTTCATACATTTTTGGACCAACTCCGAAAGAGCCGGCCAGAAAAAAAAGAAAAAAAATACAATGCCTATATCTTTTTAGTATGACACCCAACCCGTGTGCCTCATGGTTATGTTGTTACATGGTACAATCAAAATGTTATTATAGTGATGTTATTTTAATATATTTTATCATGTCCTTCTTCAACGCGGCGGCGCACAGGCAGAGCGTCCGCTGCGTTAGACGGGTGTCCGCGACAAGCATACGTCGCGGGTCAAAATGAAACAACATTCAATTGTAATGTTTAAGCGATGTATATTAAAAAATAAAGGACATAATTATAGCTTTCTTAATCAGACAAACAAACAAATTCGTTTTTGGTCCAAAATGAATGATGTCCTGATACTATTAGGTATGTAAGATTATCTTAAAAACAAGTCTGTTTGGGAATAATTGTGGATTCGATTCCCACCTGAGGTAAGTCGTGTAGTTTATATACTTAATTTATTATTACGCCAGGTTCTACGTGTACAAGCTGCCCCGGGAGAAGAACCACTTGAACCCACTTGTGCGAAGGGGGGTTGCTTACATGCATCTTACCCCCTCCAAGTTACGAGGGGGATGGATCATGTCGGACCTGGCGATCAGCGACCAGCGTTCCATGGTCGGCAGGACTTTAGCCCCACTCTATCAGGTAAAACCTTTTTGTTCCTATAATTACGCGATTACAGTAGACGTTTAATTAAAACTCTTTTTTATCATATCATAACAGATGCTGTAAATTTTTAGCTAATATTGTTAGACAGAGACACAATATCATAAATACGTATTTATTTAGCCATTGTTTAACTTTAAAACATTGTTTTGTAGTCAGGGTTGCCAGGTCACCAAACCCTATAGCCGGACAGACCAGGCAGTTTAGCCGGACATTTGAGTAAAAAGGCTGGACACCCTATAATATTGAGGATTTTGTGTCTCGGTATTAATATGTAGGTACGACAAAAAAAAAATTATGTAAATCAAGCTCTTTTGATTATTACCATACATTTTGTTAAATTCTAATGAAATGTAAATAAAATCGAATGCCAAATCACTCTAAGTAGGTACTTTATTATTAATCAGAAAAAAAAGTAATAATGTGAAAAGCCGGACACTGTTTGTTTTGGCCGGACACGCAATCAAAAAGCCTAACTATGTCCGGCTTTATCCGGACGCCTGGCAACGCTATTTGTAGTACAAGGGTATGTTTAAGAGCGTTTACGCCCCTCACTAGCGCCGCCAATGAAAAAAAAACATATCTAGTAATTAGAGATAGAAAATCAAATTATGCTCAACAAACTATTTGAATGAAGTAATTTAGCATTTTTACGTCACCTAATGAACATCTGACATGTTATGGTTTAGTTAGTTAAATAAGACATTACAGCTAAAAACGGCCACTTTTAACTATAACGCCGAATAAAATATGTGTAAGAAACAGGTAGGTACACTACCTATCACCGAGCGAAACGAGTACAATACTTTGCTAGAAATCGAGTCCGGAACCTCTCGTTCTGAGACGGCTGTGTGCTTTAACCGCTACACTACATGGAGGCGATTTTTGAATCTCACCGATGATCTCGAAATACAAACATGAAATAAACTATGAAAAATAATATTTTTTCCAGTATTTAAAATTTTTGTCGTTGGAGAATAGTCGAAAGTTAAGAGTCAAAAATAAGTTACCAGTGGCCTTGAATAAGAGAAAAGAAGCACTCGTAATCGATGTCATAGCGTGAGAATTAGTCACCGTTTCTAAAAAGCCCCTCGGCCCTGATGCAATACAAGTTCTAACGTTACATACGTTTTCAGGACAGGAACATAATATCCGTGGTGTACAACGACCAGCCACCGGCAGCTGAACATCAACCGGACGTCTTGCAGTCCGTCGCAAACATGTACTCGAAAAGCAAAAAAGGTAAATACTAGAGGTGGGCCGGATATTGGTTTGGCCGAATACGAATATTCGGCCGAATGTTCGGTTTACAATAAAACGAACCGAATATTCGGCCGAGTAATTCGGTTCATTTACGCGCGCTTTGCTTAGACAAACAGGTAGGTCAAAGTAAGTTAATTGCCGTTGTTTGTCATGAAAATCATCATAATAATAATTGAAGTAAATCATACTTGAGTTTTTAAACACAAAACGTAATCAATGTTAGTTAAATTAATGGATGAATTTTATTTTAAAAAACTATGTATATTATTATCCAATTACCATTTTAAAAAAGAAATAATCGCATAAAGATTAATTTAATAATGATTTTTTATGATTCATTGATAATAATGAATGAATAAACTATGGTACTTATAATAATCTTTTTACAAGCCTTAGGTCTTAAAATAGTACAACTTTTATATTAGGTAATTATTCGGCAATTGAACCGAATATTCGGCCGAATACGAACATGGAAAAATACGCCGAACATACCGAATACCGAATAATTACCGAATATTCGGCGCATCTCTAGTAAATACAAAATACCATGTGATTAGCATACATACTATCCCACTGCTGGGCAAGGGCCCCTGTCATTGAAAGCAAGTCCTCACCACATTTTATAGGTATTGACTAAATAAATAAATAAATAAACATAGGTATATGAATATGTATAGATATTGTCTAGTAAATTTAAATTATTCCTGTGAACTACAAAATTCGTAGCGCGTTTGTGTTGCAATATTACGAAGCAAATCTCGCAACGCACTATAGGTGGATATGTAAATATATATAGGTATTGACTCTTATAAAATATGTTATGTATAAATAATTAACTGGCCTTATACCTATTTTGTATTTCATATCTCGTGAACAAAATTCGAACTGCTTGATGGCACTAGCTTGTTTGTGTTGTGATCTTTCGAAGCAACTCTAGCATTTGCTATTTAATTTACCTTCCACTGGAAATGTGATAGAATTAAAATATTTTAAGCTTCTCCGTGTTTCGAAAGGCACGTTAAGGTTGATGAGCTCTATTGTTGTCGAAAGATAATTGTCGTTAAAACCCACCAAACCGTATAGCACATGAGTAAATACTCGAACAGAGTCAAAGCTTCCTTAGAGCGCGCTGCGACAGGTACACTACTACATGCACGGTTATGTGTGCGTGACCTCTCACCGACCGGTTCACGTACGCGCCGTGAGAGGACAAACCGGTTTACACCGGCACAGCCAACGGACAATCTCAGTGAGCGTCACACGCTTTGTTTCGTGTTGTGAACTGTCATCGCTCGTAAAACATTGTATTTTTGTTATGTTTGATTTAAATTAGAGTGGTTTACTGTAAAATATGTCTAATTACTATAACGTGTGTATGAATAATGCCAGAAATATTAAAATATTGCCTATTTCACAAAGTTTCGCGAATACTTCGATCTTAAAGCAAACATTATTAATATTGGCACTGAAATCTTAGTACGTGTATAATGACTGGAATTCTGAAAAAAACAAGTTATTGAAAAACAAAAATATTTAAAAAAAAATATTAAAATATTTAGAGTGAGTGTCGATTACAAATAAACAAAAAATAATGTCCGAATAGTTATTCCGTGTTTTGTCTCTTTTACACTAATTTGAAATGACGTTTACATGACGGAAACAAAACACGGAATAACTATTCGGACCTTATTCTTTGTTTATTTGTAAGGGGCTAAGTCTATACTAATATTATAAAGAAGAAACCTTTGTAATTTTGTATGTATGTATGTATGTATGTATGTATGTATGTATACACATAAATAATAATAAATACTTATGTATGTTTGCAACGAATACACTCAAAAACTACTGAACCGATTTTAAAAATCTTTCACCATTAGAATGCTACATTAGCGCTGAGTAACATAGGCTATATTAAAAAAAAGAAAAAGAAATGCGGTACGAAGTCCGCCGGGTTAGCTAGTACGAGTATTAATAAATTTAGGAAAAACTGGCGGCCCGTCCCTGCTTGGCACGGGTGGACATTTAAAAAAAATATATATCGCCTATGTTACTTAGCGCTAATGTAGCATTCTAATGGTGAAAGAATTTTAAAAATCGGACGAGTAGTTTTTGAGTTTATTCGTTGCAAACATACATAAAAAAATAGAAAGGTTTCCTCTTTATAATATTAGAAGAAGAAGATAAAATATTTTGTTTCATTTATCTTATCCTCATGTGACAACCCTACCAAAGTGTGTATAAATTTTACGCGGTATAAAGAAACTTGGACTCTGTTGGTATTTACTCATGTGCCGTGTAAGGTCATCGTAGCAGGTCATTGCCTGATCTCCTCATGTGCTGTTGTTTATATGAAAAGACTTGGCCTCGCAGTGGAGCATTTATAGGCCGATGATGATGTCAAACCAGTGTTGGACACTTTAACACGTTGACAGCCTCAAAACCAGACACTATAGAAATTTAATTGTCGCCACTCACCCGTGCGGAGTCCGGCATTGAATGGGTAAGCCCAGTGTTCAACAGAGTCTTCATCACCAAAAAATAACAGATTTTCATTGAAATTACGGGATGACAGCAAGAATGTTGGTTGGTATTCAATCGTTGCTAAAGACTCAGACCTCTATTTGCTGACCTCTATTTTTAATGATTAAAGGACAAAAATGTCGATCACTGGTTCATGTTGAACATCGGTGCAACTACCTTAGATGCTATTCTCACTCATTAATAGGTGTATTACTTCTAAAACTCAATACCGGTTGTTAATATTATCATACACATTTAATTAAGACTATATTACTTAGGCTTCAGTAATAATAATGATTTTTGATTTTGTGTCTTTATTGCCAATTTTTTTTATTGACTCTTTTTTTGTTAGCGGAATCGACCTTTTGTATCATTGTAGCTTTGAATGTACTTGTTTTTTTTTCTTTTTAGGGTCTGCTATGTTTAGCTAGTGAAACAAACACACTGCTCTACAATTTTTATAGTATTAACCTAAGTAGATGCTAAGAAAATTTAAAAAACGTTAGTATGAAAATTTGAATTTTATAAAAAACTAGCTGACCGGCGGATTTCGTACCGCTTTGACAATTAACGTTTCCATGACAACAAAACAAACAAATCATTCGTCCGCTTAAGAACACCCGTATCCCATGATGGACCGCCACCGGCAGCGCCACCTACCGGGCCCAATTGTAAATCTAAACTATTCTCGAATCCACTTGAACACAAACAGAAAATTTCATCCAAATCGGTCCAGCCGTTTAGAAGGAGTTCAATAACATACACACGCACAGAAGATTTTTATATATAAAGATCTTCATACAAAACAGCAATTTCATAGGTAAAAACCTAATATAATAACTATGTTTTTTCACATTTACTTTTCAGGTCAAGCCAAGCAAGCCGTAAAGAAGTACAAGAAATTCAAGCTCGGCGACAAATACTATGACGATTACGACCTAGCGGAGATGTGCAAGATGCACTCCAAGTTCATGAAGACCCGTGTGGAGAACGGCCACACAAAGGGCGTCATTCTCGGGGACAAGTTCACGTCGTTGTGGCTGGTCCACTCGGTGCCCAGGTTCCCACCGCTACCAGACAGTGAGTAATCAAATTTGCACATTTAACCTGTCGTCTGCTGTGAATACAGACACAATAGAATTTTAATTGTATTTAGGGATGGATCAAGCACTAAGCAGAGACGTAAGGTTAAGGGGGTGCCGCGCGGAATTTCGAAAATTTACGTGTTTTTAAGTCACTAATGCTAGGCGCTGAATAGGTCATATACATTAAAAGGACTAGTGTAGGTTAGCTTGATCCTTTCACAAGGGCATGGTTGTCTTGGAATTTGAAACAAATACCCAGAAACTGCATAAACAATACGTAAAGGTAATGATATCTGAAAACTTATTTCTTCAGAAACTTTGTAAATATAGCACAAATGAAAAAATGATCCGACATCAAAATGTTCGTATTGATATTCCGCAGGTCACTGTTGTCTTATTTTTTAATTAAAAAATATGAATATGAAAATATTAAGACTTTTCTTATTTTTTACCCAAACGCCTATGATTTTACGAAAGTAAACATTGCTCTAATTAAATCACCAGCCTACTTTGTACAGATATTAGTGTTCGTGCGTATTCGTAGTCGTGCACCGTTGTCACACCACTGCCACGCGCAGCTCGCTCGCTATCATAAAGAAACTTGAAACTCGCAGTTTTGCGTCCGCGCTGCACCCTCTTAAGTTAAAACGACTCTTTGTCGCTAGATAACTTCACCGAAATCACCATTATTCGACCGTTGGTTTTACGAAAAAATCCTTCATCGATAGATAATTTCACGGAAATCACTCTTAGCCGACCACAACTACCGTCACTAACATCCGATCATAATATTTTTACAAATATTTATAGTGGCTATAGTGGCTTCTAGAGTGTTGTAAAAGTCCTCTATAACCTCATCCCTTGCCGAGCTTGTAGGGGCGTAAACTTGTACGTTGTTCAGATTGACTGGTGACGCTTTCAGTCTGACACTCAGGATCCTGTCATTGATTGATTCATAACCCATCACACAGTTCTCTGGCTAATTGGTAGCGCTAAGGCTACTCCGTTTCTGCTGCTGTCTGGGTTTCCCGATGTATATATGATGTGAGCCTTGGTAAGGAAATGCCTGCTGTTTTTTCAATGAGTCACAAAGCCCACATATGTCTTAACCATATCTGGCTAGCTCCCCTTCTAGGATCAGCTCGAGATCCTGGAGATGGAGATGCCGGACCAGGCATAAGAAGGCCTCGCACATTCCAAGTCCCTATTTTCTGGGTATGGCGCAGCCTCAAACTCATTCCAGTAGCAGAGTTTCCATGGGGGGGCCTGGTTTCCTGCCAGCTCATGGCCGGTAGCAAATTTCACACCGCCTGTCCCGCACGCAGGTCGGCGCCGGGTGCTAGTCGGGTCGCATGGCGAACATACTCTGCGTGCTTGCCTGGTCATGATAACTGTCATGGGAATGTAGTCGCAGTAGTTTTCCCTTGCTTTCTGCGCCAATCATTTTAGGAGGGATTTAGCCCCCAAGGCTGCTGGGCTGCTGAGACCTCTTCCACTCGAGCTCAAGGACCCGAGTGGGGAATGGTTATGCCGCCAGTGACTCGGTCGCCAGAGCCCAATCTGTTATCTAGCAGGGAGTGCCATGGCTGAAGGCCGCCGCCACAGAGAGAGCGCGTGCAGGTAGGATTGGCAATTGGGGCTGAGAAGGTGTTATGGTCATTCCCCCCCTTACTTTGTATTTAATACCGTTTGTTTTTATATTTAACTAGCTGACCCGGCGGGCTTCGTACCGCATTTTTTTTAAATATAGCCTATGTTACTACTGCTATGTAGCATTCAAATGGTGAAAGAATTTTTGAAATCGGTCCAGTAGTTTTTGCGTTTATTCGTTGCATACATACATACATACAAAAATACAAAGGTTTCCTTTTTATAATATTAGTATAGATAAAGTATCATAAGTAGCAGGTGAAGTAAATAGCCTATGACTGTCCCAATTTTGGGCAAAGGCAAACAAAAGAATCATATAAATATAAAATCCTATTGTTCCAGTGCACGGTATGAACGGTCTCAACGTGACCAACTATGACTACCCCACCACCGGCATGAAGTACGGCCAATCGTTCCTGTGCGTGTCCGTGCAGACTTCGACCCTCAACCAGATCGCCACACAGCTGAAGTACAACGAGCCGCTGGTCGTCTACAACCACATCCCTCAAGACTTTGAAAGCGAACTGCCCAACTTGGTCGATGTGGTGCATAATAAGACCATTGATGCGTCACCCTGGTAAATTCTTGTTGATTATATTTTGTTTATTTAGGTGCTCGAACAAAGACTAGACGTCTTTGATAACACGATACAAATATCTTGGGACAGGTTAAAAGCCATTTTTAGTTTTTAAACTGCATTAAATCTGTTGAACAATATTTTTTTTAAGTATTATATTAACTAAAATTTTTACTTTTTTTATTTTTTTGAAAAAAAAAATTATTTTCACTGTATTTATAAAAATTTAATTCAGCTTCAGTGCAGCAATTAGCACTTACTTACTTACTAAAAGTAAAAAAAGTAAACAATTTACTATAGCGTTGTGTTATCAAATTTGTGGTATCTGCAAAAATTAATCTGCATAGCCATCGGTTGCAATGACCTTTGAATAGATGGCACTGTGCCGTTATCAGCACTCAAAAATTTAAAAAGCAGTGACAAAATTCAGCGCTTACGTCAGACTTCCTTGTAGCATAGTGGTCAGTGCAGCCGCCCGGTTTGCGGAAGACCCAGGTTCGATTCCTGGCTGGGTCGGGTGGGCGTTTAACTTTTTCACTGTATTTTATAAATATTACTCTATTAACTGTCAACATCTCTGTATTTCCTTTAAGCATAGACTGCTTCACCACAAAACGATGGCTAATGTTATACATATTTTAAAACAGATGCTATCACTCTTCCTTCCTTCTTCTTCCCGTCTCTTCCCATCCCAAACGTTCCTGCGACACACGAACCCTAATATGTCCCCAACGTAATTCCAATTTTTACTATAAATCATTCACAGTATATGCCGCTCGAATGTAGAATAGACTGCCTGCCAGCATTCGTGAGAGTTCATCGGTAGAATCTTTCAAACACAAGGTCAAAGAGCATTATCTGTCTAACGGCTAATATGACAGTGACATCCCGTTCTTACATAATTAGTTTTTATTTTAATATGTATATAGGTATGTATATATTTATAATATATTTTTTTATTTTCAATTAGTTATGTCATTAGTTTAAATATGTTTGTTAGTATGGTATTATTTACAATTTATTAGTCCCGCATACTTGTTTATTACACCACAGCTAGGGTTGGCTGGATGAGATATACGTATGTTTAAATGTAATTTCTTTGTACAATAAAGGATTAATTAATTAAGTTTTTCTGTTTTAATTTTACTGGATACTGGAATTGCTGTCAGATGAATGAAAGAGAATGTAAGATTTGATATTTTGAAATGCCAAGATACTTTGACCATTTATAGTATATGATAGTTTGTATAGATCAATTTGGTACTGAATGTGCTTGTTTCTTGTCGCAGGTACCACATCGAAAGCTTCGAGACTCTAGTCGGGCGCAAGTTCCTCTCGTTCGCCAAGAGCGCTATGTTCAATGACGATTTGTACAGCGGACTGGTGGCTGAGGTTCTCCAGTCAGACTTGCTGGTGGAATCCTGGACTAACGGGCCCGGCACCCTTGACTCCGAATGCAGTAGGAACTTCCAGTACGTACCATACTCTTTTCATTGACTTCATCTCTTGTTTGTTAAGACACCATGTTCAACCATAGCTGATGGCTCAAATGCTACAGATAGGCTGGTGAAATTCTGGAGTCAAATTTTTCAGTATGGGAAGTCAAGTGCAGTGGGAACTTCCACTACGTACTATAGACCTCAGTTGGACGCAAATTCTCATTCTAAGTGGACCGGTTCAGATGGTTGGTTGCAAAAATGCTTTAGCCAGACTTGCTGGTGGAATCCTGGAAGAGGCAAGCACTCTCGAGTGCTGTGAGAACTTCCTGGAAATGTGAAGATTTTCCATAATCATGTGAATTCACATTCTATATAGTTTAGGACGGGGTGTTGGGAAAAGGACTTTACTGGCATAATCGCAACATCAATGTAGAAACCGCTGCGCCATTGAGCTTTTCTTTGAATAGTCGTTTTACTTTCTATAGGGTTCTATGGCTATATTGGAAAGCATACATTTAACATTATAACTTTAATAAATGCAAGGTCAAAAAACTAATGAAAAATTTTAAAATGTTAGGCTCGTTAAAGCGTTAATATGTAAGTTTTCTTCGTAGATGTCCGCTAAAATAAGCGCGTGAGCACGCTCGCGTGTCTCTTTCGAAAAATGGTACGTAGAACGCTAACGGTCAGTTGTCCCATATAATTCAGGAGGTATTGCCAGATTACCTAAAGCAATCCCCTTGATATTGCAGGGTCCGCAATATCGAGCGACTGAAGTTCCCCATCGCCAAGATGTCGTTCACCTCCCACAACGACCACTCCAAATGGGCGGTGGCGGTCGCGCACAAGATGCACAACAGTCAGGACACCAAGGTGGCCGACTACTGGGTCTGCGTCGGCGATATCAACCGAGCGGTAAGCTTATTTATTCATTTATAAAGACACATCACAGGTTACAGTTAAAGTAACATGAATTTACAAAATATGTGGACAAGGAGAAAACTATAAAACTTGTATCTCTAGCATGATCAATAATTATAGTATTCGTAAAATACCAGGCACTTAACTAATTAAAAAGAGAGTAAGCTCTCCTTCTAAGTAGTTATTACACTAGCTTAGACATTAACTTGCCTAGTGTCCAGCAGTGGAACAGTATATATGCTGTTACTTTATTTTAATTTTATAGATTAGTCGACCTTACTGGTCGATTGGCAGATAATGCCTCAGGGCGTTAAGTCTGCCTTTCGCTATATTTTTGCAATAAAGAATAAATTTGTAGTAAATTTTCCAATAGTACTTCTGTATCACTATACAATACACACATACAATCTGTAATTTAATCGCTGGACCTCTCCAGGTTCAAATAAAACGATACAACTGTTTTTTTTTGTTTTTGCACAGTTGTAGTACAACTTAGAAATTAAAAAATCACACCAGAGTCTATTACAAGTCCTAACTGATAAAAACAGAGTAGTTTTTTTAACAGTCCATTAATCTTACCTTTGATAAATACGTATGAGACGCGAACAGAAATATATGTATAATTTTTGTTTTATTTTCAGTTACCACAGGAGTCACGCGGCGGCGGCACGGTCTGCACTTCAGGACCAATACTGTGGGGCAACTTTGCCCACCTCATCGAGTCGGTTCAAACGTGTAATTAGCGCTTATTGGCATTTATACCTTCAATAAAAGTTACCTACATGGCAGAATGTGATTATAAGGGTTGTATGGTTGAGATAATGAGCTAACTTTTAAATCGAATGTTTAAAAATAGCAACAATAGCAATGTTTACTTTTAAAGGAAACATAAACCAAATTAATTGAATTGTGTTTGTAAATACTCATGATGAATGTTTATGTTTAGCTAATTTCAATTGAAGTTAGTTGAAATGAAAGGTTCCATTGTAATAATGATGAATGTCCCAAATCATTTTAATTCTAAGTGCGTTATTCGGACATTGTAAGGATATAAGAGTCCTTGACATTATAACAGCGAATATGCGATACGTTGTAGACTCTCAACGTTGGGAAACTAGGTCTTTTGTGTCTTTTCTAATGTTCGAATGTCGCACTCATTTAGAATTAAAATAATTTAGGACATTCACCATTATTGCAGTGGACCCTACAAAAGATACTATGATTATCTAAAAAATCTTGCACATATCTCATAAATGCAGATTACTTTATAATTTACCAAATAATCATTTTAATCGGAAAATCCCGTTAAGCCGTCACAAATTAGTACAAAGTCGGTTTAGTATCATGGTCATAAGATTGTGATCATAGGATATGATTACTTAAACCTAGAACATAAGATTACTTAATTTATAAACGACTAAATGACTTACACGAATAAACTCATGCGTCTTTGAAGCGTTGGAAACATAATTCTCTCGAGATTTGTTTTACAATTTCAGCATAACAATGTGAAGAATGTCACTACGCCATTAAATACTTATAATTTCTTTGTCAAAGTTCGTAAGTACGTCTGACTTACTTGACTACCATAATCTCTTGCGTTACGATCTTGGCACGTTATCTATTGTTTCAATTTATTAGTTATTTTGGAGCTTTTTACAACATTGCCTCACAGATCCAATACTTGACGATTCCATACTAAAGGATCGATACTTATTTTGCATGTTGATCTGCCATATGAATACCTACAAATGTCATACAGTATCAAAAGCTCTATTTTCATCGACAAAAGTACCTCGAGGACTTCCTGTCATTTGCTGGCCTTAAGAGGGAACAAAAACTTGCGTGAGCGTAACAATACAAGTGAAAACTATTTGTATATAGCAGAGTGCAAAACCAAAACATTGATTTTTACTACATTGATGATTGTCTATTTAAAACTTCTTTACAAAATGGTATTCTTCGATGATTTGTTGTAGATTTATACAACACTATTAGAATTCTAATTACTGTGTAATAAAAATTATGATCTTGCTAGTCTTAAGCGTGTTAATTTTAAGTAACAGTAAAAATAAAACTTTAAATAAATGTTGACTTTTTTTTAGTTATAAAACTTATCAATATTGTTTCATGCAACGAATAAAACTGCAAAATACAAAGGTAATAAAAATGTACCTTTAGATTGTGCAGTTATGTGTTACGTATTTTTTTTAGTTCTATTTTATTTTTTAGAAGTTAGCTTTAGCTTACAGAGTGTGACAGGATGGAATTACATTAACCTTAATTGCAGAGACAATGATAATGCACCCGTGGACTGGTAATTTATTTATTTATTAAGAAGACACAGTACAAACTAACAGCTATTTAGAGGGACTATTAAGCTAATATTAACATAACGAGCTTATCTAGAATTTAGTTAACTATTTATTAATTCAGTTTACATAAATACAGAACCGAAGGTTAGCCAACTCGCAATGTATAACACTCGCTCATAGAATGCTCGGTTTTGTAATGAGAACGTCATACCAGTTCCAAGATGTTCGCTTTGTTGTAATATTTTATAACACATATGTGCGTAGTAAACTGGAATTTGGAGCTATAGTTTGGGATCCCCCCGAACAGAAACACATTCTCATAATTGAGAAAATCTAAAAGAAATTTGCTAGGTACTTGTATAAGCGCTTGTATGGGTACTATCCCCTTCTGTATCCCTCTTACTTTGTTGTGGGGATGGTGGCGATGAATATGCTTGAGTTACGGCGAAAAACGGCCCTACGCAATGAGCGCTGGCAACATTTAAAGCGCTACTGAGGTAGACTTGTTTGTGTACAAACTAAGAAATTTTGGTTAAGGTTGAAGTTCTCAATATAAATGTAATTTTATATTTTTTTGTTTCTTAATAATGTAAAATTTATGCTTTTATGCGTATAATAATGACGTTTTGGTCACAACTGTAAGTCTACAGTAAACGTACTGATAAATAAATAAATAATTAACAAAACAACGGAACTATTAGACTTAGACTATTAGACTAGATTAGAGTACTACTCTTGGGAATATTTGTACAAAATTTCATGATGATCGGTTGAATAGTACTTTACCTACGCGTGAAAGCGTAACAAATAACAAACAAACAAACTCACTTTCGCTTATTAAGTTAGGTTACTATTAGTTAGGGTATAAACTCTGATTAGGACACACATCTGCTTATAACGTACACCACTATTGTAACCCTGTAAAGGCCATCCCAATCCTATCCAAACTACTCTGAGAATCTAGAAGAGTGCGGGAGCACGCTTGCATGAGAGAATGGCATCTCTCTAAAAACCTTCTGACGTTGTTTTGATCGTGATCAAGCAGTGTGGCTTAAAGAACCCTTTAAGTTTCTCGCCGCCCCTAAAAAAGACTCGTGACGCTATGAAGGCCGTTTACAGATAACCACAAACTCCTAAAATGTTTGAGCTATTCAACCTTTTTTGAATAAAATCGGGTTGAGTTTTCAAACATGTGTCAAAATAAAATGTAATTTTAATCAAAAGCACTAAGGAGTATTGATATCAACTTCGAAGCAAATCGCCGCCAAAATAACTTTCAAAATGAATTTCAATAAAATACGAAACTCGTCTTCCATCAATTCTGTTAAAAAAGGTTTATGCAAAATTTTAAGTAGATTGGACCAAGTAATCACATTGTCCCATACAAACTTTGCCCCCCTTTTTCACCGCCATAGGTGTTGAATTACGGAAAATCCTTTCTTATCGGATGCCCACGTCATACAAAGAACACACCCTCCAAGTTTCAGGTCTCTACAATCAGCGGTTTAGGATGTGCGTTGATCCGTCAGTCAGTCATTCGGGACAAAGCATTTTGTAAATATAGATTTTCTTTTTACGACAACCAACTGACACTTTTACACTTTTTTTATTTCTGAAACAGAACTATCTTGTATTCCAACAAAACAAACCAAAGAGATCGGAACTCATACAGTAACTATTATCTGTGCTCATACTACAGCTATGAAACAGACACATTTCTGAACGCACCTATAAATATTTGACAACCAAGTGACAAAACGGCGGGAAAGTGAAGAGTCATGTCTGCGGTTTTATTTTATTTTCTAAAATTTGTGTTATGTCGAATATTAATGTGAAATAATGGTGGATTATTAACCGTTAAGTGTTCGTGAGTGTGCATGAGTGTTGGCAAATGAAACAAAACAGTGCAACGTCACTTTTCAAATTCTCTCAAGAAGTCCGCCCGAGGACTTAGTAAAGCCCCACATCTTTACTGAGATACTCGAGGGGTTGGGTGGTATATCATTTCTCATTTCTATTATCATTCATCATCATCATACAGAAAAGAAATATTGTTTATTTATGTATTACTTGTTAGAAAAATTACTTTGACACTGGCTAAATGTGCTAGTCGCACAAAGCCATCAACAAAATGAAAAAAAAAAAAAAGTGACAAAACAAAAGACATCATTATAGGAACACTTTGTTGACCCGGCGCGGCGCCGCCGGCGGACTTCGTACCGCTTTGTCAGTTTCCATGACAACAAAACAAACAAATCATTTTGTATTGGAAAATTAAATTGTCGCATTCAGTATTTTCCGTTAGGTACTTATTATTTATGCTTCTCACCGTTTAAACTTTCCCTGAACTTCCACAAATATTTCAAAATCAAAATTAGCCAAATCGGTCCAGCCATTATCGAGTTTTAGCTAGACAAACAAACAGCAATTGATTTTTATATGTATAGATATGAAAACTCGTAGAGCTACCAGCCCTATAAATGATATACAGCGTGGGAAGGAGTATACCGACAAATTGAAACCAAGGATTCCTGGTGGTATTACGAGTAAATTATGTTATATCAATATGGGTCTAAAACTGCGTAATTAACTTACTTTATTTTTAGAACAAAAATAATAATTATCGACAGTACTTCCTTGTAAACAAAACCTAAGTTCAAAGAGTGAAATAGAAAACGTCAAACTTCACGAAAGACTCCGACAAAATACGATAAACGACGAATGAAGTCAACGTCAGTGTGAGACATTGATTATTAATTATTAGGTACTCTTAGAATAATAACGCCTAGAAGCCGAGTACGCGCACGGCGATTGAGGCAAGTTTAACCAAGCCATATGTGGCTTGGTTGGCCGAACGGCTCGCTAGTATCCAAGGTCACGTCGTGTCGTAAGCAGCTCCGCAATTTTTGTTTATAATGACGATTTGTGCCATCAAAGGATGCTTTTACAAGTCAGAATCTAGCAAAAAGGATGCTAAGATTACATTTCACCTGTAAGAACAGCTAATCAATGTCTATTTTTTCGTAAAAAACGATATTAATGTTCGTAAATTTGTAATATGTCATTCCATGTATGTTTTGCTAGATGTAGGAAAACTTTTACCCCATTTTGTGTTCCGAGTTTTTTTATTTAGAGTTGTTTTTATCCAAGTCTAGAGTCCAAGAAAGACAATTTATCACGATTGCTGTTATCAAAGCGCCAGTTATTTAGAAAATAGTTACAGCTACAAGGATTTTAAACTACATGATGAAAAAATATTATAACAGTATTTTTTTCTGATAAGACTGATTTTTGTGCAATAAAGTAAATGAATAAATATTGGCATTCTTATTTATCACCAAACATTGTTACATTTACATAACATTAGATGTACATGTTTTCGTGTTATATGTAAGTATCTTTAAATAAGTAGCTAATGATATGAAAATTGTGGTAGTCGTAGCTTCACCGCCATCTTATCTTATATTTTAGTTAGCTAAAGGCTCGAAATAATATTCAATGCATAATGAAATAAAAATTATGCTTCCAAATAGTTTAAGAGAGAAGTGGCAGTCCATTGTCTCTGCCTACCCCTCCTGAGGGATTGAGGCGTGACTATTTATGTTTGTATGTACCTTACAATTTTTACTTTTTTAAATAATAATCACAAACTTAAATGAAAACATCTTAATGTATATAACAGTTAATATTATTAATGTATGCTGTTAATATAATAAAATAATATGTAATAATTATAGAAGACAATTTTCTTTTTGTGACTATTGACTTTGTGGCTATTTTCACATAAAAAATTTGAAGTAATTAAAAAATCATATGTAACAACAATACAATTTTTAAACTGAAACAAGAAAGTGTTTAGTGACTTACCCATTTACCCCGAGTTTGGGGAAATTACCATTTTACTTGCAACATTTATTCGTACGGTTGTGTGTGTAATGACAAGCTGCTGACGCACACGACGGAGTATTTTGTGCCTCAATATTTTGACGAACTTTGTTTGACACTATCGTTCTAGGCGTTATTATTCTAAGTTATTACTATGTACTTGTGTGAAGGTGTGTGTGATTACGTCAAATAGTTAGGGCGTGTTACCCTTGAAATTTTTTGAACTTGTGAATTACTTAAAAAATTAATATCTCGAAAATTAGGCTTTACTGGCCCATGTTTATATTACTTTTTTTTGTCCAAATAGGCATTAGAATCTTTGGTTATAATTTGTCGGTATACTCCTACACGCTGTATATTACTATTTAGAACTACATTTGTACATGAGCTAAGACACAAGGACTACACAAGCATTATATTAAGCCGCTCTTTGAAAAAAATCCAACCTACGATAGTCGAAAATGTGTTACTTAATTAAACCTATTAAAATTTTATCAATATTTTCAACAAAGGTGGACAACAGACTAAACAAAATTTTTATGTTTGTCATTTAATTAAAACAAACCAAAGAATGTATATTTCAGAAAGCCAATATAAACTGTAAATTACTAATTATTTCAAACCACTAAGTAGGTACATATCTACATTTTAATGATATTTTCTATGCTTAAGGGGGTGCAGCGCGGACGCAAAACTGCGAGTTTCAAGTTTTTTTATGATAGCGAGCGAGTGGCGCGTGGCAGTGGTGTGACAACGGCGCACGACTACGAATACGCACATACACTAATATCTGTACAGAGTAGGCTAGTGATTTAATTAGAGCAATGTTTACTTTCGTAAAATCATAGGCGTTTGGGTAAAAAATAATAAAAGTCTTAATATTTTCATATTCATATTTTTTTATTGAAAAATAAGACAACAGTGGCCTGCGGAATATCAATACAAACATTTTGATGTCGGATCATTGTTTCATTTGTGCTATATTTACAAAGTTTCTGAAGAAATAAGTTTTTAGATATCATTACTTTTACGTATTGTTTAAGCAGTTTATGGGTATTTGTTTCAAATTCCAAGACAACCAGGGCCTTGTGAAAGGATCAAGCAAACCTACACTAGTCCTTTTAATGTATATGACCTATTCAGCGCCTAGCACCAGTGACATAAAACACGTAAATTTTCGAAATTCCGCGCGGCACCCCCTTAAGGGAAATATAGTAAAGGTTTAACAGAAACCATTAAAAAAGTTTGTTCAATAAATTTTATGTGATTTACAACTTTCTATACTGGACGTAAAATTCTGTAAATACCTACCCCAAATTGTAGGAAAGAGGAAAAATATGTACTGGGAAAGCATTCCCTTTTTTGGTGGTGCGACAAAGAGATGTTCACTAAATATCTTTGTTCGCGACGGAATGGTTGACACAGTAAATCCGCGATACCGTGACCAGCACGCGTGGTCTTATGAAGGAAGGGAAAAAATAAAAGAAATAAATATAATTTACTTCAATTCGTAGGTGGTACATGTATAAACCGCCTACCTCGTCAATAGCGTACATGGAGCGAGGGAACAACTTCACCTTCATCACGTCTGACACCGCCGGCCGCTGGCAGATATCGAGGAGTTACATTAATACGAACTCTATGCTGCAGCATACGCTAGCGCCTATGTTCAGGGTAAGAGATTATTTTCTTATCATTAGCCTTTTTTCCCTAAGTTGGCTCAGACCATCACACGTGTACTATACAATCTGTAAAAAAATGAGCAATCATTTTTAAGGGTGCGTACATACACCATAGAATTTCACCATTATGTGGTAAAAAAAATTTTTTTTTTTTACTTAAGTGTAATGTTTTTGGTTTGTTTATATAGTTTTAACACAAATTTTGTTGCGAAACAAATTACAAAAACAAATGTTGAAAATATTTCCAAGTGTAATGTTAATATTTTGTGCAACCCTATTTTGTTGTTGATTGACAAGAGCAAGCGCAGTGCCTGATGAGCAGTGATCGGAATAGGTAGAGCTATTTTGGTTCATTGACCGCAAACGTATATGTTAATATAGATATACCCCGGGATTTCGACTACAATACCGGGATTTTAAAAACAAAAAATAAATGAATGAAGGTAACAGAAAAATGTAATAGATCATGTAACGGATTCCACTGGTGATTGTTTCGGAAATGTCGCGTACTTCACTGTGGTTTCATCCTTATACCTCATTGTAAGCATCGCGCGATGTGTGGCTTCGTAAGAATTGTCAAGCTTTTAGTTAAGTAACTTCCAACTCAAATGAAATCCCGGGATTAATTTTGAAACTGCGGGACGTAGGGCATGTCCATATTATTACATCGTATTACATTTCGTATAAAAGTACCAAAAATAGCTCTACCTATTCCGATCTCTGCTGATGAGTGACCTTACGCGTGGCACTCTTGTACCCCCGCCGGCCGTCGCCCCCGCGCCGCGCTCAAAGGCCGCCCGCGCCCACCCTTTTTGTCTAAAAAATATAAATTTCTCAGCTACCTATTACTTGTGAAAAAAACAGTTATCACCATGTAGGCTGCTCAATTGTATTGCTTATTTTTTTTCCAGGTTGTATAGCGCATAGTAAGATTTGGCTTCCTATCATCCATAGGGAAGGCTTGTGCCCCAGTAGTAGGACATAACTAAAATGAGCTGATGATGATGAAAATACACTATACAACACTACGCTGTCGCATTACCCTGGGAGCGATTTTGAACCATTGTCAATAAATTCTTGCAGGGGTGATTTTGTGCGATTTTGATTTGGTGACTATTCTCACTCTATCATTACGAGTGTTTCTTTTTCTTTAATTCAAGGCCACTGGTAACTTATTCTAGTCATCAAAAATTGTCAAACGATATTTAAGTATCTCAATAATAAAATTGTAAATAATGCTCAAAATATATTATTTCTTAGTGTAGGTATTTCATGACTTTTAATTTCGAGATTAGCGGTGTTATTATGAAATCGCTCCCAGTACCTACGTTCATTCTTGTATAAGTGTATACACTGGTAACAATGATCCTAAATTACCTACTTACATAAAAATATATTTCATAAAATAAATATTATAATTGTTTATTTTTGGAATTATTAATTTTATGGTTACCGGTTAAATAAAACAATAGCACCTCACGTGGATACGTAACTATTCGCATTACCACGCTCTGCGCTGAGCTGCGCTCAGACTGCGATTGCGAGCTGTTGCGAAGGGAACTTCGCAACACGGACTCTCTCTCTCAACACACAACACTCAACACACTATATCTTGTGCAGTCTTCTAATCAGTAAGACTGCACTAATGCAGTAAGCGCCTGCTATATTATTTAGTTACTTATTCCGCTGGCTTAGCGAACCAAACTGGGGGCTGACCGCCTTACTCTCTCGCTTTCGATCGCTTTGAAGTTGAGGCGAGAAGGAGGCGTCATCTTGTCATTTCGAAAGGAATATGAAAGCAATATCGAAAGCTATAGGCTATAGCTTTCAATATTATTCGATATTATATTTTGATATTATATTAGAAAGCGAGGCGAGGGCTTCGCCTTCAAAGCGATCGAAAGCGAGAGAGTTAGGCGGTTGGTGGGCTGGATCTTGGCCTCCGACCGACGCAAGACGACGCCAATGCGCTCTGCCCCTAGACAAGTGGCAAAACGCTAATAGAATAGAAATTAAATAGAATTATTATTGTATGGGATTGACATAAACATCCTTTATACGTATCGTTGACTTATGTCAATCCCGTTGTTTATCAATCCCATACAATAATCATAGCAATTATATTAGCGTTTTGTCACTTGTCTAGGGGAGCTGTTCTGCGACAAAAGTATTAAGCTACATTTGTTGCTGACGACGCGACGTAGCAGTCATACTCATATCATAGCTGTAGTGCGAGCAGGGATCATCGATAAAATCGGTCGACAAAACCGTTTATCTATCGAATTTTATCTATCAGCACGGGACTCGGATCGGTAGGTTTTATCGTGTTCTATTTTAGCGATATTTAAAAAATGGCAACACGGCAATTTTATCGTCCCATTCGTTCATCATTCATTCGAATCTTATATTTTTAATATTAATATAACTATATTAAATGATATTATGTAGGTACACACGCCTGCACATCAACCTACCACTAACTGTCAAATTTCCTCAATAGACATTGAACTTTATGCCTTAAATATATGGTTAAAAATGTATTGAAGAAATTTTACAGTTCTGGATAGGTTGAGGTGCAGGCGTCTGGTAGGCTACTCTTGACGCAAATTCAATCTTAATACAATTCCAATGCGATTATTAGGTATCGATATTGGGATAAGTGTCCCAATTTCGAAACGCCCCATCTCGACAATAATTTGTTCACTCAATTTCCACGGAATTTAATTCCAATGTAGCGCTATTATCGCTTTTAAGAGTGCCATTTGAATTTTTTAGATTTGGGATTGGAATTTGATTATTGCAATTGTGTTTCAAGAGTAACCCACCTGTACTTACAAACTGGGTATTAATGGTATAATTCCCTTTGCGGTTTTTATAACCGACTGGTGGGTCATTAGGGTCATTGTTATAAAGGGTGACGATTGCAACATGGGTGCAATCAATGTACCCCAAACAATCTGGCACTCAATGCTTTTGTAAAAAGCCGTCGGCAATTAGGGCCCTATCAGCAGCGGTGCTGGGAAATCGGATGTAGACGGGCAAAAGACGACGCTTCAGAGACCTCCTTCACAACTTTGCTAACTGTGCGTTGTCCCAACGCACAGTTATATTCTTGCCCAATGCACCGCTGATAACTACCGACGGCATAAAACCGCGTAGCGGTGAGGACCTGCAAAAAGTAGATTGTTGAGGCTAACCTCTAATAAAAATATGAAATAGGAAAAGAAAAAACAAAATTCCTGCTACTTACAACAGCATGGACGGTCAATCCGTTTGATCTAATCCGTCGGATGTCGCCCCAAATGCTCTCGATAACCACAAAGGCTATTTCTCGGGATATGCGAAACAACCTCATGAAATCAGAATCTTCTAAATCCATGGGGTTGTTTCTCTCCCTCAGATGGCGCCGGACAATGTCAGTTTCTTCGCGACGTCACCGTTGCCACTCTTCTGCAACCAGCAAAATATACCCGGAATCCATTTTGACCGCCCAAGAAAGTGTAATATTTTAGTAACTTTCCAATGGCGTCGAAAGCGTCGATAACTTTATCTACCAACTTTTAGATGCCGATAAATTTATCTACATATCGATATAATTTATCCACAAGAAATGTCATTTTCGAGTCCCATGCTAGCTTTTAAACAAAATAGATAAAATTTACCGATTATATTTACGGGTCGATAAAGCAAGACTTGAATTGTCAAATTTTATCGTCTAATGTCACTTTATTGGTGGATAAAAGATCCGTGCTCGCACTGCTGTTACGACAAAAACGTAACCGACAAATTTGTTTTCAGCCGACCTATACGGACTACTTGGCATTAGTAGCATACGACCGCAGCGGGACCGCAAACGATGACAGCGGCACTCTCGCGCTTGGACTAATGATGGCTGACGAGATGGGAGGCCTTTGGTTAGGCCACACCGTACCCAACCTACTGGACTTTAGCAGTAAACCTTCTTTATATTTAGCTTATAATCTCTTTTGTACACAACAGGTTTCAACCTCCTTGTTTACACGGAGTATCGTTGTGGCCGTTGAGTGTTGGTTGGACACAGTAAACCCCTTGTATTTAAGGGGGTGCAGCGCGGACGCAAAACTGCGAGTTTCAAGTTTCTTTATGATAGCGAGCGAGCGGCGCGTGGAGTGTTGTGACAACGGCGCACGACTACGAATACGCACGCACACTAATATCTGTACAGAGTAGGCTGGTGATTTAATTAGAGCAATGTTTACTTTCGTCAAATCATAGGCGTTTGGGTAAAAAATAATAAAAGTCTTAATATTTTCATATTCATATTTTTAATTGAAAAATAAGACAACAGTGGCCTGCGGAATATCAATACAAACATTTTGATGTCGGATCATTGTTTCATTTGTGCTATATTGACAAAGTTTCTGAAGAAATAAGTTTTTAGATATCATTACGTATTGTTTATGCAATTTCTGGGTATTTCTTTCAAATTCCAAGACAACCATGGCCTTGTGAAAGGATCAAGCTAACCTGCACTACTCATTTTAATGTATATGACCTATTTAGCGCCTAGCACCAGTGACTTAAAAACACGTAAATTTTCGAAATTCCGCGCGGCACCCACTTTACAGCAGTTTCACCGCTAAAAAATGATATAGAATTTTATTGAAAGACTGGATGCCAGAAGCAGGTGGTATGTATTCAATTGTAGCTACAGTAAAAAATGTATGTGTGTGTGTGTGTGTTGTGTGTATGTATGTATGTATGTATGTATGTATGTATGTATGTTTGTATATATGTATGTATGTACGTATGTGTGTATGTATGTATGTGTGTGTGTGTGTGTGTGGGGGTGTGTGTGTGTGTGTGTGTGTGTGTGTGTGTGTGTGTGTGTGTTTGCAACGAATAAAATCAAAAACTACTGGACCAATTAAAAAAATTCTTTCACCATTAGAATGCTACATTAGAGATGAGTAACATAGGCTATATTAAGGCTATGTAAATAAATAAATTACTAAAAACGACAATTTCATTTTCCAATACTAAATGATTTGTTTGTTTTGTTGTCATGGAAACCATTGATATATATTTAACTCAATGATGGAACCTGTCAAAGCGGTACGAAGTCTGCCGGGTCAGCTCTCAGAACAATTTTAGTTATTATATGAGGCTCAGCTAGTATTAAATAAATTTACAATTATATACCTAGTAGTCGTTGTAGAATACCTACCTGTTGCAGGAGGCCCCGCTCTTCCCTAACATATAGGAAACTTAGAATAGGTAGGTATGTAGAATTCGATTATGTAAGTAATGTTGTGTTGTTGAAGGGATCGATTTTTTCCCCTTGAATTATTATTAATCATCATCAGCTTATTTTATGTCCCCACTGTTGGGGCACGAGCCTTCCCTATAGATGGATAGGGAGAACGGGCCATAAACCACCACGCGGGCCCAGTGCGGATTGGTGGTTGTTAACGACTGCTAATGCAGCCGGGACCAACGGCTTTACGTGCCTTCCGAAGCACGGAGGAGCTCGAGATGATAAACTTTTGGTCACCCATCCGATGACCGGCCTTTGCGAAAGTTACTCAACCTCAGCACTCGCAGACCGGGCGCGTTAACCACTGCGCCATCGAGCTCCTCTAATTATTATTATAAATACGAGTCGACAATTGATTTTTGACATAGCAACAACTGAATCCCGAAAAAAATTTAATTCTATAGCTTTTTTGGAAACGAAATCTGTGTCGAGCAGTTGTGCCACTAAGATAGTAACGATCTACGTACCCTACTTACTTTGAAAATTACGATAAGACTAAGTAAAAAAATACGGGTCAGTGTAAGTCGCACCGCCGCACCGGCGCCGCCCAGTTGCCTGCTTGTCGGTCTTTTACAGGCTATTTATTTATTTACTTATTTATAGGAAGACCAACAGCTATGGCACAACTAAAAATAATAACAGAAAACCAATTACATTATAGGTCCTCACTAATAAGATATAATTAAGTAATAACAATTTGATGCACCACACACTTGAATTCAAAATCTAGTTTTTTAGATAATGCATTGAAGTTGTTACTTGCACGCACGCCAAATATACGTGTACTGTCTATAGTTGGAAGAGGAAGGGGGCAGATATAAAAGCGGAGAGTGTGCTGTTGAGCTGCATGAGCTTATTCCACCTTCCCCATTTTACCATCGGGAATCCAGACGTACGGCGGTTTACTATCCTTACCTGGTTGATATCCCACTTGCGCACCAAGGAAACGCTCGGTGCGCAAGCGTTTTGCTTCTACATTTATGATGCGTACAACCAAGGAGTGAAATTCCTTACCAGATATAACCTCAAGGTTTTAAAAGCCCGAGTGAATAGCCTGTTTCTGGGCAAGCTCTTTCCATCGTCGGCCTCTTCTTAGTCCTAGGGATTCGAATGAGGAGGATGAATAATTAAAAAAAGAAAGACTTTGAAAAGTGAGTTTTTGATCCACAGGGGACCGACCGACGTTTCCGCAGACGGAAAGCAACAACGGCCATATGCTGATGTGCATGTCTTTGAACCTGCTGACCCTCAACCACATCGGGGTGACGCTGATGCAGACCCAGCCGAAGTTCACCAGGATACGGATACCGCCTCACATGAAGACCTATCTGCCGTTGTGGAAATTCCTGAATCAAACTGTCATTGCACCTATGAAAGGGTGAGAAAGATGGAGCACGAGACTTGTAACCCGGTCAACCCGAGTCGAGGTCCTAGCCTTAAGGGCGCCAGCGGAACACGTTCCCGATCCGATGCGAACCCCTCCTCGGAGAATCTGTAGGTTACAAGGAAACGCGTGCGTGATATCATTCCCTCTAGAAAACCTCTGACGGTGCTTCGTTTCAAAAAAGTCCAATAACGCTGAAAATGCTCTATGAGGATATCAGCAACTCCAAAAAAAAACAACCCATGTATGCTGCGTGGATTAACAGCTCGTTTTCCCCATGGTGTTTCCATCCATAGGAAAAACGGGCTAGATGTCCGCTTTGCTGGTCAAGCTAATGCAGCCGGGACCAACGGCTTTACGTACCTTCTGAGGCATAGAGTTCCAATTATTCTTGCTATATTTATAAAAGCACTATTTGTATAAATTGCATATTTATAAAAGCACTATTTTCAGAATAAAGATGGAAACTTCTTTTAACTTCAAGACTAAACAGGAGATGATGGCCATCATGTTGGTGCGTAAGCCGGGTGACAAGAACTGCCTTTATAAAACATTCGCCGAGCAGAATAAACTTATTCTGGACGTTTACGGTCACCGACATCGACAACACTCTGTCTGCGAGAAAAATTACGGGTAGGTGTAATGTCATCATTGCATTGTTGTGTTACGATGTAGAAATAAGAAAGTCAGTCAGTTCCTCGGTGTTTGAAGATTTCGGGTAAATTGCGCTTCCACCTTTGGCTTTATCATCACTTACATCAGGTGAGGTGAAGGCCAAGTACGGATCTGTAAGGAGCAATAAAAATCAGCCTATCATCATCTCGCTGCTGGGCTTACAGCTCTCAGAAGAAGTGTTTGGGCCATAGCCTAGCATAGCATAAGGTTTGTGGATTTTAACAACTGCTATTTCACGACAACAACGGTCCTTCTTTCTGCTTCACATGCGTTTCCAAGTATTAACACGTTAACCGCCAAGCATAGATGTCCTTTCCTAACGTTTTTAAGGTTTTTTTTCAATCACCTACTAACTCTGTCGCTATATTTTTAAGTATATGTCGTAACGCCAACCCAAATACACCATAAGATTCGTCCAGGCCAGAGCTTTATTTTCTTGATACTAAATATATGAAATGCGTGTGCATTAGCGATACACAGCGCTTTGAAAAAAATGGGCGCAGTGTATCATTTTTGCACACGCTTGTGTCAACTGGCGTGTGCAAAATTGATACAATGGCAGTCAAGGTGTAATAATTTGGCCGTCCAGACGATGGTTTTTGGGACAAGTAACGATCCTTCAGTAGCCTGTTAAAAGTTCGTTTTAGCATTTCTGATTGTTACAGGCAATGCATTCCACAATCGAGCAGCCAGTAGGTACAGTAAAAGATTTATCGTAGAATTTTGTGGAATTAGTTGGTATTGGTATCTCGAGCGTCATGTTCGTCATAAAAAATACTTACAAAATATAAAATATAAAAAAGGCTGCATGTTTATTATGCCTTGGCTTTAGTCAAACAAAAATAAAAAAGAATAATAAAAAAATAAAAAAAATACATAGTGTGTGTGACTCATTGTGACTGTGAAATTACTACCCTCACAGTCGAAAGAACACTTTTGCAAGTATTTTAAGAATCGAGTCCCACTAGAGTTTCCTGAGGCTGATTACAAAAACACAAATGTTGAAAAAAATTCCACGAGCAGGATTTGAACCTGCACCCTTTTGACATACCGAGTCAGGTGCTCCCCCAATTGAGCTATCGTGGCTCTAATTAGCCCGCCGAAATTATTCAACACTATTTACTTTTTACTTTGAAAGCCAAAGGCGCCCATTAAATGTCAACAACTACCGTCATTTACATCCGATCATAACATATTATATTTATATTTTTTTTTGTAATTTGTTCGCAATAAAACTTGCGTTAAAAATTATATAAACAAAACAAGAACATTCCTAAGGCTGGTTGATTTTGTCTAGTAAAATTTTATCTTGTGTGTGTTATTTTAATCTCAAATGTGTGATGTATTGTATCTAATAAAGATATTTTCTATTTTATATGGTGATGATTAATAGAACCCTTTTAGAAGGCTAAAAATGATAAGTCATTAACCCATTACAGTGTGCGCAACATCAACTCCATATCCCTAAAGAACCAAGGGCAGGTCAGGTACATAAGTAACGCCACTGACCGTGCTGGCTTCGCAGTTAGCACAGCGGCGCATTGGCAACGGACCGGCGACGGGCCTATAAAGTACTGGGTGTGTGTCCACAGCTACGACGACGGCAAGGCCAGGGGAGTACTCGTTGTGTGCGTCGAAGACTATAAAGTGTGGCAGAGTTTTGATAATTTAAAAATAAAGGAGCCCGATTGTTAAATCCGGCTCGAAGGACCAAAAGTTTGTTTTTTTAATTCAGAGTTTCTCTAATAATATATTAATAGTTATATGAAATAATAAACTTAAAAAAAATACCTACATTGTACTTACATAGGCATCAAAAGGAATTAAAAAAAAAATATACATTAAATTTTGGAAACGTTTATTATACAACCAATAAAATTATTTACACAATCATTTCAAAACTACACGCTTAGCGACTCAGTAATCTGAAAAACTTAAACAAAAGACTTATTCACGAAACCGAAAGCATGCATGATACTGGTCTCACTGGATTGTATTAACAATGAATAATAATATAGATTACAGTTTCACATTGCATAATAAATCATACTAAAAACAAATCAATTGGCACCATGTGAGCTTGATACGTTATACAACTCCCACAAAACACAAGCAAATGTTGAACAATTATACGTTTATTTGGATTACATTTTGTTCGTAGTGTGATAGGAGGCGAGGGTCCATCACCGTCGTAATATTTAAAAAGGTTTACCCATAACGCAGAAACATCGTTGTTTTGCTCTTAAAAATAATTACATTTACGTATGTCGAGCACCTAACGTTTGGCACTGAACATCTACTACCCAACATCGATTAAGGGGTAAGCAGGTCGTTGAATAAAAATTCATAATGACGAAGCGTTCGCTTGACCAAAGGCGTTGCTGAAGCGGAGCGAAAAGTGGCTTTTTTGCTGTTAAACGCATCATACAGCGTAACTGGGTCTATGGGCAGCAAGATTCTAAGGGTTCCTTGCGCCGTAGTGATCCAATAAGTCTTGGAAGTTTTCTAGGGCCTAATGTCATGCATATGTGACCTTACTAGATACTTTGATGTATTCTACGAAGGGCATTTCCATCCTTTTTTGAGATAGTTTGCTGATGGCCTTTGTTTTCAACATCACCAGACTTTAAGGGAATTTCCACCCGCCACAGATGCTATGTCTACGTGGATGGAATAAACTATCATTTCAAATTATATTCCACCTAAGTAACTCTGAGTTTTTTTTAAAAGATACCGTAAAGCAACACTTTACATTTTTACGTTTTTACCTTTACAGCGTAACCGGTCCTTTGTAGGCGGCGAAAAACTAAGTGTTCCTCAAGCCGTTTTGATTGAACATCCTCAGGTTTTATAGTTAACATATTGCAAGCGTGTCCCCGACCGTCCCTACTAGATTCTACAGACGTTCGGATCGGAATCAAGAGCGGAACCTCTTAGGGGAACCTCGGCTCGGGTTGACCTGGTCGTGGGGGTGGAGAAATTCACTCATGCATATCTCTGTACCTGGTAAAGCGCGCGTATGAACAGTTTTTTAACGCGCGCTCTTCAGTTTTCTTTAAACAATTGTTATTGTTATAATTGGTCTTATATCGTTTTCGCACCGCTTCTGGTTCACATTTGGTCTGGCGAAGGCTTTTAATTAAAAACTAACGAAAGTGTGAGTAAACATTCATACTTATAAAATTCTTCATACGATTCAAAAGATTGAATCTGGATATTTTTCACTCCATATTTAAGTAAGTACCACTATGCGTATCCATTTTACAATATATTGTATTAAAATTTATAAAAAATAAGTGACGTGTAAAATAACATGACAAGAAAAAATAATATGTTATTTTTAAATTGCCTTTGTCATCATTTTCATGAAAAATAATCAAGTAATCATAAAATTTAATTATCAAGGATATTTGTAATATTAAAAACCGGATTATGTTGCAACTGCTAAGTACCAATAAATATCCGTACATCAATATAAAATTTCATCAGTATAAACTGGACTACCACAAAAGAAGGTTCTAATCCAGGACAAAAGCGGAACACATCAGTTCTCTGACTCAACAGCTGTTTCACGCAATCCTTAGAGACGGCATTCTGGTGAACCAAGATTCCTGTTTCATCTTGAGATAGTAAGAGTCCCTTGGCGTGGGCGCTATGAGGGCATCTTCTAGAACCTTCAGTGCGCTGGTCGGCAGGACCTTAGCGCTGTATTCGGCTGCTTCGCCGGGCATCGTCACCGCACAACTGGCTGTGGATGTTGACACGCCTGAATTTGGTGTCTCTGGTCGGCTGGAAGAGGATAAAGGAACAGGTTAGCAGTCATCAAAGCATTCTAAAACTTTTCTTCAGTTACCATTTGAGGAATTTAAGAAATAGTAAAGTAATAACAATTGTACTCGGATTTGCTAGATCTAATTAAAAATACTTTATGTGGCACATCATGGTGAAATCGTCATGGCTAATGGTGTTAGTTTATTTTATATATTTAGGGACTTAGAATGTAGATAATAAAAATAAATAATTGCAAAATACTTTTTAAATAATCAAATTATTGACTTGACAAGCTCCAAGCGATGGTAATCGATTATTGAGATACTTATAGTCAGCTAAAACTAGATGCGACCAGATGTTTGAACGGCGAAGAGTTCCGGCGCGGTAATACTATGTGCATAGGGAGTGCGCGCAGCATCCTGGATTTTTTTCCAGGATACTGCGTGTGATGTGGTACTGACTTGACTGGCTACATTGGGCGCAGCAAGCTTTTTGGAAGTTTTGTGGCGGGGAGATCCAGCGCACGCATTAACATTACGTGCGTAAGTATCTTGAATGAAAGTCATTCGTTATTAACCTACCTATACGGCTGTCTGGTTGCGGCCAGCTGAACGGGCGGCGCGAACATTTCAGCCGCAGATAGATCGGGCGCGTGTAGTAACATGACGTGAAAGCGGCGCGCACGCAGACTGGCTCGGAGTGTGCGAGCAGCCCCTCACGTGCCCGTGGAGATGGCTAGACTTGCCTCTTTGTTTACTTCACATGTTCCATGCGATGGTAATCAATCATTTAAGTACTGATCTAGACGGCCAACTAGGTGCGTCCCGATGTCTGGGCGGCGTGTAAATCTCTGTGCGTGCAGTGACACCCTGTTCAGACTGCGCGCCATCTTGGATAAAAGTGATTTTGACCTGGCTGGCTGGGAGCAGCCAACTACACGAGGATACGTACATAACTGTGGAGGAGAGATCCGGCACGTGCTATAACATCAAGCGCAAAGGGCGCGCGCGTTTTCTGGATAATAGTGATACTGACCTAGCTGGCTGGCTGGGCGCGGCCAGCTGCACGGGCGGCGCAAACATCTCGGCCGCGGAGAGATCGGGCGCGTGCAGTAACACGACGTGTAGACGGCGCGCACGCAAACTGGCTCGGAGCGCGCGAGCAGCGCCCCACGTGCCCCAGCGGGCGGCTGCGGCGCCCGCGCTCGCCTCGCTGTCACCCGCGTCGGTTGATAGGCTTTCGCAAGCGGTGTCTGATGTTAATCCTGGATTAATGGGCAATGATTTAAAAATATATTCATATAAATGAAGATTTAAAAATAGTTACAGCTCCTGGTGGCTTACCATGAGCTCTCAAAGTAGTATTATTATGTAGCGGCGTATACACAAGCGTCTAGTTTTCACAACTGTTTTGAAAATAACATTCTTATGGCAAGACCACAGTTCTCTGAAGTTGTCATCTATATGTGACCCTATGGTATAATTCTGGAGGAAGTCACACTAGATATGCTTACAACGCAAGGAACACTTCTTTATAGCTAGCTAGCTACATAATTATAGCATCTACAGCCGTGATCAATGTAACATTTGATTAAAAATCCCGTTCCATGGTACTAAGTAATAATTTACTTTAATTGTGTCGCTTCACTTAAAACATTTATAATTATAAATATATGTTAACATGTATTGTGTGTACATGATTTACCAATGTAAATCCATCATATTCATCATAAAATAACGGATTTACACTTTTTGAAGTTAGGCGACACAAGTGACGTCTCTATATTTTTTATTGTTCTACATTAGTTTATACTGTGTGTTCTTATACATTATTTCATATTATTTCTCTTCGTGCGGCAGTATACTTTAAAGCTCACCAATATAGAACAGCCTGCCAGCATGCGGGTGGTCGGCGGCGGCGGCGGCGAGCATCGGCGCGAACGTTCGCGCTACGCGCAGCGCGCCGAGCACGTTGCCGCGCAGCGCGCCCTCCCAGCACGTGGAGCCGCCGCGCCCGCTGCTGCCCGCGGTGTTGATCACCGCCCATATGCCTGAGACAATTTGGCGTTATTAGCATTATGAACGTTCCATATTGCTTAGATCAAGACCTCGAGACTGCTTTTAAAAAACATCTACAATCGAGTGGTTTTTTTTGGAGAGCGTTTGATGATTGGCTCAGACGGCAATTTCGCTTCACCGGGCTATTTTGGGGGCGGCGACAAACTTAAAGGGTTCCCCTCAAGCCGTGTTAAACAAATGACCTTCGGAGGTTTTCTAGAGGGAACGGCGTCACGCACTAGTGCGTGTCCCCGTGCCCTAGATTCTCTGAGGGGTTCGGATCGGATCGGGGACACTCGAATGTAGGCCTGATTTTGACAGTTTTTCCATATTCCTAATGTCAAAATCACGCTGCCGGAATACTATTGAGACGATATTTAATTACTGCAATTATTGATTGATTGGTAGTCAGCTGAAAGTTCGATATTTGACTGTGAACCATCCAAAGACCGGCCTTTGCGAAGATTGCTTAACCTAAGCAATCGCAGACCGGGCGCCGTTAACCTGCCTGCGCTATCGAGCTCCATTGAATAAAGAATGTTTACCAACAAAGCGTTGCCTAGCAACCAGTGACTGGCATGTATTAACAACCTGCTCCAGTTAGACAACACGAATGATTTTCCGTTAAAGATTTATATTAAATACCTATTGTATGAAAATTTTAAAAACAATAATTTTATTAATTATATCGCTTAATTTTAACCTATGTGAGTACCTCCTTTAGTACTTTGTACACTGTACTCACATGTACACCAGCAGTTTCACCGGTTTTCATTGCAACATCTTTGCGCTATACATAAACTGGTCTTACGGCCACATTTCCTCCACCAGCTTATAAATGTTGCAAACTCAGTCTTCTCTGATGAACTCAACAACGACTTTTTTCTTCGTTTCTTCTTTAGAGTAGAAAGTTTCTGCATACCATACCACTCGGCCCGGATTTTGGCATTAAGACTTTTTCTGTAGTGTCCATAGTTTATCCGGCACAGGTGGGCCCTCAATCCTCTATGTGAGAACTGAGGGCCCAACTTTAAAGTCCATAGCTCGATTATTTGACTTGCACAAAATCTAATTCCAACTTTCACAATTCTTTGGCAATGTTCACTAAATCCTAAGCACATTTTCAAAGAGTTTTAACGAAGTGGCCCTCACACCACACACACGCAAATGGCTTATAATGCACTGTTGACGCGGCCGATTTAAAAAATAACAGAAATGTTTAGAATACCTCATTTTTAGTAAAGACATTTGTCTAATAGGGTTTTTGATTTGATTTCTGATTTAAGTGAGATGTGTAGTGAGAATAATAAGTATTATATCTTTTATGTAAAATGCAGTAATCAAGTAATAATACGAAAAACAAAAAACATTTGGTTTGTTTACATTTATTCTTTATCGAGTTTTTTCATTCTACTATGGTATAGACTCGTTCTATAGGTATTAAAAGTACGGCCTCAATTTTTATTATACCGGTTTTAAAACATCTTGAAAGTATTTCAATAGTCTATTCCAGATCATCTTTTACGCTTGTACACATTTGTGACCATGTAGTAATTAATGCTCATGGGACTTAAATATAGGTAACGTAATTTCAAAATATACTTATACCTTTTTATTATCTGACATTGATAAATTTCAGGAAGCAATGAAAAAAAAACAAAAAACCCTTATATTATTAAATAAAACCATTTTTATAATAAATGCATCTCCCAAATATATGTAACAAAACCAAAAATGAATTGTTTAAAGTGTCACTTACATAATCGTGAGCAGCGCCATCTATGTAACTACGATGTAAGCAAGTTGACGAACGCACGCTATACTTAAATTAGTATATGCACCGGCTACTTAGTACTTATTTCTGCCGTCAAGAGATGGCGCTGGCTAAACAAACTATACATTGAACATATTTAGAAAATACTTAATAACAATAGCTTTAATTTACGTAGAATAATAATTAAATTTAAGTATTATGTTTAGCAAAGCTAAGCGCCGTAACAAATTTAAGATATCGAAATGTTACAACACGAGTATACAAGTGCTATCTTAAATTTGCAGCTTACTTTCAAGCACTGCTGGTGTAGTGGTATCATGCAAGATTCCCATTCTTGCGACCCGGGTTCGATTCCCGGGCAGTGCACTTTTCTTTTTGCAAATGTTATGTATTTTTACCAATTGAATAGCTTTTTTAAATATATTTTACTTTGAAATAGAAAAGAAGAAGTTATTTTAAAAATAAAGTTTTTTTTCAAAAAGGCTTCATAAATAGTAATTTAGTAAATTGATGTTCCAAAATACAAGAAGTAAGTCAGAATGCTCAGAAACTAGCTGCGGCTACCATCAGACTTATCACTTATTTTTAAACCGACAAATAAAGTTTTAGCCGGTTCTTCGAGAAGGACTTTACTGGCAACATCAAGTTCCTATAGTGGCTAGCCTTGGAGGCTGGTTTTAGGCACGAAACACGCATTTTTTCTTTTTTTATGTTACCTACTGACCCGACAAACAAGCGTATGGCCCATCTTGGAATGGAATGGAAATTGTCGCAGCCAATGGATACTTCCAACACCAGAGCTCGCGTTGCCGTCGACGCTAATTGCTTGGAGCGTAACGCCTCTATCACAAAATATATCCTTATTTTGTGCCTCTATGCGCCGTAATTTTACCGACTACAGACACTACTACAAAACAGTGTTGGGTGCCGAGTGTGAGTTTCATTTTAGACATTTGATCACATTAACGATAACGAAAATTAGTATGAATAATTGAAGTAAGTAGCGCCTCCTGGCGACATATGAGAAAAATTACATATTTGCTATACAAATTTTCGTTTTCGTAAACGTAATCGAATGAATACGAATAGGGCGTAGGGTCCCTGATTGGCGGCCAAAGACGCCAAAAGTCGGATTCTGGGGATAATCTTACCACTAGGTCTCTATCTGGGGATAAATATTGGATAAGAGAAAATAAGTTTAAGTTATTCATAATTTTCACCTACTGGCAGATGTTGAGCCGCAGTCCTAACAGCTCCTTTTAGACACGTTTTTTAGCAGATCTACCCTGGCCATATAAAGTTCTATAGTGGATAGCTAATAGATAACTCTTTTTGGTAAGAGATTGCCGTTGGCCACCTATGGCCTATACAGCGTAACTGGACTTTTAAAGGCGGCAAAAAAGAAAAAAAAAGATTTCTCAAGCCGTAGTGATTGAACATTCTTAGAAGGTTTCTAGGCGGGATGCCATTACGAAAGCGTGTTCACTAGATTCTCTAGGGCATTCAGATCGGAATCGAGAGCGGAACAACCCGACCTGAGGGTGCCTCTAAACGCTTGGGCCTCGGCTTGGGTTGATCGCTTCGTGGAGAGAACGACAAACATAAGTACGCCACATTACACGCTTATTGTATTTTTCATAAAGCCCATTGTTCTCTAGAAAATAGACGTCCTGAATGGGTAGTAGGTAAAAGAATAATTGGACGATTCAAAAGCACTTTTTTAAAGTTTATTTAAACAAAAAATATTATTTTTTTTTTTTTTTTTTATTTATTTTTATTTTTATATTGAATTTGACTTTGAACAAAAAGATTACTTGCGCTACTCACCATGTTCACCTGCCGGCAAGTGCTGAGCTGTAGCCCTAGCTGCTTCCTCAAGCATATCTTCTCTAGCCACATCAAGTTCTAGAGTGGCCAGCCTCGGAGGAGGTTGGTCTTCAGGCGTGGAAGCGGCGTGAGCCTGGAGCCAGGACTCTGCCAGTCGAGCCCCTAGCCCACCTTGCCGACAGCCGGCTATCACGCGCCATCCCTTACCACTGAGGTATGTTGCAATCTGTTGAAATCAAAGAACATCCAAATCAAAAACATGTTTCTCATACAAAGCATATTATATTAATATTCTTATGCTAGTTACACCTTCTTGTATTTTCATTTATTTATTTATTTAAACTTTTGCAACATAACTATTATATGGCGGACTTAATGCCTGAGGCATTCTCTACCAGTCAACCATAGGGTGGTGCAGAGATAACATTGGCAGGTGCAATTAAGATGTATAATAAATGATTTAAGTGTAAGTAAGTATATAATACATGCATAAATATTTATACATAAACATATAATATGTGTATTCTAAATACATAAACTACAATAAATAAACATACATTAAATACATAATTCTATATAATAGGAAGTTATTAAGATGATTCAGCCATGATTCTATCAAACGAGAGCTCGCGGACTTTTTTTTTAAAGCGTCACGACTCGTAGCCATCCTGATTTCGAGAGGCAGCGCGTTCCACAGGAGAATGGATTGGATGTGAAAGGAAGAATGAACAAAGCCAGAAGTATGAGAGGGACAGAGAAGGAGAAGATTATTTGAGGACCGGAGATTTTTACTATGAGAGGAGCAAAGGTATAAGTAGGTATAGGTTTATGTTACCAACTTTGCAGGCGACTGGTGCCTAAATGCCTGTACATCAGGACACCAGGTTCCCACAGCTCAGACAAACAATAAATATATACCTACAAAACGTTTTTTGAAAGATATCTTATCTTATCTATAGCTTGTATGATACATATGCTGCATATGCATATAGCTATGTATGCTGGGCAAACGCCTGCGTTATTGAAACAAGTCATCGCTTCAATTGATGGGTATTGATGACTTTATCACCACTTGCCAAATGCGGGTTGGTGATCACAAACCCAAGCTTTAGATAAGATAAGATAAGATAAGATACATTTTTATTGCCATAAAATTGTGTAGATACATAGCAGGTGGTGAGCATAATAATGGGAACAAACAATTTACCCTAGTCGGGCATGCAATTTTTAGTAGGTAGGTACTTTGCATCGAAAAATCTGCAATACACTTTTCCCGACACATGGGTATTGATTGAAGCTAGGACCTCCGTATCGATACTAGCTTTGCCAAGCAACTGAGGCGTATAAATTAATTGAGTTAAAAGATTAATTTGGTGACACGCTTTATAGGGTCACTGAATAAATTCCTGTATTGGAACGAAATCCTTAATTTAAGCTAATTAAGTGGTGATACGTTCTATAGGATAGATTCTCACAGCCGGAAGAAAGAGAGATTATAAATCGATGTTTTGTACATTGACATAGGCTTTGAATGGTTTCCAAGATTACTAAGTTAGACTACTACTCTGACGTGCGTGAACACGTTCCTAACGAAAGCGTAACACAAGCTTTCTAACGGAGCTTCGTTTCTACTATTTTAAAACGTCCACCATCGATCGCTTCTCAGTGGGCTGATTTTGACATTCAGACTATGGGGAAAATGTCAAGGAACAGGACTGTAGTGTGTCAACACAGACTTGCATTACTACTACATCTTATTATTGACTGTGACCTAACCTTACTAAGCTCACTGCTTGCTTACTAAAATATATTTTTATATTGTTATACTCACTCACTTACCAGACGCCATACAATAATCATGCGCCCAAACAAAAACCTCTTTCATTCCCCTCCAATGGACCCTCATCGAACCTACTACTAAGAAGTCCCTGCCAGGCTTCCTCTATCATAACCCAGGACCCGTTCATCACTTCATGAAGACCGTGTGCAATTCGTATATCATTACGAGGCGACCCTTTTTTTTGACAGTGGAAATCTCATCGCCCGAGTACCACCGCTCTCCAGCACGGATGGTTATGTGGAACTGCCTTCCAGCTCCCGCCTCCCTGCCCATGCCCGAGGGTTTCGACAGGGTTTCGGGAGGAGGGGCCCACCTACTAAAAACCTCTGTACATCCCCTTCACGTGCCGTTAGAGGGACTGGGACTGGGATCACCGGTTTGGCAATCACCAGTATTCACCCTAGCGATTACAAGGCGAACCTGCCGAGATCATTACAAGCTGAGCTGACCCGGCAGATTTCGTATCCCTTTGGTAGTTTCTATGATAACTAAACAAACAAATTGTAAAATATTGTACGCGTGAAAGCGTATCAAACAACAAACAAGCAAACAATCTCACTTTTGCATTTACGACATTAAGTTAGGATATTAATTAATATTAAATCATAAGATACCTATTGCCTATCACATACCTGTAACCCCAACGCTGTGTCCACCGAGGTGACGAGTATAGTCTTGGCGCTGTCCACAGGCAGCACCTCGGTCACCCTGACCTTTTTCAGCAGGTACAGCAGCAGTGCACCAACGATGGAGCATAACGCCGCCAGCTGCAGCCCGAGCGACAACCACGTGAGAGGGTCCATGGCTCAGCTTACAGCGCGAACATGTTTCCAGACAAACTGGAACAAGGGAAAATGTCTGTTAGTAGGTACTAGAATAGTGTTTTTTAATATTTTACTCGTAAATTAGTTGTTACTGAATGGGCTAGGTACTACGTTTGTTATGAATGCTTTAAATTGACTGAGCTTGTCGTGATTGTATCAGTGTAGTCATCGCTAGATTCACAAAATAATTTTGTGCTAGACTCTTATTTTATAAGCCGAAGTGAGCCTTAATCTTGTTTTAATCAATGTCAACTACGTCATCGACATACAATGCTAAAGTTTTACCAAAATATCTTTCTTTTTAGGGTTCCGTAGCCTAATGGGAAAAAACGGAACCCTTATGGTTTCGTCATGTCTGTCTGTCTGCCTGTCCGTCCGTATGTCACAGCCACTTTTTTCCGAAACTATAAGAACTATACTGTTAAAACTTGGTAAGTATATGTATTATGTGAACCGCATTAAGATTTTTACACAAAAATAGAAAAAAAAATTTTGGGGGTTCCCCATACTTAGAACTAAAACTCAATTTTATTTTTTCATCAAACCCATACGTGTGGGTTATCTATGGATAGGTCTTCAAAAATGATATTGAGGTTTCTAATATATTTATTTGCTAAACTGAATAGTTTGCGCGAGAGACACTTCCAAAGTGTTAAAATGTGTGATAAAACTAAAAAAATATATGATGTACATTACCATGCAAACTTCCACCGAAAATTGGTTTGAACGAGATCTAGTAAGTAGTTTTTTTTTAATACGTCATAAATCGTAAACCGCAATTTACCTTTCATTACCTTACTTGCTGCTACGGAATCCTTCATGGGCGAGTCCGACTCGCACTTGGCCGCTTTTTTTATCTGTTACTTTAAATAGTCTGTTAGTTTTATTTACATTTTTTATTACCTACCACATAAACTTGAGGAAACTCAGCTGTTCCATACATTTTATCGAGATAGGTATGCCATTTTAAATATTGAGTAATACTTGATTATTAAATTCACGATATTAGAGTTGTTTCGGTAAAAGTTGTGTAAAATTATGAACCTTAAAATGTTTGTGGTTCAAAGGTATCAAATACCAAAATATTTGTGTATATTTATATTTATATATTTAAATATATTTTCGAATATTTATATAAATACTATAACTATTTTTTTATCTAAGTAGGTACATATATATAATTTTTTACATTCATTATTCATAATATGCAATCTAGAGCTTTAGATGAATAAGACTTAATTTATTTGTAATTTCTCATTAAGTGAAATGTAATTGTTTTTTTGAGATAATAAATTTCTTTTACCTGACATCTCTATGAAACTTTACAGGCAGCTATATAACGCTAAGACTTCCCGCTTGCATTATCGAAAACAATGATAGAGTCAACAATATCTATTGCGGATGCGGTTTGCCAAACAATCAGGTACCACAATGCCATGGTTCAGACGGAGACGCTGGCTTTGTTTGGTGTTTGTCTTAGTCGGTGTCAATCCCACTGCTTGGGAAACCATGTGTTTTGAATAACTCACAGTATTATGTATTATTAATAACTACCAATCCGCACTGGGCCCGCGTGGTGGTTTACGGCCCGTTCTCCCTATCCATACATAGGGAAGGCTCGTGCCCCAGCAGTGGAGACGTTGATGAGCTAGTGATGATGATGATGATGATGATGATGATGATGATGATGATGATGATGATGATGATGATGATGATGATGATGATGGTGATGATGATGATGATGATGATAATGGTGATGATGATGATGATGATGATGATGATGATGATAATGGTGATGATGATGATGATGATGATGATGATGATGATTTTGTTTTTCGTAATTATTTGATGTATAACACGGGTTTGTTATCACCAACCTGCTTTTGACAAGCGTGGTGATTAAGCCAACACACATCAATTGTAGTGATGATTTGTATTCAATGATGGAGGCCTTGGGCAATGGGATAGTTACAGACTATTTACCAATTATTTAAACAATGATTTTTAATTCGATTTTAAATTCTGAAACAAATAATTCATAAATATTTTTTAAGGGACATCTGGTTAAAAAGTAATGTAGACATGAAAAATTAAACTCGAATTTATTGCAAAAATCGCTTCAATGGATGAAAAATTCCTGCATATAAAAAAAAAGATCAAAAATAAAATCTCCTACCATAATTGTATAAAAAAATTACAAGAAAGCACTAGAACGTACTTTCATAGCAGTTGTGTTTCTATTATTGTCTCACTAATGAGAAAAAATGTATTTTATCACGAAGAAGATCTAATGTTGATGCTGCCATACATACGTGCGTCATGTGATGACAGCTATAGATGATCGAAAGTTGGAGTTACATACAATTGACGACCTCCTTGGTCGAGTGGCTTGCACACCGGTTTTCATGGTGTCGCTATCTCTGAGGTCCCGGGTTCGATCCCCGGTCGGATCAATTTAGAAATACCTGTGTTTCTATATTGTTTCGGGTCTGGATGTTTCCTATGTATAATAAGTATGTATTTAAGTATATTAAGTGTGTTTATCCGTTGTCTAGTTAACCATATAACGAGTTACTTAAGGAAGCTTTTTTGGGGCTTGATAATTGGTGTGAGCGTGGGAAACATTAACCATTGCATGACAATATATTTGTCATGCAATGGTTAATGTAATATTTATATTTGTGAAGTGATGCGGGTCAGGCGCGTAACACTTATGTATTTACAAGTGTGTATGTACTTGGATCTTTTCATTTTGACCACACCTTTCTGTAGAAATTGATATTGACTTTGTCTTGGGAGCATTGAATTAATTTTACTATTGTATATATATATATATAATATAATATTAAAGTTAATAATTATGTCTTAATAACAACACATACAAGTTCTAGATGGGATACACTTTGGATCTTTTCATTTTGACTACACCTTTTTGTTACACGTTGTAGATTTTTTAATTAACTATACTAAAAACACCCACTACGTAGAACTCTCTCACAGCTATTGATCATTGATCATCATCATCATCATCGGCTTGTACCTAATCGTCGTACTGTCATCAAAGCACATGAAAACTCTCGATGATATTACAAATAGCAAAACAAACGACAATCGACATTAATAAAAATTATCGATTACAAACACGTCACAATCCACAATGATCACCCCGATCGATTATACAATAAAAAAGCTGCAACGCTAGACGCGACGTAACAATTAGTGGTAATGATCGCAAGAAGTCATCTAGTTGTCGCTGACACGGATCGTTATCGCCCAGCTGGCACTAGGGCTGCCACATTTTAAAATTACGTATAGAAATATAAATCTTCCGTCACACACGTCGTTCTTCTTTGATTCCTCAGCTCCCACTACATTATTTTACTTATTCAAACATCATTACGTTCCATTTCACTGTACCACACTAATATATTTAATTGAGTGATTCATAAAAAAACGGCTGTGGAAAACGGCTGCAGACCTTAAAAAATACCTTAAATGAGATAGGACAGTAAGCTATGCGAGCGACAATATAATGTTGATTTTTTTTTGGAGAGTTTTCTGGTTGCCACTGGGCATGTTCAGCTTCACCGGGCTTTTATAGGGGCGCCGAGAAACTTAAAGGGTTCCTCAAGCCGTGTGAAATAAAGTACTCTACTAGATTTTCCTAGGGGTTCCGGATCGGGAGCGGCTTGGGTTCAGTGATGGGCAAAAAGTAATCAGATTAATGATTAAGGATTACGACTACAATTTGTAATCTTCAATCACGATTACAGATTACAGAAATTAATCAAAAATGTAATCATATCGGTGATTAATGATTATAAATCTGTAATCGTAATCTTGATTACTTTTATGATTGATTTGATTGATTAATAAAACCAACAGTCGGAACGTAAAAAAATAAAAGAACTTTATTTTTTTATCAGTCTCATACACTGTGCTTTTAGGATAATTATTTTACGCAAAAAAACTGCTGAATGGTAATTTTTCTGGTACTCGATACTTTTAGACTTAAAAAAAATACTCGATCACGTACGATAAAAGAATTACGTCGTCTCGTATCGTCTCCTTGAGCTCGATTCGTTTGACTGATGCGCACTGAACAAAATGGCGCGTGTGCACTTGTTGACTATCGACAATGCGGACGCGGCGATTGGCTAGCCGGTGATCGTACAATACCCTGTCCTCCGCACCCTTACCGCGCGTCTTACGTAGTAGGTATAATTTATAGTACAATAAAGCCAACCACTCAATTTCTAGATGCATACCTACAACTTGTGATAATTAATGACAAATTTCTAAACCATAATTCATATAAACTTAGTTAAGAATAATCATGTAATTTAGATTACTGATTACTGTAATCAAGATTAAAGATTATATGTTTAATCTTGATTAAAAGTAATCACGACTACTTTAATCTGATTAAAAGTAATCATGATTACTTTCAATCAGATTATTAATCTGATTAAAAAAGTAGTTGATTACGCCCAACTCTGCTTGGGTTGACCGGGTCGTGGGGGTTGAGGGAAGCACCATGTCTGTACCTGACCTGGTATAAGAGCACGTGTGAACTGGGTCATCTTACCCTTCTTCTACGAGTATGTACATATTCTGTAAATGTGTAGTGGTATTTAGCGGATCGGGCAGGTATAATGTAGTAATGGAGGCAACCCTATACAGCTCGTTCGTTAATAAAAACGTGGGAGTTGCATCGCATTGTTGCTGTCTGATGGCGAGCGGAGATCACGGTCGAGGTGACCGCTTCCCGATGCATGGGAGTCTTAGGTTCAAGGTCAGGTAGCACAATTTTGGAGATTTTGGTAAGTTGAAGGTCGGCTAGTTACATTTTTTGGAGCTTTTTTGTAAATGCGCACGGAATATTTAGCAGTTGATTGAAGGTCGACAAATTATATTTTTAATTATAAAACTTGAGTTTATGCGAGCACTATGTTGAATTGAATTGAACAGCTCCCGTCAATAATAGTTAAATTAGGCAAATAAGATATTTCAGGACCTGAATCTTGTTTTATATTTCTATTGGTCTTTGAGTGCCTAAACTAATACTAAACTATTAAAACCTAAACTAAACTAATGCTGTATTATTATTTTGAATTATATCTATGAATTATTTTTATTTTATTTTTTATACTGGATGACTGCTTGTACACAGACTTGTTGACAGATGGCCAACAAATTTTCAATTTTCTCACCTACTTTTTATTTATTTTATAAATTAGATAGGCAAGCATTTGACTTCATTAGTGTGACAAGGTTTCATAGTAAATCAAATTGGTTGACTGTACGTTGGATTTAAGACGAGTTGCTTCGTAGGCGACCAGCAATTTAGATCACATGCATTTGAGACGAATTGCTTTGTCGGCGACCAGCTATTTAAACCACATGCATTTTCTTAAATGCATTGATAAAATGACAGTAGACGAAATAATGTTGCGAGGAGTTGCTTCATACACCGATTACTTATTCGACTATCTGCTTTACCCAAATGATTTTAGGTGAGTTGATGTCGTAGACTACTTGTGTTTTTGACCATTTGATACTAACCCATTTATTGTTGCTGAAATCTTAAATCTGTTGCTAACCCCTATCTCTAATGATTAAAGGAAAAGTAAAATGTTCAAATAATTTTTAACGCAAATTTTGTTGTGAAAAAATTACAAAAACACAAATGTTTAAAAAAAATCCATGAGCAGGATTTGAACCTGCATGCACCCTTCTTTTCAAAAAATCCAAAAAATTTTTCAACATTTGTGTTTTTGTAATTTGTTCGCAACAAAATTTGCATTAAAAATTATTTGAACATTTTATAAATAGCTTGATTACTTCTTAACTGATCTTTAATATTTGTAAAAATATTATAATCGGATGTTAGTGACGGTAGTTGTTGACATTGAATGGGCGCCTTTGGCTTTCGAAGTAAAAAGTGATTTTTTTTGTGAATTTAATAATTTCAGCGGGCTGGTTAGAACCACGATAGTTTATTGGAAGAGCACCTGACCCGGTATGTCAGAAGGGTTCAGGTTCAAATCCTGCTCGTGGAAATTTTTACAACATTTGTGTTTTTGTAAAGGAAAAGTATCAATCACTGGTTTATGTCGAACACTGAGATGCCATAAGCGTTGTGTAACTTTCAAAATGTCATGTAAGTAACTTCTCATTTCCATTCACAGTACGTACGACCACAATCGTCAGATTATGCAGTATCATTTTGTAATCTTGTATAATTTAAGTACCTACCTAACCTAAGTAAAAGATGAACCAGGCTTGCCGTTTCGACTGCACTTTATAATAGAGGCAGCGAGTACATTAAATCTTCTGCTAACCACACTGAAACTTCACCACCTTACAGGAAACACAATAAGGTTGAATTTCATACGGCATTACATCTAAACGGCTGACTGGTCTACAAAACGATCTAAACGACCAGTGTTGCCAGGCTATAAAGTGCAAAATAAAACGCGCAAAGCGGCTTTCACACGCCACCGAACAAGATGCTTGGACAGTTATAAATATATATTACAAGTTGTGCATTCATTTCTCGTGTGTCTGAATAAATATCGGTGAATAGCGATGTGCACAATATGACATATGTTATTATCTATATTTGTAAACTGTCTGGTTGCTTTCTGAGTTACAATAGCTTTAGGGATAGATTAAGTTAGTTATAATATAGTAAATATTTATCAGAAAACGTAATGCTAACGAGTTGTTTAGACGAAGAACCAAATCATTACAATAATATTCTCTTGTATCTTCAAATCAAACATTAACAGTAGTTCAGTTCAGACGACGCCTGGGAAAGTCCTGTGCATTTAGTGATATTATCATCAATAATTTCATTATCAATAAGTCGTTTTTTTTAAGAAAAAAGAAAAGATGGATGTACTTTGTGAGTGATGATAATGAATGAAAAGGGAGTGATTGTTCGGATGACGACTAGTAATGGAGAGTGAAAGCAAAGACATCTTGCGCTGATACCAAGTAACATGGCACCACGGCTGGTAGAAAGAAAAAGAGAGGACTTATCAAGTACTGCAATATAATAATATTCAATGACAAGATAAAATGATACTAGTAATACATTCAACTAGTCTCAGGGAGCTCGAGTGGGAATCAAACCCACGACCCTTGGATTACCGGTCCAATTTAACTTGTAACTAATTATCGAGGAACTCGATGGCGCAGTGGTTAACGCGCCCGGTCTGCGAGTGCAGAGGTTAAGCAACTTTCGCAAAGGCCGGTCATCGGATGGGTGACCAAAAATTTATCATTTCGCGCTCCTCCGTGCTTCGGAAGGCACGTTAAGCCGTTGGTCCCGGCTGCATTAGCAGTCGTTACCAACCACCAATCCGCACTGGGCCCGCGTGGTGGTTCATGGCCCGTTCTCCCTATCCATCCATAGGGAAGGCTCGTGCCCCAGCAGTGGGGACATAAATGAGCTGATGATGATGATGATTGTGAACTATTTATAGCATTTTTAATGCAAACATTAAAAATTAACTATTTTATAACATAAGACTGCCAATAATTCAAAGATGGGACTGAGAATCAAAAAAATCTCGAATGCTGTTTTTAACCTCAAAATCGACGACATGACGACATCTCAAAACAAAGGACTATCCTTAATTGATCGAAAAGAAAACGATTTTTCTAATTGATTTAATTATGCTATCAAAGTACGATTGTTACTACAGAATATCGCATTGCGTGAACGTCGCCTTACAAAGGATGTCTGTCTAAAATTAGCATAAGCCGCATATCCCTTTTGCTCGTTTTCGCAGTAAATTCCGTGACGACATTGCTTCCAACGTTTACCAGCCAGATAACATCTATTTTAAAATGACTTATTTCAACCAACTGGAACTTTACGACAGGATATACTACACAATACCTACACATACTATGTAACATACGTATAGCATTATGAGCGGACTGACGTTATTCGGTCGACCGCTGTAGACCGGTGATCTTAATAGCATCATTGTTCTCCCGATCCCATCCGAACCCTCGGAGAATCTAGCAGACGAGGACACGCATCACTAGTGCGTGATGCCATTCCCTTTAGAAACACCCTGACAGTGTTTTGATCACATGGCTTGAGGAACGCTTTAAGTTTCTCGCCGCCCGCCTCTAAAAAAGTCCAGTTTCAGGATCACTCACTTTCTCAAAAAAAAAAAAGTCTAAGCTTCTTTATAAGTAATAGTAATTTTAACTAGCTACCACCATATTATAATGACACCATTATTATGGTGTCATTATAATATGGATGACAAGTGGCAAAACGCTAATATAATAGAAATGAAATGAAATGATTATTGTATGTATGGGATTGACATAACCGTCATTTATACGCATCGTCTAGGGGGGCTCTGTTAACAAGGCCTAGAATATGCTGTTCTATTAAATACACAATTAAGGCTCAGTAGATTGATTTTCCCCGTAGTCTAAATGTTAAAATTTGAAAAGTCTATTTGCAGGTAAATAGGCACTTCCCCTCTTTTTTCCGATCACTGGCTATGTCAAAAGACTGCCAGGTCCTTAGCAGCTGAGGACTGCGATCAGTGATAATCATCCATCTTTTGGCCTTATGATCACTATTTCACCATCACACGGGATGAAGGTCATGATTCTCATCGTGTGTGGAAAAAACATGATTCCCTTAAAAATAAACGTGTATTTTTTAAGTTCCAATCAATGTAGTAACAGTTTCATGAATACAATTGAAATGAGGGAATGTCTGTCTGCCTCGTGTGATTATTTATATGTCATTATGGCAATGAGTATTGTCTTGTTGGAAATAATGGATTTATTCCCTCTAAGCAATTTTATTGTTTACACAATGACTATAATAATAATAACAAATTTCGATACTAATAATCCTGTAAATAAAGAAAAATAAAAGCAAGAAAAAACACTGTATTCGCACCGCTCTGTAACTGTACTGCAAAACTGCAAAACTGGTTTGAGACAACTAATTTTATTTTATTTATTTGCTTGTTTCTATTTTCTAATGTCTCTCGGTAATCGTCGCGTTTCCGAATGCAATGAATAAAAAGAGTTGTAGCATCTCTATAGACTCTAAAACTGATACCTCACGTCACATGGAGTTTCTTGCGCCCATTCTTCTCCACAGCTAAAAAATAGACGTCCTGAATAGGTAGCAGGTAAAAAAATGTTAGGACGATTCAAAAGCACTTTTCCAAAGTTTATTTGAATAAAAAATATTTGACTTTGACTTTGACTTTAACAACCAATTTAAAGTAGAGTTATACATTACAAACATAGCATACAATTCACATTAAAAACAAGACAACACAATAGCACAGTACAGTAAAATCAACTGGCTCAAAAGACGCCTCGCAGACACACAGTTGGTGTTAAATAAATCAATGTCTACCTCTTTCCGCTGCTAACAATTTCAATGCACAACATTACATATTCCAGTAATGTTGTGCATTGAAATTGTTAGCCGCGGCACAAAATGGGTACCTATATGAACTAGTGGTTGCCCAGTGGTCGAAATTCGACCGTAATTTTATTAAGGCTGCACGGTTTGTATCCTAAGCAATGAAAAATTAAAAAAGATAGAATGTGAGTTTGGATTGGCATTGACAGATTCCGGCCGCTCCTCTTCCATTTTTGAAATTTTCGAAAATAATTTATATGCGTGTGTGTCAAATACATGGCAGTGTGTGTACTGTTTGTTTTATTGATTTAATGTATTTATTATGCATAATTAAAACAATATATTAACATTCTGCAATCCGTCTCTTTATAAACTACAAGTGTGCGAAACATACTCCTCCGTCGGCACAATTTTCGTAAAAAGCGGTACCTACAAGGTTTTTGCTTCACGTATTAATATATAGATTCTGCCTGAAGTGTCTTTCTTCTGTGCCTTAAGTTCGAGTTATAAAATAAACACAAGTAGATCCGTCTAAAGCATTTGACTTCAAGATTCAAAATATTCTACTTTTATATGCTGATATTGATCGTGTTTCAGATAATGTGTACCAAAGGAGGAGGAGGCTTTCGAGCTCCTTCGTGCTTCGGTAGGAACGTAAAGCCGCTGGTCCCGGCTGAATTAGAACTAAAATTAGTAAGTACCTAATTCTAATTCTACATCTTAGGAATTGAGCACATAACTTAAAATACCTTGGAGAAATCCGTAAGGACCGTAGGGAAATAAGAAATATATTATATCTAATATAGCTTTTATTCCGTCCCAAAAAGGTCCTAAGCTTGTATTCAACTTTTGTCAGTAGGTAACTATAAATCGCAGCAAAATACTCAAAGCATTCCACAGCAATTTAGCTAAGCATTCACGATGGTGTACCCAATTACAAAAAATGTCGTAACACAAAATTACTAGGACTGATTTAGAATGGACGGTCTTTTAAGGTAACCGCTCTAGATTCCTAAGTTGTAGAACTAGAATTGGTACCTACATGTTATAAAGCAGGTCTCTTTTAAGGTAATAAAAGCAGTCGTATCGCCAAACTGGGTGTCTAGTGCAAGTTCCATTCGCCATTTTTTTTTTATAAAAGAAGGAGGCATACGAGCAGGCGGGTCACCTGATGGAAAGTAATCACCGCCGCCCATGGACACCCGCAAAACCAGAGGAATCGCAGACACGTTGCCGGCCTTTAAGAAAGGAATAGGCTCGTTTCTTGAAGATCCCGAGGTCGTAACGGTCCGGAAATACCGCCGCTGAGAGCTGGTTCCACAACACTGTAGTTCGAGGCAAGAAGTTTCGTGAAAAACGCACAATTGTAGACCACCATCCATCAAGGTGATGTGGATGGAATGACAGTCGATTGCGTGTAGTGCGGTGAAGGAAAGCAGCGGTAGGGATCAAGCCGAACAATTCCTCAGAACACTCCCCATGATATATGCGGTACAATATACAGAGAGACGCAACGTCTTTCCGAAGATCCATTCGAACACATTCGAGCACATTAACGAAAACGAAATTTGTATGGCATTGTATTACATACCTTATGGTACACCTATCGGCTATTTTCTATTGTATAACATTGTAGCAGCATTTCCTAGTTTTAAGCAAATTCTCTCAAAACAACCCTTCCGGTGGACAACGAGGAGAAATGAAATTTTGCCGTTTGCTCGTTTTCGTTAACTAGGAACCCCGAATTGAAACTCAAGTTTGATAAAAGCATAAGCCTTTGGTTATTATTTGGAAGCATACGTCGGTAAATAAGTAACTAATGTAGTTTCTGTAGATATCCAGACAACCCACGCAACGTGTCTTCAAAGTCGACGCGGGAGCCCACCGCATGTTTTCAATTCAATTCATTCAATTCAATATCAAGTTTCGTAAGACTCATTTGGTCCAAGTTCTTTCCATCCGCCTCGTTGTCTGAAAGAACATTCCAGCGATAAATCTGTCAATTAATAAAGTTTATACACTGTTTTGTTAATGATTTTATTACAGTATAGTTTATCTGGTGTAACAATAAAAGTATAATCTAGTAACTATATCAAAAATAGTAGTAAAACGTTTCTAAAAAATATTTACAAAAACCTACTGGTAAAAGTTAGGACGACCGACGTCCATGAATTGTGGCGACTTGTTGCAATGATAAATACTTTTGACCCAGCAGAGGACCAATTACTTACTTACGTTAAACTTAGCAATTGACAATTAATCGTGTTCGGTTTCTTATCTAAATGTTGTGCATGTCTGCATGACTTGTCTATGCTAATATTTACAGGCGTCTGTTTCTCAATTCTAATGGGCCTATATGAAATAATAATGTATGAGCTATTCGCATTCAGCCCGCGCTTTCGGTGCCCACGCGCAGACGCCTCAAGCGCACGCGCACGATGCCGACGCAACATAATTAGTTTCACAACCGATTGTACTATTGTTCGGATTATAATGATTAATGGATACGTTGGTACATCACATACTGTTAAATTACCTACCTTATGGTACACCTATCGCTTATTTTCGTAAGTAAAAAAATTCTTAAATATACATAGAATTTCGTTGTAATGTTACTGGATGACTACGTAGCAGGTTATTGCTTAAGTCAAAAATCTAATGCTGACCCGTAATTTAATAAAGCTGTTCAATTAAATCACGCGCATTGACGCGCATCCCTAGACGCATCAATTGCTAGCTAGATCTTTATCGATGGAATCGGATTGGCAACGTTAATCTAATAATCTCTTTAATTTACCTAATATAGATATTTAAAGGGTAAAAAATCGATCACTGGTTCATGACGCACACTGGTGCCATGTGCCACTATTAGGATGCAAGAAACTTTTAAGGTTTATCAAAGTCAAATCGCTTATTCAATATAGACCTTTAAAGGCACTTATTGACGATTTATAAGGACTTGACTCATTTGTGAAGCCTTACGACTAGACTAGTATTTTAACCCTCAAGTATTGGAGTGAAAAAACTAAAACTGGGGATTAATTGAGCCCTTTAATAACCTTAAGTCTTATAACTGAGTCTTGATCTTATAGGACTCGCCGCCTTAGAAGCCTCTGGAGTCGTGAGTCTTGTAAGGCGTGTGCGTTGTATAGTGTTTTTATTATACAAGTAATGTAATTAAAACAATTAATTATAACTGTTATAAAAGCTCAATTATGTGGTACTTTCTTGTTTCCATTTAAAAACAAATACAGGATTTTTTAAGATACAAACCACATCCAACCGTAAATCCATAGCATTTAACTTAAGAGCTCGATCTGAATTGAATTTTGAGCGCGACTCAGGCGCTAGTCGTTTTTAAAACAGCTCTAGTCTAAGTCTCTAGTCGTCTAAGACTTTTAGTCTTTTAGTGTAGGTAACGCCTGAGTCTTATTACTGAAGACTGGAAACTCTAGTCTTCTTTTTAGACTTAGTGGTGTAAAATTGAACCGAGTCGTTCTTAAAGGCCTTATACTGACTGAATCTCTTGCATCACTAGCCACTTACCTATTTAGAGAGGTGGTCAAAAATCAAATAGATATACAGCATAGCAATTACATGCATAGAAAATCATCAAATCAACTGTCATTCTGTTGTTACATAAACTACTTAACTGCACCAAAAATAATGCTGACATATCACTAGAAAGTACAATCGCCACTACCGAACAATAATCGTTTACCATCACCGTTCTAATGTTACCTAATACACCTAATAAGATTGCATTTTTTGCATTCAACCACGCGTGATGTTATACCCCAATATGGTCTTTATTACGTACGCATAGAGTGTAACGCGTGCATGCGGTAACGCGTAACTATCGTTTACCCGTTTCACTTTTGAACACAAAGGGAAAAAATATGTTGAGATATATTTTGGGCAATTAGTTAACTGGACACAAATGCCGCAACACATTACATGACTCTCTTGTTTTTTAGTGCTGACTGGTGACTGAGTAGATTCTATTTGAGTGCTAAGTTTTATGCATTATTCAAACTGGTTAAGATTTCACATTTCAGACCTATATCCCATACAATCTTCGAAGCTCAAACCAATAAACCGATTTTAGTGAAACTTCATTTGCTTTAAGGAAAACAGAAATGCCGAAACAAATTAAAAACGTTTGTGTAACTTGTTTATGCGATTAAATGTCAACATCCCTATATCCATCCTTCTTTGACTTTTAATCGACATTATCAAGAAAACTAGAAATCGGGAAGACCTCCACGGGTAACTGGGAGATCGTGGTCCTCTGGGAATAACTCTTTATATTTGCCTTAAGCATAAGACGTTTCATTAAAATTGGCTTTTTGGTTTGAAATGTAAAATCGCTTTTCACAAATACAAAAATGTGTACCTATGGCAAAATTTCCGAACCAGTTCTTTCTCTATTTTCGTTAACGTGATCGAATCGCGAATAGAACTCGCCTCATTAGGCGCTCAGTTTCACCATAAGCCTCATGCCATAAGCCATCGGCGCCGACGTCTATAACCGACCAGTTTGCTTTCGCCATATTTTCACTTTTAACTACACAAACAAGATAATAATGGGTTGTTGTGCCCGCTAATTGAATTGGCTATCCTCTCTGCATTGCAAATGTACTGTCACGGTCAGTTGGTACGGTCCGTTCGCACATTGAGTAATTGTCTAAAACGGTTGGAGAACGCCTCGCGTAATGATACTTTCATCATGTGCGTCAGACGCGTTTATGTACGTGTTTGTTATGTTATGATAATAAACATTTACTTAAACAAGTGGTCACCCAGTGGTCGAAATTTGACCGTAATTTTACTAAGGCTGCACGGATTGTATCCAAAGCATTAAAAAATTAAAAAAAGATAGAATGTGAGTTTGGATTGGCATTGACAGATGTCAACTGCATTAATGACAAACAATACGTGTGTGTCAAATTCATGGTAGTGTATGTAGTGTTGTTTTTGTTGATTTAATGTATTTTTTATGCATATTTTAACAAAATATTAACATTCGGATAACCTTCTCTATATAAACTATAAGTGTGCGAAATTTCATACTCCTCCGTCCGCGCAATTTTCGTAAAAACGGGTACAAAGTTTTTGCTTCACGTATTAATATATAGATAGAGTAAGTAAGTATCGAAGCAGCGCCTCCTATAGAGAAAAGTTGCATTTTTTTTCATATAAATTAATTTTATGCAAAAGTCTAAAACATTTCTGTGTTTGCTATATACAAGGTGTAATAGAAAGGTGTGGAAAAAATTAAAAGATCGAAACTGTATCCGAACTAGATCTGTATCTTGTGTTCGCGCCTGACGCGCTTGACTTCCAAATATAAATATTTAATTTACAATTGCATGATAAATTAAAGTTAATAATTAAGTTTCAGTTACAACACACACAAGATTTAGATCGGATACACTTTGGATCTTTTCATTTTTACCACACCTTTCTAGTACACGTTGTATATATTCGTGAAAGGATTACTTTAAAAAGTGATTATTAATATAAATATTTTTAATGTAAAGTAATGTTAATCACAGCTGGACAGCGAGGCTAGTAGTTAGCCCAAGTACCTGCTGGTTTTTGGGTCTCCTCTAGATATACCTAAAAAGGTATATCTTTAAAAAAAGATAAATATGGGATGCGCAAACACAAAAGTTTATGCAGCCAGTATATTGTATATAACTTTTATAATTTGTAGTTATATATATATATCACTCTCATATTACCTACTTTTAAATTATATTTCTTTTTTATTACTTACGTGTAGTCATACGTTTAGAAAACTGTGGGTATTTAGTTGGCAAATATAAGTTCATTAGTCATAGCGTGATGTAATATAGCCTATAGCCTTCCTCAATAAATGGACTATTCAACACAAAAAGAATTTTTCAATTCGAACCAGTAGTTCCTGAGATTAGCGCGTTCAAACAAACAAACAAACAAACAAACAAACAAACAAACAAACAAACAAACTCTTCAGCTTTATAATATTAGTATAGATTATTAAAACAATTATACTACAATTGAATTATAATTCCTTTAGCAGGAACTATCAGGAAGTTATAAAATAAAAATATTAGTTACATAATTAATTGTTTGAAGCAGGATGTGATTATTTATTTTTACATACCAAGATTGCGTTTCAGCTATTTCACAATGACGGCGGAAAACTATACCTATGTCACTGGGTAAGGTTTGCAAATGTTTAATGTGGTCATACAAAAAAAACCACATAGTAACCGTACGTAGGTACAATACTTTACTAATTATTATTTAAACCTTTATAGTAAACATGAGTCCATATCCAAATCCATATAAAATTTAAAAGTATATCGTACCTATTTTTTTGTATAACTTTAGCAGTTTGCCCGCGACTTTGTCCACGTCGATTTCAATTTTTTTTTACAAATATTCATTTTAAAAAGAGTTTCTTTATCAAAATAAAATAAGCCTATGGTACCTACAAGCATTCTACCAGTGAAAGAATTGTTGGAATTGCTCAATTAGTTCCAGAGATTAGCCCGACAATCCCGACATACAAACAAAATAAAGTCACAAACCCTTTTTATTAAGAGTATATAAAATTTCTTTTAAAAAAAGCATCCGACCCTGATGATTGTTCTTATATTCTATTCTATACCCTGTAATTGCATTAGACCTAACAGTAAAAACAATACTGCTTGGCGGCAGAAATAGATATAGTGGTCACCATAAACTCGAGGAGCTTGATGGCGCAGTGGTTAACGCGCCCGGCCTGCCCCCCAACCGCCTAACACTCTCGCTTTCGATCGCTTTGAAAGCGAGGCCCTCGCCTCGCTTTCTAATATAATATCGAAATATAATATCGAATAATATCGAAAGCTATAGCCTATAGCTTTTGATATTGCTTTCACGCCTCCTCCTCGCCTCGCCTTCAAAGCGATCGAAAGCGAGAGAGTTAGGCGGTCGACCCCCTGCTAAGGTTAAGCAACTTTCGCAAAGGCCGGTCATCGAATGGATGACCAAAAATGTATCATCTCGAGCTCCTCCGTGCTTCGGAAGGCACGTAAAGCCGTTGGTCTCGGCTTCATTAACAGTCGTTAACAATCACCAATCCGCACTGGGCCCGCGACCGCGTGGTGGTTTATGGCTCGTTCTCCCTATCCATCCATAGGGAAGGCTAATGCCCCAGCAGTGAGGATATAAAAATGAATGGGCAATGTGATGTGATATATACTCTCCGTATAGTCAGATTTTTTACGCCCCCTTAATTAGGTATCTACATGTAGGCGTGTTGATACCCATTATAGTGACGTAACGTCATTATTCTATTGTCTGTCAATGCGCTGCGCCTGCGACGCGGCTGCAGTGAAAGTCGAAGAAAGTGAAGGACCCACCTCAAACTGGACAGCGGACACACATTACGTCACTGTGCGTCGCTAAATTACACGCGGTGACGAAATGACGGTTGAATGGCTCGTGCAATACCGTCGTACACGGAAACAGGTGCAATTTAATCGGTAAAAAAAGGGTACTTGCGATGCTTATTGTCTTCATTTAGAGTTACTGCTACGAATTTTTTTCGCGCAACCGGTACTTCATAAGAATTAAGTTGAAATTTGCTTTAATGTTATAGATTATTATAGCTTCTGTAGATGAGTAAATGTCAATTAGAAAGATAAATAAATACGAGTGGTCAATGTAATGTCACGCATGTACATTTACCCTTCTGCACTCCTTCCTCAATTCCAATGAAATTTAGGTAACTATGCCAAATCCCACACTACTCCTCCTCACGATTCCTTCATTCCTACATTCAAATTATTATTATGCTAATGCTAAGCTGTGTTATCGAGTAACAACTTCGATAAGAAATTTAATAATTAAATGAATTGCGTTGAAGACGACCACTTCACGAAAATCAAGAACCTTGAATGATAACAACAAATTGAAATGTCTAAAGATACCTACCCTACAAATATGCCCACTATTACTAAACTGTCAGTATTGACTAACAATCAAATAAGCCGCTGTTACATTCAACGTATCATTAAATAAAATGCATTTGCATTGTATTACGATGTCGTTCGTAACACAATTCCCCTCGGAAGAACTCAGTTGGTATTATGAAAAGGCATTTCTACGATTATTAGCATTTTTTAGTTAAGTCAAAGCATATATTATGACTATTTATGACGGTTCAACTTTGCTACGAATGTCTGATTACGTCAGAAGCAGGCTTTCACTAATTTTTGGACAAACTTGGCGAGAAAGTTATTTATAGCTATGACATGCATTAACTCATACATAACGAACGCCATAATAAGAGTTTAAATAAATAAATGTTTGTTAACATAAACTACGTAATATATTATTGTATCGTGATTCGTAACCAAAACGAATAAATTAATAAAAAAACCCTTTGCATGGACGAATAGTGGTCACATGGGAGAATGAAATGACAAATGGGAGACATACAAGGGTGGTGAGTTAAAATTTTGCGACTTTTTTTTGTTTATGTGATTGAATGACAAACATTACTCGTACACCCGACTGTAATTTTTACTTCCTATTTATTCGATCGAGATAAAGATAACTTCTAATTAGTATATTGTTGCTACCTATAATACCTAAGTATTATCGTTTTTTTGTTATTCAGTTCAGATAAAGTAAACTCCTTATTGTATGGGATCGAAATTTCATTAGTTGCCATGGTTGATTTTAACTTGGTCGAATTCTAAAGCCACTCCCTCCACCCCACTAAGAGCACTCCCACTTGGACCACTTCTCGATTTCAACAAATTGAAACGTTGACGATGAGTGTAAGTATAAATCGTGAAGGTATACAAAAACCAAAAAGCACCTATTTGCAAGCTTTTATAAGTCGCCAAACAGTCTGCACTTTTATTTTAAACAAATGTTACATCGAATGCGGTGTTCTTAGTACCTACCGACAACATCAGTTCAGTCTTTAGCATCTGTAAGTGGGGTGCAACGACCTTGCCGGGGTGAGCGGCCCAGATTGGGTGTGTGGCATGGGTTTGGAGTACCTCATCATAATACTCACAATGGCTTTCGTTTAAATATCTACTATTAACTTTCGATACACTTGCCGCTCCGAAACTATTTTATTTTTGATTGAATAGGATAAAAAACACAGCTACATACAACACAAAAATGTCAAAAGTCTGCAAGCCTTAAATTGTACACACATTATCCAAAACAAGGTTTATTTATTACTGAGGTCACAGCACATCCACAATAAACACCAAAACATTCTCAGAGTGCAACACTTTAAATCTTACTTGTAACAAGTCACGAAAAATTATGTAAGTAAATATACTGTTCGCTAATACAGCAGCAGAGCTATCTATTTCATAGTGCCTTTGCTAAAATATATTTTAAAGATCTCTAGTTAAGGTCTGTCTGTAAGCCTGCCGTCAGATAGTTTCATTAACGTTTGCTGATTACGTATATCATTTGACAAGTAGGTGAGACATGTACATCATCATCATCATCATTAACAGCTTATTTATATGTCCCCACTGCTGGGGCACGAGCCTTCCCTATGGATGGATAGGAGAACGGGCCGTAAACCACCACGCGGGCCCAGTGCGGATTGGTAGTTGTTAACGACTGCTAATCCTGCCGGGACCAACGGCCTTTCGTGCCTTCCGAAGCGCGGAGGAGCTCGAGATGATAAAGTTTTGGTCACCCATCCGATGACCGGCCTTTGCGAAAGTTGCCTTACCTCAGCACTTACAGACCGGGCGCATTAACCACTGCGCCATCGAGCTCCTCAGACATGTACAGTACAGTAAATGTACGTACATGTCTGAGTACAAGACATGTACAGTGACATACAATGGAGATGTTGTCAACAACAATAATAAATTTCAAAACATTAAACGTATAAATGAAATCATGTTAAAGTTCTTTGAAACATTAACCAATTTTTATTTGACCGTAAGCATGAATTTTTTGACCTAAACAGTTATTAATAAAGACTCAATAGACTGAACAAAATAGTGACGTCATTACCATTCCCATACAATGGGTATGTTTTGAATATGCACTGCGAGCACTGTAAGGTGTGACGTCAATTTAATATACTGCGAAGTCGTTCCTTTATAATTAGCTATACTGGTTACTGTTTAAAACGGAACGCAGTCTAGTATACTGTCATCCATGCTGTCATCCATGTCATTTCTGGACGCTGTTGATCCTTAGAGCATGTTGATCACGTGATCAAAGCACAGAGCACCTTACCTCGAAAATGCCAGTGCTTACAGTACAAAAATGGCGACGATTTATGACGTCATATATTTCCCTAGGATACTGCGGCAGTATACTGTCAGTCCATAACGGAACAAATTTCTCACCAGTAAGAGCACTGGACAGTGCTCGCAGTGTATATCGGAACATACCCTATATCTATTGAAAAAAATCGTTTTGACAGTTACTAAAAAGTTTATCTCTAACTAACCATTCAACTACACGATTAAGAATTTGTCTCACTAGTCCTATTGTAGCACATCCGTACATTTCTATCTCTATACGAGTATATTTATACTCTAAACTAGTTTATTATTATTTTTTTACGACGAGTGAATGTTAAAAACGTTAGCACAAATACATCCGTGGTTGGATGGAGCACAATTAAAATAATTTCATGTGTGCAAAAGTGCTTTGGTACAAACTTTAATTACTCTTAAATTGAGACTTCTTAATGGCTTTTCTGTTTTATAACTTTATTTGTAACCATTTATTGCTTAAGTCAATCGTCTTCTTACAGATAAATAAATGCAGCACTTAAATTGAAATAGCGATTGTCCGAATTGCGCGTGAGGCATTTGTTTTTTTTCAAGTCACACGCTGTAGCCTGTCTACAGCAATGCGAATGCTATAATAATAATTTAAAATAATTAACTGACGTTTCATCTTAATCGATTGTTAAATTATTAGTAAAATGACATTGGGGCAAGAAATAATGAAGATGCATCGGGTCAGTTACGTTATATAATTTTGCTGACAGAGTGGCCAGGTGGTATAACGCTAAATTGCAATTTGCGAAATAAATAATGTGTTGAGTTTTACATGTAGGTTAATAAAGTCTTTGTTATTATAAGGAGCTCGATGGCGCAGTGGTTAACGCGCCCGGTCTGCGAGTGCAGAGGTTAAGCAGCTTTCGCAAAGGCCGGTCATCGGATGGGTGACCAAAAATTTATCATTTCGAGCTCCTCCGTGCTTCGGAAGGCACGTTAAGCCGTTGGTCCCGGCTGCATTAGCAGTCGTTAACAACCACCAATCCGCACTGGGCCCGCGTGGTGGTTCATGGCCCGTTCTCCCTATCCATCCATAGGGAAGGCTCGTGCCCCAGCAGTGGGGACATAAATGAGCTGATGATGATGATGATGATGATGATGATTATTATAAGCTTATCGTTATATGAATAAATTAGTACCGTTTTTTTACATTTTACAAGTAAATATGTTTTTGCAAAGTTATTTTTTATTTTTTTTTATTTTATTAGTTCGTACACAAATAAACATTTACAATGGTTAACATTTTGGATCGCAATAGTACAGGTAAGCTTATCTCTAAAAAGAGATTTCTTCCAGCAGACCATGGTGACAGGATAGTATGGAAGTAGCTAGTTAGATAGACAAACTGCGCACAGAACTATTAAGAAAATATGATATTTATATAACATAAAGACATCCACACATTAAACTCCATACTTATATACACAAAAATATGAATATACTACTAAATATAATGTATATTCTATATATAAAAACATAACATGATTCAGTGCCGCTCAAGTAACCGATAGTAGATAACTTTTTAGCTGTTTTTTAAAGGTACTCACAGTGCGACATTCTCGTAGAGGTATTGGTAATTTATTCCAAAGTTTTGCTGCTTGGACAGTAAAAGAATCACCATACATGTTAGTGCTGCAGGGAGGAAGATTTAAGTGGAGATAGTAGGCTGAGCGATGAGCGCGTCCAGATAACGAAAGGTACGAGAAACGCTCCTTGAGGTAATGAGGCGAAGATGGGTTAAAAAGAATATTATAAAGAAGAACCAATATATGATAATTACGGCGCATTCGTATCGGAAGCCATTGTAACCGTTGTCTGTATTCGGAGATATGTTTCAATAATGTTTCAAACGCAAAAAGTTTAATAAAAGTAAAAAAAAAAACTTTTGTAAGATACAGGTCAGTAACTGGCACCGAGCAATAAACAAAGCTGTTTACACGATGTCAGAATTCACTTTACTCAACAGTGACTGGCGTTGGTACTCTTATCTGACTAATTAATATCAGTCAATAGACTAACTAGCAGATCCTGACCCATATAATTTATTAAAGTTACAGCAATGTTCTAATATTTATCTCAAAAAACACTCATCTTATTTCTAAATAAGATAAGTGTTCGCGGAAGATGTATAATAGAAAAATAATGCATTCGCATTTTATTAATAAGTCATACTTATTACGTTAGCATACACGATATTTCTATAAAAATATGAAAATGCTTGTAAAAAAATATATTTACAATAACAGTACATATGGTATATTTTCTTAAAAGCTGAGATATTTTCGACCTATGACATTAAACACTAAGTAAGGTCAGTGTAAATTAATGTCAAAACTTTTTAAAAAAAAAAACTTTTTTTTTTATTTGTAGTGAACATTTAACAAGTGTTATCGTCATCATCATCATCATCATCATCATCATCATCATCATCATCAGCTTAAACTAGTCCACTGCTGGACATAGGGCTCTCCAAGTGTTATCATAAGCATAAATTACATAACATATTTACAGCTTTAAATTCTACGTTGCAAGACTTACAGGTGTAAACTGGCATTACTATTTTAACTACGTGTACTTAAGTCATGTGCAAAAACTTTACGAAGTAGCGAACACGGGTTCTTTATCGCATGCATTTTAATATCTAATTGAAACGAGCGTTTTCACACGGATATAAGGAATCGTTGTTAGTAAAAACTTTACATGTCCGTATATAAATAAATATGGAATACTTAGTTTGAATCACTAGCTTGTCATAATTAAGAGTTAATTGCATGTGAGCGACGAAAAACACTTTATGTAGGTATGATTATTTACATATAATTTTACGCAAATATTGTCGCGAACAATTTACGATGACGTAGTTGTCGACATTGAATAGGGCTCCTTTGGCTTATAAAGTAAAAAGTAGAAAGTGTTGATTAATTTCGGCGAGTTGGATTGAGCCACGATAGCATAGTTGGCAGTGCACCTGACCCGGCATGTCATGGGGTGCGGGTTCGAAACCAGCTCGTGGAATTTTTTCAACACTTTGTCCTTTTTCAAAATTTATGTAGGGACTTAGCGCATGCATAGAACAAAACGGTAAGTATTTAAACTATCACCAAAAAAGATTACATTTGCACTTCATCACCACCACCACCACCATCATCATCATCATCATCATCATCATCATCATCATCATCATCATCATCATCGTCGTCGTCATCATCATCATCATATGCAGTGAGCCTATAAACGTTTCACTGTTGGTCTCAGGCTTAAGGGCTTTTAGATAGTTACTTAAAAGTTACTTATTCCAGTATTCATAAACAGGGTATAAGCACAGTTTAAGGAGTATACCTCCATATACTGTGGTGTGGTGGCTTTGAAGGTAGTTACTGCGTGTTTTGTTTCTTTTAGTCTGATTTGAAATAGGGTTTACATGAAGGCAAACAACACAGAATATCTCCAAGCTTATAGTCTATTCAGTAAGGTCCTCATTTTATTTATAAAAATTACAATTATTTCTTCGATGGCCACGACGCATTCTTTTAACATATATTTTGATTTGTCAGGTAAGCTAACTGTCTATCGTTTATGAAAATAAGGTTCTAAAACCTAAACCTGATTCCATTTATGTTAATAAACGCCGATAGAGTGAGAATCAGTTTTAAATCAATTATAACTTTAGTCCATGTTTTAGAAAAAAAGTAAAGTAAAGTAAACAGCTTAGAACTATCCCACTGCTGGGCAAAGGCCTCCATCATTGAAATCAAGTCATTCATCATCATCATCATCATCTCAGCCAAAAGACGTCCACTGCTGGACAAAGGCTTCCCCCAAGAATCTCCACAACGACCGGTTTTGTGCTGCTCGCATTCAGCGGCTTCCCGCGACTTTCACAAGATCGTCGGTCCACCTTGTTGGAGGCCTGCCCACACTGCGTTTTCCGGTACGCGGTCGCCACTCGAGGACTTTTCCGCCCCAGCGGCCATCAGTCCTGCGAGCAAATGTGCCCTGCCCACTGCCACTTGAGCTTAGCAACTCTTCGGGCTATGTCGGTTACTTTTGTTCTTCTGCGGATCTCCTCATTTCTGATTCGATCTCGCAGAGCGACCTGAGCGACCACGTCTCAGTCCCGTATGTCATCACTGGCAACACACACTGGTCAAAGACTTTCGTCTTGAGACACTGCGGTATATCGGACGAAAAGATATTTCGTAGCTTACCGAACGCTCAAGTCATTAATGATGACAAAGAAGAAAGACACTAGGTAATGGCTTAATCACCACGCTTGCCAAATGCGGGTTATCACAAACCCGGGCTATCATCGTAAAATCCGAAATACATTTTGCCCGGCCTGGGAATTAAAACCGGGACCTTTGAGTGTCACTCGGCCATCGAGGCGTTCATGTGTGAATGTGTGAAAGCTTGCTATCACTACGAATATTACGTCGCCTAAGTTCTAACACCGCGGAAGTCCAAATTTTGACTTCTGTATGTCATTCTATAGAGAATAGAAAGACGCACCTCTAGACCAATCAGAAACAAGGATTTTAACCAATGGAAGCGTGTTATTTGAAAGCAAAACCACAATTATTATGATCGCGATTTAGAAAAGGGCACGATATTTTTGCTCTCCTGAAAAGTTGTCCTTTTTGACTTCCGCGGTGTTAGAACTTAAACGCCGATATGTTACTATGTAAAGTAGATAATTATCTTTCAACCATTAGTATAATGGATGACACAATAATACTACGCCATTAGTCTAATTGTAACGAATGAAGCAACTATTAGTGCACAAATACGAGCAATTGTGAGGTAGGAAACGTATATTGACTTACAACAACGTCGACTTAATTATAGGCTGCTTGCCGTCTGCCACGGCATGCAAATGTGTACTACACAATTTTGTTAATGGTTAATAGAATCATGTGTATTTTAAAATGCTTCGTATTCAAACTTATTATTGTTAGTGACTTATTACAAGGTAATAGTTATAAATATATGTTTTCGAAATGGTTTTAATCAAAATGTGTTTAAATCAAGAACCCGGACGAAAGTGAGTGGTATTTTAAATTTGACGCCCGCGTCTGTCTCTTTGTTTGTCTGCCTAGCTGTCTGTCTGTCTGTTCGTTTGTCTTTTTGTTATTGTGTCTTATCACCAACTAAATCAAAACAAACATGTACTTCGCTGCTGGAAATCGAACCCAAGACCACATTTGGTTGTTTAACCTGAGAGGCGTTTTAACATTTTGGTGCTCTTGCCTTATCCTATTGTCCTGTTCTATTATTTTGTTTCAAATCCGCTTGCATGTTCACCTTCCAAGAGCTTTCCCAACCGCGTTGGTTGAAGTAGCATGTAATTACTGGTTATCCTACAAAATTTGTCGATAACACTTATGAACCTTAAACATTATGGTACTCATCCTGTTGACCTGCTCTTTCACTTTATCCAAATCCGCTAGCATGTTCGCCTTCCACAAGCTTTCCCATCCGCGTTGGTTGAAGTAGCATGTCATTACTGGTTATCCTACATAATGTGTCAATAACACTCATGAACCTTAAACATTTCGTTTACTTATTCTTTTATCTCGGCCTATCTCTGTATCCGAATCCGCTTGCATGTTTGTCTAGTAACACCAATTAACCATAAACATTTTGATGTTTATCCTATTGTCCTGGCCTATCACTGTATCCAAATCCGCTTGCATGTTCGCCTTCCATAAACGTACCCATCCGCGTTGATTCAAGCAGCATCAAATTACCAGATATCCTACATAATGTGTTGATAACACCAATGATCCTTGAAAATTTTAGTGCTTAACCTATTTATCCTGGTCTATTACTGTCTTTCGAAATTCGCTTGCATGTTCGACTTCCACGAGCTTTCCCATGCTCGGTAGGATCAAGCATCGTGTAATTATTGGTTATCCTACAAAATATGTCAATAACACTAATGAACCTCTTACATTTTAGTTCTCATCCTTTTGTCCTGGTCTATCACTGTATCCAAATCCGCTAGCATGTTCGCCTTCCACAAGCTTTCCCATTCGCGGTAGGTTCAAGCAGCATGTAATTACCGGTTATCCTATATAGGTAATGTGTCGGTTGACCGGCCGGCCTACGGTTATTAGTGCTAACCGCTTTTACCATGTAGCGGATTCTAATTAACAGTTCCAATCAATTAGGGATTGCATTCTGATTCCACTTAATTGATTTATAATTGATATGTGGTTGACCTTTTTGTGACTAACCTTTTTATATCTATTTATAAGAACACGGGTCGGCAAAATAAAATAAAATATGAATGGGAAAGTATAAATAGGGACTTCTTGGCGGGAAAGTGAAGAGTCATGTCTGCGGTTTTGTTTTATTTTCGAAAATTTGTGTTATATCGAATATTAATGTGAAATAATGGTGGATTATTAACCGTTAAGTGTTCGTGAGTGTGCACGAGTGTTGGCAAATAAAACAAAACAGTGCAACGTCACTTTTCAAATTCTCTCAAGACGTCCGCCCGAGGACTTAGTAAAGCCCCACATCTTTACTGAGATACTCGAGGGGTTGGGGGTATATCATTTCTCACTTCTCATTTCTATTATCATTCATCATCATCATACAGAAAAGAAATATTGTTTATTTATGTATTACTAATAATAAAAAATACTTGAAATTGGCTAAATGCTAAACGCGAAGCCATTAATTAAGATTAAAAAAAAAAAAAAAAAAAAAAGTATAAATAGATTTCTTTTTAATTATTGTGCTTACGTTATGGCTGATAATAATAATAAGTAATAATCTTATGAGTCTAACAGCCACGGTCTATTATTTTTTTAAACAAAGAAAGCACTTTTTATTTGTGAATATATGAATTAATTTTCCAATATGACATCAACCGAAAACGTATATCTGTGTACCAAGTAAACTTTATTACCAAAAGGCAATTCTTCAATTCAATCCTTTCAATTCATCAAAACGCAATCAAAACGAATGATCAGTAAATAACAAAGCTGGCAAGTGGCAATATGCTATAAAAGTTTACAGTTCCTCGCGTTGCGATACAAACGATAAACTTAATGGAGTATAACGAAACAATTCCTAATATTTATTCGCTACCTCTCCAAAACTCCAAACTAAGCGTGCGTGCAGCAAAACGTATATCAGTTATGCGATATTCGTGAGCAAACACTTAGTTCAGCGGTTAGCACCACTTGGGTTTACAAAGCTCTTATAACTCAGGAAATAAAGTTTAAAATGTAACGTAACTAACCCATCAAATTGTTCTGCACGGTCCAAATGACCGAATGCGCCACTCCCATACATTCCTACGACTTGACACACATTCAAGTAGACGTGATGCCAATACAAGTTTTGTTTTGATTTGTGTGTTCGCAGGGACCGAATTTGTTGAAGAAAAAGGTTTAAGACTTATATTTCTAAACGTTTTAGACATTAGGGACGAATAAACTAACTTATTCAACGCACACATTCATGTTATTATTAGGCTATAAGTAAATCAAAAGTATTTTGATTAATAGTGTAAAATACAATTAAGAATAAAAAGGATTACACTTGTGATTGAGTAATTTATTATTTTTTGAGGGTTTTGCAGCTTCATGGTTTTGGTAGATTCGAGACGGACCTTAAAGGCAAAGCCACTGATAATTAAAAACTTTGTCGATCAGCTTTCAAAAGAAATAAGTTAGAAACAAAAATAATTAATTCTGAAAAGAGTTCGTATAACTAAGTTATAAGTGATAAATAGGCTTAGAGCATTAAAGTCGGTTTAATGCTCTAAGTAAATAGGTTTATGTAATTTTAGTTAGAAATGCTATGCAATTATGCGGGAGTAAAAAAATAATCCTCATGAATAAACTATTACTAACTATTACTTATGCTTACCTCTTCAGCTCATTTTTATGTCCCCACTGCTGGGGCACGAGCCTTCCCTATGGATGGTTTGCTTTGCGAAAGTTGCTTAACCTCAGCACTCGCAGACCGGGCGCGTTAACCACTTATTCTTACAAAACGTATTAATTGCTATGTACGTACATACGCCTGCTCATAAACCTATCCAAACCTGTCAATTTTTTTCAATATATTTTGAACCAAATCAAATAGGTATAAAGTTAAAAGTCTATTGAGTAAATTTGACAGTTTGTGGTCGGCTGATGTGATGGCTATATGGTCTGTGTGTGATGAGGAGTCGGCATGAAGCAATACGAATGCAAGTATAAAATCGTGATTTATACATCCACTTCTATGATTGGAATTTGGAATTCTAACAATATTGATTATCAAAATACATATGAACTCACCTTGTCGAACGACTTTTGAAAATGTCGTCATAGGTCACGAAGGTCGTTGTGATGAATATAACTAAACAAACGCTAACATAATTAAGACCTGTTGAATATTTGCTCGAAGGTGTCTAAACCACTAATATATTAATTCAGAAAAAGTTGAGAAATTGTTCCACAGGCGTGAATTTTTTATCACTTTTTCTTAATTAAGTATAATTTATTCGCAATAAAATTTGCGTAGTTGATTCATTTTAAAAATTATGTTTTCAAATGCAATTTTATAATGGTGATTTGAATGACTTTAGTTTTATTACTAATATTTGTTTAAAGCAAAGAGTGTTTTATAGAAAAAATAGACTAAGTCTAATGTTTTACATAGTTTTCAACTCAAAACTGTTGTTTATGAGAAGTTTTTATGAAAATAAAAAGTTTTTATACTTGTGTTTTACAATAAAGAAACTATCAACTGTCTAGAACATTACTGTGTTTATTAAGCACATAACAAAGGAAACCTAAAAAAATTATCAACTTTGTCAATCAGTGGCAGGAATCATGTGCTGAAAGGATCCCACCTTTTCGGTTTCACTTGTTTATTGTTATTGTTTCTAATTGTTTTTATTATTTTTATTTGAAACTGAATAAAATATTTTGATTTGATTTGATAAGATTTGAATCGGTTCAGAATCTGATTGCATAGTGACCATCCTAATACCTTTTTTGTCTGCATGTACTTGCAAGCTTTGGTCACAGAGTAAAATTAGATATTTTTACTCTGTGCTTTGGTGACGCGAGCGCAGCGTCCGGATGCCCGTTTGACGGCTCAGTGACATAAAAAAAAACATTATAATACATCTCGCTCTTTATACAATTTGATATAACGCGAAAGTTTCAATTGTACTTAAAGTGTTAGCCACACACTCGCAACACACAGCATCCGACTAGTCGAGAGGAAATGGTAACGGCACTTCTTTATTGAGAAAACACCGTTACGGCTTTCTGATGCAGACACATTTTTTAACGACTTTTATAGTTTTCTAATATCCAGTGAAAGGCCACTGATTTGACTTTTTTGGTTGGAGTACAAGAATATAATTAGATTTTGTGCGCTGCAGTGAAAATAACGCTACTTAAAATCTTTCTTTTACATTTTTACACGCTTTAAACAATCTTATTTGTATAAAATAAAATATTTTCGCATTCACAATGCATACCGGACAGGATGCCCCTTAAATAGTCAAAGAAGGACGAGTGTCCGTTTTGGACCTGCCGGAGATTAAGCTAATATTCAGTTATTGCTAGTTCGCTTTGTTTTTGTAAGTTCAGCAACTTTCGCAATGGTATTTTGCGGGATGGGCGACCGACGTGTTGTTATCGTAAAATGTCACCTACCGGCATTAGGCCGGCGTGGTCTGCTATGTTTAGGACTTGTCTGCCTGAAGATTTGGACGGGATCTTATTAAGATCTGATATACCTTTACAATCTACCTTTTTAAACTAATCTCGTTTGTATGTCGGTTCTTTTGGTTGAGATGATTATGATGATGATGGTACAATATCCGGAGTTACCATACATTTCTGACAATTCACAATCGAGCTTCAGGTAACGCAACAGCCTATCAACACCTGGAGATTAGTCATTACAGCTTATGCAGCTTATAGCTCGTGCTGGCGATGTTGTAAGCTCATTGCGGCACGTTGCCTATAGTTATTCCGAATTAGTTAAGTTCGTATGAGCAATGGAATGTGTAATATAGGTAACTAGCGGCCCGCTCGCGACTTCGTCCGCTTGGTGAACACCCGTATCCTATAGAACCCATAGCAGCGCCACCTACCCGGTCCAATTATATGCATGTATTATACATATAAACCTTCCTCTTGAATCACTCTATCTATTAAAAAAAACCGCATCATAATCCGTTGCGTAGTTTCAAAGATTTAAGCACACAAAGGGACATAGGGACAGAGAAAGCGACTTTGTTTTATACTATGTAGTGATATATAAGTATGTCGCGGTACGGTTACGTGCAAAATAATCGTGCCGCCCTACATCTTTGTAAATGAAGAGTTGGGTTTACAAATCTTTTTAAGGTGTTTATTTAAAACCTTGTGAAACCTATTAATTATTTTGTGCTATGGCTGATTCTTCTTCGTGTGCAATTGTCCTTAAAAAACGCTTACGAATCATAAGAACTAAATTAACGTAACTGGAAAAGTGTGTGTTAAATCTATACTAATATTATAAAGAGGAAACCTTTGTATTTTTGTCTGTATGTATGTATATTTGCAATGAATAAACTCAAAAACTACTGGACCGATTTAAAAAATTCTTTCACCATTAGAATGCTACATTAGCGCTGAGTAACATAGGCTCTATTTAAAAATATATATAAAATACTAAAAACGACAATTTAATTTTTCAATATAAAATGATTTGTTTGTTTTGTTGTCATGGAAACCATTGATATATATTTAACTCAATGATGGAAACTGTCAAAGCGGTACGAAGTCCGCCGGGTCAGCTAGTATTTGATAAATTGAGACAATGTATTTACACTCTAGTTTGAAAATATTATTTTATATAATATCAAAAATTCTTTTCACAAGTATTTATTACAATTTTTTTTTTGTATTTTTTTCCCAATTCGTCTTTTTGAGTTAGGTCACTTTAGTTCTAGGTTTACGATATAGTAACGTATATAGGATGATAATAATGATGAAGTCTGAATCCGAAACGAAGCCTAAAGTTATATATTTATAAAATACAGTGAAAAATTAAATGCCTACCCGACCCAGCCAGGAATGGAACGAACCTGGGTCTTCCGCAATCCGGGTGGCTGTACTGACCATTATGCTACCGGGAAGGCTGCCGTAAGCATTAAATTTTTTCACTGCTTTTTAATTATAAATATTTAATTCAGCTTCAGAGCACTTAAAAATAAAAATTAAAGCTTTATTAAAGTTATTTTATTGGAATAAAATAAGAACTTAGATAAGTTCACCACATAAACCTACTTCAATTCCATGCATTGTACATTTTTAATTAACATAGTTACCTCAAAAACATTACAAAATTAACGTAGTATTGAATTTTGGCCATGTTTTTGACAATAGAAGTGAAAATTGGATTCTAATTTAAAGTTTGTACAGTACAACACATATTAAGTAGGTATACGTAATTGACGACACGCCAGCACATCAACCTTATCCCTTAATACTATGGTTGAAAATGTATTGAAGAAATATTGACAGTTTTAATTAGGCGTTTGTACCTACGATTGTAAAGTGTATCAAAGATTCCTTTGAAAACATTCTAGAAACCATTAGCGGAGTTTCAAAGAGTATCATCATCATCATGATCATGATCAGCTCATTTAATGTCCCCACTGCTGGGGCACGAGCCTTCCCTATGGATGGATAGGGAGAACGGGCCATAAACCACCACGCGGGCCCAGTGCGATTGCTAATGCAGCCGGGATCAACGGCTTTACGTGCCTTCCGAGGCACGGAGGAGCTCGAGATGATAAATTTTTGGTCACCCATCCGATGACCGGTCTTTGCGAAAGTTGCTTAACCTCAGCACTCGCAGACCGGGCGCGTTAACCACTGCGGCATCGAACTCCTCAAAGAGTATACTTTTATTCAAATCACTATTTAGAATATTTATAAGTAAGTAATATTGTGTCCTCTAAATTTACATACTTGTAACAACCTGTTCCTCGCCTTGATATTGAGCTTGGGGCGAACTAACAAGTAACACTAAACTATCTCGTAAAATGTCAGTACAACAAGTTGTATGCAAGAATGTGGAATGAAGCTCAACATCGATTACTTATTGTATAGGTTGTAAGGTTCAAAATCGTTTGTTATAGTACAAGGTGAGCTGTTAGAGCCGGTCAATGTAGGTCAGCTGATTGAGCGACGCCCTCTGTTTACTAACAAATATTTACAATGAATCCATTGTATTGTGTTGCTTTTCTTTGGTAAAGGAATGTGTTTTTTTAGGTATAACAATATTGTGAAGACTTATTTTTTTAGATGTATTTTTTTAAACACACACGGTAAACGTTTACTAGGTGGGTTGCTCCATAAGTGCTTCTAATAAACAGAGTATAAAAGTTGTAGAAATTGTAAGAAAGAGAAACAAAACGTAGTAAATAAGAATGTCACCATTCTAGAATAATAAATAATAAGAATGTTATATATACTGCGTATATATAAACATTTCAAGTAGCACGTTAAGTAAATAATTTTTTTTTTTTTTTTAAGAGTTTATATTATAGATAATAGTCCAAATAAAAAGTGTAGTAAAAATGTAAAGTAGCATAAGTAGGAAAGAAACAACGAAAAAGAAAAAAAAACAACACTGAAAAACTTATTTGCCCCATATGTATATATGTATATGTGTTAATTAATAAACTAGATAGAACAGGGATATAAAAAAGGCAGAGCACCCACTGCCTGGGAATGAAAGATGATGTATGAATGTGTAGTATGCGGTGTAACAGTGCGAGAGGAAAGACAGAGAGAACTGGAATGAAAGTGTATATAGCTAGTATAATAGCTCCGATCATGTTGGAGAAAGGAGAAAAAAAAAAAAAAAAAAAAAAAAACTATTTATCATAGAGTTTTTTACGGCGCAATTTTCAAATATTAGTGAAAATGACACTTACTTAATTAGTACTTAATTAATAGTTGAGACGTAACGTACAGCAATGGAGTCGGTTTCGAAACAAATTGATATGCAGCCGTGGAGGCCGCGTTCCGACGCATCGAGAAGGTCAGGCCTCATTCATTTACGTAAAGGGAAGCAGATATTCATCAACACTGGTTTAGGGTACACGACGGAAATGCAGTGTAAAGTTCCTTTGTCTCCTTTGCTTAAAAAAAAGTTTAATATATCTTTAGAGTTGCTACGACTACTATGTGTGATGATTTGATTAGAACTGCTTTATAACTTACTGGCCTACTACTTATAATCCCATAGTGGTCTTACCAACTTAGAAACCTTCGCTGGCGTGCGCAAGCGCATGACAATTACTAAAGTCTCGGATGAATGGTATAGAAAAAAAAAAACATTAACTGTTATGTCGATAAATTACAAGCTTTTACCCAATATTAAAAATTTAATGACTTTAGTATATTTTATTTTAAGTATACTAAAGTATTTAAGCATAACGTGTTTCGTGAAAACAATTTAATGCTGCTGCATTAGCTTAAATAACACCTAATCGTTATTGGGTCAGTATTCTAACGTAGATAATAATATGGGGATTGATTTCTCGCATTCAACACTAGTATCTACCTTTCCGTTGCTGCGATACTTTAAAATAATTAATAATTAACTACCATATGTGGATGTAATTCCAAGGTTGTTCAGCAAACATGATACACAAGTGATTCCTAAACGCTACCAATTATCACTGCATATACTCGTAGTACCGTGTTTCGCAATGATGCGCAGTTGATGTTCGAGCCCTGTCTGTAGGTACAGACGCCGGCTCATCAACCTCTTCGAAACTGTCAAATTTCTTCAATAAATGTTCAACCGTATGCCATACACATAAAGTTCAAAGTCTAATGAGGAAATTTGGCAGTTTTGGATATTCTGATGAGCAGGCGTGTGTACATACACTTCATGATTTGCGGTGCGAATCCGTGCGTGACAAGCATTATTTACGCGGCTAAAAACGCTGTCGAAATAATATGATTTACTTCACATTTACACGTATTGTAATTTGATTAGCGAGTTAAAACTGAAGAGCTGAAAGACGAAGAGCAATGTTTTCAAATGCTGATTTATGTTTTTGTGAGTTTTGTTTTCTTTATTTTTTACCGAATCACCATATCTTTTATCTTCTAAAGCTGAAAGGCAAAGAGTGGTCATTTCAAAATGTTGATTTATGATTTTGTGAGTTTTATTATCACTCTTTTTTACCGCATTACCAAATCTTTTGTCTTCTCTTTTTTTACTATTAAAGCTAAGCTTAGTCATTTTGAGTATATTCGAGGCTAATTCGTAAATCATTTTGAGTTTAAGTTTTTCAACACTTTGTCTTTTTTCAAACAGTAGTAACTAATATAGAAAAGTCCGATCAAGGAGGTTTCTTAAGGTTCTCTTCAGTTCGTCGTGTAATGGGTAAAGAGTTTATTCGAATATTACATATACAGTGTCTAACCTACTTACAAGTATGTAGATTTCAATATTAGTAAAGCAGCCACATATTACACAAACTACTAAGAGCTCGCAATGAGCCAGTTTAACGTACTATTGCGTAATTTGAAATTTTTTATACAAAATTTTGATTCGTAATTAACGCATCCGTTGAAAAATTGATTAACTAACTACAGGATAAATGATTTATATGCAGTAGATGTGCGATAATAGGTTTTAATTACAAACGTGAAGTGGGAAGTGATTTATTAAATTTTTCCGTCAGCTTCAATTACTGAAAAACGTTTCGTTTCTTTCTGAATATACGAAGTAATTTGGTAAATTAAATCATATAAAGAACTTGCCTTTTATAGATACGAAATTAGGACAGTGAAAAATATGTATAAAAAAACTTAAATTACTATATTAAAGAAAAAATAAAGCAAAAGAAATGAAGATAACTCCATGTTTAGGAAGGTCATTGCACAGACACAATTAATGCTTATAATTGTAACAGAGGCATAAAAGACAAGTAAAAAAATAATTTACAAAGAAATGTGGAAAACGAAACAAAACGATGAAAAAAACATACCAAATAAAAACATAACAGACGAATTGAGAAACTCCTCCTCATTTTTTTGAAGTCAGTTAAAAATGCAACTCATCATTATTGACATAAAGATCAAGAAGTGAACAGAAAAATAAAAGAACGTTGACAGTTTAAAAATAAAAATAAAAAAAACCTAAATTTACTAAAAAGTAAATCATACACGTTCCTTGCAATAATGAGTTAGGCGTTTGTTATACGTACATATATGCCGCTTTATGTTACTGTACTTATCTTACTCTACTTATATAAAATTATATTTAGATACTGCCAAATGAGATAAAAGAATAACGTGTGATTTGTATAAAGTTACTATCAATTAAGTTAAAAAATAGATAACTATCTCTCGACCCTATCACAAGTAAAAACCCTCCTTCTGACGCAGTCGGGTAAAAAGTGGATAAATCACGTCTGTCATTATAATTACTTTTTCTTACTGATAGTTAAATATCTCAAAATAAATTGATACGACTTAAACATTGAGGTCAAGACAGAATATCTAACTATCTCTTTGAAAGAGATCACGTAAAGAAAAGGAAAACAAACGTTATCACTTTCACATTTAAATAATATTTATACCTTCTAGTAAGAATCATTGTTATTTCTTAATGTATTTTTCTTTTTTCTTTTCTTTATAGTTGGTTTTTATCATCATCATGTCTCTCAATCATCAAGACTTTCCCAAAATTCGAACTGGTGGTAGATTCAGTAATTTAGTCTATACTATTTTTTTTTTCCTTTAGTTGATGGCTTCGTGCGATTAGCACATTTAGCCAGTGTCAAAGTAATTTTTCTTACAAGTAATACATAAATAAAGAATATTTCTTTCCTCTATGATGATGATGGAACGATAATAAAAATGAGAAGTGAGAAATTATATACACCCCAACCCCTCGAGTATTTCAGTAAAGTTAGATGTGGGGCTTTACTAAGCCCTCGGGAGGACTTCTTGAGAGAATTTGAAAAGTGACCAACGTCACCGTCAACTGTTAAGTGTTCGTGAGTGTGCATGAGTGTTGGCAAATGCAACAAAACAGTGCAACCACTGTTTTGTTTCATTTGCCAACACTCATACTCATTCAACTCACTCGCCAAGAAGTCCTATACTATCATTGTAGTTCTTTAATTATTTGGTTAGGTGTGTGATTTAAGTCGTTAAAGTTTTTGGCAGTTTACATATTTCAATATAATTGGTCGCGAAACGAGGTAGGGTGTGCATCTAGCCAATCAAAAAGCTAGATTTCTATTAATTGTGTGACAGCGTGTGATTCTAGTTAAAACCTTGATGATCTGATTTAAAAACAAAACAAGATTTTTATGTAAAAACAAAAGAAGTTTTTTTGAAGTGAAAACTTCTTTAGCGGCGTTGTGCACTTTTTTTGGAATGGGTAAAAAATGTTAAACTCGCGTCAGGACACGTGACCGTCAGGACACGTGATAACTTTTTAATGTAATATAAATTGTCATGTTTGTGTACGATAGTCCAATAAATAAATATTGTATTCTAAGACATAAATGAGAGTACTTTTATACTGATAATTAAAGCAATTCGTGCAAAATTATTCCCTAACCATTCCAAAATATCAAAAATGCACAACGTTAATATTCAAGTTTTCACTTCTGCCGGCACTCCCAGAGTGCAACCCGTCGTTTTTCGATGATTTGAATTGCTTGGCGATAAAGCCGATACCCATCGATAGGGATGACTTGATTTCAATCATGAAAGCCTTGTACTCGCTGGCTACTCTTAACTTATATTTCTACTAACCATTCAACAGCTATAGTTGTTCATGATCAATATGGGATAGTATGGTGTAATATTATCCTATATTACACCATACTCTCGGCAAATGACTACTACTAGAACTATCCCTAGTATGGTGTAATATTGGAATATTTGTTGATTAAACGCAACCAATCAGCTACATTGTCCGCCATATATGTTGATTAAACGCAACCAATCAGCTACATTGGCGGATATATGTCGGTTATTGTGGCAAGTTCCAATTCCAAGCCAATTAATAACGGCTACAGTTCTGTTGCTCTATTAGGTACCAAGCTAAATTTGAACTGCCTCTGTCTAGTGATTAGACTACAAGTCTCAGACACAGAGGTTTCGGGTTCGATTCCTAGTGGATGGTACATGTTTTTACTTGGTTTGGTTGGTGGTAGGCCTTCATTTGAAACCGCCTGGCTAGCTATCACCATGTTTTCTAAGTATGTCGCCCTAACGTTAATGTTATGTTATTGGTGTGTTTAGACGGCGAGATAAGATATATATAGATATAGGTGGCTGAGGAGCTCGATGGCGCAGTGGTTTACGCGCCCGGTCTACGAGTGCTGAAGTTAAGCAACTTTAGCAAAGGCCGGTCATTGGATGGGTGACCAAGATGAATCATCTCGAGCTCCTCCGTGCTTCGGAAGGCACGTAAAGCCGTTGTTAAAAACCACCAATCGGCACTGGGCCCGCGTGGTGGTTTAGGGCCCGTTCTCCCTATCCATCCGTAGGGAAGGCTCGTGCCCTAGCAGTGGGTACATAAAATGAGCTGATGATGATGATGATGATAGATAGCTAGGATGGTTAGGATGGCTACCTAGACAGTGCTTCAGTAGTTAAGGATTCGGAGTAAAGTGCGCTTCCAATTTTGACCTTATCATCACTTAGCATTAGGTGTAACGAAAGAGCTTAACCGTAAAAGATTTAAAAAAAAATTGCGTGTTATTCGTCTTTTCTTTAGACATTTCTTTTTGCCTCGGTGAAATTTATTACGTACGGTACGCGTACGTGTATCTTAACGAATACACGCCGCGCCAAGGAGTTGTACTATTATGTATTCTGTGGCCAAGGAATCCTTATGTATGTTGTAACTGCCTGCTATATGTATAATACCAGCTACAGAAGTTGCTCTGTGCACCAAGCGTGGAATATACTCGATGGCGCAAAGGCTAACGCGCCCGGTCTGCGATTGCTGACGTTAGTATCTTTCGCAAAAGCCGGTCTTCGGATGAGTGACCAGAATTGTTCATGTCTACCTTCTCCGTTCTGCGGAAGCCACGTAAAGCCGTTGGTCACAGAGCTGCATTAGCAGTCGTTAACAAATTAAGTTTAAAAAAATATATATGGAAAAAAAAAATTGTGTTAGTTTTCTAAATATGCAGCTACTGAATACGAATATTGATGTTATCAATGTATTTAAGTGGTTTCCAAGCATATATGTACATTAAGTAATTTTGTTGTAATTTGAACAATTGTGGCAGCTTTCGCTACGCGGCCACAAAATGTTGGAATAACATTCCTCCACCGATTGGAATTCGTGTAGCGTTCAAGTTTTCAAGCGTAAATTTAAGGAATATCTTTTACATATCCAAAAGTCAACGCCATAGGTAGTATTGATAACTCATATTGATGAATTGCTGTGAGTATAATATTTTAATGGTTTCGCATTTCCGACTTTCTATATACTGGAGCCTCAGACCAGAGACTGGAGCTACTAATTTTGGGATCAGAAAAATGTATCTGATTTGATGTGATTGATGGCGCTGGCGTGCAGTGATGTCACCTATCTTTTATCTTTTATTTATTTATATGTTATTATTATTATTATTTTTCTGGTTTCCACGGAAGATCAGCGTCGGGGTGCCAACCAGGTATCTCGACATTATGCTGAGTGGAGACCGATTGAACACGACGTCTAGTTCTAAGTCTTTTGCCCATGTTGCTGTTACTAATGAAAGTGGTTATGAATAAAAATGTTCTATTCTATTCTATTCTAACAATAGTGACTTTTAGTGGTGTTTTCGAAAATAATTATGATCGAGTCAAAACTATACAATCGTGTATTTGAGCTAGAAAATTCAAGATAAAAACATGAGTTTACCTATATCAAGGTTTCAGATTCGTTAGTTATGTTATAGTCTTAAAAACTATTCGACGAATGTTGGTGCATTTCTCAGTGAGTAGCCACTAAATAAATGCAATCAATCGGCTACGTTGGCCGCCATATTGGTCGGTTCTTGAATCTTGTGGCATGCTCCAACTGCAAGCCGACCGTTTCGAAACCCATTGCGGCCATAATTGTAGGGTTAACTGGCGGAGTTAAATTTGGTAATAAGTTATCGGCGATCACGCAATAATCGCTTCGGTAATAGTGAATTGGTGTTTGTAGTAGGGTTTGAGCATTAGGTCTTGGGTTTGGGCATTGTTTATTTGTAAGGAGCCTTACAAATAAACAATGAATAAGCTTCGAATAGTTTTTTTTTTCTTTAGTTGATGGCTTCGTGCGATTAGCACATTTAGCCAGTGTCAAAGTAATTTTTCTTACAAGTAATACATAAATAAACAATATTTCTTTCCTGTATGATGATGATCAATGATAATAGACATGTGAAGTGAGAAATGATATACCCCCCAAACCCTCGAGTATCTCAGTAAAAATGTGGGGCTTTACTAAGTCCTCGGGCGGACTTCTTGAGAGAATTTGAAAAGTTACGTTGCACTGTTTTGTTCATTTGCCAACACTCATGCGCACTTACGAACACTTAACGGTTAATAATCCACCAGTTATTTCACATTAATATTCGACATAACACAAATTTTAGAATATAAAACAAAACTGCAGACATGACTTTTCACTTTCCTTCCAAGAAGTCCCTTCGAATAGTTATTCCATGTTATGTCTCTTTTCTTTTCTAATTTGAAATGACGTTTACATGACAGGAACAAAACACGGAATACCTATTCGGAGCTTATGATTTGTTTATTTGTAAGGCTCTAGGTGTATTGTTTGTTTAAGTTTATAGTGTTTTTTTTACTGGGGCAGTATGATGAAGTCCGTAACCATAAGAGATACGGAGAGACGGTCTTTTAACCGATAGGTATTTTATAGTGAAAATAATTTTAACATAGAACATTTTTTGGTGAAGCGGGAGTTGTAACAAAAATGAGTCAAACCGATAATATTTTTTAATGCGAATCGACTCTGTTTCATGTTAGGATTTCATTATATTGAAAAAAAAAATTGAAACCACAAAAGTCAGTCATCATCAGTCATGTTTAATGAACTGTTTTATCATACAATTTATCAACTTATACCTAGGTTAAGATACTACACTATGTACCATTATATAAAAAAACTTGTTATTTAATACTCTTTTTTATGATACAGCCGGTACTGGCCTTCATGATGATGATAATGGGATAGGTGATTGACCATGTCCAAAAGATCCAGAGACAATGCTCATGCTGCAAAGAAAACCGGCCATCTTATGTTTATACTTTTTATAAGCTTGTACATTTTACCAAAGTTTTTGTTATTATTCGCAACATTTACTACCATTTGCAAATCAGCGTAAGAAGTAGCACTGTATTGTTTGCTGACTAGCCAATAAAACGTTAGTAGGCAATAGTTGATGCTTCCGAAGCGTAACGACTGAGTCAAGGTCAGGCTGGTGACGACAGCACTGCCAGTATGTGTAAAGCATCGGTAATGCCTTTCGCACATAGAAAGAGTTGCGAGTACCAAACTATAGAAAAGATAAAAAAAGTTTGTACAAGTGAATTTATACGAGTCCACTATGGAAAGTATTAAAATGCATAAAATCAGTTGAACAATTGTTTTTTAATGTTTTCTATTAGCTGTAAACCGCTCTGTATTTCTCTTATGCAAAGAAAGTTTAATTTAAATCGTTTTATTGGTGTGAAAGAATTAAGGCTTTGAAGTTTGTATGGGATACTGAAATGTGGAATGGCTCTAGATAATGGCAGAAGCACTTAGTCTCTACATAGTATTATACTAAACTAGGTATTTAAGAAAGGTGCGTACTAACGCAGTTACATCGTAGTAGCAGCGTGGTCATGTGAAAAACTAGATGAATTAGTAAAAACTATACTTTTTATGGTATGTACCATAACCACTAAATTCCAGTTTAAAAAAATTAAAGTCATTTCGACTGATTTCGTTATTGCTCAGTCACAAAATCGAAGGTGTACGCGAACATATACATAGGTACACCTTACAAACAAAGAGGTACACTAAAATAAAGCATTAGAAAACTTATGTGCTATGAACCATAAAAAATTAAATATAAATTACTATAGACATGGACTAATATTATTATAGTCCATGCTATACCTAGATACAGTATAAAAAGGTTTTGAGTATAAATACTTACTTTTTCTGGTGCTTTAAAACAATGACTATAGCGCTCACTCGCACCGTGCAGCTTCGCGTTATATGTGCAGGAGGCTTAACTATTATGTTATTAGGTATTCTTCTATTCAGAAATCTTACAGAATTTGATGATTAGCATTTTTCGTGCTCTTCTTTACTATTCAGAAGTCTATATATTTATCTCTATCTCCAAATATCTTTAAACCCGATCTTATATAAAAAAAAACAGTCACCAATTGATGAGAAACATAATAAGTGACTGACTTTACGAGTATAATTAGGTATTACTGAAATAATTAAGTTACTTTGCTGAACAAAACTATAGGGTTCTATCTACACATAGATTAAAAATACTACTTGCGACAAATGACGAAATGTTAGGTAAGTACCCATCAATTAACCGACTTCTTAATAAACTTAATGTTCAATTGTATGACGACACATTTTTAATCTAATATTTCAAAGTAGTACCTATATAAGTTGCATTGCATGATACAATATTTCAAACTAATGTCTATGGAAATGTAATGTATTGCATTGTTATAGAATCCTCACATAAAGTTACTTAATACAGATTAATAATTCAAAATGTTACGTTTACTTATTAACATAATTCAATATGCACATACACATAACAACTAAGTATTATACCATTCAGAAAGCATTCAACTATATATATACATATATATATGGAAGTCTTCCGGAAACTGCTATGGCTTAACTATTATAAATAGCCCTTGTATCCACTCTGTACCTCCAGCTCCGGTGACTTCATAAAAGTATTAAATCTCCTATAGATCTTATCGCAAGGAGAATAAAGGCTAGATTTAAATAACAATATTCCTTCTGTTCATTGCTGTCAGCACGTATTAGTTTGAAAAGGTAAGGAGTAGCTTTGTACCATTTATGGAATAGTAAATTTATTGAACATGTTACTTTGGATTTGCATTACGTCAATCACCACCACATATTCAAATATCTGTGATCACCACCTTTGCCAAATTGAATAACACTTTGGCCGAACTGCGAATTGAACCAAGTATGTCGGGCTGAGTGCTGAACGTTGAACCACTCGGCCATCGAGGTATATTTTAATACAAAAACACAAATGTTGAAAAAATTTCCACGGGCAGGATTTGAACCTGCACCCTTCTGACATTCCGGGTCAGGTGCTCTTCCAATTGAGCTATCGTGGTTCTAACCAGCCTGCCGAAATTATTCAACACTTTTTACTTTGAAAGCCAAAGACGCCCATTTAATGTCAACAACTACCGTCACTAACATCCGATCATAATATTTTTACAAATATTAAAGATCAGTTAAGAAGTAAGCAAGCTGTTTTTATAAAATGTTCAAAAAATTTTTTTGCGAACACATTACAAAAACACAAATGTTAAAAAAATTTCCACGAGCAGGAACAAAATTTGCGTTAAAAATTATTTGAACATTTTATATATTTCAATAATTTAAAAATTCTTCAGTTATTAACATGTTATATTATATCGTTCGTATGTTTTGACTATAGGCTAACTCAAACATATAAACAACCACACTTTTACATTTATTATAATTATTGTTAAAAGTGTTAAAAAAACACACTTTTCCGAATCGTAATTTATTCCCAAGAAAATTTGCGTATCATTTACATATAGCCATATTTACAATAACAGTTAGGAGAACAATGTAAAATTAACATTAGTACGTAAAGAATGTGATATGTTTTTAGCGACAAACTCATATAACATGGTAATGACCGACTCAAATTCCCACCGAGAACAAACCCGGACCCTGAAAATCAGATGAGCTCTAACCACTAGTCCATAGAGGCGGTTAGAAAAATGCTTTCTCACAGCCCATCAGGAAGTTATTAAGCGGGACAAAACGTCTGCGATTGTGACCTTGACTCGGAAACCGCTTTGATACTCAATTTGTTTACTGCTCAGATTGAAGCTTCGTAGTAATCGATTTTGCAGCTAATCTGTCACGTATAGTTAACGTCTACTTGAAACTGAAACCTATGGCGTATGCATTTATGTGTCATAATATAATTGACAAAACTTCGGGGCGAGTGCGTTATTGCGTTATAGCTTCTCTTGTGTCAGCCATAACCAGCGTTAAGGCGCTGGGACAACCATGAAACAGCGCTCACTGTCGATCTGCATACAAGCAAAGGGGACTCAAATAGTGCGTGATCAACGACTCAAGTCAGAAAATTTGAAAATTTTTTTTAGATAAATTCGAAATATTTACTTATTAACAATCTAGATGTTTTGCAAAAACATCTTGAACCTATGTTTAATTGTAAGATCTATGATACCTAAACCAAGAATAGTGTATGTGTATTGTATATTTTTAATTGTATTGTAGGTTTGTTGTATGCTTTTTAAATAAATCATACATAAGTGAAGCGCCTTAATTGATTGTCGTGTTATTATATTTCAACTGAATCGACTTTTAAATTAATTTTAGCTTATGCAGGATAATATCTTGGATTGCAGGGCGTAGCCTAAAGACGTTTTTAATATAAATTGCCTACCAATCCCACAGAAGGACCGGAAAAAAGTACACCTATTTAACAAAGATACTATTAAACAGGTATGTCTAAAAAAATGGGTCTTTGTTATGTCAGAATTTTAGGTTTTTTCTTCCTTTTGATCTGGTATTGGATTCCTCTTGAATGGTAGTCAGTGACAAAATTCAGTATACTTAATCGATTCGTGTTTTAACTTAATATTTTTTTATCGAAATTATTTGAGAATCTTATGAAACGGAAGATTTTTTTAACTTTTTTACAGATTTGATACTAACACGTTGACTGCCTCAAAACCAGACACAATAGAAAATTTATTGTTTGTCGGTCACCGGTGACCACCACGGCGATTAAAGACTTAATAATAAAATTTTCTACAGCGGTAGATAGTTCTATTCTATATTCTATATTCTGGATCTATAGCGATAGATCCTCCTAAACTTCTTTTTGATTAGCTTTGGGAATTTTATGATGAAGAACATAGTAGTAAAGTGTTATCAGCAAACATACTAGCTGTAATTTAGTTACAATAGGAGAATTAACATGTTAACACTTTTGACTAGTTTGACTCTTATACCGTTGTATTAAGAGTTTTAATTTTTCAGACATTGTTAATGTGAATGCTCGTGACAGCAGCTGAGCTATGTAATGTGCGGAAGACGAACAGATTAGAATCACCCGTCTCCAACTCATCATCACAGCAAGGCACTTATATTAAACAGTTACACAACGAATATATCTGATCGCGGAACGAATGTATGAGCGGTGCGTTGTAAAGAGTGAAGTGTTGGCAAATTCACTTACAGTTGGTTGCTCTGAAACAACGAAACGAAGCTTTAGGTCTTTCGTTTTCAGTTTTACTATAATAGCAGGCCCTTACGAATTCTTATTCGAATATTTTTAATTTATTTTTTTTATACGGAATGCGCATATTGGGTAGTTGATTGGTTAGTCGCTAGACAAACCTTTTGACAACTGTCAAAAGGTTTTTTTCAATAGAAATTGTATGGGAATGATAACTATGACGTCACTATTTAGTACCGTCAATTGAGTGTTTATTAATAACTTTTTAAGTTACAGAAATTTTTACTTAGGTAAAATCAAAAATAGGTTAATGTTTTAAAGAACTGTTACGTGATACTTTGATATGAATAGAATAAAATATAATAGAATAGAAAAAAAATCATAAACACTTAATCTAGCTATTATTAACAACAACATGGATAAAAGACTTAGAACTAGTGATGTTGAATCGGTCTCCACTCAGCATAATGTCGAGATACCTGGTTGGCACCCCGACGCTGATCATCCGTGGAAACCAGTTTATATTTTGTTTGTTATGTTTTATTTTCTGGAAAGATGTCAAAAAGATATAAAAATATGCAAACATGAAAAAGAAAATTATGATTACACAATAAAAGAAACACACAGACGTAACTTGGACACCACCACGGCACCAAGCATACCACGCACCTTACTTGGTAAACAAGTTGGTACGTTTTATAGTAGATTTTTTGTGAGGTAATTTATAATACTCACAGTTGTTTATCATAGACAAGCTTTAACGCAAAAAACATTGTGTAGTTTTAATCTACTTAAGTGTCCGTCTGTCATTTCGGTTGAGTCACATCAGCCGTGATCACGGGTGGGCTAACAAAAATATTGTTACTGTTATAAATCTTTAGACATAAATGCTTTCAACATTGTTGTGTTCCAAAAGTTAGAGATGAGGTAGCCAGTACTTCGGGTATGTGATATGATTGTATTACAAAACGACAAAAATATTCTGATTTTGACATTATTTTTCTATAGTTTTAACCATTAACACAGTCTAACCAACCTCTTCCTTTTAATGTCAAAATAAGACGTTATTGAATTAAAAGACTTGAGCCCCGGTGAAGTGAAGTTCGTTTTAATATTCACTAGGTACTTCGTAAACATGCAAACTCCTTACGTCCGTAGAAAAAATCTATCAGCTCATTGTTTCTTAACTTAACGCAAACACTACACATTGACATGAAATACTATTTAGGAATTTTACTCGCGTTTAATTTAGGTAGGTATGTATTATACAGGGTGGAAAGATCGAATGCCACATGGATGGCAACTACCTTAAATATTGGAAATAGCACATTTTGTGTAAAGGAGACTTTCCTTTATTTTTAGAAACAATCAATTCTGCATTTATGGATTTTTGAAAAATCGCTTGTCTTAGTCAAATGCGACAAAATATAACATGCCGTATTTTATGATGCAGATCGAAAGGGTTACTGATAAGGTTCATTTTTCTCTAAATAACAAACACAATCAAAATAACGGAAGGCCATGAAAACTAACAATTGCCTTTTAGTTTTGTTTTCACCCGTCACGTGAAATGAACCGCAATTAGGTACTTTAAATTATTGGAAATAGCAAATTGTACGCAATGGAGACTTACTTTTATTTTAGAGAATAATAAATACTGCAATTATGGATTTTTGAAAAATCGTCTGTCTTACCCGGGAATCAAACAGATCAAATTTGGTAAAAATAACATGCCGTATTTTATTATGCAGATCGAAAGGGTCTTTCATATTGATCGTTTACAACACATACATAAGTACAATGAATTAAATAAAGACCGTGAGAACTAATTAAAACACACAAAAGAAAACAGTACCTATACATTTAATAAACGTACTAAAACCTTGCTAACTAATCAAATCAGTTTGTTAATGAAATGGTTGTTTAAATATGTAGTCGATAATTTGCTGTTATGTGCTGGTGCACCCGTCTTGTCGGAAAATTCGACGTCTTAACAGAACGAAAAATCGTCTGTCTAAGCAAAAATTTTTTCAAAAATCCATAATTTCAGTACCTATTTATTATTCTCTAAAATAAATGTAAGTCTTCATTGCGTACAATTTGCTATTTCCAATAATTTAAGTCGTTGCGGTGCATTTCACGTGACGGGTGAAAACAAAACTAAAAGTTAAAATGTTAGTTTTCATGGCGTTCCGTTATTTTGATTGTGTTTGTTGTTTAGAGAAAAATTAACTTTATCAGTAACCCTTTCGATCTGCATCATAAAATACGGCATGTTATATTTTGTCGCATTTGACTAAGACAAGCGATTTTTCAAAAATCCATAAATGCAGAATTGATTGTTTCTAAAAATAAAGGAAAGTCTCCTTTACACAGAATGTGCTATTTCCAATATTTAAGGTAGTTGCCATCCATGTGGCATTCGATCTTTCCACCCTGTATATGTTTCGAACATTTACAAGGCCACAGAGAGGCTTAACTGATGGACGACAAACGACGACGAAACGTCAGGATGGAACAATATTATGGTTTTTTTTAAAGACAGTATTTAAACCGGTTTGAAAAATAAAAATAACTTAAAAAAACAGAAAAATAATATAATAATAAAATTACGGATCTACTCGCGTTTATTCGAAACATTTTTGATTTTATCTTGACGATCCGACAGGGTTCGTGGTTACAGGAAGACTAAATTAAACGAAAGTTACATTCGTAAAGAGGGTTTCATTGCTTCTATAAAAGCTGTGGAGTTTCTTGCGCCTCTTTATCTCCATAGCTAAAAAATAGACGTCCTGAATGGGTAGTAGGTAAAAAATGATGGACGATTCAAAAGCATTTTTCTTAAGTTCATTTGAATAAAAAAAATTGTCTTTGACTTTGAATCTATCTACTCAGTAGCTTCAACTTGTAAAGCCTCTAATAGTGTCACTACACGAGGCGTGTTGTCACGTAGAGTTGTGTTGTAACAGCGTCACGTTCGTCGGTCGGCTCCTGCAAAACTTTTCCGCTTTCTAAATAGTCTGTTTTTAACAGAAGCAGGTGTATTGGTGTACGTTCGTAGTGCTATTTTGATCGATCAGAACAAAAATAACAGAGTGTAGAAATGTGAATGTCATATAAATGTCGTTGTGAAGTGTGGTCAAGAAGTTTTGTATAACCCCCCCCCGTACCTACTAAGAACAGTGTAGCTTCGAAAAGTAGAAATTCCGAGTTTTGTCTCTTTTACTCTGATTTGTAAGGATTTAGGCTTTTATAATTATTAGTGGTCGCCCAGTGGTCGACATTCGACCGTAATTTTATTAAGGCTGCACGGATTGTATCATAAGCAATGAAAAATTTAAAAAGATAGAATGTGAGTTTGGATTGGCATTGACAGATTACGGCCGCTCCTCTTCCATTTTTGAAATTTTTGAAAACAGTATTTATGCGCGTGTGTCAAATACATGGTAATGTGTGTAATGTTTGTTTTATTGATTTAATGTATTTTTTATGCATAATTTAAAAAAAATATTAACATTCGGATAACTTTCTCTATATAAACTATAAGTGTGCGAATTTCATACTCCTCCGTCCGCGCAATTTTCGTAAAAAGGGGTACAAAGTTTTTGCTTCACTTATTAATATATAGATGATTCAAAATACTAGCATATTATATCGATGTCGATAAAGGTATTACAAATAAAACATATTTTCCTCATGAAGTATAAAGATGCATTAGAAATAATGTAAGAATTTATCTAAGTAGTTTACAGGAGAGTAATCCAAATAGGTCAGTTAGGAAAAGTCCGATTACTACATTATGAGACTGGAAAATAGTTCTAAGAATCGAATACACCAATGTATAAAACGCTGCTCATCCTTGGAAAGGCTTATTAGGATTATTCTCGATTAGCCTATCTATCGTTGTACCGATAACTTTATAATGAATAATAGACGCCACACCTAGAGTAGGTTCAGCAGAAAAACAAATTACACCATAAAAAATATATGTAACTATATACATACAAAAATGGTGACCTTGATACTGCCATAGGTAATTGTCTCACATACATACTTCTCGTTTGCTTTTAGAGATCCGTTCTAAAACTAATGTTTGTTTGGATGCAGTAACAAACAATGTTAATTTTGTTTACAGTTAGATGTTTGGAGGGTCTGACAGCGCCTAGGCTATTTCATTCTGGGAAATTATCTTATTCCTATCCCAGAATCTACGACTAATTCCACGCGGGCAGAGATGCGATCGGTAGAGAATACTTAAAAATTGTAGTACGTTGAATCATAATTTTCATAACGAGAAGCCCTGAACTCAGCAGTGGGAACAGCGACTGAAGACTATAAATGAAATAACATATTTTGAGAAAAGCGTTTCCTTCGTCTATAAAGCAATCCCGGCGTCTGCTCTTACAACAAAGCTACCTTTCAGATACAACGGTCTTCCTGTCGAGTTATCTGTTGCGCATTTACCTTGAGATTGATCGACACTTACTATGGCCTAGTCTGCAAATTCAATGGCGTCTCAGTAGTATGTCGGTAGCCTGATTTTGACATAATGTCTACGGGAAAACCGTCAAAATTTGACCAAATACACAAATTAGGACGTTTTAAAAAGCTGAATCGTGGCCCCTGATAAGACGAAGTGGAACAAAAATTAGAAAAAAACATTGGTGCCGTCAAATTTCACTACAAAACAAAAGCCAACAAGCTTAATTACGGTCATGATTATAGAAATTGTTTGTACAGAACCATCGTCGCGCTAGTCAAGAGTCGTACTAGGCCGGGTCTTCGCATACCGGCGGCGTCTTTAAAAGTTCATTCACATTAGATGAGCAATTTCGTACGTACCCAATTGACCCAAGTCGTATTCAACACTCAAAGAGGCCATTTAACATGTAACCTACACGTCATTGTTGGAAATCTCTCATCGTGATAACAATAATTATTTATATACAGATGTAGCGCTTAATACTGTCAGCTCCCATTGTCTTACGCTGCAATTGTATCTACAGTTAGCTGTACGGTTATGATTTGGGCTGATATTTAGAACATTTATCACTTTAGAGGTCACTTGTAACGTGTATGCTAGTTTTTGTTGCGTTTGACGGCCTACTATTTGTTAAACAAGTTAGGAGACACGATGTTTTGAACAAGATAGGTATGTTATTTCGGAATAATAGGCTTGTGTCCATTAAGAGAGTAAATATCATTATATTGCCATTATATAGGCCATTGCCTATCCATTTATAATGATTAATTATATTATAGAGAAAATAACAAACAATTTTAATTGTTAAAAGCGTTAGAGATTATTAATATTTTAAAGAAATAAATTTCGTAAAATTAAACCTTTAGTTACGTCATAAGAGTAAGCAAAGGCGAGAATTTCTGATACAGACAAATTCTTTTAAACTCATCACAACTATTTTATTGGTATACTGGCGGGCTTCGTACCGCATTTTTTTTAAATATAGCCTATGTTACTCAGCGCTAATGTAGCATTCTAATGTTGAAAGAATTTTTAAAATCGGTCCAGTAGTTTTTGAGTTTATTCGTTGCAAACATACATACATACATACAAAAATACAAAGGTTTCCTCTTTATAATATAAGTATAGATGAACTGGTTTGAGGTCCCAGTGGTTAAAAAAAAAAAATCAGTGTATTCGCCAAAATGTATGTATTCTTATTTTGAATCGTTTCACGCAGATCCTATTCTTAAAAAGTGACTATTTGTGGAGAGAACTCGCGTACGATACTATTCGATACCGCGATTTTATTCCAGTCTCCACAAATTCCACCCATAGAAACCACTCCATAGAAACTTTTATTCAAGAATGTATGTAAGTAATTTTTTTTGAGTCATACTTTTTTAGGGTTCCGTAGTCAAAAAGAACCCTTATAGTTCTCTGTCTGTCCGTCCCCAGCCTAGCTCATAGACTCTTAGTACTAGAAAGCTGTAATTTGGCATGGATATAAGTACATATTAATCACGCCGACAAAGTGGTGAAGTAACATTTTGAAAAATAATTTTTTTTGGGTTACCTTCCCTACACGTAAAATAGGAATGTATTTTTTTTCTTGTCCACCCCATATTGTGGGGTGTCGTTGGATAGCAATTTCAAAAATATTGCGGGTTTGTGGAAACAGTTTTTGATTGAGGCATCCGTTTGTGAGCTTTAAAGTGCAAAAAAATCACGGTAGTTATATATATGACGAAGTTAAAAGGAAAACTATAACAGCTAAGTAGGCATTACAAGTTTACGAGTAACAGTCGACCAACTTATAAAATGTACTTGACGCAGTACAAATTCCTCATTGGGAACTACTTAAATAACGTTGTCAGGTGTGTGCAACCGCTAATATCTACATTTAAGTATATGAGATATCGTTAAATAAATGGTCATAAAAGCCCTCTTTTCAGAGTCTGCTTTATTGAGATGGGCTACGGAACCCTACACTGCGCGTGGCCCGACACGCACTTGGCCGGTTTTTTTTAAATTTATTAGTTTTTACTCCGCCTTGTCAGTCGGGCCTCTGACATAGCTTGGTATTGCCACAACAGTAATTATCTGATTTATAAGTATAATTTTTTCAACGATGTGTGATAGATAAGTCACTTAATATGCGAATAAAGTTTTCTTTTATTTGATAGCAGCCAAAAAGTACCTACGACTACGGATGATGCCAAATACTAATATATTTTTCCTTAAATCATCATCATCATCATCATCATCATCATCATCATCATCATCATCATCATCATTTGCCTGTTCTATCCAGTCGTATTTATGAACAGCGCACCATATTTTTCTTCCATTCTTAAATATAATGTGAAATAAACGCGCGTAGATCCGTTTAAAGTATTATTAGAATAGCATGTAAGATAAAATAGCGGTGCAGTCTTATAACAGATATTGGAACATTAATCTTCCTTACGAAGCTGGTTTCTCAAACGCAGCCATTTTAAAACAAGTAAGGCTGTAAGCACTGCCCTCTCCGATAAGTGTAGTGCCTCAGGTGATAACAAACGACTTACGCCGGCTTACTGTAAGTCCGGCACTACAAATCGTCGAGAAAGGCGCGCCGAGCAATTTGCCCGGGAAAGATTAGCTGCCGACTAGTTCCATGATATACTGGTTGCTTATATTATACCATGTGCTAGGTAATGCTAATAATAATCTGTGGTAATATGTAAACAAGACGCTCTGGTAGGCTACTCTTGACGCAAACTCAATCTCAATACAATTCCAATGCGATTAATATGTATCGATATTGGGATAATTTTCGCAAATTCGGAACGCCCCATCTCGATAATAATTTGTTCACTCAATTTCCACGCAATTTAATTCCAATGTAGCGCTATTATCGCTTTTAAGAGTGCCATTTGAATTTTTTAAATTTAGGATTGGAAATTGATTATTGCAATTGTGTTTCAAGAGTAACCCACCTGATTTGTGTTGAGTTAGCTTCGAAAGAAACAATAGCCAATAGCGCATCATAAATTTTTATCTTAAAACTTTTACTATGTATTTTGGTTTTTAAATAATAATCTAATTTATACACAAGTTGACGTTTGTTTTCCAAATGGAGGCAGGCTTCACTTGATTGCGAAAATAATGCAACAGTCATGAAATATTTTTTATTAAGATTACGAGAATGTTGGTAAAATATTCGATGCAAAAAAAAAGTTATTGTAATATTTTGTGGTTTCTTGCGTACCTCCGTTTGCGATAAATATAATACTAGTCAGCGATATAGTGACTAGCTGGTTAGCACTTTATATTATACCATGGGCTTAAATTCTTCTATTATAAAACTTTTACAATTGTTTCTCACCAGTCTAATTTTTAGGTATCTATATTAGGACTTTGTCAAAATGTTAGTAACTGGCTGTTGCGACACGATTGTAGATGCGTTTATTCCAACGTAAAACCTCTCTCTATATGTTTGTTTTTATGCTACTGGCCATAAACAAGTCTTGAGACATATAAGCCTTCGTTGGTTTTATAGGTAATATTAAACAGCTAAAAGGCGGCCAATCTCCTTATTTGTGCTCAATGAGAAGCCTTTATTTAGGTCGTTTGTTGTCTTTGGTGCGCGTGACCGTTCCGTTTTAAGCGATTGTCGATTATCAGGCGGAACGGGGCCCGCCGACTAGTGTTACGTCGAAACGAAACGTAGGCTACGTTTCGTTAAGAAAAACTATTGCTTGATTTTACACCGAATCTGTGTACACTTGGTGGCACCAAAAAAGGGAAAAAGATAGTAAAAGTTCTGAAAGTTGGTAGTGACCCAAATTATGATCTCGTTTACTTGATTTTACGCTTTTATTTTTCGTTTTTAGGAAATTTTAATGTCTGAAGTTCATTTTATAAAAAGATGGAAAATTTGTAAATTTCTTTTCTATATATACTGATATTATAAAGAGGAAAGCTTTGTATTTTTGTATGTATGTTTACAACGAATAAACTCAAAAACTACTGGACCGATTTAAAAAATTCTTTCACCATTAGAATGTATTAGCGCTGAGTAACATATCATTATCATCATTATCAGCTCATTTTATATGTCCCCATTGCTGGGGCACGAGCCTTCCTTATGGATGGATATGGAGAACGGGCCACGCGGGCCCAGTGCGGTTTGGTGGTTGTTAACGACTGATAATGCAACCGGGACCAACGGCTTTCCGTGTCTTCCGAAGCACGGAGGAGCTCGAGATGATAAATATTTGGTCACCCATCCGATGACTAGCCTTTGCGAAAGTTGCTTAACCTCAGCACTCGCAGGTCTGCGAGTACTACAACAATAAAAAAATCAATAAACCCTGCTAAAATAATGATTTTATTCTACTTTCCTTTATTCCAGTAGCTCATACAGATTTAGAGTTCAAGTATTCGAGTATTTAATACAAAACATCGATTATCTCGGCGTTTGTCTGTACATCGTTCAATGTATGACATCATGTTTAAATCACCTTTGGAGGTAATGAACGCTAACTAGCACGAGTGGAGGGGTTTGTATTGTGAAGTCTTGTATCCTATTTAGGAGCTTGATGGCGTTGTGATGAAGGCGCTCGATCTGCGATTGCTGAAGTTAAGCCACTCTCACAATGACCGGTCGTCGGATGGCTGACCATAATTTATCATCTTGAGTTCATCCGTGCTTCGGAAAACTTCTCGGCTGAATTAGCAGTCCGTTAACAACTACCAAGCCGGCGTGGTCGACGTGGTGATTTATGGCCCGTTCTCTCTCTGTTTTCATCTATATGTTTCCCACACTCACACCAATTATCTATATAGCCCCAAGAAAAGCTTCCTTAAGAAACTCGTTATATGGTTAACTAGACAACGGATAAACATACTTAATATACTTAAATACATACTTATTATACATAGGAAACACCCAGACCCGAAACAATATAGAAAAACAGGTATTTCTAAATTGATCCGACCGGGGATCGAACCCGGGACCTCAGAGATAGCGACACCATGAAAACCGGTGTGCAAGCCACTCGACCAAGGAGGTCGTCAAATATATCTATATACCTAGCGAAGGCTCGTGCCTCAGCAGTGAGGGCATAACAGCTGGTGATGTTATGTATCTTATCACCATAAGCCTTTAAATTAAACGTCGCACTGCTAGGCTCAGGCCTTCCCACAAAACATGGCGAGACCGAACTGTAATCCACAACGCTGGCTTAATGTGTTTATTTAGCTTATAGACGTCTCACTGATAGGCACAGACGCTTTCAGATGAACAGAAGCACATGAAGATTGGGAGACCAGGTAGGCTACTCTTGACGCAAACTCAATCTCAATACAATTCCAAACCCAAATCTAAAAAATTCAAATGGCACTATTAAAAGCGATAATAGCGCTACATTGCAATTAAATTGCGTGGAAATTGAGCGAGCAAATTATTATCGAGATGGGGCGTTTCAAAATTGCGAAACTTATCCCAATATCGATACATATTAATCGCATTGGAATTGTATTGAGATTGAGTTTGCGTCAAGAGTAGCCTACCAGGCTGGCTCAATACAGGTTAGCAATATTGCAATCTTACGATAATCACCGGACCAACGCAACGGCCTACCGTGTCTTCCGAAACTCGTAGGAACTCTAGATATTGTAATTAGTACTCTTTTCTAGTCTTTGAGATAATACATTATCTTTTTGGGTTTAGTTAAGTGAGCCGTTTAGTAAGTTTCACAGTTTGGTACGAATCATTACTGAAATTAAATGCAGTATTAAAAAAAAACACAAATGTTGAAAATATTTCCACGAGCAGAATTTGAACCTGCACACTTCCGACATACTTTTGTAATTTTTGTAATTTCCTCGCAACAAAATTTGCGTTAAAAATTATTTGAACATTTTATAAATAGCTTGCTTACTTCTTAGCTGATCTTTAATATTTGTAAAAATATTATGATCGGATGTTAGTGACGGTAGTTGTTGACATTGAATGGGAGCCTTTGGCTTTTAAAGTAAAAAGTGTTGAATAATTTCGGCGGGCTGGTTAGAACCACGATAGCTCAATTGGAAGAGCACCTGACCTGGTATTTCAGAAGGGTGCAGGTTCAAATCCTGCTCGTGGAAATTTTTTCAACATTTGTGTTTTTGTATTTTGTTCGCAACAAAATTTGCGTTAAAAATTATTTGAACATTTTATAAATACAGTATTGCTATGCACACTACTACTACAAAGTTGGTTTAAGCCGTTTCATAACACTACGTAACAAAACATTAGCTAGAGCGTTCGAAATCAGGTTCACCGCAGCGTGACTAATCACCTATCTCAAGGATTTCTAATGTATATAATTAATTAATTGATGATAATGATGCTCCGTATCCTTCTCTTTATAATTATAATTCGTCTGAGTTAGCAAACAAGTGTATAATCCGCCTTGTTATCAGACACCACAGCCTATTGGGCCGTTAGGCCGTTCATACCACGAGCTGTTCGGACCACGGTATTAAGGGCCAAAGGACTCTTTTTGAATTGGGCGATTCGACCCACTAGAGTGGAGATCGCGACTCAGCAGACGTAGTGTAGGACGCCCTCTAGCGCGGTTTTTTTTAGAGAGGTTGCTGATTGCCTCAGACGGCACTTTCAGCTTTACCGGGCATGTTTGGGGGCGGCGAGAAACTTAAAGGGTTCCTCAAGCCGTGTGAAACGAATCACCTTCGGAGGTTTTCTAGAGGGAATGGCATCGCGCACTAGTGCGCGTCCCCGTGCCTTACTAGATTCTCCGAAGGGTTCGGTGGAGCGACGATATACGCAAAGTGGCTGGCAGCGGTTGGATGAGAATAGCCGAAGATCGGGCTTAGTGGCATGCATTGGCCTATGTTCAGCAGTGGACTGATATGGGCTGATATGAAAACTGGAATACCTACACCAATTCAGGACACAGCTGCTTCTGCTGCAGCAAGGGCTATGAAAGTTATAGCAATCCATACGAGTTCTGTGCAAATCCTACTGCCAGTTACCTTAAACTTAGCCTTGCCTAATAACACATCTCTATTTAAAGTATTACGAAAACATATCATATTATAAAATGTCGCATCAATTGCTAACAGACTATCATAATTAGGCATATTATTATCGAAATCATAGCTAGCAGTAACAGATGTATAGTATATAAGAAGACCAGTACCAGTAGCAGAAAAAACACAAAAAGTAATTAATTTTGGAATCTCTATGAAAGCACAGTAATTAAAAACTTATAAAAAAAGACAACGCAATAACACATCATGCATTAGCATCTTAGCACCTACTCGCAAATCATTAATGCAAAGTGAAAGTTTCTAGTCATACATACACAAAGTATCTACGAATATGCCGTTAGCCAATTGATGCTGGTATTTGCCTGCAATTTACGATAAGCAGGCGTGTTGAGGCTCGTGGCTCGGCGACAGTGATCGGTGGTGTGTGATGGATGATATGATACGCGATGCAAGAACCGTCGTGATATACCGCATGCACACATGCTGCCGTTCCGCATAGCTTCATTGGAAAACGCTTGCTAACATGTAGTCTCGCATGCCGTCTTGTTACAGACGGTATTTTCATTTGTGCTGCTATTTTACCGGTTCAACAAGGATGTGGAGGACAGGATTTCTTTAGTTAAGTACTAGGTTTACTTAGTTCAGATGAAATGATTTGGTTAAAGCAATAAAAAATTATATTTTGGTGTCTGCTTTTACGTTTGATCGACTTGTGGACAACTTTGATTTTATGTCAACTTCAGTAAATATTATAACCTTTGTAAGGCTTATTATTAATATTGTTAGTATTCTCCGTATTTTTTCACGGCTCGGAGACATAAACCATAAGAAACATCTCAAACAAGATCGATGCTCTGTGCTGGTGAAGACTTCTACGCATTTCCTGACCGGCGTTTAGAACCAACCAGTCCATCTTGGAGGAACTCGACACACGCAAACGCTTGTCAACTATCTGCCGAGATTGCATTCTTTCTTCGGGCACTTGCCGCTGACCAAGTAGCTTGGAAAAGCACTTTGTCACAAAGTGCCGTTCGTTTAGAATGTTTGCCCTGGTTCGTAGTCATAAACCCGTACGACGCATGTTGTTCCCAATTTCCCTTTGGAAATATGGTGATTAAACTAATACTTGATTCCAATGATGAAGGGCTTTGCCCAGCAGTGGGTTTGCCCAGCAGTGGCACTGGTTAAGAATTAACTTTTACTACTTTATCGAATACATAAGTATAATGACAATGATTAATGAACATGCAACATTGTTAGTGTTTTTATCGTTTCATGCGACATAAATCGACAATTTCCTAATTTCTATTATTGAAATAGGGAAGTTATGTCAATCACTTTAGGTAATTATATTATATTATTAGGATATAAAAGTATACATTCCACCAAATTCTCACATGAAAAAATCCTAATTAATTTTCGCTACTACATAGTAATAAATACTTTTTTTTTAAATGGCTTGTTAGAACCACGATAGCTCAATTGGAAGAGCACCACGATTTAATCTAAGAATAAAAGTTACGTTCGTTCATTCACCATTCACACTCAATAATGAAGAATAACAATTCCAAGAGTAACTAATCTGTGGGTTGCGTGGATAAATAACCATTACTTTACTCGAGAATAAAATCGTGGAATAGATATATTCTTGGTATATAAATTCAAGTTTGGTCGAATCCACCCTAAGTGATACATTATTAAATATTTATAAAAAATAGTGAAAAAATTAAATGCCTACCCGACCCAGCCAGGAATCGAACCTGGGTCTTCCGCAATCCGGGCGGCTGCACTGACCATTATGCTATCGGGAAGGCTGACGTAAGCACTGAATTTTTACACTGCTTTTTAATTTTCGAGTTCTTTTAGCGGCACAGTGCCATCTATCCAATCGTTATTGCAACCGGTTATTCAAATCAATTGCGGTTATTCAGCTTCAGTGCAGCAATTAGCACTTAAAAATAAAAAGTAAAAATTGATACATTATTTACACGTGCCAGACCAGATTGTTTGTTGATGATCTTATAGCTGGATGTTTATCATACTTCAGGTGTTTTGACAATCTATCGAATGAATTGTTTTGTGAATGGTTGAAATATGCGTAGTAAATTGTTTTGAGTTGTACCTACAATGGTATGATTGCACTCAGATACTAGCACGTTCGTTGAGTTGGTATTAATGTTCTTTTAAAACTTGCTATCTTTAAACCTGTTGATTTTAAATTATGGAGTTGTTTTATAGTTGGATAATCAATCTCCATACTTGACAAGTATATCTAGATTTCGCGTGTGTTGCTCAAAACGCTTTCTTTTAATTACGTGACTGAATGTCCAGGTCATGTCAATAGTTTTACTAAAGCAAATAGATTGAAGCACTTAAACTAAGCGATTATCTACCTAAGTAAGAAAACAGTTTTTAAACATATTTACAAAGGCCGTATTAGCTTAGATGATCAAGTTTGTTCAAATCAGATAGTTTTAGCGGTGTTTAGCTTTTAAATTTTATTCGCTTATTAATCAGTTTTTGTTAAAATACGTTAACTAACGGTGATACTTTTTTGTAACTATTGTCCAAATACACCCATTTTATAGTGATTTGTCTTTATTATTTTATTCTTCATTGACAACAGTGTTAACTGACATATTTTTTATAGTTTTTTACACAAACCAAGTTACGATATTTGCATAATGTAGCTTACCTATCTCATGGAGATTACCCAATCACTTGGAATAAGTTATCTGCAATACAGGAATATACAAAAAATTAAGACGCTGTTCGACTTTAAGTTCAAATGTATTAACTAGTAATTTCTTTTATTTTTATCGGTCTGTTGGTTTAATTGTCCTGATTTCCTATTGATTGTCGTAATAAATTTTAATTGAGGATTGAAAAATCGCTCCTTTGTTGTAAGCCAGGTTGTAAGTTAATCAAACTCATACATAGCCCACATACATACACATACATAGCCTGCCCCGTAATTGTATGTCCATTGTTATGGTAGCAAGAGTATCTAATCGATGGCTCCCTAAATCAGTGATGTATAACCTCATTTGTAATCTTAACTTATAGATACTTTGCTGTGCTGGTGCTGCTGCTGCAGCTGCAGAAAACCTCAAGCGGCGAAAGTATAATAACCTTATCGGTAATTATATTTTCGAGCCGTTTGGGGTTGAAACCCTCGGGCCGTGGGGTCCGAATGCTCATGTTTTGTTTAATGACATCTCCAAACGGCTGGTTGACACTTCCCATGACCCAAAGGCTGGCTTTTTCCTTGGCCAGAGACTAAGCATTGCCATTCAACGTGGAAATGCCGCCAGTCTCTTGGGTACTTTACCAGTCGACTGCGATGCGGAGGAATTTTTTGACGCCGTATTTTAGTTTTGTATTAGTTTTAGTTACTTTAGGTTATTATAATCTCAGATTTTAATTTTGTAATTTTCAATAATAAATAAATGATATTTTCCTTTAAAGTGGATGTTTGTTATCTCGTTTTTTTTACATTTAGAAGGAACAACGGATCGACGTAATTCCAGATGAAGAGAGTAAGACTTCTTGTACAGACTCCTGGACATCAAACTATCCAAAGCTGTCAAATTTCTTTAAAAAAGTAAAAGTCGGACTTCTTGGCGGGAAAGTAAAGAGTCATGTCTGCGGTTTTGTTTTATTTTCTCAAATTTGTCGAATATTAATGTGAAATAATGGTGGATTATTAACCGTTAAGTGTTCGTGAGTGTGCATGAGTGTTGGCAAATGAAACAAAACAGTGCAACATCACTTTTCTAATTCTCTCAAGAACTCCGCCCGAGGACTTAGTAAAGCCACACATCTTTACTGAGATACTCGAGGGGTTGAGGGGTATATCATTTCTCACTTCTCATTTCTATTATCATTCATCATCATCATATGTACAAGATGGAAATATTGTTTATTTATTTATTACTTGTAAGAAAAAATACTTTGACACTGGCTAAATGTGCTAATCGCACGAAGCCATCAACAAAGGAAAAAAAAACATGTTTAAATAGTTTTTATGAATAAGGAGGTAAAAGTCTATTGAGGAAATTTGACAGTTTGTGGTCATTTGATGTGCAGGCGTGTGTACCTTGGGAGATACAGTCTGAATTTGACTCTGGCGTTTCCGCGGGCGTGAAGTGAAAATATCTATGCTAATATTATACAGCTGAAGAGTTTGTTTGTTTGGTTGAACGCGCTAATCTCAGGAACTACTGGTTCGAATTGAAAAAATATTTTTGTGTTGAATAGTCCATTTATTAAGGAAGGCTATAGGGTATATTACATTATGCTATGACTAATAGGAGTGGAGCAGCAATGAAAAATGTTGCAAAAACGGGAAAATAATTACGCGGGTGAAACCGCGGGGCACAGCTAGTATAATATAGATAAAGATATCCCACGCTCCTAACCATAACACTAAACATTCAAAGAGCCACTGGCAGTGCCGTATTCTATATAAAATCTGTTTAAAAACTGATGCTGTCTCTGTCAATAAAGACTTATAAAGACAGCGTCACTTTTAAACCAAGTCTAACTTTAGTATGTGTTTTGAAATAGCAAGGTTTTCAAAAATTAAGAATCAAATACTAATAGTAGATATTGGCTAAAAAATGTACAGTAAAGGATAATGTTAACTGTTTTTATGGTTTAGTAGTCTCTCAGACCCAGAAGCCCCGCGTTCGGATCCCTGTGATGGGGGTAAGTACATGCTAAGTTAGGTTTGGTTAGTAGTAAAGCTTGCTCTCTATTTTATCTATCTATCTATCTACAAAACTCAATGCGCAAAAAGTCCGACCAAAGGTGGATTTCTTCAACTTTTTATTCTCTATTTTTCTTTACAAACTTCTTCATCTTTTAAATTTTCCCCGATTTCACTGTTCAAAGTTTCAATACGTGTTCAATTTCAGAATTTCCACTTTAGTATTACAAGAAAAAAGGGTTCTGAAGCCGCGCCTGCCGACAGCGTATCCATAATGTATTAGTAAACCACATGTAGGCCGTGTCCGAGTCCCAGCCGATAGAAATCGCATCGCAGACAGATTTGATTCCGGAGCGGGAACGCTAGTGAAATGCTATGCGCACGCCACTGTTTACATAAATATTCGTGATTCGAACTCGCGTTAAAATGTTTTTCGTAAAGGATGGTTCACACTGAATGAGCGTGCGCGTTTAGTTATTAGTGTTCGAGTGGATCCGATTCGAACCCTTTGGAGAATCTAGTAGGGCACAGAGACACGCACTAGTGCGTGGTGCCGTTCCCTCTAGAAAATCTCCGAAGGTGGTTCGTTTCACACGGCTTGAGAAACCCTTTAAGTTTCTCGCCGTCCCCAAACAAGCCCGGTGAAGCTGAAAATGCCGTTTGAGGCAATCAGCAAACTCTCAAAAAAATATTTGATTGGAGATCTTTGGGGAGGTCTTTGTACAGCAGTGAATGTCTTTTCTCTGTTCTTAGTGGACTTCTATCTCATCATCATGATGGGTATAATTATCCGATTGCTATACTGTTGGACGCTGTTTTTTGAAGGGAATGAGGTGTTTGAGATACACCATCATCACGCTGTCAAAAAATATGATGTGGTTTTTTTATGCCACAAAGGGTTAAACACTTGGCCTTCATCCCACCTTAGGGTTAGGTGGGAGAGTACTTCACGAGAGGAACTGACTATGTTCCAATTTACCTCTATCTTTGTGAACACAATAACGCCACTTAAAATATTGTCTAATGACGACAGTTTTAGATAAGACAGTGGTAACTAAGTAGGCGGGCTTAAAAATGAGTCTTACCACCAATAACCAAGACAACACAATCGATTCTGGGACCTCTGGGTTTAATATTGGTGGTCTAAACACTAGACTTAAAATGTAATGCTTGTACCTATTCTAGATGGGTTTTTCTCTATTTCCTTTCCAGTTCAGAGCTAATCGGATAGAGGCATCTTGGTAGGCCTGTATTTCAAATCGTTCACGTGTGAAGTTCTGAGTTTAGCAGTAAATCAATTGTATCCTGATAAGACTTATTTGCAAAGTATATTTACTTAGGTAGAGGAGCCTAAAATGCGCTGAAATTAATGCATACTTATATGAAACAGAAATCAACCTTACTTACGTGTGAATAGAGCCTTATTCCGACGAAACGTAACATAACACGGACGAGTTGCTAAGTAGGCATGTATTATTAATTACTTATTAGAAAATGTTTCTTAGTAACGCAACGCAAGTCGTAAACAATTGAAAATACATTTATCTATTTGAAATCAATATTAAACATAAAATAACATCTAAAATAAATTGTTAGAAATATAAGATCGAAGACTAAAATTAGTTTAATAACAGTTCAAACCTCAAATAGAGCTGCAATTAAGTAATTTGGCGGGAAACAGACAATATAAAGCGAGGATGTTTATAATGAGAGAACTAACTCATTACTTCGTTTAATTAATGAACGTAATACTCACACAATACAAAAATCCAGTAAACTGTGTAGAGTGAAAAAAAATCCAAATCTTGTGCAAATTCACAATCCAATAATTGTTATATTCACTGCACAGGCCACTTTTTAAATAAAGAATTTCATATAAAATTTGAATTTAGAGTGCGTGTTCCGTGCGTTCCGAGTTGCGGTCGCGTCGCGTCGCTCAGCCGTCCGAACCAGCGTGTGTCTACTTTCGAACTGAGTCTCACAGATTTTCTTGAATCGACGGACGCGCGTTGCCTTGCAAGGAATGCTGCGCTTCAACTTCTACTGTTGGAGATATATTTTTGTATACACCATACAATATCAACACGTATACGTTCAATGAACAGTCACAGTCGTAAGCACCCGCCTAGCCCTCTTGCATGTACCTCCAATGTTATTCTTTTACTTAGAAAAGTCTGAATCGAGCAGAAAAAAAAATAGGCTGAGTTTAGTTTTTGCCCAGTAGAGAACAATATTTGAGTACATTGTATACCTTAAATATATACTCTTAGTATAATATTTGACAAAGTTGTAAGTAGATGGAAATGAAACTATTTTAAGGATCTATTTACTCTAATTTTGGTTTTACCTTGAAGTTTCGTACTGACTGAACCCGACTGAGCTTAGAAATTGCTATGATTTTTTTTATTTTTTATTTTTTATTCATCGATCTACAATTTGTTGCTATCATCAAATTATTGTGAATCAATTCGTTAAGTACTGTATCTTTTGCTCTTAAATATGTAGATTGGTGCTGCTGCTGGAAAATTATTACATGTACGAGTAAAATGGGATCGTGTAGTTTAGATGTTTTTTAAGTTCAGCAATCCCTCTAGGTTATTGAACTTAAAAACCACCCCTGGGATAAATTAGCCTCTGTACAAATATCGTAGAGGTTTATAAATGTAAGGAGTAAATTAGATCAGGTTCGTTGGTACTTTTGAGTTATTTGAGGGTTAGAAGTAGGTGTTGTTCCAAAACAAACATAAACAGCATACCTACAGTAAAAAAGGTAGGTGGCCTCGGTTCTACTTTTCTTGTCTTTGGTATTTTTTTCAATATTTGATTTTATTTTATTGCCGTAAAATTGTGTAAACATAGATAGAAAATTTTATGTTTTGTCCCTTATGGGATAACTGAGGTATCTTACAGATGTGCTTAAATTTTAGTCTTAATCTGTCTGATGCCAAATTCTCCTTAAGGAATATTATAACAAAATGATCTATCTTAATCTCAATATAACAACGAACGAACGAGTGTGTTTGCCAAAGTGATTCCTCAAAAATGAGTTTTTGTAGTCTTCACTTCGCAAGCTGCCGGCAAAAACAAAATAACCTACCAATTAAGTTACCGACTATTGTGATTAGCTTTGGATTGATTGCTCAGACCTACATTTGCAAATTGTTATGTGTAAAATGCTGTTATGATATTATCTGTTACTCATCCTATTTGAGTTTGCTTTCAAATTCCAAGATGGCCGAATAGTAAATTATGACAGATAATGTTTTTAAATTGTTCGACCTCATTTGTTGCTTTAAAAAGAAAAAGGCTCTTTACCATAAATACTTATTTATTTGTTTATGATTAGAATACTTATTGGTCTGACTAAATATAGAGAAGTACAAGTTGACTAAGCGGCTAACGCGTTCGGGTTGCAATTTTCCAAGTCAAGTAACTTTCGAAATGCCAGGTCATTTCATTGGACAGGTGATCAAATTCAAATATATCTCCACCGTCTTTGATAAGCTTGCATGCATGCAACGAACGCAGCGTTATACTGGAATATACCGGTCTCCACGTAATCATGTCACAATCTTCTTATTCTCGCTACTCCCCTTTATCATTTACGTTTTCGTTATTCTATTTTTACCATTGAAAATGGTTATCAGAGGTAAATCGCCTGAGACGTATTCTTGGCCATAGCTCCGAGGATTTTGAGAGAATCGAAATGGAAATAGTACCAAGAGTTGAGGAATTTATTGAGACACGTGTGAGCGTTTGAATTTTAAAAATCGGCTGGAAACTTTTTTTGGAATTTTGAAAATGTAAAAAAAATCGGTTTTTTTGAGGGGTGTTTTTATACTAAATTGTAAATATTTAAAAAAAAACCGACTTAAGAAAAAATTAAAAAAAAAGGTCCTAGGATATTAGTTTAGCTACACAATGGCAAAAAAATTTTGGAAATTGGTTAATAAATTTTTGAAAATTTTTGAAGAAAAGATATTTATTTGTTTTAAGAATCATCAAAAGCTGGAGTGATTATTGACCGATCGTCATGGTAATGGTGTTAAAAGATGCGGAAGCAGACGATAAGTGCATTCGAGTTGGAATTTTGAAAATACTACTTAATATTATAAACGCAAAAGTTTGTATAGATGTATGGATGGATGTTTGTTCCTCTTTCACGCCTAAAGGTAATGTAATGTGACATATCATTTGACATTATTATAATTAGGATAGAGTGAATTGTTATTACAGTATTGAAATACTATTGCGACAGTACAATGCCGTATGCTTATAAGAGAACTCGAGCTAACATCCGTGCGCGCGTTTTGAATTTGAGAATGGACGGTGCAGTGGACCAAGTCTGCGTGAATGTGAATGAATCTCGACTAAGGTAGAAAAAATATATAAAAAAAAAATATATATATAATAAGAAACTTGTGTTATTTAAAATAAAATATTTTTCTTTCGTAAAATATTGTATTCATTTTCAATGCTGCGATTCTTGCGGGGACTGCGAAATTTGTAAATTTTTTCCTTTAGTTGATGGCTTCGTGCAATTAGCACATTTAGCCAGTGTCAAAGTAAATTTTCTTACAAGTAGGTAATACATAAATAAACAATATTTCTTTCCTGTATGACGATGATGAATGATAATAGAAATGAGAAGTGAGAAATGATATACCCCCCAACCCCTCGAGTATCTCAGTAAAGATGTGGGGCTTTAATAAGTTCTCGGGCTGACTTCTTGAGAGAATTTGAAAAGTGACGTTGCACTATTTTGTTTCATTTGCCAACACTCATGCACACTCGTGAGTACGAACACTCAATGGTTAATAATCGACCATTATTTCACATTAATATAATAATATGATAGCCTTTATCGTGTCCTACAGTTTACAAACAATATTTATGTTGCGTTAAACAATTCATTAAATTCTTATTTAGAGTAGCTTGAGTGTGGCATGCTCTCTTTATTGTTTCTGCGGTGGTGGCATGTGCGTCGGGTCGTTACATTTCCTAAGATATGGTTGAGTGAAGCGATGGCTGATTCATATGTCATACTCGTGAACGGGTGCCTCCTGTGGAGGCAGGTCTGCTCTTGCTTAATTATCTTATTTTTATTATTATTATACTCGCATACTTTAACTATGTTTTCTTAGATAATTTTTGACTTCTATTAGTACTGTATGACATTGTGAAAATTGAAATTGGTAGGTACCTGATGTAATTAGTACCTGATGTAATTTTTGCAAACTTTTTTTTTTTGTATTATTATTGGGTGTTGTGATTGTCTTTTTTTTGTGTGTTTGTTTGTGATGGAAAGTGTCCTTTAATGATAAGGCATTTTCCAATATTTTTGACGCTGTAAGGGAGAAAAGAGCTTGACACTTGCTGAGTTTCTTGCCGGTTCTTCTCAGTACAAGGTCTCACGCCCAGAGTAGACTTACGAACCGATGGCATAATGACGTTCATAAGAGCTATTTGTAGCCTATACTGAATAAATGATTTTAAATTGAATAATATTAACACAAATTTTAGAAAATAAAACAATACCGCAGGCATGACTCTAAACTTTCCCGCCAAGAAGTCGTTTTTCTATTATTATGTTTTTACTTATTATATGGTAAGGCACCAGTGTTTGACAGAGTTTTCGTAGACAAAAAGTAGCATAGATTTTCATTGTAATAAAACGAAACGACAGCAAAGAAGCAGATGGTCGTTGTTCAAACGTTGCCAAAGATTAAAATCAGTTGCTGACTCCTATTATTGAAAGGACAAACATTTATTAGTGAAACTACCCTATTTCTTTATTTTTATTTATCTTGGTCTTTGCCTGAATCGGATTTAGACATACAGTGGCAGAGCTGCTGTACTGTTACACGGCGCAGATTAAATCAAGTCTCCCATCCAAAGACTTCCATGAAAAATGCTTGTATGATTTTTCTTTGTGTACGCTGAGCCATCGCCATGTTTTACTATGCTTGGATTCAACTTAAAAGGTCGACGACTCATGGATCTTAATTCTAGTTAAGGAAAGGGCAGGTTTCCCTAATAGGCGAGGACAGGATTGCTTTGCCCTCAGCGGTACAGGTGCAAGCTATGTAGACGCGGAACTCAGTCTCAAAGTACTACTTTTAGTTCATGTGGCTAACTAGTATTCAGTAATCACATACCTACAGTTGCGTTTCGAAGCCAGTTTACTTCCCATGTTACTTAGAACTCGTTTTTATTTAACTGTAGTTTTAGCATGTGGTTTTAGTAGCTATTTTGAATATTGTTTTCTAAAGTTTACGCGCACACTACACATTTAAATAAAACAACTTTTACGGATCTACTCGCGTTTATTTTACACATTACTTTTTAATGTTTATCCTGACGTTTCGAACCCTTTGCAGGGTCCGTGGTCACAGGGAGACTGAGGTGTTGGTCGTCTCATAATTAGTTAGTAGCTTGTATACCCTCATTTACATTTAATCAGGTGCGTTCCGTTTTACGCAGAAAGAGTTTACAGTATCTTTTGGTCTGGCAGTATGGTGTTGGTGCTGGGATTTAATGTTTTGTATAATGGAATCCCAGGCTGGTGGTAGATTCCAACCATCTTCTCTATTAAAATTAGGATGTTTTTTAATTTCAATAGCCTTGCGTATCATCCTGGGCATGAATCGTTGTTCTTTAGCAAATATTTGTGGTTTATCAGAATTATGAGTCGACCAACGAGGTGTTGGTACCGCGTACCGGAAAGCGCAGTGTGGGCAGGCCTCCAACAAGGTGGATCGACGATCTGATGAATGTCGCGGAAAGCCGCTGGATGCGAGTAGTACAAAACCGGTCGTTGTGGAGATCCTTGGGGGAAAAGGCCTCCCCCAAGGATCTACAAAGATCTACAAGGATGGACAAAGGTCCAGCAGTGGACGTCTTTTGGCTGAGATGATGATGATGATGATGACACAAAAAGAAACAATTACGCCGCTTTACGGTATAAGTTTAATTCAATAATATAAAGTAACAAAAAAATGCGTCGTAAGGCGATTAACCAGCGAATTTAACGCTACACTATTTACTGAACGGAACACACAATTGTGGTTTGAACAATCTTTCAGCTATTTTTCTAACTGGCCATTGTTAGCTCTTTTGTTTGAATGAATCAATGAACAGCGGAGTATGACAACAATGTAACAACACATTGGAATTTGATGATTTTTTGTGCAGTTTTAAACGAATGGTAAATAATCTTTATATAGTATATAAATCTTTTGTGCGTGTGTATGTTATTGAACTCCTTCCAAACGGCTGAAACAATTTGGATGAAATTTCCTGTGTGTGTTCAAGTGGATTTGAGAATGGTTTAGATTTACAAATATTGGACCCGGTAGGTGGCACTGCTATAGGGGTACGGTTGTTCTTAAGCGGACGAATGATTTGTTTGTTTTGTTGTCATGGAAACTGTCAAAGCGGTACGAAGTCCGCCGGTCAGTTAGTATACTATAACAATATACTAAACACTTCGTAATTGTATATTAATAAATACTTAGCTTTATTAATAAACAGTTACGCGATTGCTTTGGTAAAGTATATCAAGAGATCAAATAAATTGTTCTTAAATTGATGTCTGTAGAAATATTTAAGTTTTAACATAAATAGAATTTGAACGTGAATGAGTTGAAAGCTTAAGTACGTTTAGAAGCTGAATTAGTTACAAATGTATTTGTGACATTTAATGTTCGATAAGTAACAGTAATTAAAAATATTAATGAAGTAATAATTTACTTCATTAATATTTTTAATTACTATGCACGATATATACTTACGACTCATCAAAAAAATATACTAATTAAAACCCCTAAATATCCCCTCAGCAGTCAAGTCAATGAGTAGGTATATTAATACATAGGTATATAACTAAAAAAGTACCTCATCTAATTAAGCCCCCTAACTTATTTGACGAAATAATTATGTTTATTTTATTTTATTTGTTTCGTAGTTAATAGTATATAAGTAATAAGTTATACCTATATAAGTACTTATCATGAAAAAATATAATAACCATACTCCATGCTCTACTAGATTTCAGGTTATTGAACCATTAGGTATATTGAAATAATACTCGTAAGTTATTGATCCATTAGGGATATTTCATATTAATTGCATTAGTGAATATCATATTAATCAGCCATTAAATGAAAAATAATAATTAGTTGACACCACTGAATGAAGGTATACATATATCTCATATTGTACTTATATTGTTTTCTAAAGTTTACGCGAACAATACACATTGAAATGAAACAACTTTTACAATCCGTCAAAAATACTATCCGTCAAAGTTGTTTCATTTCAATAATATACTTATTTGAAAGTTGCTTTAATGCTGGAAATAAACAATAAAGCATAAAACGTTCAAAATACAACAAGAAGTAAATGCTGAGGTGGTATTATTAAATTTGGTAGTAACAAGATTTCTCATTAGCTTTGTCTTTATTCTCCTTTTTTTAAGGTTACGCCTGACCAGTTGTGCCTTTTGTACAAGACACAGGTACGGTCTTGCGTGGAGTATTGCTCGCACATCTGGGACGGTTCCGCAAAGTACCTTCTCGATGCTTTGGACAGATTGCAGCGTCGCGCTGTACGCATTATCGGCAACGCAGAAGTCACAAATACTCTTGAAACTCTGCAATTGCGTAGAGGTATTGCGTCACTCAGCGTGTTTTACCGCTTATACCATGGCGAGTGCTCTGAAGAACTCTTTGACCTCATCCCACCTTCTCCCTTCCTCCATAGGAATACACGTGCTGCTCTACGGAGTCACCGCTTCACTGTCTCAAATATTCCATCGCGCACTAAGAAATTTGGTGACTCGTTTTTTTGTCGCACCTCCAAAACATGGAATAGTTTGCCAGCACACGTTTTCTCTCCTTCCTATGATATGGGGTCCTTCAAACGAGGCGTGAAGAGGCACCTTGTGGGCCGGCAGAGTGAGGGTAACTGATGCTGCGTTGTTTTCACGCTGCACCAGTTGTCGTCGCATCTGGATTCCATATTCACTTAACATCAGATGAAATGGAGTCATTTGCCGTGCTACGTATAAAAAAAAATGGTTTACAAAAAGTTCGTAAACTATCTAAACCTTTATAACATCGTTATAAATAAAGAACAATCTCTGCCAAATCGATTTAGAAATATTATATAGCTAAAACATATATATTTACACTATCAATAGAAAAAGTTACTATCAAAGTAGGTACAAGAGTTTGCAATAAAAAAACATCTTTATAACAAACAATGGCGATGAGACGCTATTACTTAACCAATTCGTTGCCTGACCGGAACAGCAAAACACCTGGGCCGCGGTGAACGACCTCACTTTTGTAATTGAAACTCGTGTTGTCGTGGTATCAGTGGCTAAAAGATAATGGTAGGTAACTACAGAAGCTTTTATAACCTTTTTTTTGTTGGCCTCTAGGAGTAGCTTTGGCGGGATGTACGAAAAAAATTGTTTGGTTTAAAACATTAAAATTAATTAATTAATTACATTTTTATTCAAAATTCTAAATTCAAAAATTCAAAATTTAAAATCATTTATTCAGTTTAGGCTACAAATAGCCTTATGAACGTCATCATGCCATTGGTTAGTAAGTCTACTCTGGGCGGGAGACCTTGTACTGAGAAGAACCGGCAAGAAACTCAGCAAGTGTCAAGCTCTTTTCTCCTTTACAGCGTCAAAAATATTGGAAAATGCCCTACCATAAAAGGACACTTTCTATCACAAACAAACACAAAAAAAGGACAATCACAACACCTAAAAATACAACATAATAAAAAAGGGGAGGCCTATGTCCAGCAGTGGACTAAGATAGATGATGATGATGATGATTATTATTATATATATACCTACCTAATTGTTAATGACAATAGTATATTATGCAACTAGTGAATAAAAGACGGATTTAATGCGAGGGCCATAGATGAATCACAAGCAAGTAAAGGATTCTAACGAGTGAATCACGACCGTAGGGAGTGGTTCATGATGATTGAATCACGAGCGTAGCGAGTGATTCAAGTCTTAGAATCCTGAGCGAAGCGAGTGATTCATGGCCTTCGATATAAATCCGTCCTTTATTCAAGAGTTACATACTATACTTTATACCATGACTACGAGAAAAAGAAAGATTTAAGCGAAAATAGACATTTAATGAAGAAAAAAGAAGAATTAATAATATTTTCATGGCTCTGGATACTAATGACAGCAAAGAAAAACACAAAACTGTTCTAAACTCAACCAAGGAGTTTGTATGTCGAACAGTTTTTGCATGTTATCGAGTATATTTTGCGCAAGGAGGTTATGCATATAGTATTGAGATGAAGGTCGAGTATATTGGTGTGTTCTAAATTCAAACACCAAAACAGTGATTAAAAGGGCTTTTTATTCACTGTTTTCAGTGAATAAAATACGCTTTTTAGAGTGGGAATGGTATAAAAGCTTTTTAAAAACCTTCTGTAGTCAACAATTTTTTTTGTCCTAAGCCTTTCCGAGCAAAATTCTTTTGTTTTGTTTTAAAAAAAGCATTCGTGTATGTGAGAGTCCGGCTGTCAATACCTACAATGAAAAAACCTACGTAACAAATAAACCACATCTCATATTCCCTACTTCGTATTATGATGACTAAATCGCGTTATGACATAGTAGCGAAATGCCTACTTTTTCAAAGTTACAGTCGAGAAAAAAACCACATTGACACATATAATTTTTATTCACACTCAAAATCTACCTATTATGCTTTGTTACAAAGTCATCCATGCTCACTGTTTATATTTTTTAAAGTAAGTTTTCCTTGGCGCGAAAGTGAGTAATGTTACTCAAGAATTTCAGTAATTAAGTTAAGTAATCTTTACTGATGCCCAAGAGTTTGGGGTGAACATGGTTTATCATTAAACAATTCTAAAAACATTCATCATCATCTTTTGTTAAACAAAGAAAATATTTTAACAATATCTCTCTAACTTTGACCACAGACTGGCCAAATGTGCAAACCGTACGAAGCTATTAAGAAATAAAGATTTTCTTGAGAGTTGGCTATGACGCCACCGGCTTCATCTAGATAACGATGTATGACATACCGATTGGTTCCATCTTTAGCAACTTTCAAGTACAGGGGCCGTAGCCACACAACAACGGAACAATTATGTTGTTTGTTGGTTGTAGCAGTTTTAGTCGTTTGTTTTATACTACCCACTGCTATTATACTACTAATACTATGCTATAGGGGGGACGCATATGGTTGTGTGGGGCACTCTCCCTGACCCCCGGGTCGTACTCACTTATAAACTGCTATACTTCCCCTCATGCGCCATGACTGTGACACAGGAACAAACCACCGTTCATTCCAGCAGCTGCATGCAGGAGAGAGAAGGCCGGAGTAAGTTGAAATAATGGTGGATTGTTAACCGTTAAGTGTTCGTTATTTTTCAAATTCTCTCAAAAAGTCCGCCCGAGGACTTAGTAAAGCCCCACATCTTTACTGAGATACTCGAGGGGTAGGGGGGTATATCATTTCTCACTTCTCATTTCTATTATCATTCATCATCATCAAACAGGAAAGAAATATTGTTTATTTATGTATTACTTGTAAGAAAAATTACTTTGACACTGGCTAAATGTGCCAATCGCACAAAGCCATCAACTAAAGGAAAAAAAGAAAAAAAATTCGATCATTGCTTCCTGTCGATCAGTGTCACTACCCAATGTCCTTATGTGAATCACGTTTTTTGGTGAACATTATCACTTTGAAAGAATGTGATAGCAGTTGCCATTTACGCGAATACTAGTTTGATAGTGATGTGGTGAGATGATTGTTTTCTGATGACCTGTATAATTTGGCAGAGAAAAGCGTAGCGGTTACGGTACAATTACTAAATATACATAAATATTACCTATTAAATTGCGAATATGTTTAAAAAGAAACAAAACGTTACGAACAAAGGTTCGGATGCGGTTGCGGGTTCGAAATGTTAGGGTGGGTCTTTTATGCTCTCTGCCTTATTATTTTTTTGTATATTATGTATGTATGTGTGTTGTTAAAGTTGAGGAGCTCGATGGCGCAGTGGTTAACGCTCCCGGTCTGCGAATGCTGAGGTTAAGCAACTTTCGCAAAGGCTTGTCATCGGATGGGTGACCAAAAATTTTCATCTCGAGCTCCTCCGTGCTTCGGAAGGCACGTAAAGCCGTTGGTCGCGGCTACATTAGCAGTCGTTAACAACCACCAATCCGCACTGGGCCCGCGTGGTGGTTTATGGCCCATTCTCCCTATCCATCCATAGGGAAGGCTCGTGCCCCAGCAGTGGGGACATAAAATGAGCTGATGATGATGAGGTGTTGTAAATAAATGCTTTTCTTATTCTTATTTTTCTTCTCTTTAGTTTTATAGTTACATCCTCTTCAATATTGAACCTACGTGCTTTGGATCTTAGAGTTTGAAAAACACTTAAGAAAATATATTTTTTCAACGACAAACTACTTAGCTAACTTTGCTGTCCGTTACTTTCCCTATAGAAGATTGCTACTTACTAGGTACAGGAAAACGATCGAAAACGGTCGAAAACGACGAAAGACGTACATTGTAGTTCTTCGCAAACACATAGTTGTTTTATTTCACTTTTGTTACCGCTCAATACTTTACAGTTATTTAGAGGTAATGGTCGCGCTCCATTAGCAGTTAATTATAATTCTAATCGCACTTGCTCCGCTAATAACCATTCAATATACTTGCTATCTAGTGTCTGGGTAAGTACCTACTCTGATTTGTATAGGATGACTGTATAAGTGGTGTGGTTATTGAGACAGAAAGAAAGAAACGTTTATTTGACATTTAAAAAAATACGTTAAAGAAAATAGTAAAAATAAAATACAAAAATAGAATTGCCAAAACGGACTTGAACGTTTCGAGACTAAAGGAACGGTTTCTCCTCAGAACTGGGGGTCGACCGCCTAACTCTTTCGCTTTCGATCGCTTTGAAGGCGAGGCGAGGAGGAGGCGTCATCTTGTCATTTCGAAAGCAATATGAAAGCAATATCGAAAGGCTATAGCTTTCGATATTATTTGATATTATATTTCGATATTATATTAGAAAGCGAGGCGAGGGCCTCGCTTTCAAAGCGTTTGAAAGCGAGAGCGTTAGGCGGTTGGGGGGCTGGTTTAGAGGTTAGATAGCGCTCTAAGCTACATACAATGCTTAAAAAATAACTACAACAAAGTATTAACAAAAGGTATAAGGTAAAAACAAAACAAAAAGCACAACAAATGTTGTTGTTGTCGGCCAAGCCACGGTGGCCGAGGTCCCGGGTTCAATTCCCAGGTCGGGTAAAGTGTGTTCATAGCCCGGGTTTGTGAACACCAACCCGCATTTGGCAAGCGTGGTGATTAAGCCATTACCCATCAATAGTGGTGATGATTTGATTTCAATGATGGAGGCCTTTGTCCAGCAGTGGGACTGTTATGGGCTGTTTACTTTATTGTCTACATAATATTTTTATTTATAAATTATTTTTAATGTAAAGTTAAATGTTTTTTTTAATACGTCATAAAGGGTTCCGTACTTTATGACGTATTAAAAAAAACTACTTACTAGATCTCGTTCAAACCAGTTTTCGGTGGAAGTTTGCATGGTAATGTAAAAAAATATATTATTTTTTTTAGTTTTATCATTCTCTTATTTTAGAAGTTACAGGGCGGGGGACACACATTTTACCACTTTGGAAGTGTCTCTCGCGTAAACTACTCAGTTTAAAAAAATGGTATTAGAAACCTCAATATCATTTTTGAAGACCTATCCATAAATACCACACACGTATGGGTTTGATGAAAACATTTTTTTGAGTTACAGCTCTAAGTATGGGGAACCCCCAAAATTTGTTGTTTTTTTTCTATTTTTGTATGAAAATCTCAATGCGGTTCACAGAATACATCTACTTACCAAGTTTCAACAGTATAGTTCTTATAGTTTCGGAAAAAAGTGGCTGTGACATACGGACGGACAGACAGACAGACAGACAGACATGACGAATCCATAAGGGTTCCGTTTTTTGCCATTTGGCTACGGAACCCTAAAAATATCAAAATTTACGATACACGTCCGTGCAAATGCAACATTTGAAGAAAAAACGTTGAGCACAGCAATTAGCAGACTCGCTGTATACTCGCATTGAGCAAGACTGTAATGAGCTATGCTTGAAACAGACTGATCGAATGTGGGCGCTGTGGTTGAAAGTAGGGCGAGCGTATGCGTAATTTTAAAGGCTACATAATTATATGTTTCTTACGCTATAACATTGAAAAGAGCTTTTAAGTTATTTTGTATTTGTAACAGTTGTTTATGAAATGCAACATGCTTGCAACAAGGCGCACTTAACATACAATGAAAATGATTTTACGTAAAGAAACAAATTATGAAAAGATAAAGGCATGGCAGTAATTTTGTATTTAAGAAAACATTGACAAAACTTATAAGTACAGACAAATATCGAGGTCTCTGATTATTGAGCTATAACAAAAATCATAAAGAAAAAAATTCATCTCTTATATGAAATATCAATATTTAATTTGATTAACGGAAATCTTTACACTATATAAATCTTCTGTGCGTGTGTATGTTATTGAACTACTTCTAAACGGCTGGATCGATTTGGATGAAATTTTCTGTGTGTGTTCAAGTGGATTCGAGAATGGTTTAGATTTACAATTGGACCCAGTAGGTGGCGTAATGATTTGTTTGTTTTGTTGTCATGGAAACTGTCAAAGCGGTACGAAGTCCGCCGGTCAGCTAGTATCTAGAAAAACCTTTTGAATTTGATAATTGTGAATATATATAAATACTAGCCGACCCGGCAAACGTCGTTTTGCCATAAAAAATAAAATAAAAATTTAGGGGTGGACTACCCCTAACATTTAGGGGGATGAAAAATAGATGTTGGCCGATTCTCATAGATACCGGATGACCCGGCAAACGTTGTTTTGCCATAAAAAATAAAAAATAAAATTTAGGGGTGGACTACCCCTAACATTTAGGGGGATGAAAAATAGATGTTGGCCGATTCTCATAGATACCGGATAAGCACAAAAAATTTCATCAAAATCGGTCAAGCCGTTTCGGAGGAGTATGGCAACGAAAACTGTGACGCGAGAATTTTATATATTAGATAAGCAATTAATTGCAAATGAACATTCATCATCATCATCCTCATCAGCCTACCTAGTCCACTGCTGGGCATAGGCCTCTCCAAGTGCACGCCACCGAGCACGATCCGCGGCTACTCTTACCCAGCTCTTGCATTAAGGCGAAGGATAAGGCACACTAGCGCCGCCACCAATTGATAATTTGACAATTACTAACGAACCGGATCTTTTTTAAACATTGCGTACCGTCCGACAACAGGAAAGCATCCATATTTATTTTATAATTGTGCACTACTTTTTGTTGCATGGTTTATTCACAAAACGGGCTATCGCATTTATTCATAAACATTGGCCACTTTTGGTGTTAGCGAATGAATACAAAAACAAACCTAAAAGCAGTGCACAATTATTAAATAATAGATGTTTGCCTAGTGTCGGAAGGTCCGCAATGTTTAAAAAAAATTCAGTTTAGCAGTTATCAAATTAAATCCATTAGCGGCGCTAGTGTGGTTTACCCTTCGCCTTAAATGAACATTATTGCACGTATGTTTTCACGTATTGTATTTAATGACTTTGATTTCGATTTTGCATTTTTAAATGTTAATAACCCAATGAATAACATTTAAAAATGCAAAATCGGACCTCAACAAGCCTACAACTTAAGAACACATAATGTAGTCGTATTAAATACGAATGTCATTCATTAAACAATACCAAGTAGTTATTATGACCTCAAATAGTGTAACAAGATATTGAACAACGTTAAAAAAATAATTTATAATTAACAGTAACTAAAGCGTACCGGACAGCCTTCAAACAAGTTATGCGGTACAAATTTAATTTAATTGGCCCACAACCACCTTCACGCTATTACCAAAAAGCTGTAAAAGTGTTGACATACATTGCATAACATAAAAAAACAGAAGACTTATATAATATTTGCTAAATGTCAAAAAAATGCTTAAAAACTGTAACTTTATTTTATTTGAGTGTGCATTAAGTAAATATGAGGAGCTCGATGGCGCAGTGGTTAACGCGCCCGGTCTGCGAGTGCTGAGGTTAAGCAACTTTCGCAAAGGCCGGTCACCGGATGGGTGACCAAAATTTATTATCTCAAGCTCCTCCGTGCTTCGGAAGGCACGTTAAGCCGTTGGTCCCGGCCGCATTAGCAGTCGTTAACAACCACCAATCCGCACTGGGCCCGCGTGGTGGCTTATGGCCCGTTCTCCCTATCCATCCATAGGGAAGGCTCGTGCCCCAGCAGTGGGGACATAAAATGAGCTGATGATGATAAGTAAATATATGCAAGTATTTGCGTTAGTTAAGAAAATAATAAGGTTAAATTTAACAGGGGTTTAAAAACATTTCATCATTTTCAAGGACCAACCTAAACAGCTTTTACAACAAAATGCTTGATCTAATCGACTATTAAAAGTTTGGGATGCTAGTTGTAAACTGCTTTTAGAAGACACATGATATGGCATAATGATCAGCTCACTAGCTCCTCGTAATTCCAGCACAGAAAGTGTCATTATAATGATCTTGTTAATATGAAAGATATTGAAGTTCAAAGTTTGTATGGGACGCTATGAGGCGAAAATCCTCTAAGCTTAGATAGGTTTCCTTATTCATAGACACTTAGCAAACACTTGCGTTCCATAACTACCAATCTATGGTTTCTATTTGAATCCATTAATAAGATGTCGACAAATTCGAAAGCTCTTTTACTGGAAAGTACGATTGAGTTTGACGACGCACCTTAATGAAACTTATTATAAAATAATTGATAATATTTTTTTGTAGCTATTTATATTATAATAATTATCCCTGTTGAGTGTTATTGATTGATTTTGATTGGATTGTTTTTGATTGAATGTAGATTTTATGAATTTGTTATAATAATGGTGTATAAATTTAATTTAATGATAAGTACCGTAATTTTACTACTATTTGTACTTGCTGTGCCCTTGCAGGGTCATGTTTGTTTCTTTTTTATCTTTTTCAACATCTGTATATGTACAACATGAATGCAATAAAGAACTTTGAACTTTGATGAATGAACTTATGACATGAATCATTGATGTCACTGCATGTATAATTGTTTTAATTTTATTACGGGTATAAGCAATTGGGCAACATCTCACCTGATGTTAAGTGATAAAAAAGCCAAAGCTGGAATCGATCTTCGGCCGCTATCCTCAACTATACTGAGGAACAGGCTATCTTGTCCCAAACTATCGTAACACAATAGCTACTAACATTGCTAGAGATATATAAGATAGAGATAGATAAGATGATCGGAGCTATCTAGCCAGTACTTACAGTACCGCGAGGAATCGAACCAAACAATGTTTATTTCATTCAGTATTACTCTTCGGCGACTCAAAGTATTATTCTCTGATAGAAAAACATTACGTAAGTATCAGAGAATTCAAACATAATAGTCGTAAATTGCCATCAATTCAAACTATCCGTTGAACAATCCACTTGATAGGAGAAACGCGAAAGTGTAGCCACAGTGGGACCACAAAATGACAAGCTACAGTAAATACGTAGCCATTGGTGGCCAAACAGGTGTGCGGTTGACGGTTGATGCAATGTGCAGTGTGTATGAGTTGATCGTCGACAGCAAACTTGATATAGTGCCGCACTGCCTATATAGGCAAGCGATAGATTGCAATGACGTTCTTACTTCATGATAACAAGATTTTGGGAATTTATTGAGGATCTTCTTTTGAGAATATTACGGTTTTACGTTTTCTTATGATATTAGCTAGATGTAGTATCGTAAGAAGGTGCTTGTGGCGCAGTGGTTAACGCGCCCGGTCTGCGAGTGCTGAGGTTAAGCAAGTTTCGCAAAGGCGATCGGATGGGTGACTAAAAATGTATCATCTCGAGCTCCTCCGTGCTTCGGAAGGCACGTTAAGCCGTTGGTCCCGGCTGCATTAGCAGTCGTTAACAACCACCAATCCGCAATGGGCCCGCGTGGTGGTTCATGGCCCGTTCTCCCTATCCATCCATAGGGAAGGCTCGTGCCCCAGCAGTGGGGACACAAATAAGCTGATGATGTATGATGTAAGTATCGTAATGGCATCAAGTTTGGACTCAGTAATAGGTTACTGAGTCCAAACTTGATGGTGTTCGACACCGGTTTTAAAATCAAAAAATGATATAGAATTTAATTAAAATTTTACTAAGAAGGTTTTACTTTTATAGGAAGCAAGTGGTCTGTTTTGAATTGTTGCTATATTCAAAAACAGTTGTTGGCCCCTACAGGTATAAAATTCGATCACTAGTTCCGGTTGAAGACTGGTGCCAATACCCTACAATTGACTAAATGTTTCTATATTACAACACTTACCATATATTCATTTTTTACCCACAAGCGATTAACGAAAATAAAAGAATCCTGGACCAAGGACATTACCATTAAGTTACCATACCACGATAGCCTATACTATAGAGAAAGCTAGAAAGTGCGTGATCGAATCCCGCTTGGAAAAAAATTCACAGATTTCGCAGTCCCCGCAAGAATTGGAGCATTGAAAATGAATACAACAATTTAGGGAAAAAAAAACCATTTTATTTTAACCCGTCCCGCGCTGTAGGTATAATTAGCGGGCCACCTTGTGTACGACCGTGCGTACATATGGCGCGCGAGGACTATAACACAATTCCGACTTGAATACACTTCTCGCCTGCATCCGCATCTTTTAACACTATTACCATGACGATTTTTTACAAACCAAATCTAAAGGGACCACCTACAACCACAATTATTAACCGATTTTCAAAATGTTTTCGCCATTTTGTAGCTAAATTAATACTCTAAAACCCTTTTTTAATTTCTTCTTAAGTCGTTTTTTTTTTAAATATTTACAATTTAGTATACAAATACCCCCCAAAAACCCGATTTTTTTACATTTTTCCAAATTCCAAAAACGATTTCCAGCCGATTTTCAAAATTCAAACGCGTGTCTCGATAAATTCCTCAACTCTTAGTACTATTTCCAATACGATTCTCTTAAAATCCTTAGAGCTATGGCCAAAAATACGTCTCAGGCGATTTGCATCTGAAAACCATTTTCAATGGTAAAATTCCAACACCTTTTTCTGCCTTACATTATTTTTCAATTGAAATGCAAATATTTACAGTTCTATACTACTACATGGTAAAGCGGAAAATAGGTTGGCATTATTCTACTAGCTAATTGAGTACTAAGTTGACAACAACAAGTTAAGTACTGAGTACAAGAGGATAGAATTAGTTATGCTACCCCGAGGGGGCCGCAACGCTATTCCAATCGAAGTACCGTTACACAGAGGCTTTGCTAACACCATGCAAATCGCTAGCCGGTAATATGCTAAATGAAGCATGAACGACGACTATGTTCTAAGTCATGAGAGACAGCGATTGAGACGGTTTGAAGATAGACTAGTCAGACTAGCTAGTCAGGGGTTTTCTGTACCTAAGATAAACTTTGTAATTACACTTAACTTAACTTATACAAGAATATAACAATATAATTGGTAAGATTGTAATAAAGAAAGTGATTAATAATAGTAGTAGTAATTAATAAGTAATTATTGTAATAAATAAATACAGACTTTAAAAAAAACGTATATTATTTTATTTTGTATTGTATCAGTGTTACAAAGCCGAAAGCAAACGATGCGAAAATGCATAATAATAAGGTGTATTTTTAAATAGGATTACATGCAATAATCTGATGGTAGTGTTGCCATTGAAACTCTTATTTGATTTAAAAATTAAATTATAAGTTTTTTAAGTAATTTTTTGTTACATGGAAAAGGATAAAGCCATTTGTTTATTAGTCTTAAATTAGTTAACACTGTTTAGTGCGCAATAACTCTAAGGCGCAGGGACACATAAAAAAGACGTAAGACGCGGGCGGGGCGCGGACGGGGCGCAGACGGGGCGCCGTCGCGACTTTTTAAAACATATAGAAAAGACTAGGCACGGACGTGACGCTGGGCGTCGCGAGACATGAGGGTTTTTTTCCGATATATCGATACATCGATAAAAAATAACCAATAACGAAATTCGTATCAAAATCGATATTTTTTTATTTATTATCATCTCATCACGATCTAACTAAATTTGTCAGAATCAAAAGCCGTATAAGAATTGAAAAAAAACTTATTGTTTTGTTGTGCTGAATTCCATTAATCTTATCTGTGGTAGTGTAGTATAGTAGTAATCAAGTCATGTCATGTGTGCATCTATGCTACGTATACGCAACGGCCATTTGGTACTTTGATCTAAAATAGTTATTTCTTTCTATAAGAGTAAGAGTGTCGTATGTGGTGTGCTTGCGAGATCGTCAATTGTTTTGTTTGCTTTTTTATTTGGAATACGTGCTTCTCGAATCGCAACTTTAAAAAAAGCAGGAGGTTCTCCTTTTTTTTTAAGTTGGTTAAAAATTTTACCGATATATTGATATTGATACTTTTAAAAATATCGATGTATCGATATATCGATATTTTTTTCATTTTCGACATCTCTAGCTGTGTGTGACAGCGACGTGCGAGTCCCACCCGCTCCCCTTCCTCGTCCGCTTGCGCCCGTGGACCTACCTTTCTGTGTGTTTTACAATAGGGCGCAGACGAGTAAGCGTCGTGCCCGCGCCCTGTCTTTTCTATATGTTAAGCGTATCGCGACGCTTCTATACATTTTGTATGAAAGAGTCGCGGAAGAGACATTTGTCCGCGCCCCGTCTGCGTCTTACGTCTTTTCTGTGTCTCCAGCGCCTAACATAAGAGCTATGTTTATAAAAACTATCGATGAATATCGTCTAAGGGGAGGGAGAATCCCACATCCCATGCACCTAGTCCCGGTGTTAGCGTAAGATTAAATATTATCGAGTTTAAAATATAGGTATAGCAATCATAACAAAAGATTTTATTTTAAATATCTTACGGGTAAGCACAAGTAATAATAAGGCCGTAACATTAGGATTAGGATAAGGCAACTAAGAAAAGCATTGTAAGAAAGAGTGAAAACAAATAATAATAAAAACACGCTACCGCTCGTAACTTAACGCCGAAGGCATTTGGCTGTACGGTAGTGGCGTGGGCGTGTGCCCGCGCAGCGCCGTGACTTTCCAAATGAATGTCCCTTGCACACTTTTTACCGACATTGAAATGCCGTGGCACCTTGCCACTATTAGAAATTGATACTTTGGATGTCTTACTACGACAAGAGTGTGCCTTAAGAGTATAAACATCTGATGGACACGTGTATAAAGGATCTAAATGACAAATGTACGTTTTAAGCTTTGAGGACTTAAGACTTGTACTATTATTTATTCTGTGACTTAAGATTAATTATTCTGTGCTTAAGGTTTTAAGAGTCGAAATCATCCAAGAAATAATATCAAAGTCGCTTTTTCAAGTCCACTTTTGCTCAGGCTATGTTTCTTTCGAAATTCAAATGTCATTTTGGATATGTATGTATGTACTAATGTAGATATCTAATAATAACTTATTTCTTACATGAAGGAGGTGGGATCTTTGTTATACTCGTAAAATAAGGGTTCATGTGTGTCTACTTTGAAGCTTAGGAGCTCAAACTGGTATCTCTATCAAAAATGAATCGACATTATTGAATTTACTACGAATATATAGGCTTATGTGTTGTAATTCACATTAGGCTTAATTATTTTTTTAACTACTTGAATAACCTGGTAATGTTACCAGGATATATTATATCCTCTAACTAAAGCATGTATTTAATCACATATATATTTAAGAGGCTTTACGGTACAAACAAAGTCCTAAATAGTTTTACAACCATGGACTAACTGAGAATATTTTCTTCATAGTTTTACGACTTGAATACTAACAGACACTTTTATGTTTCATAAACATTCAGTTACGTTATGGCCTCGTAAAACCTAGTAATATTATAGATAGGCATATAACGCCTCGAACTTACGACTGAGGCCAAAGTATTTATAGCGCCTCAGACCTAAAACTTCAAGTTCAAAAACATGACACTGTCAATTTTCGCCATTTTTATATGTAGGTACTTGTTCTGACCATGCCCATGTTCTGACAGCTCTTATGACTAACAAGATACTGGTATTGGATATTGGTGTCTTTATTGATTTTTGTAAATGCTATGAAGAATTATTAAAATAAGTAAGTTTAAGATAAGTAGACATAAATATGATCGACCTTAGTTCACCTTTGCACACAATAATAGTTATTATATAATTTGAGAAACTATACATATTATATTATGGCCGAAATCTAAGACATAATCTGGCGATTATATCTTAGATTTAGTAGTAAAGTAATTGATATTGTCATATTATACTCTTAGTGAGTGCTGTGTACTATTGTCACGAGTGGGGTTGCCAGGTCGCCAAACCTAATAGCCGGACAGACCAGCCAGTTTGGCCGGACATTTGGGTAAAAGGCCGGACACCCTACACTATTGAGGATTTTGTGTCTCAGTATTAATAGGTACGACAAAAATATTGTATATAAAATCAAGCTTTTTTTACTATTACCATAAATCTTGTTAAATTATAATGAAATGTAAATAAAATCGAATGCCAAATCTGTCTAAGTACCTACTTTATTATTAATAAGTCATATAAAGTCATCAGTAAAAAAAAGGAAAAAATCGATGTTAACGCGCCCTCGAGCCCGGTCTGCGAGTTGCAGACCGGGCTCGAGTTGCGGTTAAGCAACTTTCGGCATATGCCGGTCATCGGATGGGTGACCAAATGTTTATCATCTCGAGTTCCTCCGTGCTTCGGAAGGCACGTAAAGCCGTTGGTCCCGGCTGCATTAGCAGTCGTTAATAACTACCAATCCGCACTGAGCTCCCTTGGTGGTTTGTGGCCCGTTTTCCCTATCCATCCATAGGCTTCACTATGCAAGCCTTCGCTCGTGCCCCAGCAGTGGGGACATAAAATGAGCTGTTGATGATGATTGATGATGATCGATCAGCAAGGCGGCTACAAAAAAAAGATATTTTTGCTAGCTAACCAATTATAGGCCTAAGTACATATACTATAGACATACTGCAACCGCTTTTATTGAGCGTAAGTTAACAGACAAGACAAATAAAAAAATATATAACTATTTATAATATTTACTAATATTATTAATTTTATTTTCCTCAGTTTACAAACAAATCGATCTATTTGTATTAGGACTCTTTTTGGGCAGAGCTGAGTCGATTAAACAATCCGGTGCACAGAAAAATTGCATCCATTTTCTGTCGGAGGATGTTTTGATTTGGTACAAATACCGATGATGTTTTTTTATAGCAGGCCGCAGGAGCTAGAATCGGAATATTTATTTTGTTACGGGACGTGAATTTGCTCGAACTTTTTTGTGCAAACAAGTGCACAACACAACAAGCAAACGAATAGTTAGATAGATACCTAAATACTTTACTGCGATATACGAAGGACGGAGTGGACGAAGACAGTCTTTCCCTTATCCCTTATCTTATATTAGTGGGAGCCTGCTGAGGTTTCCCTCTACCAGTAACACTTCGACCAGTCGTCGGGATCTTTTGTGCAACCCTATCCTTTCACTCTTCTTCCTGTGTTGAGATAGATAAATAGGCAACGTCTTTAAGAGCAAAGAGCCTGAAGTCCTCTGGTTTCGGATAGGCCGATCCCAGGAGTCCTATTCTTTTCCTAGCCAGAGAGTCGCAGTCACACAGTAGGTGCTGCATTGACTCCGTTTCCTCTCCACATGCCCTACACAGTCTTTCTCTTAAAGCGATTTCTTCTATACAACCTTTGAGGGAAAATAGTCCTTTTAAGGGGGAAATGAAAAGTAGTGCTCCAGCGTTTAACAAAATTATAAAATAAAATCTATTTAGGTACTTTATATTATGATTGCTAGTGGCTCTCTCGCGAGACCATCTAAATCAGTCCAGCCGTTAAGGAGGAGTTCAGTGACTTACACACGTATCAAAGAATTACAAACAAGAAATGTCATGGGCCAATTTGGCAACATATTGGAAGCCAAACACAACACGGAGGCGCCGCAGTAGACAGAGAAGGAGAAGGCGAGACGAACTGGAAGTATTTAACCAAAATTAGAATTAATTAGCTCAGGACCGCAATGGGTGGAAGAAATGGAGGAAGGCCTTTGCCCAGCTGAGGGACAATGGGGGCTCATAAAAAAATTTTTTTTAAAATATTTTACGAGTAAGCACAGTGTCTTGATCTCATCTGATGTTAAGTGATGATAAGGCCAATGATGAAAGCGCACTTCACCCGGGATCCTCAACTAGTAAGGCACTGGCTATTATCTCTAGCTGCTCGAACACAACAAGCTACAAACATTGATGTTATGGCGACATATTTAGATAAGATGGTGGTAGCTAACCAGGCGGACAAACAAGCCCTACCACCAACCAAACCGAGTACACAAACATGTACCCCCCGCTGGGAATCGAACCCGGGACCTCGGGTCTAAACCGGTGGTCTTAGCCACTAGACCACAGAGGCGCTATCAGGCGCTATCTAAAATAAAACAAAATAAATTTAACAAATTTACACAACATTAAAATATGTTGTAGATTATTAAAATATATGTTAGATAACATAATTATAATATCGATTAAGTGTACAAGTTGAATGGGTTAAATCGTGGTTCAATCTCCGGCTTAGCTCCCTTAGTCCTGTGTTCAGTTCCCAGGTCCCGGATTATCCGATTCATACCCCGGGTGTGTGATCACCGACCCGTATTTAGCAAGCGTGGTGAGTCAACTAAGACCCATCAATTGCAGCGATTATTTGATTACAATGATGGAGGCCTTTGCCCAGCAGTGGGGCAGTATAAAAACTATTTACTACTTAAGTATTCTTTTAAGTACAATGTTTGAACTGCTCTCATATAAGGTACAATTGTATACCCCATGAAAATAGTTTCATTTTGTGAAAGTAAGATTTATAAACTAATTATTGCTTTGTAGTTGTATATTTCAATATAGTGAGCGCTGCATTGATACAATCGTTCGTTCGTAATTCACTAACAAGCGTCTTATCGCGATGAAACCGGCTATTCAATTACTTTGTTTAGTTGCAATCCTTTACAGAGTAACAATCGCTTAGCGGTTGGAATGAATAATTATGTCTTGATATGACAATACCTATAAATGCGATGTCCAAGGCAAATAAAATTGTTTTTTTAAAATAAAGCCTTTAAAAATGTACCATTTCATCATCATCAGCTCATTTTATGTCCCCACTGCTGGAGCACGAGCCTTCCCTATGGATGGATAGGGAGAACGGGCCATAAACCACCACGCGGGCCCAGTGCGGATTGGTGGTTGTTAACGACTGCTAATGCAGCCGGGACCAACGGCTTTACGTGCCTTCCGAAGCACGGAGGAGCTCGAGATGATATATTTTTGGTCACCCATCCGATAACCGGCCTTTGCGAAAGTTGCTTAACCTCGGCACTCGCAGACCGGGCGCGTTAACCACTGCGCTATCAATCTCCTCCTGCATCGAGCTGCACGTACCATTTGTTTAACAATAATATAAAGAGGGAGATCAAGAAAATATTGAACACTAACCGTTTCTGCCTAGTGGCCAAGATCACCGGTCTCAGTCAGACCCAGAAGTCCCGGGCACAGATTATGTAATATGCAGTTTTTACGATCCCGGGTTCGATTCCTGTGTTTGGTGGTGCTAACTAAACTAAAACAAGCCCTTGTTTGTCCGTTTGGCTAACTCCCTTCTTATCTAAATATGATGCCGTAACATCAATGTTATTAGCATTGTTGTTTTCCGGCCGCCAAAGATAGATAGATAGATAGTGTCTCAGTTGTTGATGATTCTGGGTGAAATGTACTGTAATGTACCAGCTCTAGAGTACATAATATACCAGCTCTAGGGTACATAATATACCAGCTTGGCATCCTTTCTAGGGTGAGGCAGTATTTCATCCCGAGGCTGCTGCTTCAGCTTTACCAAGCACAAATCCGATCCCGTATGAATACTGCTGTCACATCTGGGATGGATCTGCCAAGTATCAGCTAGCCACCTTAGACTCTATTGAGAAGCGCGCTATAAGCTCATTGGTTTATTCCACACGAACTGATTCCACTTTCTCCTTCTCTTATTACGCACAAAGCGCTTTGCGTGATAATTTTTGATGCGGACACCTAAAGAGTGGAATTCTCTGCCTGCGGATCTGTTTTCTGATACGTACAAAGTGGACATTTATCAAGACAAGCCATTATCTACACAGGCATTATGTAGGCAACAATGCTATGTCCTAGGCCGCATCATTACTTACCATCAGGTGATTTCGCGGTCAAATATACAAAATCAAAAGAAAAAAAAAAGTTGCTATTGTGTTTAATATTGCATCATCACCATAATTTCATCATCATTTTGAGCCCGTATCTACCCACTGCTGGGCATAGGCCTCCTCCATGTTGTGCCAATCCCTTCTGTTTTGAGCTGATCGCATCTAAATCGGAATTACACAATGACAAATTATCTACTTTTCCTGTGTTGTTTGTGATTAAAAGTGTTATCAGGGCGTTTAATTCATTTTTTGATGTGTAACATCTTTCCGTTCGCTTTCTATATAAACAATTTGTGGGAGTGATTTCGTGAAATGGGACGGAAGTATGTGTAACAGTGTAACAAGTGTTTAACAGGAAGGCGAAGAAGCCAGCAAGCGCGCGCCATTTTGTAAATTTAAAATCGATACTAAAAACATTACATATTATTATTATATGTGACATATTGTGTCATTTGACTATCAAAGGTCATTTTGATATTTTGATATGTCTTCTAATGAATATTTACTGCATTTATTTTATTGTTATAAAATGATATAATTGTAAACATTATTTTTTCAGAATAGAATATTAAAATTGCTTATTACTAAGGTGAGATGTCAAATGTTACATATCATTTGCGACTACTGTAAGGCTCGCTCGTTTTTTTTTAAATAATGGCACGATTGACTCTGGCATTTAATATTTAATCCAAATCATACTTAGTTGTAATGGCGTATGTAGAGCGACTTGCATCGACGACCGACGTGGAAAGAGAAATTTCGAAACCGTCCCAATTGTAGCGGAACGGCCATTTTCTTATTAGAAAAGGATGTGGTTTGATTGAAGAGCTCGATGGCGCAGTGGCAAACGCGTTCGATCTGTCATTGATGAAGATAAGCAGCTTTTGCAAAAGCCGGACAATGGATGACCAAAAATGTATCATCTTTAGCTCCTCCGTGCTTTGGAGAGCACGTAAAGGAATTGGTCCCGACTGCATTAGCAGTCGTTAACAACCACCAATACGCACTAGTCCCATATGGTGTTTTTCCCTATCGATCCATAGGGAAGGCTCGTGCCTCAGCAGTGGAGATTTAAAAATGAGCTGTTGATTATGATGATGGTTTGATTGAGGAGGCGTTCTGTTTTCTTTCGGAGTTCCTTCGGAAGCCACGTAAAGCCGTTGGTCTCCGGCATGTCGCCGGAGCAGTCGTTTACGTTTACCACCATGCGCAATGGACCCGTCGTCGTTCTTAAGCTTGAGTTTAGGAAGGCTCGTGCCCTAGCAGTTGGGACATAAAATGAGCTGGCGATGATGGTATGTGGTTAGATATAATTGTAAGTACTTGCTTGGTGTGGGTAATATGAAAAGGTGTTTTCACAGTTTCTTATGACGTAACTTATGATGAGGTAATCGTCAATTGTCTCGACAATGAAATAGGTACTTTCGAAACGGAGAATTCAGAGAAAAGAAGATCATTATTTTTAAAGAAACTGTATGTTCAATTTGAGAGATTCCTGTTATTACTTCGAACTTGTAAATTGAGGACACAATACGTAAGAAACAAAATCTTGCGTTATGCGGAAAATTGCCAAAAAAACATTCAGAATTCTGTTTAAAATGATTGAGATATTAATGTTTGAACATGTACGATAAGCGTTAGCAGTAATAATTCATTTTAATTGAAGATTTTAATAGAAGCTAATCTATTTACTTTATTATTGTATTTATGCCTGTGGTTTGAGTTCAATTGAAACAGAAAGAGATCAAAGTAAGTTCATACCCCCATTAAACCTGCTTAGGTAATTGCCCGACTTCTCCTTATTACCTTATGTGGAAAGCCCAACCGTGGGACTATATCACACTCTTTCTTATCACACTTATTTTTATTTGATTTTTTTGTGTTCAGTGCCTTTTTTCTGTTAGAAATATAAAAAAACACGTTCAGATTATTAAAATCACAGATTAAAATTAACCTTCTACACTACTTCATATCGGCGCCATTTTTTTTAGTACAGACACGTTACAAAAGGTATTTTTATTGCTCTTTGCTATTTTATTTCTCTGTTCAAAACCATTACAGCGACTTGCAAGAGAAACATATTATCTTATCAAAGAAATATATAAATGTGTTGTTAGTCTTAGTTAGTCAGTTTCGATGTTATTTTAATCTGAATCATCATATTTTATAACAAAGAAAAATATTAATAGATTCTGGGCCCTTTAGATAGTCTGCAAAATTAAATCGCTGTGCTCATTCAAATGTAAAATTTTCATACCGTAGTAGTTTAAATAGCTAACTTATTGTATTTCGTAAAAGTGAATATCTAAGTAATTCCTGAATATAGCTAATTCCAATAAGCAAATCGTGTGTTGTTGTTTAGTGCGGTCAAAACAACCTACATTAGATGGTACAGTTACTCGGCCCCACATATAAACTATCGCTTAACTATATTAGTATTGTTTATTGTCGATAACGACTTTTGTGGCCCTAACAAAAGGTGACCAAGTGAAAGTAGGAAACTTCGGAAATGTTACAAATGACGAAGCCGCTTATGAGTTCGATGGTTACTAATATAGAAACTGGCACGAAAGCTAGTTTGGTGATTGTCTGCGAGTAGTTTTCTGCTTGTCATACTGATGATAAATAGCACTCACACGCATATTATACGCACATCCATGCACCCTCATGCACCACATTTAATGTCCATTTTACACTACTCACACACACACACACCCACCCCAACACCCTCACATACCACATACTCACACTCACACGCTCAACTCGCACTCGCACTGTTCGGTGCGTACCTACCTACCCTTTTAATTTATTTGTTTTTTAAATTGTTTTTGCCGTTTCTAAATTATTGTGTTGTCTATGTGTTTTGTTTTCTAGCGACATAAATTAAATATAATAGTTTTACAAAGTAGGGATCTGTAATTGGCAGCAGGTTAAGTATACAATGTAATATCTTATTTTATAAAGTGCTGTAGATTCCATGTTCATAAAAAAATTAAAAAAAAAAAGAGTTTTGGTTACCACATTTAGCCAGTGTCAAAGTAATTTTTCTTAAAAGTAATACATATAAATAAACTATATTTTCTTCCTGTATAACGATGATGAATGATAATAGAAATAAGAAGTGAGAAATGATATATCCCCAAACCCTTAAGTATCTCAGTAACGATGTGGGGTTTTACTAAGACTCACGCGGAACTCTTGAGAGAATTTGAAAAGTGACGTTGCAATGTTTTGTTTCATTTGCCAACAGTCATGCACACTCCATTATTTCACATTAATATTCGACTTTTTTTGAAAATATTTTTTTGAAAATAAAACAACACCGCTGACCTTCGTCTTTTGGGCATTAGATTGTAGATCTATTAACCTCACAAACTTTTTAAGATAACACAATTTTGGGGCTGATTGAGAAAGAAATAAATATATGCAACTTCGCCTATTGGCTATATCATAAGAAATGTTAACTACTTTACGCAACAGCATTCATGTACAACATTATGTGAAAGTTATTTCCATTCCTTATTCCTCTAATCTCACGCAACATCGCTATAATGTTATGGAGGAGTAACAAGCGCTTAAAAATTATTTTGTTGTTTAAATATTTTATATAAACATATCATAAACAAATCTTGTGATTTAACAATGCAATTAGGGTTGATGGTGCTGAATTTCAATTTCGTTTTTTTTATTTGCTCCTTCAGTTTTTTTTATTTTATTTTTATACATAGCATGGCAAATGACTATATTTCACCTGATGTTAAGTGAATATGGAATCCAGATGCGACGACAACTGGTGCAGCGTGAAAACAACGCAGCATCAGTTACTCTCACTCGCCGGCCCACAAGGTGCCTCTTCACGCCTCGTTTGAAGGACCCCATATCATAGGAAGGAGTGAAAACGTGTGCTGGCAAACTATTCCATGTTTTGGAGGTGCGACAAAGAAACGTGTCACCAAATTTCTTAGAGCGCGATGGAATATTTGAGACAGTGAAGCGGTGACTTCGGAGAGCAGCACGTGTACTCCTATGGAGGAAGGGAGAAGGTGGGATGAGGTCAAAGAGTTCTTCAGAGCATTCGCCATGGTTTAAGCGGTACAACACGCTAAGCGGTAAAACACACACACTCTCAGTCACTTAATAATAGAACTTGACAAACACATTCATGACATGAATAAGAAGACAAACAACGATTAACGAATGTTAAGTTCTTGTATTTAATACCACAACAACACAGGCATGATGACAACGATATAAGACTGTAGAGAAGCTTGTGGTACATCACGTCGGGGTCACCACTGTGGAGAAGCCTGGTGGTAGGATGGAATGCCACATTGAGGAAGGCCAAAGGGAAGATCTTCCTCCGAGCTGGGTGGTATAGCTCGGGGACCGAGGTCCAACGGATGTTAGTTGGAGGTGCTATATATAGCGAAGGAGATGGTGAAACTTCGCTACCGCGATGCAGGCTTCCCATACTATTTCAACGTCGTAGTATGGCGACGTCGTTGGTATGCGTTTGTGGCGCCATCTGTTGACACAGTTGAGAAGGTGTTTTGCTTTGTATCAATGTGCGGCGTATGCGGTAGGTGGAGCCGCCACAAGACTAACCAAAAACTGTCAAATTTCCTCAACAGAATTTAAACTGAAACAGCGGTTAAAGTTACTCGCGTTCGTAGGTTTACCCGTGATCTCTGAGTAGTGCTAAATGAGTCTGTCTGAGTGGTAGAGTCACGCTGCAACGCATCACAGGCCATAAGAAGAGAAGACCATAGAGTTCATGTCATGTACTCGTAATTTTATATATTTTTTGATTAATAATAATAATAATAATTCACCACCGGTAGCTTGGGCCCTGCCCCGCTGCTGGTGGTACTCTAGGATTAGGTTTTTATAATGTTTTATTGTTTTTATATTAAACTATTGTAAAAATCTAGTTTTAAGAAAGAAAATAAATAAAGGAGAAAATAATAATAATTCAAAGCGTACTATCATTCATACGCGTCAATAATACTCCCTGATAACCTATCGAGAAAGCTCACAAGGTTTGCTCACAAGCTTTTGTTAGAAAGGGGTTTACGTCACAGACTAACGGAGTTATTGGATCCACCATTTCTAGTATTCAACCGGAGCTTCTCTCCTTTCGGCTACACGTTTCAACAAACAATGCTCGCAAAATGGAAACAGGATTTATCAAAGAGCATAGCAGCTATTCCTTTGAAGTGCTACTCTAATTTGTCCAAAATATATGTTATATGTATGTAGAGTTATGATACTGGGAATATTTCTCGCGTCTAATCTCAAATGAAATTGTAATGTTAAACCGGAATGTTTGTAGGTACTTTACTTTATAAAAAACATGAAAACGATTAAAATTATTTGTTTAAAATATATCTACGTGTTCCTTTTGCCATATAACTATGAATGAGTTTTATTGGGTTTAAAAAGGTTAATTTTCAGAAAAGATTTAAAATTGTCAAGTTTCATAATTATATTTTTTACTTTTTTTATTTTATTGTTTTAAGGGAAACAAACAGCTTAATATAACACTAGTAGTTATGAGGTTATTATTAAGTTTGTACAGAAGCTAACAAAGTTTCCACTGCAAAAAAATACAAACAGTTGAGTAGACATTACAATTTAATTATGTACTTAATTATTTTATTATTATTGTAGTGCCCTTACAGGGTTCATAATAGATTCTTATATTTGTTGTTGAACATCTTGAGTTGCCAAATTAAACTATAAAACAAACTGAAACGACTCTGATGTATACCGCTTCGTCTCGTGATTGTAACCAGCCCCCCAACCGCGTAACACTCTCGCTTTCGATCGCTTTGTAGGCGAAGCCCTCGCCTCGCTTTCTAATATAATATCGAAATATAATATCGAATAATATTGAAAGCTGTAGCCTATAGCTTTCGATATTGCTTTCATATTGCTTTCGAAATGACAAGATGACGCCTCCTCCTCGCTTCTTCAAAGCGATCGAAAGCGAGAGTGTTAGGCGGTCGACCCCCAGGAGCAAACAACAGCTTTATGTCTCGTGCTGAAAAGCAGGCTATAGTTCTAACTACCTATAAATCTAACTCCTTCTGCAATCGCCATCTATAATAGTTTTATGCCTATGCAACAGTGAGGCAAAATGGTGCTTTGTCCTAGTGTTTTTCATGTATAGGCCCGTATTAATTTATCCGAAAGTTAATAATATTTTTTATCTTTAAATATTTGTGTTTACCCAAAATGTGCCTATCGGAAAAAATGTTTTTAATGTTTTGTTTTATTTCGACGAAACCTCTGTAAAAAAACTAAATTCTAGTCAATATTTCTCAATGTTACGTCTTTCTAGTTACCGACCTTTTATCTCATGTTACTTATGAGTAACCAATTTGTAATAATAGTAATAATTAATGTTGGATGACATCTTTTATTTAAGTATAGGCATATAGTTTTTAATTTGCTATTTTTATTTCTCTGTTTTTTTTTAAGTTCAGTTGAGTTATGTTTCTTTTTGTTGTTATAAGTATTGTTCTGTATATTTGTTAGTTTGTTCAATAAAATGTAATTACTCTTAAATTTAAGTAAAAGGGAAATAAGTTGTAAATTAGATTATCTGTAAGTTACTGGAGTTTTCCTTAAAATAGTGAAACATAAGAACAAGGCTTTTTGTAATATTCTTATATAATTAATTTTATGAGAAAGTTAGTTTATCTAGAGAGGATCGCAAACCATTAATTAAAATTGTGGCAAGACCCCTTAATTGATATGTACATATCTAATGACTCATGAATTTCTTATCAAATTGAACGTCAAGGAAGAGACAAATTATGTTCAATCAACTCTACCTCCAGGCTCTACAATTCAAAACGTTATGAATGCCCCGTTCATTTATTCAAGTTATATGGCATTATTTTTATCCGTATTATACTCGCTTGAACTCAGTCATTGAGTACAAATTTTGTTAAAAGCGGTCATAAATTAGAGCGTGTTAATTAGATAAAGCTCGGCAAAGCGTGTGGCATTGAACGTATTAACACAAGTGCACATAATGTACTTACGTATACCTATTTACATATCGGGAAGCACAGTGGCGCTCTCTGTTAGAATGCGGTGGCGTTAAGTCGAACTTAACAGACAACGCTTTTAAGTGAAGGCAGGCGTCTCTATATGTTTCCTTTCTCTCCTTACAATTACTTAATTATGGTATGGTATTGACACAGTTTTATATTAAATAACAAAATAACAATGTGCTTCATTTATTTGCTTAGAAAAACGGCATTTAATAACAGTAAAATGTAGAGTAAGCAACGAGCCAAGTATTGCGGCAGGTATTAGTTCCGCGGCGCGCCGCTAGATGCTCCACTCTGCTGTGGCGGAGCGAATTCAATATGGCGGCACCATTCGTCTCCGGAACAGGGCGGGGAGAACAGTCACTGAATCGACATTACAATACTTACGCGTATTTTTGTCGAAACCGACGTGTTCGTGACTTGGACGCGGGTGAAATTGCGAAGTAATCGTGTGTTTCTGTGTTCGTTTATGCTGTTTGTGTTATTGTTTGTGCATTGTGGTGGTGCAGTGGTGAAAAACGTGAAAGGACTTTAGGGTAACAATGTCTAGCAGTTGACATGTTTATCTGTGTCGTGTGTGAAGATTTTCCCTTCGCGTGAGGAGGTGCGGTGCGCTAGTGTGCGCGCTGGCGCTGTGTGTGTGTGCCGCGGCCGTGGATACACGAGGATCCAATGATGGATTGCATTTCCATGGATGTATAGGTAAAATCACCGCTTAATTTTTGTTCCCGTTTTCGTGTGTGGGCTCATTGTGCGCTGCCTTCGTGTTAGCGGGCGCGCACGGCCGCCGCTTTGTTTAACTCGCCTTTTAGTGTCTCACTGTATACTTATTTCGGTAAGGATGTATCCTTGAATCGATAGGGATAACGTGGCTTTAGTACGCGGCCGAACTGTAGAGTTTTTCATTTTTATAGTTTCCTTATCTCGACTAGAATGAGGTTGGTCAGACCTTGAATGATATTCTTACGAAATGTTTTCCTTCACGCTTCATTGTGTAATACGCATCATAAATACTACTGTGTTGTTTTGACTCTAAACTGACAAATTAATTAATATATGTAAATCTTTTTTCAAAATGTAAGTGGACCATTCCAATTAGTTTCTGATTAACTCGACAGCTCAACCATTCCATTGTGTTGTTAACGTTCAACATAAAGGGGCAATAGAAAAGCACCGAGCTTTTTGTATTGGACGATTCACACGCACAGCCCAAGTCTTGGTTGTACCATTGAACTTAATTCATTACATTCATGCGGACTCGCGCGAGAATATGGTTCCCCTCGCTCCGTTCGCTGCCTCTGGTTATCAGCTTACAAAATGTTTGAGGCCGTCCTTCTCTGGCGTCCCACTAATCTGTATGCAGGCGTCTCTTTCAGGCGCATATTGCGCGTTTTTCTTCTTTTGCCGCGTCATATGCCAGTGTTGAGGCATGAGCGTAGTTCGAGGCGTTCGTGAAAGTGGTCGTCGTTTTCTCGCCGAAGTCTTGGGTCGTTCAGTTGGTGTCTCTTAGGTGTTTGCGGATTGATTGAGGGTCCTTTGTTTGGAGGTCGAGGTTGTATTATTAAGAGGGTACCTGTGGGGATGACTGCGCATCTATTGGCGCAGTCGGATGGTCGGTGGGCGGCCGAGGCGCACGTGGCCGACGAGGGCAATTTACCGCGATTCCATTGTTTCGGCAAGTGTCCCAATTGAAGACAGATGGAGGTCGGACCTTTTTCGGTCGACTTGTAAACTCTTTCCCAATTTCCCCTAAATTGTACTAAGATTGCGAAGTGAGACAGTTGTTACGACAACTTGAGTAGGTATCAGTGATAAAATTGGTGTTTGTTTGGACTCTGATACAACTTAATTGGATTGGTAGCAGTATGAAAATACAACAGTGTTTGTTGTAAGAAGTAAGTACTTTAATGAAGGAAACAAACATTGGATTATCCTTAATTGTTATTTTAATGACAGCAACTTACTAAATTATTTACAAGACTTTATTTATAACGATTTAATTACTCTTGTAGTTTATTATTAACTCTTGTATTCCATGCTTATTTTACTCACGACCAAGTAATGAATGAAAAGGCTTAGCTTTGTCAATGACGTTCAACATAAGATTTGCTCAATCCAGAATGAGGGTGTCTAAGTAATATCACCCATATTATCATTCATGAGCCTGAACTCATTATGCAAAACGAAACGCTGAATTATGCAGATGATAACAATAATGACTCGAAATTTATTCCGAGTAATATCATCTGCTCTATGCGCTAGAAAGAGAATAACATAATGCCCTTTAAGTAAGAGCGAGAGAATGTTGTAAGACTATATAATTTGGACTAATCGAAATCACAATAGATTACTGACCTTAAACATTTATGAAAGCCTAATTATTACAATACAGACAAATTGTAAACAATAAAAATGTTATATTGCAAATTACCGTACTGCTATTATTTTCTTAGAGGCTACGAAGAAGTTGCAAAGAAAAAGGATTTAACAACATTGACTGTTTGAAATGGAAGATTTTCACCGAAAATTCTCTTACCAATTTCGGCAAGCATCGGGTGCCGAAAGATTACGTAAATGAGTTTCCAATCTTTAAAGACTCAGAACATTTTTCCTTGTGAGCGGACCTCAAAGAACTTTGAACAAACAACCCTAATGTGCTTTGAATTCACCAAAAAGATGTATTTTTAAAAGTTCTTCAGTTATTAAGTAAGGTATTTGAAAAATTGCGTTAAAAGAAGTTGCATCGTTTATATTCTAATAGAAGGGAGTTGCTTAGCAAAATTTTAGAATAAGTTACAGAAAATTAGCAAAATAAAAGCCTGCTAAATTACATTAGCATTGTATTTAATTTCTCTTTTAATTTATAAAAAAAACAGACGGTTGTCGACGACTGTAGCTATTTAAGCAAAAATGTGATCCGACTACAAATAATTATTACATGTTATGAAGGATTTAGTTTGTTATCCTTGGAAATAATTAACGATTGAAATTAAACATTAGGTATTAGTTCAAGCCCACGGATCAGAGATGTGGGCATAAGCTAATTAGTTTTTCAAAATCAATCTGCAAGTAACTTATTGTGAACTTCAATGCTGGTTCCGCTTTGGATATTTTTTGTGTGTATAAATTAATACAGTTTGTCACATTCTTCAATTAATGTGGAATTAAATTCCTATTACCTATTACCTACCTACTACTCCTATTCCTACTACCCATGTTGTTTTTTTTGAAGTGAAAACTTCTTTAGCGGCGTTGTGCACTTTTTTTGGAATGGGTAAAAAATGTTAAACTCGCGTCAGGACACGTGACCGTCAGGACACGAATGACAGGAAAACAAAATCTAAGAATCATCATGATTTTCACCTTTTTTTTCTAACTGTAGAGCACTAAGGCTGTCTACTTCACTTTCTTATTCTTCTGCTTCCGCCAGGAATTTCTTTGTTGTGTAATTATTTTCTAAGTATTTCCCGCAAGGTTCACGATATCGTCGACTTATCTCGTGATAGGTGATCCCACGGTACGCTTACCCTTATAAATAAAAAGGAATAGGATATTACTTTTACTAAATGTTTTTAACGTAAAGATAATCTATAAACATATTACTTTTACTAAATATTTTTAACGTAAATAGATTCTTTGCGGATCGCTAGCTTGCAAATCGATCTGTAATCTTGTTAAGGAAGTTAACGATATCAATTCAGATCTTAATGATAAGATGACAAGTCTGCCATCACCACATAAATATACAATTACTAACGACTTAATAACCACCTACACAGATTGTGGGGGAGCAGTTAATGGACCAATCTCCTTATAATATGTGATCGGGTGTCCCGAACCTGCTTTAAAACTAGCAGTGGAGCCCGTATTGATACGTAGTTTATTTTAAAACTCTTTTTTGTGCTTATATGTTAAGGTAACGATCATAAAAAGTTAAAAAAGTCAAAACTCAATTTTTTTATTCAGGTTTGTTATTAAAGTGTTAAAACAATATCTTCGGTTGTTCTCGTGTGGAAGTCGTTAACAACGTGTTGGGTAATGACCTAATCTGGGGACGTACCATTATAGCTTTTAAAGCAACTCTGTTATTGCTACCTTTATTGGCAATTATAAACCTTACAGTCAACAAAAGCAGCACAAATGGATTGCATTCGAAGAATGAGTACTGACAAGGTAATTGGGATAATTTACAGTTATTATAGTAGGACTGTGAAAAGGAATGGTACAAACACAAATCAGTGGTGCCGTAAGTACCTTAGAATCAAGAGTATTAATGACAGCTTCACATTCGTAAGTCATCATCATTATCATCAGCTTTTTTATGTCCCCACTGCTGGGGCATGAGCCTTCCCTATGGATGGAATAGGGAGAACGGGCCATAAACCACCACGCGGGCTCAGTGCGGATTGGTGGTTGTTAACGACTGCTAATGCAGCCGGGACCAACGGCTTTACGTGCCTCCGACTACTTAGCTTCGGCTACTTAGCTGATAATATTAACGGTGTCCTTAGCGTTCTATACGTCCTTATTCTCACTAGCTACAAGATCATGCGGTAGACTTAGACGATAAAAGGCGAATTAAAAGACATCACGCACATCTGGGACCTTCCTTCTCGATGCCTTGGACAGATTGCAGCGTCGCGTCGCGCTAAATGCATTATCGGCAATGCAGAAATTGCAAATACTCTCGAATCTCTGCAATTGCGTAGAGATGTTGCGTCACTCAGCGTGTTTTACCGCTTGTATCATGGCGAGTGCTCCGAAGAGCTCTTTGACCTCATCCCACCTTCTCCCTTCTTTCATAGAAGTACACGTGCTGCTCTTCGAAGTCACCGCTTCACTGACTCAAATATCCCATCGCGCACAAAGTAATTTGATGACTCGTTTCTTTGTCGCATCTCCAAAAGATGGAATAGTCTACCAGCACACGTTTTCCCTCCTTCCTATGATATCCTTTAAAAAAGCACCTTGTGACCCGACAGAGTGAGGTTAACTGATGCTACGTTTGTTTTCACGCTGCACCAGTTATCTTCGCATTTGGACTCCATTTCCACTTAACATCAGGTGGGATGGAATCATTTGCCGAGCTACCTATGAAAAAAAAAGATTTTGACTTTATAATTGGTAAAACATATTATTGTTTTTTTCTGACACATTACCAGCTGCATTCGATCCTAGTACAGACGCCTGCACATAAACCTATCCAAAACTGTCAAATTTCTTCAATAAATGTTCAATCTTATGCCATATACTTAAAGCTCAAAGTCTGTTGAGGAAAAACTGTTTGTTTGTTTGTGTTTGTTTGTAGTCTAAAGCCTCTGTACCATGTATACATACTCCGCTTGTCACTGTCTATTAGCGCCAAAATGATGTTATTTAAACTAGCACGAAAATTGTTAGACTAAAGTCAGTGCAGGTTGTCCTTTTGTAGGCGTGGTTATAACACAATTATTATAAATTAAGGATGAAGAGCTCGTCTGTCATGGCTATTATAAGAAAACTCTTTATTTATGATTATTTCATATAATTTTACGCAAATATTGTTGCAAACAAATTACAATTTGAAAAAAGACAAAGTGTTGAAAAAATTTTTCGGAAGTGAATACGGAAAATGATAACGGAAAAATAAATACGGCTCCTTTGGCTTACAGAGTAGAGTAGATAGTGTTGATTAATTTCGTCGAGTTAGATTGAGCCACGATAGTATAGTTGGTAGTGCACCTGACTCGGCATGTCATGGGGTGCGGGTTCGAACCCCGCTCGTGGAATTTTTTCAACACTTTGTCTTTTTTCAAACTCTTTATAATACATTTGGTTTACCTATAACTTTAACTTACCTTACAATGTTGAATCTTGAAAGCTTGAATCTTTACATTTTCAAAGTTATTTTGATAAAATACGGCACATTAAATCCAAAAAGGTGCTTGTTTTAATCTTTGTCTTTCTTCTTTCCTTTCTTTTTATTATTTATTCCTTCTTTACTTTACACACTATAACAATGAATTTATTTAATTTTTACAATAACGGACTAAGCTTGCAAAAATTCAGTCGCGTAAACTATCATTAGTTTTTTAAAATAAATTCCAAAGAAGAATTATAACTTTTAGAATACATTGTGTTTAGAAATCATATTTAATAATGTCACATTTTTGTGAATAATATAAATACACACCTCTTTGTGGTTTAACGAGGAGCAGATACGCGTTGTAGTAGGTTGGACTGTCTATTGATTGGACATCGACTGAAATTTCTCATTTCAATACAAGTCTCAGAACAATAACTGTAGGTCATTTCCCATTTCGGAATCCCATAATTCTTTCAAACAAATATGTAATTTGTAATGAAGCTTTCTGTGCTTAATCTCATAAGAATACAGAGATCATAAAGACCTTAATTAGAAAACATAAAGAGAAAAGGTTTGCTAAACTTAATTTTTTGCGATTTGAAGCTTTCCACAGTAGATTTTAAATTGCATAAATACAACCGTTTTCATTGAAATTAGCTTATTGGTTCGAAGCAATTAAAACATTCATGTTTGTATAGGATATCGAAACGTGGAGTTCAAGCAAAAACTTTCGCGTTCCATTAAAAACAAAATGCCCCACGCGATTTAAGGCAAACTCTTTTCGCTCTTCGTTTGTTTCCGAAATGTATCCGTGAGTCTGGCGGCACTAGCGCCGCCGCCAGCTTTAATAAAGTTAATTAATCAGTTTAATATAGCCGTACATGTTACTCTAATCCGTCCGTATTCACGCTAATAATGTGCAGATACGTAACATGTTTGTTATGGTTGTCATCCACGGCTTTGCCTTGTTAAGCGCCGTGTTAATAATAGCTTTCTGGGTTGTATCGCTTCACTTTGCTTTAATATCTTGGGAGATAGCTTGTTATTATTGCTTTTCATTTGGGTAATTCTTAGATATTGTTCTGTTTAACTATATCTTTATCCTCACCTGACCCGGTATGTCAGAAGGGTGCAGGTTCAAATCCTGCTCGTGGAAATTTTTTCAACATTTGTGTTTCTGTAATTTGTTCGCAACAAAAATTTGCGTTAAAAATTATTTGAACATTTTATATCTTTATCCATTTACAGTTAACTTTGATAACTTGTTTATCGGTTTATAAGAATGTATTTAAAAAGAGATATATTAGTCATCAATACTACAAACACTTTCTAACGGTGTCCTTACTCATGAGCTAGTTAGTACAACTGTAATTCAAAAGCTTTTATTAGAAGCTGTTGAATTAAATCTTTTTAATTACTGCTTATTGTTTCATAGTTACCTATTAGCCTCTAAATGTATAAGCTGTAAGACTGATATTCAGTACATACCTACATTTTATGATCATAGATTGCGATCGGACCAGTAATAGGTAACTGCTATTAACGATTGCCAACCACACAAAACACTACACTACAGTAGCGTTGTTTCGTCAGTGATAGTAGTATCACTGACGAATCAACGGCTTATTGTGCCGTCCGAAGCATTAAATTTAGACACTCATGTAGGACCAGATATTGCGGAGGTTACTGATCTTTAACAATCTTAACTTAAACTCTATAGACGCTGCTCCATATAAGATTTTCAATCTTTGTTTCATCATCATCATCAGCTCATTTTATGTCCCCACTGCTGGGGCACGAGCCTTCCCTATTGATGGATAGGGAGAACGGGCCATAAAGCGCAGGCCCAGTGCGGATTGGTGGTTGTTAACGACTACGAATGCAGCCGGGACCAACGGCTTTTCGTGCCTTCCGAAGCACGGAGGAGCTCGAAAAGATACATTTTTGGTCACCCATCCGGTGACCGGCTTTTGCGAAAGTTGCTTAATCTCAGCACTCGCAGAACGGGTGCGTTAACCACTTTGCCAACGAGCTCCTCAATCCTCAATCTTTGTTTAAAAAGTTAATTCGCAAAAAGTGGACGAATGTGTGTGTGTAACTTAAATCTAAAGTTACATTTCATACACTTACACACACACCCCCGCACACACCCTCACACACCCTCACACACACACACACACACACACACACACACACACACACACACACACACACACACACACACACACATACCCTCATACACCATTACCCTCTTAAATATTATCCGTGTAAACACACGGATAGTAGTTAAATATCCTACGTATTTTACCTTCAATATTATGATTCGATTACTCTTCAACATAAGCATTACGAGAAACATGAGACAAAGGGTAAAGCTAAGGAAGTATTCAATTCTGGTTTAATAATCTTACCCCAAAGTCGGATATGGGGGTCAAAACGGGTCAAACTCGGGAATGATTTGATGGGATTTCCGTAATATACTGATGTGAACACGGAGCGAGTGGTTAAAGGGAGAATTTATTACTGATTATTATCGTAAGTTACTTAAGATTTACATACACTCAAATTTTACTTAAGATTACGCATTGACCACCCCTCTGTAGGTTTAGAACACCGGCTTCAGACCCAAAGGCCCCAGGTTCGATTCCCAGTATTTGTACTTGGTTTAGTTGGTGGTTATAAGTCTATCTCACTGGCTACAACAATCTTATAAAAATATGTCGCCATAACATCAAAGTTGTGTTTCATTGTTGTGTTCCGACAGTTATAGATAAGATAAATAGCCAGTTCCTCAATAGTTGAGGTTGTGTATGTTTCGTATTTGTTGATGCATAAGGCTATGCCCAAAAACCCAGGCGGGTTTAAGACCGTAATCGCATTTGGCATGCGTGGTGATTAAACCATTACCCTCCAATTGTAGTGTTGACATGATTTAAATCAGGTCTTTGCCCATTATTCATAGGCTATTTACTTACTTTAAGACGATACCTCGTTAACTTGTCGACGCCGACTGTCTTGGTACACAGAGGTAGAGAGAGGTAGAGATATGATTTCTTAGTGTAAGGAAAAGGACAACCATAGCGCACGGAGCCTAAATAAAATAACGTAAGCGACAAATTGAAAATTATTTATTTACTAAGAAACTCAATGCTTTTTGAAAAAGAAAAATTGGAGAATGATTACAATAGCTTATTTGCCTTTCTAATATAATTTATTTGGGTTTTAAATATTCGTGCTTCTGCTTATAAAACAGAAAAAGGGGAATGAGAAGGGTCATCTTAGAATTTTTTCTATCGAGAAAATTGTTTCCATTCATGTTTTGTTTTTTTAGAACAAGAACAACAGTAGCAGGACATAATATATGATTAATTCCTTGTTAAAAATGCTGAATATTCGCGAGGTATCGTCTTAATTAAGAATTAATGACATTTCTTCGACTCACCAAACTGACACGAAACATCACAAATCTCACACCCTCTTATCACGATCCAAAACATCAATATTTCCTAAGTAATATTTAGTTCGAGCTAATACAAAATAACATAAATGAAAATTGGAATTAGCCGCTGTCGGCAGAGTATATCAAATCCGCTGCCACTAGCTGAGAAAAGGTAATTAAATATCTTATGTTAGTATCAGTTATCGTTATCCTATGTCATAAATACCTGCTTTATAACATTATCATGCATTTTGAGTGAGTGAGTGATATCATTTAGGCAACGTTAATAATTTACTATACTAGCTGACGCGGCGGACTTGGTACCGCTTTGACAGTTTCCATCATTGAGTTAAATATATCAATGGTTTCCATGACAACAACACACACAAATCATTTTGTATTGGAAAATAAAATTGTCGTTTTTAGTATTTTATTTAAAAAAAAATATTGTAGCCTATGTTACTCAGCGCTTATGTAGCATACTAATGGTGAAAGAATTTTTTAAATCGGTTCAGTAGTGTTTGAGTTTATTCGTTGCAAACATGATGCAAATTTGTTAACGTATATTTTTTATTTTGTGTTTTTTTTACATGTTGTGGTTGTCTTCTATATTTTTTGTGTTTATTGTAATGGAAAGTGTCCTGCTATGATAGGGCATTTTCCAATATTTTTGACGCTGTAAGGGAGAAAAGAGCTGGACACTTGCTGAGTTTCTTGCCGGTTCTTCTCAGTACAAGATCTCCCGCCCAGAGTAGACTTACGAACCGATGGCATAGTGACATTCATAAGAGCTACTTGTAGCCTAAACTGAATAAATTATTTTGAATTTTGATATTTGACATACATACATATACATACTCACATACATACATACAAAAATACACAGGTTTCCTCTTTATAATATTAGTATAGATATAAATAAATACAACAATACAATATGCGATTTAAACGAAAAAACGAAACGAATAACCAGTTTTTCCGTCAAATCAGTGTTTATTAATAACTTTTTAGGTTACAGAATTTCTCTTTTACTCTAATTTGAAATGACGTTTACATGACAGGAACAAAACACGGAATAACTATTCGGAGATTATTCTTTGTTTATTTGTAAGGCACTTAATGTTCATTCCAGAACATCATTGTTGTCAACATCTCTATTGTTTCAACATTTTGTTTAGAAAAGTTTAACTTATATCTTTTGCATATAGGAGAAGTAAATTGTTAAACTGGTTCAAGATTTACAAGTTATACGTGCTCATGTTATTTTGGTACATACATACCTATTTTTTGTATCTGTTTTAAAGGATTCTCATTGTGCAATCGAATGCAAAGCTTTAACGATTAAAAGATGTTTGATGATGAAGAGCGCACTTTCCCCTGTTTGAAACCGAATTTAAAAATACTTAAAGAGAAAAACAACCAGTTTAAAAATATCCTATTTCCTTTTCCTTATTCGGTAATGTTGTTTCAATACTCAAGAATAATAAACATGGTAAAAATCCCGTTAATAATTACTGTAATGTTGTTTCAAATTTAAATTTAATTCTGATCAATAACAATCAAAATGCTAAGAGGCTATTTATATGATCTCAAAGAATAATAGCGGATGTTTCGTAGACACTTAACGTATGAGCTATTGGTATGAATTGCTTTCGAACCAGTCACTTAAGTCATTGCTTCTAATAAAGCATTAGAAAGTGTCGAGAGCTCCCATTCAATAACGCTATTGGCGTTTCTATGTATTCATTGATGTAAATAAGAGATTACATTCACTTTACGAGTTAAATTGAAGGCATGGTTTTGTATTCTTTATCATCAACACGATTATTATCATCAAAGTCATCATCATCATTATCATCATCATCATCATTATCATCATCATCATCATCATCACCATCATCACCAGTCTTGTCATCCAACTGCTAACCTTAGGCTTCGCCTTAAGAACAACCGCTTATGAGGAGATCAGGTCAAAACCCAGCGCATTCGCCCAGTGGTGGGTTTTAACGACTGCTGTCTTATGACAATAGCTGAAAACAAACGGCTTAACGTACCTTCCGAAACATAGAGAAGCTCAAGACATTTCTATTTGGTTACCTATCAAATCATCATGGTGACCCGACAAACATTGCGAAATTTGCATAACTTAGTTAAGTACAGATTGCAGGCCGAATGCAAGCCGCTGCGCAATAACAAGCGAGCTCGTAATAACAAAACCGTTTTTCAACCAATACTAAATATATTGATAGTAGTAGTAATAAAAAATAATAAGCAAAGCAGTTTTAAACTGAGGGTACAAACATAAAAAAATGATACATGAGTAAGTAATACTTATTTATTTTGGCAACGATCCTTGAGGTCTCCCAACCTTTGTCCAGCAGTGGACGTCTTTCGACTGAGATGATGATGATGATGATGATGATGAATAGATAGCAAAACACTTTGGAACGTTTTTAACGATTTCGCAAAAATCAGCTAATAAGTTCCATGGATATTTGTCAAAGTACATTTATGCTAAATCTACCGCAACAATCACTAGTATTACCTAAACTATTTGATAGTTTGTTTAGTATTTAAGGAAAGCTGGTTGCGTAAAATATGGAGAGCGCCGAAGTCTCTAATTGATCCAATCCAATGAACGTTGGAAGGATGCTGACACGGCTTCATGCGAACGAATATTGGAAAAAAATGTTAATAATGGAATGTTGTTTGATTACAAACAGTTTTATTATATACTCGTGGCATATCACAATGTATGACTTCCTTCATTCTACAACTTATGTACCTTCCACACAAAAAGTCAAACTCTTTAAAAAAACATATTTAAGGTATACGCCTTACAAAGTTTACAAACAACTTTTCTTTAAGTCCAGTTTAATAATTTAATAGTTTTATACCCTATCAAAGTCATTTTTGTAAACTATCTTCTATGATGGCGAACCGATAATACACTAGAGCAACACGGTCCTATACTGTTGGAATATTATTGGACTTGACTGTACCTACAAAGGTAATTTTAGCACGTCTTCGTAAAACTCATATATGACTATTTAGCAGCAACAAAAACTAAATCTAGATACATCTTTACTTATCAGGCGTTATTAATTTATATTCCAAGATCTAAAGAAGTTTACTGTTTTATATCGCTTCGCATTATAACTTTACACAATTCTAAAAGAGACCAATTACGTTATAAATAGATTCAGATGTAAATTGGAAACCACACATACAAAAAATTACTTCTAAACTTTCTAAATTTATTTATGCACTTTACGAATTGAAAAAATGTACAGAATTTACAACAGCCACAAGAATAATATTATGGGAAAACAACATATGTATATGTAAACAAACTTTTTATACTAAAAAAAAATTATTAAAATTTTAGTCAATTAAAAGATATAGAAAGCTGTAGGTCACATTTTGTGAAACTAAATATTCTTACACTAACTTCACTATATATATTTGAAATATGCAAATTTGTAAGAAAGAATAACAATTCATATTCACAGGCAAAATATCAGTATTCACAACCAAGAAATCTAAGACACAAAAATAGACTGACTTTACTAAACTGGCTAAAAATAGACTTTCCCTTTACTGAACTCCATATGGTTAGCTCATCCACTCCACTCATCACCATGTCAATTAAATATTTAATAAAATACCTACTGCATTTAAAAATATTTCTAAAGATAAAACGATAAATGATAAAAGCAGAGAATTGTTTTTATAATCTAGCTGACCCGGCAAACGTTTTGCCATATAAATTATTGCTGCTCCACTCCTATTAGTCATAGCGTGATGTAATATAGCCTATAGCCTTCCTCAATAAATGGACTATTCAACACAAAAATAATTTTTCAATTGGAATCAGTAGTTCCTGAGATTAGCGCGTTCAACAAAACAAACAAACAAACTCTTCAGTTTTATAATATTAGTATTATAGATTAGAGTTTTTTAATAATTAAGTTATTTAAGTATATTATGTATAAGTTAAAGAGCCGATCTCAAAATTCGTGTCAATTGAGTTTAAATTTATTAGATTCATTATGTTTATTGTTGCAATGCCCTTGCAGGGTCATGTTTTGAGACTTAATACGTTTTTAAAATCTTTGTACAACATGATGCAATAAATATCTACGACTATGACTATAATATTTCAAAACAAATATTCCTTTTAAATTGAAAAATAAATTTCATCTTCAATTTAATTATATATCCCTCCGTTCTGTAAAACATTTAAGATGTTTCAATATTGCGTCATTTTTGTGAATAACTTTTCCATTCCGATGTAGCAATATTAGTTTTAGGAATTGTATCTTGAGTTACGCTCTATCTAACTTTAGATAAATCATTTTTTTACATAAAACAGCCCCGTGTGGCCTTCTCATATGAATCATAAGTATGCAGTACCCGCCACGCCAGCCGGTGGTTAAAAAGTTTTTACAACTGCTATCTAACGACAACAACAGATACCAATAGCTTAACATACCTTCTAAAGTACGGAAAAGGTTGAGATATTTTAATTTGGCCACCCTTAAAGAAATGGTTTAACTCAAACGGATGCAATCACGCGCAAGCCGCGTCATCCCCTCTTATTTCTTTTTAACCGACTTCAAAAAAGGAGGAGGTTCTCAATTCGGTTGTATGTTTTTTTTTATTGTTTGTTACCTCATAACTCCGTCATTTATACACCGATTCGGAAAATTCTTTTTTCATTCGAAAGGATATACTTCCAGATTGGTCCCATTTTTATCAAAATTTAGTTCTGATGATGGAATCCTTAAGGAATTGAGGGAACTCCTCATATATTGTAGGCATACCTATAGCGATTTTGGTATTTTTTACGCTATATTTTTCGTTATCTGTAGTTTGTATTATATTAATATGTAGCCGCGGATCGTGCGCAGTGGCGTGCTCTTGGAGAGGCCTATGGCCAGCAGTGGACGTGTGTAGGCTGATGATGGTGATGTAAACGTAAGAAACACCAAACAAGTTATTGTATAATATACTATATGAAAGCTTAAACTTTCGTATCGCATGATGATTTTCGAGTAGTAAGGTACAAGTGGGACTTCTTGGCGGGAAAGTGAAGTGAATGTCTACGGTTTTGTTTTATTATAATTAAAATTTGTGTTATGTCGAATATTAATGTGAAATAATGGTAGATTAATAACCGTTAAGTGTTCGTGAATGTGCATGAGTGTTAGCAAATGAAACAAAACAGTGCAACGTCAATTTTCAAATTATCTCAAGAGGTCCGCCCGAGGACTTAGTAAAGCCCCACATCTTTACTAAGACACTCGAGGGGTTGGGGGGTATATCATTTCTCAATTCTCATTTCTATTATCATTCATCATCATCATATAGGAAGGAATATATTGTTTATTTATGTATTACTTGTAAGAAAAATTACTTTGACACTGGCTAAATGTGCTAATCGCACGAAGCCATCAAATAAAGAATAAAAAAAAGGTACAAGTGCGAGTGACATCTAAATCATTCAACATGCAGGTTTACGTTTTCAAGGCCAAATGGCTTAAATTTTTTCAGATTTATAGAAAGCAAGCGTTACTTAAAACATGAATCACACGATATTTTACTGAATGAATACTATGTATAATAAATGTTTTTATTACATAGAAGTAATAAAAATGTAATTTGAAAGTATAAACATAATATAAGATACAAATAATAATAAAGTTCTGCTTTAAAACCCGCTCGGTGAAAAATATACGAATGCACAATAAAATTGTTAAAAGAATCATATTAATGTAAATGATTAAGGTATTATCATAATAAAGCTTGAAAAACTTATAGCAGCTGATAATTTTCATATCTATACCAATATTATAAAGAGGAAAGCTGTGTATTTTTGTACGTATGTTTTTATTTTTTATTTTTTTATTAATGGTCTATAAAACTCTTTACAAGCTTAACTCAAAAATATCATTATATGTTAACAAATTATCGTGCGATAGCTGCAACCTATTACATGTAGACACAACATGAGCCAACACAGTTCCAGAAATACGCTTTACAAATTTATTTTTTTTTAGATTATACATAAACTTGTTTACTTGTTTTTATAAATTGTTTTTAATTTAATTCTTAATACATTTAAAGAAACAGAAAATAGATCCACATCGAAACGAACAATGTTTGCAACAAATAAACTCAAAAACTACTGGACCGATTTAAAAAATTCCTTCACCATTAGAATGCTACATTAGCGCTGAGTAACATAGGCTATATTAAAAAAAAATTACGTCTCAAAATGTTTAAAAATAAAAGTACATACACCCGTGCGAAGCCGGTGCGGGCCGCTAGTTATATGTTAACACGCAGAACAGCAAATTACTGTTATACCACTACAAACTTTGAAGTTATTTGAAGTTAAGGTAAAGCAGCGCCATAAAAATTTATCACACCTGTTTAATCATAGTGATGGCTAATTTCATCAGACGAAGAATGCCGGCTACCCAGAGAGCTGCAATGCGGATGCCTAATCAGGTCATTCTGGTGTACTAGTTGCTCATATTCTAGCAGCTTCGAAGCAAAATTGTTATTAGATATTTATAAAAAATACAGTGAAAAAAATTAAATGCCTACCCGACCCATTCGTCAGTGCTTACGTCAGCCTTCCCGGTAGCGTAATGGTCAGAACAGCCGCCCGGATTGCGGAATACCCAGGTTCGAGTCCTGGTTGGACTGGTAGGCATTTAATTTTTTCACTGTATTTTTATAAATATTTAATTCAGCTTCAGTGCAGCAATTAGCAATTAAAAATAAAAAGTAAAAATCAGAATTGTTATTTTTTATGAGCAGTTTTCTACTGGGAAAGTATTTGATACTTGTGATGGAGGATAGGTAAATAGATTTTTGTGATGGAAGACTGTCGTTATAACACCAATACTATTGTAGTAGCATTGTTGTGTACCAGTTGGAGATCAGATAGCCAAATATTTTTTGTGCACAGTTCCAGCACACATGAGATATACGTCCCAGGCGCTTTCATTTGCGAAAGAGAATAAACATTCTAAAGAACTTTTTGAATTTAAAACAGTATTCAATTATAATTCTTTGTGATTCTTTTTTTGTTAGACTTTACATTTTAGGTAACATTTTCATTTAAAACCTTTAACAAGCCTATTTTAGACCGTAAATACACTTTCATTTATACTATACTCATTTTTACAATTCTTCTGTTCTTGTATTTGCGTAAATCTTGGTGTTAAACTTATTTTGAGTGTGACAGACTGTTTGTTACCCGAAAATGAACATATAAAATATTCCGATCCGTTATCAAAATGCAAAATGCCTTTAGTGATTTATAGGCGATTGCATTAAACGTCAGACGGGACAAACGAGATTATTAAATCGTACACTTACCTACTTTATTGGCTATTAACAATTTTATATAACTCCAGAAGCCACAATAACTTTCAACGTATTTGTTGTTTTGTTATTTACTACCTTTATTATAAAACGCGTTAGTGCCGAGTGGTAAAGCGCTCAACCCGATATCTGGAGGTTCTGGGTTTGATTTCCTGCTCGGGTATGTTTTGTATTTTTTTGGTACATAACGGGCTTGTGCCTATTAACCCGTAGTTGACAAGAAACAGACTTTTAAGCTTTCACGATACTGAAAAAGCTTTTCTAGCTTACATAGGAGTTTACGTAAGACCTTTTTAATACTTGATTGATATATTCTGTTATTCATCATCATCATCATCATCATCATCATCATCATCATCATCATCATCATCATCATCATCATCATCATCATCATCATCATCATCATCATCATCATCAGTCTATATTAACCCACTGCTGAACATAGGCCTCTCGAAGGGCACGCCACTGAGCACGATCCGCGACTACTCTCATCCACAGCTCTTGCCCGCTACCTTGCTCGCTAGTTACTAATTAATGATATTCTTCTTTTTTGTTTTCCATGCATAAAAAAACGTGATAAACTCTGCATGAACATTAGAAATTCCTACACAACCTCAAGAAACTAGGAAGAGTTTAGAAGGTCCAGAATATTTAACTAGGCAAGCCAAGCGGCACCAAACAGCAGTTTGATTGGTGTTGGTCCACAAGAACGGATACGGTCCAAGGAAGCTTCGTCGGCTAGCCAGCAAAGTTTAGGCTTGCGAAGGCTGTATGTAGAGCTATGCAGCTAAAAGATTTAGATTGGGCACTTCTAGAACCCCGTTCTATTTTGAAATACATTAAATACAACAGTGAGTATAATAGGCACAACAGGCACATCCTGAAATTAACAATTAACAAACTATTTTATATAAATACATTTATTTTCGTAATAAAATATAAACCAACTGCAAATAAGATTATGAATAAGGATAGGGATTCATAATATAATATTTTTATATCTTGATTATAGAGATATAATATTTATGCTTCTGATTTAGGAGCTCGATGGCACGAATAAGTCTGGAAAACGTGCGAGTTTAGTATAACTTATGCAATGCCTGGCCATTCGATGGGTGGCCAAATTATATATCTTGAGATACTCCATGTTTATTTACAGTTGTTACATTTACAGTTGTTACATTCATAACTTAGGGACGTTCATATAAGGATGTTAGTAATGATTGCGAAACTGATATTCACCCCAAACTTCATTATTATCAGAAGGAAAAGACAAAAAAACTATTAACTGGTACTTAACATTTAATCATCATCATCATCAGCCTATAAACGTCCCACTGCTGGGCACAGGCTTCCCACATGATCAGTAGCACGTGGGGGTATTGGGCCATAACCCACCACGCTGGCCCAATGCGGGTTGGTGGGTTTTAACGACATCCCATCAGGCGACCCGGCATTGCGAAAGTTGCTTAGCGGGCAAGATCGCAAGCCGAACGCGCTAGCCGCTGCGCCATCGAGCTCCTCAACATTTAATACAAATCCTTAATTATCCCCTGTTCTGGTCCGAATATTTAAAATAGGCGCAGTACACCTATTTTCCTACCTATTCCTACCGGTCAGCCGCTACTCATCAAAAACTCCCAGTTCAAACATTTAAACAATTCCGCTCGCACAATAAAACGAAGCGACGTATTTACAATCGAATTTTGCATTCCAAAGGGAACAAACTAGGCACTTCTAGAACCCGTCCCGCGCCTCCGGTCGTTAATCTTGGGCGTGCAGGCTCGGCGCCAGCGCCTTTCATTCCTACGTCAATTAGTGCCCGCCTTATCTAATTACTATGTGAATCTCGGCCCGGCCCGCCTCTCTGTCTTTTGTTAACTTTTGCGTTAAGTGATCTTCCTCTTTGGTACGAATTAATAAAACAAATGACAGCTGAATCGTTTCTTCCTTGTTTTAACATGTAGGTAATAAAGACCGATTGCAACTTTCGCTTCATCTGTCCTCTTTCTTGTATCTTCTGTGTTATTTACAGTTCCTTTAGCAGCTCCAGACTTCTGTTTCGCTATCTCCTGATAAGTAGTGGCTTAGTTAAGCCGATACGCTATGATATAATTATATACTTATATATTATATAAGGTCACTTTTTATCAACTGCAAATATTTTGACAAAACATCTAATTATATCAGGAAATAAAGCCGCAGCCTTTTAGCATTTAAAAAAAATCAGGTTAGTTTTCTTTTTTACTTTTCCTGACACAAAAATTATAATATTTTTAAGTGCGGCCTCTCTGTCGGAACTTTTGAATGAAACTAGGTGCACGTGTAAGCGGTGAAGGCATTGCGGCCTCTCGGTTTTTTGGTAGTTTCAATTCAAAGGAGCCGCCTTTGAATTGAAACTACCAAAAGTGCTTTATTTTTCTTTTTAATCGAATTGTCTTTTGGCGTTTTTCTTGACAACCAGCGTATAAAAATTTAAGGTTTTTTCATAAAAATAGATTATATCTGTTGTTGAATTTATCCTCAAAATATTTACAGTTGATAAAATGTGACCTTATATACTATACATATATCAGCATCATAACATTTATTATTGCATTATATAATTATACATCATCATCATCATCAGCTCATTTTATGTCCCCACTGCTGGGGCACGAGCCTTCCCTATGGATGGATAGGGAGAACGGGCCATAAACCACCACGCAGGCCCAGTGCGGATTGGTGGTTGTTAACGACTGCTAATGCAGCCGGGACCAACAGCTTAACGTTCCGAAGCACGGACGAGCTCGAGATGACACATTTTTGGTCACCAATCCGATGACCGGCCTTTGCGAAAGTTGCTTAACCTCAGCACTCGCAGACTGGGCGCGTTAACCACTGCGCCATCGAGCTCCTCAATATAATTATACACTCATCAACAATCAATTAATCTTTAAAGAATTAGGAACATAAAATTACAAGAAATAATTAAACTACACACATTGCGCTCACACGCATAGTCTAATGATAGATTCTTCATTTCCGTCGTACATTCTATCAGATGTATTCGTTGTATTAAAAACAGTTTGGCAATTGGCATTATAAGATGTGTAAAGTGAATTCAAAGACAAAGTTATTTATTGCCAACTAAGTGTATACATAAAAGTATTTAAGTGCAAAGAAATCATTCGCAGGAAGACATAGTGTCTATTCTATCATACAGTTTTTTTTTATAAAACCGGCACAGTCGTTCACGATCAATCTCATTTTTCTCGTAATATGTCCCTCGCGTAATAATGTAAATGTAGGTAATTGACTCAGTGAAGATTTATTATTATACTGTGGTTGAAAATCGACCTTAATTCATTGTATTAACATTGTATATTTTATTTAATGTTTATTTTTTTTTTTACACTTGTTAAACATACATTTTGTCTTTCCGCACTCATTCTTCATATGAACTTTAAGTACCTATACCAAATCTCACATTCCTCCATGCGCGCAATGTGCTGAATAAGTATGAAGTTTTTTAGACTCATATTATTACTCTTAGTAGTTCCTACTCGCGTTTATTTTACACACCTCAGTCTCTCTGTGACCACGGACCCTGCAAAGGGTTCGAAACGTCAGGATAAACATTAAATTAAATTAACGTGTAAAAAAAACGCGAGTAGATCCGTAAAAGTAGTTACACTTCAATTTTTTGACTCCTCACACGTATTTATATAAAGACTAGCTGACCCGGCGGACTTCGTACCGCTTTGACAGTTTCCATCATTGAGTTAAATATATATCAATGGTTTCCATGACAACAAAACAAACAAATAATTTTGTATTGGAAAATTAAATTGTCGTTTTTAGTATTTTATTTAATAGTTTTTTAAATAAAGCCTATGTTACTCAGCGCTAATGTAGCATTCTAATGGCGAAAGAATTTTTTAAATCGGTCCAGTAGTTTTTGAGTTTATTCGTTACAAACATACATACATACTGTATAAGGTCATTGGTATGTACTGTACAAAAGTACAAAGGGTTCCTCTTTATAATATAAGTATAGATAATTTTGTTTGAAATAATAAAACAAATGAATACCAATCAAATCAACTTACAACCTCAAACTATTCGATGTTGAAAAATGTTGACTAATGGTCAAGCCGAAAGCTTAGCGTACTTTGTGTGGCAATGCCAATAGCTACGAGCACACATAAATCAGTCGCAGCGTCCTGACTTCATTACAAAGCTTAAAACAAAAGACAAATAAGTGGAGTCGTACACTCGCGTCGCAGTCGCAGCTTTAAAAACACAAATTGAATTTGAACCGTGCACAATAAAACAATGAACCAAGAGCGCCGGCGGTTATACATTTGCGGGGCGTTTAATTTCAACTTATTTCCCCTCTTCGGAGCTCCATTTAAGATATTTATTGTCACTTACGGACCATCCCGATAGGAACTCTTGAATAGCATTATTTCCATTCTGTCTTGGAACGCAAGTCTTTTCAAACACACAATTGTGTAAATATAAAAGTGAATATTGTTATTTAGTTTTTACTCCAATGCAGTGAACGCGAATTCTTATTAAATTAAGTACTTACGGACTAAAGTGGACAGTTAAGACTTTTAAATGGCTCCGAAGAGGAATTTTGAGAATGGCTTGGGAAAGTAACACAAGAATCTTATTTTATCTGTTCAAAACATTAAACTGTCAAGTTCTAAATAGTTAATTAAGTAAACTAATTACACCAAAATAAATGGAAGCAAATTTATTTTAATTTCACGTTTCAAACCACTAAACAAATAATAGAAAAAACTTCCCTACCAGAAAACTTTTTAGCACATGCGTAATCATTCTTAGAAATAGTACGAGAATAGCCAGCAATGACGTCACAGTTATGCTCCATCACTTAAGTGTTAATTAAGCAGTTTTTTTAGAAATTAGTTCTCAAAAAAAGTTGTGTAACATTTGTTTCATCGCTATCATTAGGTTTGTATGTCTTGTTTACCCATATTGATAAAATAGTTGATGTTCAAACAATAGTTCAAGTAGGTATAGGTACAAAATTGATCAAAGTATAGGTGACTGAAGCAGTGACAAGTTTACGAGCGATGCTAATTGCTGGTTCCGACAGCAGTGTCGTGTTATAATAATTTCAACCTCGGCTTTAAATAAATTGGCTTGTTAAGACGTTAATCGAAGCGGACCGTCAAACGCCACTATATTCGGATGGGTTTCCACACAATACAATGGATAAACTGGCAGTATTGTTGTATTTAATTTGTAATCAAAATTATCTTTTAAATTATTTTACATGCCAGTCCTATCGTGATGGCGAAAATATAAAATAATTAAAGATTCCATATTTATGTATTATTTTGATAAAATATGAACGCCTCGGTGGCCAAGTGGCAGGAGCGCTCGGCTCGAAAACTGGAGGACCTGGCTTCAAATCCCAGGTCAAAAAGTTTACAAATTTTTCGATAGACTAATTTAGGTAAGAGCCAGGCTTAGGGGGTCTCTTAACTTAAGAGTTACTTAGTTAGGAATGTGTTAGGGGCTTGTTGGTGAAAACGGGCATAACACCAAGTAATTGTAGGGATGGCTTGATTTCTCAATCTCAATGAATTATTTATATACATACATACCTATATATAGGTAAACTAGCTGTGCCCCGCGGTTTCACCCGCGTTAATAGTCATAGCGTGATGTAATATAGCCAATTGCCTTCCTCAATAAATGGACTATTCAACACAAAAATAATTTTTCAATTCGAACCAGTAGTTCCTGAGATTAGCGCGTTCAACCAAATAAACAAACTCTTCAACTTTATATTATTAGTATAGATCGTAAGAAAACACACGATTTTGAACGTATATACGAATTGAATGCGCACATTGACTGGTTGCGTTTTTCCCAGTAACAATGCCAGAGTGACACGTCACACGACACAGAGAGAGTCACGTGACGTTTATTCGTGCGAACGCATAAAAAATCCAAACAAGTTGGGATTGATTTCGGACGTTGCGTCGGAACTATACGCGAGTACACGCACTATAGGCCGCATCTACTGTGCGAGGCACAATAGTAATTGGATGTTATTGTGCGTATTCGTACGTGTTGGTAAGAGTCAAATTCGAACGAAAACGCATCTACAGTACGGCTGAAATAAGGTGAGCTAGGACCTCCACCGATTCACCCACTCCACTGACCCATTTTTTTCAGAATATAATGTTAAAATTGCTTATTACTAAGGTGAGATGTCAAATGTTACACATCATGTGTGACTATTGTAAGACTCGCTCGTTTTTTGTTATTTATTTATTTATTTATTATCTAGCATACTGTGGCTGTATATTGCAATTTCCTTTACGTGCAAAATCAAAGGACGCCATTATGATAGCCGCGACGAACTTATTGTTCTGAGGCGACGATGAATGATAGCGCGGAGTTTTGACGCTCTTGTTTGTCGTATTGTTTGTCCGGCAATACGTCCGCTCGTCACGATATTTGTCATGTTCGATGTTTGTTGTGTACGCATTCAACACCTTGCGGAGGAACTTCAGGTTTAACAACATGTTTGTGTTTGTCGTTGGAATTAACTAGCATTTGTAAAAACATGGAGTTTACTTTTGGCTGAGATGACGTTAGTGATGATGAAATAATTACTGTGGACCCTAGATTAAATCAAAATAGCGGCTATTTTGATTTAATCTAAGCTGTGGACCTAATTTAAATAATAAAATAAATAAGGAAAAAACCGGTCTTCAGAAAGTTCTATGTCACTAGCTGACCCGGTTTACTCAGCGCTAATGTAGCATCCTAATGGTGAAAAAATTTTTTTAATCGGTCTAGTAGTTTTTGAGTTTATTGGTAGCAAACATATTGAGGTTTTGGTGTTTATTTAATGAAATACCGAGATTTCTTGATGACTTTAATTGTTTACACATAACACAAACAACACGATTACAGCGGAGAACGGAAAACGGAAACCCGATGATGGCCATAGACATTATTATTATACCAGAGAGAAACATGTAATGATAATGAGAAAAGATCATTCAGCCTTATTAAAATTTAATTCTCAATAAAACATACATACAAAAACACAAAGCTTTCCTCTTTATAATATTAGTATAAAAGATATATGTTGTGAGTCGTGACGGAATACAAGTAGGTACAGATTTATGTACCATCAAATATAGAAGCCCTAGGATGAACTTCGCTGTGACGGCATAAAGCTCAATCTTTATTTTGTCATAATAGTTTATGAACCATAGTCTTTAGCATTATGATAGCATTGTAAGATGAGATTGTAACGTTAAGAAGCATTAACCTTATAATGCGAATAATAAAACGCTGCTTCGCACCGCCGCTGTCTTCAACTAGATATATGCATTACAAGAAAACTTATAATATTAATATAAGTCAACAAGTAACACGCCACCATGAATCGTCATTCGAACTAATAATCATCTTCTCGCCACTCCTTTGCATCATTCAGGATTCGTTGCAGATTCCTTCACGGTTCAAGCCATTCGATTATGGAACGCTCTCCCCGAAAAAGTCAGACAAGCTCCAAGTAAACTGGGGGTCGACCGCCTAACTCTTTCGCTTTGAAGGCGAGGCGAGGAGAAGGCGTCATCTTGTCATTTCGAAAGCAATATGAAAGCAATATGGAAAGCTATAGCTTTCGATATTTTTCGATATTATATTAGGACGCGAGGCGAGGGCCTCGCCTTCAAAGCGATCGAAAGCGAGAGAGTTAGGCGGTTGGGGGGCTCGTCTTTAAAACAATGGTGTATAAACTGTTTCTACAGGAATCAACACCTACGTAAGAGAGTCCCATCATCTTTTCTTATGTTATGTTTAAGTATGTGTAAGTAGTTTATTTTTATTCAAGTTTTTTTTTAGTATGTATATTATATTATATTATTATGATTTGATTTAATAAACGTAATATGTATATTTCAGTTCTTATACATGTATGTAGTATACGTTTCATTTACGTTCTTTGTCGCACCGCTTACCAATGTTTCTGTCTAGCCCTTAGGTCAACTGGTAGATAATGCCATTTGGTATTAAGTCCGCCTTTTGTACTTTATTTTATTTTATTGTGCAATAAATAAATAAATAAATAAATAATATTGTATCACATATATCGTGGCATCAGTGACCGAAAAAGTTTTCGTCGCCAAAAAATAACAAAGATTTTTATTGAAATTGTACGGAATGACAGCTAGAAATCAGCTGGTCCGTATTTAATTGTAGTTTAGTACTTAAGGGTGCGCCGACCAAAAAAAGCCAAAAGTGTAGTCACGGTTAAGTTGATATATGATGAAAAAAACTATCGTATTACATAAACAAAATATATATTTAGTATCAAAGGGAACGTGTTTACCATTAGTCCGACCCATAAATTCATAACACACTATAGTTTTTCTACAATATCATTTTAAGTTGGGCAAAAATCATGAAAACGAGTCGCGGCGTTTAGTTGATATCTTATAGTTTATCTAAATTATTATACCTGAAATTAAGTCTAAACAATCACCAATGTCTTAACTACAAATCGTCTGTCTCACATTTTCGATTTATCGAGCGGTTTTTTAAATTACTATTTTTCAAATTAACACGTTAAATTCCCTATACAAAATTATGTAGTATGGCCGCGCGGCATCAAATTAATATGGACGATGACATTTCAAATAAAATATATGACACCTGTCACTTACGGACGGCGCACCCTTAAATCAGTTGCTGACTCTTATTTATGTCGATCACTGATTCCTCTCGAAAACTGGTACCACTCTAAGAGTACCACTACCTTAGTACTCGTATATGCCACGTTAATGTTTCAGAAACTGCTATTGTTTCTCTCGCTCAACGTTTCCGGAAGTTTGTATGCGCTGCCATAGTATACATTATATTGCAAACGAAGCTTTAAAATAATTTCATTTGACAGCCGCTTCATTTTTCTTTTATTCTTTATTCTTTCTTTAAATGAAGTTCCTGCGTTTTGAATTTATATGTGTGATGTATTGTACCAAATATTTTTCTCTCTATTTCTAATTCTAAATGCAAAGTGAACGCGGAATTTGTTTATCTATACTAATATTATAAAGAGGAAACCTTTGTATTTTTGTATGTATGTTTGTAACGAATAAACTCAAAAACTACTGGACCGATTTTAAAAATTCTTTCACCATTAGAATGCTACTAGCGCTGAGTAACAAAGGCTATATTTTAAAAAAAAATAGAAAATACTAAAAACGACAATTTAATTTTCGAATACAAAATGATTCGTTTGTTTTGTTGTCATGAAAACCATTGATATATATTTAACTCAATGAGGGAAACTATCAAAGCGGTACGAAGTCTGCCGGGTCTGCTAGTATGTTATATACTACAGTTAACTAGTAGAAATCTTCCACAAAGCAGCACTAATTACGACGATAGTAAAAACTAAATTTCAATTCGAATAGTTGCTCTTTCAATAACTGAATACAGCAAAGGCCCTTGAAGAAGAAATCAAAATTTCGCTAGAAAGTTTCCGGTAAAATGGTGTCTCTTCGAATGCAGGAACTATTAAAGTACACAAGTCATTGTAAAGTAGAACGCTTGATAACAACTTAGATTATCTAACTGAGCATGAACAACTTATTTGCGCAAGGAAACACGACTGCAATTACTCAATCTGATAACGATAAGTGTACTATTATCTCATTGAATATGTAAACTTGGTACGTTTAGTAAATGGAGGATTATTGATAACTCAATTGTAAGATAGTTTGAATTTTTGACAAGTTCCCCGAATATGGGTAAAACACAACAATGTAAATGTTTTTTTTTATTGTAACGGGTAAGCACAGTGTCTTGATCTCACCTGATGTTAAGTGATGAGGCCAATCATGGAAGCGCACTTCACCCGGGATCTTCAACTAGTGAGGCACTGGCTATCTTATCTGCCGGAATATAACAATGCTACAAACATTGATTGAAAAAAAATGCAAACATCCACTGCTGGACAAAGGCCTCCCCTAAGAATCTCCACAGCTATTATACAAATATATTTGACTAGCTGTGCGGTAGCGGTTTTACCCGCGTTATTTCCAGCTTTTGCAACATTTTTCATTGCTGCTCCACTCTTATTAGTCATAGCGTGATGTATATAGCCTATAGTGATCCTGAGATTAGCGCGTTCAACCAAACAAACAAACTCTTCAGCTTTATAATATTATACTATTATACCAACTTTTATGCGTCTAGTGTTTTGAAAGAAATCGAGATGCAAAATATTAGCGAGATGACGAAGTGGCATCAATCCTCTTAATGTCTGTATAGATATTCAAACTGCGCTGTTATAAAAAATAAACAAAACCTTTAATTTGAAAAAAGACAAAGTGTTGACAAAAATTCCTCGAGCGGGATTGTTGACGTAGTTGTCGACATTAATAGGGCTCCTTTGGCTTATAAAGTAAAAAGTAGATAGTGTTGATTAATTTCGGCGAGTTGGATTGAGCCACGATAGCATAGTTGGTAGTGCACCTGACCCCGCTTGTCATGGGGTGCGGGTTCGAATCCCGCTCGTGGAATTTTTTCAACACTTTGTCTTTTTTCAATTTGTAATTGTAATTTGTTCGCAACAATTTTGATGTACAGATATTTTTTGATGTATGATGATATGTAAATAATCAAAACCTTTAAGCTTTATATTTGAAGCATCTGTTTCTTATAAAATACTTTATTGGTGCACTGCGCGAGTATTTTCCATTGTTGTTTAGTAACAAAGCCTCTTTGTGAGTTACCATACCTATCATTCGATTTTTATATGAAATTGAAATATGATTATAGTCCGCCCAGAACCGGTCTACGTAGGTAGGTAGCTGTTTACTTTTAAGTAAATTGAAAAACAACTATGTTATCAGTGAGTTGTTTATAAATGCTTTGACGCAGTTGCCTTTTTGTTAATAACTTTTCTATTGTTTTGTAATTTAGTTCTGAAATGAAATGAACTTGGAGCGATTGTTTTTTTAATGAAAATTTAAGTACTATTTATACAAGACCCGTCATCGACAACAAATGACTTAAGAATGCAATAATATTTAAAAAAAAAATTGTACATAAAAAAGTTATAATAAATATTGTCTGTCGTAAGCAGAGTTGTCCCACATAGTTGTTTTTTTTAATATAAGATGCAAAGGTCCGAGGCGCGACCTTCAAGTTACAAAGTTGTTCAGCGGATGGGGCAACCAAAAAAAATATTCCGTGCTTCAAAAGCCTGTTCCCTAATTATCGTAACATTACTGTTAACCCACCAACTCTAATTGGGTGAAAAACCTGAAGTGGGTAATAATAGCCTGATGTCCCCATTGGGTAATCCCCTATGTTCCGATGGGCAGGTATGAGCCCAGCAGTGAAACGAGTAAAGGTGAAGATGACGATGATGAATATAAATCAGTTCTAGTTGTTATAGAAACACAAGTACTGATGTTTTAGGGTGATAACGCTAGTCAGTCAGTACTTATACACTAGTCTTAACTGTCAACCCACCGCGTTGTGTTGAAAGGGTCGAGCCTCCCGAGTCTAAAACTCATTACAGGCTCGAGTCTCATTAGAAGACTCGAGCGTTAGGATCGAGTGCTTTAGAGGGCTCGAGTCGCATCTCAAGCATTTGTCCCTATGCAAGGCTCGATTCGGGGCTCGAGTCGTCTATAGGGCTCGAGTCTTCTAATGAAAGTTGAGCCTATAATGAGTTTAGATTCAGCGCTTCAGTTTTAAACTCAAGGCCAGAGCTTAAGACTCGAGCTCTTTAGAAGTCGAGTCGAGAAGAAGAGTCGCGTCTCAAGCTTTGGGCCCTATGCAATCTAATGTGACTCGAATCAATGATTTTTAGACTCGAAAGGCTCTTATCTTTTCAAAACACTACTAGTTACAAGCTTTCTTGAGCAGTAGCGATCGCTTCTCATCAAGTGGTCTTTATAAATCAGTAATACAATCAATCAAAGTAACTATTTCAGAGGGAATGCTCCTGAAATATTTATTATTAAATGTTCAGGAGCGGAATTGGCGATCGGAATGAACGGAAGGTTATTCCCAAATGAGTGACCGTTACCCACTTAATAGCCGCAATAAATAATGTTCGTTTGTTTATTAGGAATGGCCGAAAGGAAATTGTATTAGTAAGCCGCTCGAGTTTTCGCATAATACGAGGAAGCGATTATTTTATATCAGTGCTGTACTTTTACAAGCTTTTATTCAACTTCACTTGTTTCTATGTAGAAATAAGCTGTTAAGCAATGAGATGGTGGTTTTTACGGGTCGTTGAACTGTACAAGAAAGCCACTTAAGATTACGTTGCGATAGTGAGAGTTAAGGAACTTTCGCATTGTCGAATCACCGGATGGGTGACGAAATTAAAATAGTTAGCAACATAGAGGCTATCAAACACAGTTAAATCCTTAAAAAGACGAACAATAGAGCAGCGTTATACATACATAAGTAGTTTAAGACGCAGCTACACCTTAACGAGCATGGGTAACCAACCGACCACGAATCACTGGCTTAAGTTTACTCGATAATACTTTTGTGTAGATATTTGGATTTCCAAAGCTTTAAATTTAAGAAGCTGTGGACCTCGATGGCGCAGTGGTTAACGCGCCCGGTCTGCCAGTGCTGAGGTTAAGCAACTTTCGCAAAGGCCGGTCATCGGATGGGTGACCAAAAATTTACCATCTCGGGCTCCTCCGTGCTTCGGAAGGCACGTTAAGCCGTTGGTCCCGGCTGCATTAGCAGTCGTTAACAACCACCAATCCGCACTGGGCCCGCGTGGTGGTTCATGGCCCGTTCTCCCTATACATCCATAGGGAAGGCTCGTGCCCCAGCAGTGGAGACATATATGAGCTGATGATGATGAAATTTAAGAAACATACCAACAAGAAAGACAAGAACGCACCAACAGGACAACATAGAGCATAAAGCTTCTCTCGCGAGGTTATCCAAGGCCAAAGTTAAAGGCAAAAGCTATCGGACACAATTAAACCCTCCAAAGAGGAACAAAATAAGAACCGCTTCACCCGCCCGTAGGTAACCAATAATCACTGGCATTAGTACTTTGACAGGTCCATATTTGGTTGAATAATTTAAAGAGGCATATTTTAAGGCTGCATAACGTTTTTTGGCATTCTCTTCGTTTCGCATAACGTTCATTCAGAATAAATCATTAGGCATACTTTATTTCCCCATAACTTCTTTTATAATAATGATAATCAGCATCAAATGTTCATGCCTAAATGTTTTTACAATGCTAGTATTTCTGTAAGCGCTACCCTCGTTTTAGCTAACAAAACAGCGCGGCGCGCAGTATTGATAGACAGTAGGCGAGTCTTTATTTATTTATTACAATTCACAAGCACGCAGAGCAGAACAATAATAATTATTGTGTTATATTTTGATTATAGAGAGATGATTATTGACGAGGAGCTCGATGGCGCAGTGGTTCACGCGCCCGGTCTGAGAGTGCTGAGGTTAAGCAACTTTCGCAAAGGCCGGTCATCGGATGGGTGACCAAAAATATATCATCTCGAGCTCCTCCGTGCTTAAAGCCGTTGGTTCCGGCTGCATTAGCAGTCGTTAATAACCGCCAATCCGCACTGGGCCCGCGTGGTGGTTCATGGCCCGTTCTCCCTATCCATCTATAGGGAAGGCTCGTGCCCCAGCAGTGGGGACATAAATGAGCTGATGATGAATGATGAATGAATGAGATGATTATTTACAATTATATGTCTTATCATTTCTTAAATAATCTAAGCCAAATTTATTATTTATTTATGACTTTAAATGTTATGGCTACATCCATTATGCGTTTCGTATTTTATGATAAATTAAATTGAGACGTATAGCAATTATGTTCTTTACATTTATGCTGATTAAAATTATGATAAAGACAATTATAGTAAGTTAAAATTATGCCGATGAAACCATAATGGGCTTATAACACTCTGCTTATCATAATTTATGCGAGAAAACTTTATGCTGAAACTGTTATGCCAAACTACATTATGACGAAAGAGATTATGCGACCGAAAGGGCCTTAAGGGACTTTGAGCCAGTACTCTATCAAATGTTTATTTGCAAACATATATAAATATAAATTAAATATACATACATGTATATGGACAGATAGGTCTACTTTAGACACTAATATATTCCAAAGCTACAAATTTGAGAATCATACTAAGGAAGACAAGAATGCTCGCATTATTCATTTTGTTCTTTAAAAGGCTAAAGTTAAATGCAAAGATATCGGCCACAATTAAACCCTTAAAAGAGGAACAACAAAACAGACAGCTACACCCCCCCGTAGGTAACCGACCAAGAATCACTGGCATTAGTCACTTCGGAGCCATTTGCCGGAATCACTAACCCCCGAGTGCTCGCTCGGGGGATTTATCACCGGTTAAACTCGCGTCGGGCAACGCACACTCCAGACAGAACAACTGTTCTCACTCAAATCGCTTGAGTGCTTTGTCATGGCGCTCGTTGTGACTTCTTCGGCTCGGACCGTCTATCTATGTTATCCTAATAAGTCACAAAGAAGAAAATATGTAATAGCATTATTTACAAATAAACTATACAAGAACTTTCGTAGATATTTCAATATATAAAGTCTCGTAACTGCTAACCTCCTCTGTGGTCGAGTGGTTAAGTCAACTGGTCTCAGACCGAGAGGAACGATTCCCAGCGGGAGTACATGTGTGTTGTTTATACTCGGTTTAGTTGTAGGTAGATATTTAAAAAAAACTGCTTAATTTGTTTAGTACCATAGTATTCTTAACTTTTTGGTTAGACTTAAAAGAAATTAAAAAGATATATTATAAATTAATGCACTGTAACATTATGATCGCGCCACTGCAAAGTTACATTGTTAGTAGTTGCATATGCAAAACATCACAAATGAAGGCTAATAAATATCAGATCAAAGTTATAAGACTTACTGCCGCACTTAGAAATGAAAGCTCCTATGATATCTCATTGTAAAATAGTCTTTAATGATGAGGATGAAAGAACTATTTTAAATTGAAACATAAAAGGTTATAAGTAACTATGAACGTTAATTGACGTATCTGCGTGCGGCACTTAATGACCGTGAAGTCTCTGGTGTTTCAAATTTGATACTAATTCACGGGAACCAAAACCGAATTCTTCGAGCGTTAAATGATTGTGCTACACAGTTTTCTGTCGTCACGTCTAATCGTGAGGCACGCGTACCATTTTTAATTGTGTATATAATGAAGTTTACGACTTTGAATGCATGCTGTCATATTTGTTAAAAAGAGAAGTGGTAATTAGGAGCCACTGTTTTTTGTTATTTATTAGATATCACCGTTAAGATTCTTATCTGGGAAGGTGTGAAATATTTTTTAAGTGTAGACAAGAAATATGATCGAGTATTCAGAATGTAATATTTGTATTGGTCATTATTCATTTGTGACAATTCTGGTAACAGTTCTATATGACGTGTACCAAATTAATTAAAACCATGGACTAATAATACAGTCCATGATTAAAACCAACAAAAACAGAACATACGATTAATAACTCATTTCCCAATAATAATACAAAAATATATGGCAGTAACAGTTTTCTATTTATATATCATCATCATCATCATCATCATCATCATCATCATCACCATCATCATCACTGCTGGACATAGGCCTCTCCAAGTGCACGCCAACGAGCACGATCCGCGACTTCTTTCATCCAGCTCTTGTTTCTTATTTATATATAAATGAATGGTTAGTAGGCAAAAAAATGTTTGGACGATTCAAAAGCACTTTTCTTAAGTTTATTTGAATAAAAAAATGACTTGAACTTTGATATTTAACCGTAATTCTTTCTACAGACATCATTTTCCAAACAAATTATTAAAGATTTTTTAGAGGGCGCCATCTTTACATCTATTTTACTTGAAGAAAATGTACAAACACCCTTTCTCTTAAAAAAGCGCTTAGTCTAAAGTGTGCGCTCATAAGTCTCGCTGCCGACGCCGATTAAGCAGCAGTGTTTTATTGACTTACACTTTTGTCACTTGCTTTACACTCGTGACTTTAATCTTCCCATCTAATTGTTCGTAGATAGTATTTAGTTTTTCGGTATTAAGAAGATATATCCATGATTGTGATTGGCCAGAAGTCTGAGTGAACTTTGTTTAGAACACAGATTATTAAGCAGCAGTGTTTTATTGACTAAAACTTTTGTCACTTGCTTTATTTTGTTCCTAGTCTTTTGTTTTTCGGTATTAAGATTTATCTTTGATAGTGATTGGTCAGAAGTCTGGGTGAACTGTGTCCTGTCCTTATGGAATGCACTTAATGGTTACAATAATTGCCCTACAATAATTTAGTATTAAAGAATGTCTCTACACCATTGGTTCGTAAGTATACAGGGCGGGAGACCTTTTAGGAGAAGAACTGGCAACTACTGGTTACCAAATCCATACCTATCTAATTGATAACCGTCCCTGGTAAAAGAAAACAGTATGACAAAATATTTAAAGACAATTAAGTCATCGTTTTCATCTTTATTTCCCATTGGTCATCTCCATAAGTTCTAGAAGAGCTTTTAGTGATAAGGTCGGGGCGACCTTATCACTAAAACACTTTGTACGACTTCTAACACTGGTGGTATTAAAATGTGTAAAAAAAGTATTCTATTATATTAAATTTTTTATATATAAGGTCACATTTTATCAACTGCAAATATTTTGAGGATAAATTCAACAACATATATAAACTATTTTTATGAAAAAACCTTAAAATATTATTCGCTATTTATATATATATTTATTTTATTTTCAAGAAAAACGCCTAAAGATATTTCGATTAAAAAGTAAAATAAAACACTTTCGGTAGTTTCAATTCAAAGGAGCCGAAACAGAGAGGCCGCAATGCCTTTACACGTGCCCGTAGTTTCATTCAAAGAAGCCGACATAGAGGCCGCTCTTAAAAATATTACAATTTTTGTGTCAGGAAAAGTAAATACAAAAACTAGCCTGAATTTTTTTAAATGCTAGGGCCTTAATTCTTTGATATAATTAGATGTTTTGTCAAAATATTTGCAGTTGATAAAATGTGACCTTATATATTAAGAACATGATCATATCTTGAATAATGCAACAGAAATACCAGAAAGATATATGCGTAAAATTTTAACAACGCTGTTCTCAAAATTACAGTTAGAAATTTTTATCCACTTCGTTCACTGTTTCTATACGCCCATCTCCCCCGCGTCACTCACCACTGTTCAATCCAAGGTCTGTTCTTCAGCTTCTAAGAACAAAGAAACCAATTTGCCTGAAACATAAGTAGGCACATACCATTTTTAATCTAATTTTAATTTTCGGATGAATAGATATCTACTAAATTGATCGGTCAGAAGAGCAAGCACAAGCACTAAACTAACAGTGAAGGTTCTTTAACCACTTGTAACTAGACAAAACTCCCTCATCCTCACTCACTCACTCACACTCACTTTCTATTTCATCAGTCCCATTATCATATATCATCTGGTGACGTACACCGGGCGTAATACAATGAATAACTCAATCGTGTCAACACCCGTTTATTTATAGCCGGTGTGACTAGTAAATAAATTAGTCTGTGGCGCACTCGACAAACGGCTGGGTTACGCTTTCATTGTGTATTCGGATAAACTTTTTGAGGGTTGTCAGCTGTTATGTTCTTTGATATTGAACGGTTTCGAAGCTGTTTCGTTACGTAGGATGGCGTTTGTGTTCTTTAATTAATTTTTTTCAAATTTGATAATTATTTAATAGCTTATTCGTGTAAACAGCCGTTTCTATATATCCGGTGTGACTAGTAAATAAATTAGTCTGTGGTGCACGACAAACGGCCGGGTTACGCTTTCATTGTATATGTATATTCGGATAAACTTTCTGAGAGTTGTCAGCTGTTATGTTCTTTGATATTGAACGGTTTCGAAGATGTCTCGTTACGTAAGATGGCTATTGGGTTCTTCCTAATGTTTTTTTTTTAAATTTGATAATTATTCAATAACTTAATCGTGTCAACAGCCGTTTATTTGTAGCCGGTGTGACTAGTAAATAAATTTGTCTGTGGTGCACACGACAAACGACCGGGTTACACTTTCATTGTGTATTCGGACAAACTTTCAGAGGGTTGTCAGCTGTTATGTTCGTTGATATTGAGCGGTTTTGAAGATGTTATGGTATTTCTTAAAAGATTCATGCTATACCTACTGCTTTTTTTTCTTTTTGTTGATGGCTTCGTGCGATTAGCACATTTAGCCAGTGTCAAAGTTATTTTTCTAACAAGTAATACATAAATAAATAATATTTCTTTTCTGTATGATGATGATTTGTACCTTTTGTACCTCTAAACAGAACTTAAGGCTGAAGCGGGTAAGAAATACCGTATTGTCTCTTTTAAATTATTAAAGTCACACTGTTTCGCTGCGACATGCGAATGGTGTCGTTTTAAGTTTCTTAAATTCTTATGATGTATATGCGTAGTTAACATAATGTTTACAAACCTTTACTCATGATAACGCAATGTTTTACGTCAAATGCTAGGTATTTTCAATTCTATTATCTTATTATTACTTAATAATGATTAATAAGCAAGTTGACAGAGATCGTGACATCATAATTACGAGTATTTATTTTGCTAAGGTGATGGTTTATGGGTCTGTTTTCTGCATTTATTCATGGGAGCCTGACTCCAGCAGTGGCATTTTTAGACCAATGGTGTTTGCTTGCTTTATTATCATCTCAGCTCTTTTTAGATGGATAGGGAGAACGGGCCATAAACCACCACGTGGGCCCAGTGCGGTTTGGTGGTTGTTTACGACTGCTAATGCAGCTGGGACCAACGGCTTTACGTGTCTTCCGAAGCACGGAGGAGCTTGAGATGATAAATGTTTGGTCACCCATCCGATGACCGGCCTTTGCGAAAGTTGCTTAACCTCAGTACTCACAGACCGGGCGCGTTAACTGCTGCGCCATCGATTATACACATTAAATTAATTTTCAGTTTCACTTAAAATTATTTACTGGAACCACAAAAATTACGAAAAAACCCAAAAGGACACTTAGCACATTTGCAGCATGAACATCACCTTTAACGCTGATATTTGTAGAAGCCCTATTGTGTAAGTTTATGTGTAAAACCAGCAGAAGGATCAAGAAGTTTCGATACAAACATACTCGGCTCTCGGATTATTTTATACTGTTGCCTGTAAGTATGCGTATTTTTTACAGTCTTTAATATTGTAACAGATTAAAAATCACGAAACCTCATAGTGTACCGTCGTCGTCCGGGGCCTACTTAATTAATGAACATTTTAATACGTCGGCGCGGCAGACGCTGGATCATCACGCCGCGAATAAATTCGTTTACGGCGCAGACGACAGACGCGCGACACTCTCCGCTCCATCGCTACTCCAAATTTACGTGGAGCAGGGCTGTCGACACTTGACGGCTATTACGTCATTAATTGCTGTTTTTTACGGACATTAACGGATTTTAGTCGCAAATCTACGGATTTTTTTTGGATTTCATCCACCCGACCTAAACAATAGTATATTTAAATTTTCAAATTAAATAAAATTTTTGCGTAAAACGAAACTTAACTCCAATAAAAGGAAGACCTGTGGCATGCGTTTCGTTTTTTGTTATTTTATCTGTAGTGATTTCTCAAGATTTGGTTGTATGGCTCTGTACCATTGTTTTTCCCTTCGTATATTACAACTAGGTACTACTGTTAATGTCAACTTATTAAAATAAGTTAAAAACCTAAAGGTTTAGGTATACGAAATGTGCAATAAAAACTACCTGCTATGAGGTAGCAAAGAAGGAGCATTTTGAATTATTTAAATCTAAAATATTTACTACAAAAAAGGCTACAAATGAGAATGATAATCGTGAAAGCGACACCGACAGTAATTGAATATAAACAGAAATTAAAAACTACTATTAAAATATTGTCTTTTCCTTTGTCTTGGCGATTTTCCTATAATTTTTTTCAACTTCTTTACCGGCAAGGAACTTGGTTTAATATCAGTCCATCTCTAAATAGTCAGGTTTAGCTTTAAAAAATGTCTGTAGATCTACGGATTTTTGTAGAGGCAATCTACGGAGTTCTACGGATTTTTGAGCGTAGTCCTACGGATTTTTAAATATTGGACCTGGCAACACTGCTTATATAGTTAGTTTTTTTCTTTAAAAAAATTACTCATAGATGTATTTTGCTAGTAAAACTTATTGCATTAGTTCCCATTAGTTACATTAGTACCTAGAAAGTAAAAGTAAGTAAGCTAGAGCAACTCACACATAGATCCCTTGCACAGACTCGGATCGGAAGAGCTCAGAATAGTCCGAGCGCTGCTGCGTGATTCCGTGTCCGTGAGATGTTGTATCTAACCGCCTTTGTGGTCTAGTGGTTAAAATCACCGGTTTAGACCCAGAGGTCCCGGGTTCGATTCCCAGCGGAGAGTACATGTTTGTGTACTCGGTTTGGTTGGTAGTAGGACTTGTTTGTCCGTCTGGCTAGCTACCACCATCTTATCTAAATATGACGCCATAACATCAATGTTTGTAGCATTGTTGTGTTTCGGCAGCTAGAGATAAGATAGCCAGTGCCTCACTAGTTGAGGATTCCGGGCGAAGTGCACTTCCACCAATTGGCCTTATCATCACTTAACATCAGGTGAGATCAAGGCACTCGTGCTTACCCGTTAACATAAAAAAAATATGTGGGCGTTGCTGGAGCGCGTTTGTATGAAGCTTACCTTCTCGCAGTCTCTTTATTTTGTGACTAAACGCTTGTATCGGCTGCCGAGAATGCCGACACAGCAGAGTGGGCAGATTGGAGGGGAAGAATAGGGAGCTGAGGAGGGATGGATGATGGCGAGCTGACGTTCACGGCGTGGCAACGACACGACTATCGTAGAGATGGTGCTGGTAGAAGTCACTTATTTCGCGCACACATATACACACGCGCACGCGCACTTTATGAAGGGGTGTACCGGCCGGTAGGCAATTCACCAGTAGTTCTAGAAGGTTCTGGAGCGGAGAGCTGATGGTATAACGCGACGTCACGGGCGGGCCGATTGGTGAGAACTTAATGACTGAATGCACGCTGCACGTCTATGCAGCTGAGTGAAGGTCGCGCGGTCCGTCAGCACGCTAGCTCCGCCGTCGGCTTGTGCGGCGTATCTTTTATTTGAATGAGAGCACCGTCGCGTTTCTGGCGCAAACAACCATGAAAAAAAACCATGAAAAAACAAGCTCAACACACTTAGTTTCGCTTTGAGCCCACATAGCAGCCCTACCCCAATCAAAAGTCATTACATTACGAATGGGTGTAGAGCCTTAGAGCCTGCGACCGGGCGCGAGCGGAGATTTTAACTTGTTATTACTATCTAACATCTCCTTATCTAACTCTGTCGCACAACGACAGTGTTAGTAGCATTGCTGTTCGACAGTTATGAGATAAGATAATCTGTTAAGTAAATGAGGGTTTACCACCTTATCGTCATTTAACTTCAAGTGAGATGAAGGCCAATGGTCTTCCCCGCTGTCGAATAAAAAAACCTTAAGCTTAACACACTAGCTTTTTGACAGCCCTACTCATAAGTCCCAATCAAAAGTCCGCAACTGTACTTACAGACTTTACATTACGAATGGGTGTAGAGCCGTAGAGCCTGCGACCGGGCGCGAGCGGAGATTTTAACTTGTTATTAATTAACTGTCACTCCGAAGCGAAAACCGGCGACGTGGGAACGTCCGCAGATGGGGAAAACACTGTTTTTGTGAAGTGATTAACTGTAAATTGGCGGATAATATTTTGGCCGGGGAGCGCGATGCCAGGAATTTAGATCTCTTTTCTTTTTTACTTTTTTTTGTGCTGTTTTTGCAGCTAATAAGTTTTTACTTAAACGCCGAGTTGTTAAAGGAGAGACCTGTTTTCGGTATAACAACAACAATAACAACCTGGAAATATTTTTTGAAAAAGGGCTTCAAATACTAATGCAAAGTGGTAAAAATCAACCTGAGCGCGAGCGGTAATTTTGCAAGTATGGGAATAAAATTTGGTATAAAAATATCAAATACCAGCACTTTACGTGCGACTTCATCCGCGTGGATATGAGATTATAAAAATAAACATTTTTTATATAAAATATAGCCTATGTTACTCGCAAAGAATGTATAGTATTCTATCAGTGAAAGAGTTTTTGAAATTGGATCAGTAGTTCCAGAGATTACCCTCCGCAAACAAACAAACAAACAAACTTTACCTCTTTATTAATAGTGAAGATTATCAACAATATCATCATTATCAATTCATGGCTAAAAAAAACCTTAGGCACAGAATTAAAAATAGTTAAACTTTTAAGACGAAGTTTATGTTACAAAGATCGTAGCAGAGTAATAATATATCGTTTTTGTGTGGAAACAATAGTGAGATTATAGTTCTATGTAAGAACCTAATAAAAATTCTATAATTTCTTACGTTTTTAAAAATATTTATAATAATATCTCAAACATCAACACCACCACTACTCCAAATTACCATTCTTAGAATAATATATTTTATTTAGCAATTCATTTGTTTACGACAATTAAAATTTATACAAGGTTTCACTCAAAAAACTTGAAGCTGAACAGATCTGCATCCTGAAACAATGGAATAAAGTTACTACCATATCAAAGAATATCATTCTCGTATGCAAAATTATGCTTATATACCTCCTTCCTCCTAAATACTTCCACAAAGAAAATGTTAGTTTAGTAGCATATTGCGTCACTCAGCGTGTTTTACCGCTTATACCATGGCAAGTGCTCTGAAGAACTCTTTGACCTCATCCCACCTTCTCCCTTCTTCCATAGGAGTACACGTGCTGCTCTCCGGAGTCACCGCTTCACTGTCTCTAATATTCCATCGCGCACTAAGAAATTTGGTGACTCGTTTTTTTGTCGCACCTCCAAAACATGGAATAGTTTGCCAGCACACGTTTTCCTTCCTTCCTATGATATGGGGTCCTTCAAACGAGGCGTGAAGAGGCACCTTGTGGGCCGGCAAAGTGAGGATAACTGACGCTGCGCTGTTCTCACGCTGCACCAGTTATCGTCGCATCTGGATTCCATATTTACTTACCATCAGGTGAATTGGAGTCATTTGCCGTGCTACGTATAAAGAAAAAAAAAAAATAATATAAAATAATGATACCCAGTGCGCTCACTATAATAGCACTCAACGTCTTAATGATATTACTTAATTAATCATTAATTTGTCGACAACAACTACGTAATTATGTCAAGTTAAGAGAAAACAACGCAGATATAATCGACCGCTTTATAAAAACCAGTCATTCATCACCTGAACCCATTGAGCAGTCTCCATGCTAATTTATTCATATGGCCTTATTGCTGTTGTATAGGAGTTATTGTCAGTCTCTACTATTACGAGTATAGTAAACATAGTTGGAAAGCATACAGTGCCTTATCTCGTTTAAATACTGCAGAGGTTTCCCTTTAATGCACGTTGACCTATAAGGATCTTTTGTGCTTCCTCACCCTTTCACTCTTCTCCATTAAAAAATAAGTTGCCAAAAACTTTTTGATGCCTTTGAGGCTAAATGCTTTGGTTTAGACTAATCAATGAAACCTTATTCTTTTTCTAGCCAGAGGGACACTTTATTTTTTCCTGTAAGTGTCGTTTGGACTTGATTTTTTACTGTCCGAGTTGTGTAGACACAAGCTGGTTGTTGACAGTTGCGTTCTGTGAAGCATATGTGGTAAAGTGGCCTATCAGGCTTCCGATGTTTATTCGAGCTTACATCTAAACAGTTTTCCCCTAAAAAGCCTTTTGAGTTATTATGCGCTCTTTCCATTTGACTGTGTCTTATATTGATAGAATCCCTTAATAGTCTTATTAAGGTTCTTGGAGAACTAGAACACATAGTTACGTGCTTTAAGAGTACGCGGCGTTGTCACCCGCTCTAAGAACATTTTCACGGAGCGACGGACGCTCCGTAAGAAAACTTGGTACAGTATTCCTTAATGAGCTACTACACAACACACATTTTAAAAGATGACCTTTTTAACTAAAATAAAATAAGAAACATTTCTTTTCAATTCAGCTCTTTTTAAATGTACGTTTCGCAAAAATTTCAAATACTGTTTATTTTTGTTAAAGTTTTAGTGTGAGACACATAATTTGAAACACGACGTTAACTTTTGTAATAAATCCTCCAGTTTCTTACTAATAATGGAGTACCACCGTCGTTGGATCGTATTATCCGTTTTAAAAATCATTTAGTTATTTTACTGGCTGTATTTTGTAAGCGGCCGGTAGTATCTGCCAAGGGAAACCTTTACATAATCTTAATGGCCAAGATTTATTATCAGCTCAGTTGGATTAGCACGTAGCCCGATACGGATCTACAACTTTGTTTTCGAAATACTTAGTACTTAGTTTTTTTTTGTTTTTAGACTGAATCAAAAGCTTTGTAATAGGATTACAATATTGTTTACGTTCAAAGATAAATTAATTTAATGGCAAGTTGTTATAATATACAAGGTGACATTTCCGATAACGGCTTATTTTGTGATTGTAATCGTAGAAACTCAACAAAAGTTAATGATTGAGAAAAGCAGTTTGCGACTAGCTGATAGAATTGTGACGTGTTTGTAGTAGGGAAATAACGCGATAATCTTATGTTGGTTTGATTATTAAAGTAAAGCTTGATTGTGTATGCTACAAAAGTTTAATCACAAAGTGCGAAAAATGTAGCGCGTGACATACCGACAAGTAACTATTTAACGGTTAATTGTACGAAATTCTTCTTGCAACACGCGCGCACTTTCGAGTATTAAATTCATATTTATTATAAAAGCAGGGATCTTAACAAACAAATAAAGTTACTAATAAATTAAACTACTCAAAACAAAAAATAAATGTAAAAGTAATTTTAGTATTTTCTTACTTAGGTGGTACAAATTGTTATATTAACAAGGTAAGTTAGTTACAATAAGTAGGTACCTACCCAAGCTTACAAATAAAACATATGGAAATAATTCGATTATTCAAACGCAAAAGTAATCATAATACCAATTATATGATTACTTTTGAGGCATCGGATGACTTAATTTCAATAAAGTTCAAAATTAGCTCACCATTATCGTCGTTGGAAAGGTAAACGAAATTTTTAAGTTTAAAGGGGTTTGAGTAATTTTGTATGGAGGGGTGGGTTTTTTTTAATTAATTTATTACTGACATAAAATATACTTCAACATAAAAATAAAAGCAACCTCATAACTTGTGAAAAATTGTTCATATAAAATACGAAAATGTATTTAAAAAAAATTTTGCTTCTCGCGGCTCAATTTTTATTTTATTTGAAAGAACTTGTCAAGACATAAAAAGTACTAGGACAACATTTCCCAGTATTAGGCAGTTTTTTAGATATCGACTCTTGTTTGCTTTCCGTAAACCTGTTTATGTGTAAATGTAGAATTGGAATTTCAGTAAGTATATTTTCATTCAGTTTTTTAGGGAATCAAGATAGTTATAAAAGAACAAAGGAGCAGATTATGTTACAAGAGCAACATACATACTGAATAATTTTTTTTTTAAATAAGAAATAGCTCAAAATCTGATATACTTACTCTGTTTAATAATTTTTTGCTTATTGGGAATTTTTTTTACATGAAATATTTTTTTTGAAGCGACATCGCCTTAAAAAAAAACTCCCCAAATTACTCATATCCCTTTATATTTCTTTAAAATGCATTGGCCACGAATGTCTTAATTTTAAATTAAGGCGCTTAAGCAATTTTACCTTTTCACCGACGAATCAATATCGAAACATAATGTTACACTTGGTGGATCAATAAAAATGTTCCTACCTCTGATTATATAATTGACCAAAAACATTATGGCAGTACAAAGACACCTACTCGTATTGTGTACCGGTGTATGTTTGTAATTGTTCAATAATAACAGCCGGTGCACCGGAACAGCTCAGAAATTTCGGTGTCAGCCTGACTCTTTAGTTTAGGCACGCTTTGTGATAGCTAAATATTCAAACATGCAAAAACAATCTTTATCGATACCCTGACTTAAGGTGGAAAGTCGTTAAGTCGATTGTGATATGATGTGATTAGGATTTTACTAGCTGATTTTACTAGATGAACATAACTTTTTTACGAAAATCATAGTAAGCGTTCTTGATGCGAATAACCGTTAATTTGTATGTTTGTATGTATATTAAAATGAAGCACTATACGCATCTCCTAGCGTTTATCTTACCCATTATATCCTTGGTCTCTGCGACCCTGCAATGGGTTTGTAACATTATTATAATAATATCTATACTATTAATAAAGAGGTAGAGTTTGTGACTTTGTTTGTTTGTTTGTTTGTTTGCGGAGGGTAATCTCTGGAACTACTGGTCCGATTCCCAAAATTCTTTCACTGATAGAATACTACATTCGTTGCAAGTAACATAAGCTCTATTTTATTTTTAAAATATTAAATCCATGCGGACGAAGTCACAAGTAAAGTGCTAGTTATAAAATAAACACGAGAAGATTCATATATAACGATACTTACATATTGTCGTGTAAACTTTAGAAAACCATATATGTATATGTTGTTTGTATTACATTTTGAGTTAGTTACTAACAAGTGATATAATGTAGTTTCAAACATCATCGATATCACACAATAATCAATTGTTATTAAATGCATGGAGTTGCAACCGTCGTCATCGTCATTCCATTCTCATTTGCATACCCAGAAGGTCCGATGCCTTTTCAAACGTAAGCAATGTGTCACGTCACATTTAAATGCTTATAAAATGTTAATAAAAAAAATCAACCAAAAAAAAAAGTAAAATTTTATCTTGTAAGCGTATCTACATATAGCATTGTGAATGCAAAATTTTAAATAATAAACATTTTAAATGCTTATAATATTTAATAAATGTTTGCTTTAAGAAAGAAATACATTCAACGACTTTTGACTTTTTAATACGAAGTTGTAAGTACATAAGCTGTTTAAGCATTTATACTACACTTCCGCTTAACATCAAGTAAAGTCATGTTGAAAATTAGCCCTTAAGACGTGTTAGTTAAAGCATTGATTAAACAACACAAACTAAATAGCGTTTCAATCAACCATATCAAGAATGGGCAAAAAACAATGTCTCTGTAAGCGCACATTAAAAATCAGTAAGCCCGATAGCCATACGTCGTGGATTCCCACGTTAGGCAGTTACTTTGTTCAATTGTTATTTCCGATTTAAATATAAAAAAGTTTACCTGATGACATGCGGATGCTTTCCCAGCGCGCTCATTGCAGATTGAATGCAAAATAATAATAATACCCCACACCATATACAGACAACACACCACACCCTGTAATTACCCTGGTTTGTACTCGTAATTATAGAGAAAACCGGTTTCTAGCTGAGAAAAAAACAGTTACAAATAATAATAATGTGTATTTATCATTTCAGTGTTACAGACAGAAGCGATTCATATGCTTTTGCAATAAAATGAAACAAGAAAAAATAATACAAATAAAAAAAACAAATAGAATAAACTATTTAAACTATCATGATCACTTGCAATAGAGTAATTATTAACGGGATTCTTACGGGATTGCGGAAGACCCAGGTTCGATTCCTGGCTGGGTCGGGTGGGCGTTTAATTTTTTCACTGTATTTTATATAAAATATTTAATTCTTACCATGTTTATAAATAAATAGAATAAAATCAAATAACCATTTAACAATTTGGCTGGCTTTTTAATTTTGTGCAGTCGTTGCCTCTTTAGAGTTGAGGATTCTTGGTATAATGCGCTTCTATGTTTGACCTTATTACCACTTCCATCAGTAAAATGCAGACGGGACAAAAAAAATATATTAGTAAAATAAAAAATATTTGTTAAAAATAAACGTTTTGTGAACTGAGCATGTTAAGAAATATTCAATTCGTTCGTTAAAAGAAAATATAAAATAATTTATAGTTTGTCTTGTCTTTAATTGTGAATTTACGCCTAACTAAACATTGTACAGAGCGCCGATTCAACAAAACTAATTAGGGGCCGGTAACAACAGTGAGTATTTAAAGTCTCAATCTCCAGGCATTAGAACTACTTTAAGAGCCAATAAAAAAGCTAGAATGTTTAACTTACATCCGCCTCTTGGCCATTGTCAACACAATGTCACTGACGAGTGGTAATAGCTGAGCTTTGCCGGTTATTTATGTGTAATAATGCTGAACGGTTACTCGTTAAGTGCTCGTGAACATGCATGAATGTTGGTAAGTGAAATAAATAAAGGAAAGTTACTCTTTAATTTCTCTAAAAAAATTACTGCCTGAGGTCTCGGTAAAGTATTACGTCTTCAGATACTAACACTTAAACGGATTGAGGTAAAAATCACCCTTAATTTAACATTATCTATTATTATTTATTAAAGAAAAAAATATGAAGACAAGGCTGTAAGGGCGGGATTCTTTTGCTTTCCATTAGTTCCAATCAGAATAATAAAAGGATATCTATATAAAATAAAAGAAAAGATATCCTGTGCAAACCAATATATTTCTACTTTCTAAAATAAATAACTAGTGAAACATTACATTGTTCAAAGCATAAAATATTATATGCACTTGTAATTTACTTATAAGGGTTTTCAATAAATGTACGGAAACCTATGCGCTTTGCAGCAGCACAAAGTACAGCAGTTTACAGCAAAGCTGATTTCTGAAACTAAAGCAATTGTTTGATCAACAGCTTCAACTTCAGAAATAAAAATAAGAGGAGTAAAATTACTCATATTTTAATATCGTAGAAATTTGCTAAACATGAGATCAAACTTCTTGTCAAATATGACATGAATATGACATAAGTAGATATAGAAACTACGTCTCACTACGCTCCGTTGGCCCAAAGCGGGTTAAAAGAAGTTAGCAGACTACAATTGGGAGTTCGGAAAAAGGGCTTAAATCAAGATCATTAAATTTATTCCTCCATCTGAGTATTAATTACTGAACTACTTCACTTAAATTTTACGACTTTTACCCGAACAAGCTGGCTGCAACGCCATCGAACTTTTCAAGTTTCTTCTACAAGCTTCCTGCACCAAGGAGTTTTGCATACTTTTATTCTTGAAAGGAGAGTAGCATGCAAACCGCACCATCTCTAGACATCAGCAATGCCAGAGATGTCTCTATCGCGTTGTCAACCTGAGAGAAACCTCTTATATCTTTTTCTTCTTGGCGGGAAAGTGAAGAGTCATGTCTGCGGTTTTGTTTTATATTCTAATATTTGTGTTTTGTCGAAATTTAATGTAAAATATTAACCGTTAAGTGTTCGTGAGTGTGCATGAGTGTTGGCAAATGAAACAAACAGTGCAACGTCACTTTACTGTAATACTCGGGGTGTTGGGGGTATACCATTTTTCACTTCTCATTTCTATTATCATTCATTATCATCATACAGAAAGAAAACATAGCACTCGTAAGAAAAATTACTTTGACACTGGCTAAATGTGCTAATCTCACGAAGCCATCAACAAACGAAAAAAAAATTGCTCAAAAATTTGCCGGTGGTGCCACTTCTTAGCGTGTCGCGTAAATGTTTGCACCGAATTTGGAATTTGGCGACGTCACAACGTTATACGAGTATAAGCGAACTTCCTCAAAGTTGGCATTTGTTAATACTCTTCTGAGTTCACTTTGATGTGCTTAGTACGGGGAGATGTTTCGAGAAGTTTCCCGTCAAACCGACATGTTTTGCGCTGATGTCGGCGAATAATGGATGGTTTAACGACAATCTGTTTGAACAGAAAATATTAACTTTGATAATATTTAAGCAAACATTTTGACGGGAATAAAGTATTTATATCTTTAAAGTAAATTACCACATGTGTTTGTATTTTGTTATCAGTTTGCATGTATTTTGAAAGCAAATTGTTGAATAGTTTTGTACTGGATTAAATGAATGTCCATATTATCTATGTGAACAAACATGTTATTTACTTCTCATTCAAAATTACACTCATTTTCATTAGAAACATTCAATTAATTATGCAATTTTCTTTACTTACGATTATTATACTTTCAAAGGCGGCGGTGCTCAAAGTGCTTGTGAGTAATAAGCTATTAAGTAACACCTCGGCTAATTGTTTATTGTGACGCTTCAGCCTTGACTAAGTGCGTCGAATATTTGCAGTAAAAGTCTTTTGTTCTTTCTTTCTTTTTAGAAAAAGGTTTTTAAAAATGCGCTAATAACACATTAATGTAAATCCCATACGATAATCATTCTATTCCATTTCTGTTTTATTAGCGTTATGCCACTTGTCTAGGCCCTCTGTCAACATCATCACACTTCAAAGCTTAGTTATACCAATTTTTTTTAATGTTAAAAGAAGGCAAACGAGATGACGATGGAAAGTAATCACTGCCGCCCATGGACACTCCCGCAAAACCAAAGTAATCGCAGATGTGTTGCCGGCCTTGAGGAAGGAGTAGGAATTGGGAGTGGGAGGGGTGAGAGATGGGCCTGGGATGGGTTGCCGTCGGTAGTCTGACGAAGCTACGGGGATGAAGCACGATTTCTTGCAGTCAACACCAGTAGATATCCGTTCGGCTACCGACGCTTCTGATTCCGTATAATTTACTAACAATTTATTTGTATTGACATTCAAAGCTATTTTTATTACTATTTTAAATTCATCATCATCATCATCAGCTCATTTAATGTCCCCACTGCTGGGGCACGAGCCTTTCCCTATGGATGGATAGGGAGAACGGGCCATACCACCACGCGGGCCCAGTGCGGATTGCTGATTGTTAACGACTGCTAATGCAGCCGGGACCAACGGCTTTACGTGCCTTCCGAAGCACGGAGGAGCTCGAGATGATAAATTTTTGGTCACCTATCCGATGACCGGCCTTTACGAAAGTTGCTTAACTTTAGCACTCGCAGACCGGGCGCGTTAACCACTGCGCCATCGAGCTCCTATTTTCCTATTTTAAATTAAATAGCCTTGATTAACCATAATTGATACTTTTAGGTTACTTTTGTTACGTTACGTGATTAAGTATCACGTGACAGTTTAAAAAGTTACAAACCTTAACCTTATTTCAAAAGAAAGTTCACAGACATTATTAACCTCTTTTTAAAGATTTACACTGGCAATGAAAGCAAACTGTGTTTCAACCGGCAACACAAAAAGCAGGTTGCAACGCCCTATTAGACCCATCCCATCCATATTAATAATCCTTTGACGTTTGCCAATGAATAATTGAAGTGGCAGTTTTCTTTCTGCAGCATCTACTTCGTAATAGATTGTTGCGGTATTTTAAGGTGGGTGGTCCTAAGTTATGTCTTCGTGGTTGTAATTAATGTTTCCTTGATGCAGCACCTGCTTTGCTAGCTTCTTCAATACTTCTCATGTAAGGAGTTTATTTGATTGAGGCATTACAAACTTTTATGGATAAGGTAGTGGAAGTTTATAATGTTATTTGTTTACTTATGATAAGAACTGCGTGAATATCCTTTGGAATAAGAGAGTGCAATAGATGCTATGCTGCTATAATTTCTGATTTTAATATAAAAAATAGAGTCTACAATTTGCAGTTTTTTTATTTTTTATTTAGTTGATGGCTTCGTGCGATTAGCATATTTAGCCAGTGTCAAAGTAATTTTTCTTATTAATAATTCATAAATAAACAATATTTCTTGCATGTATGATGATGATGAATGATAATAGAAATGAGAAGTTAGAAAGAGAAATGATATACCCCCAACCCCTCGAGTATCTCAGTAAAGATGTGGGGCTTTACTAAGTCCTCGGGCGGACTTCTTGAGAGAATTTGAAAAGTGACGTTGCACTGTTTTGTTTCATTTGCCAACACTCATGCACACTCACGAACACATGCACATTCACGAACACTTAACCACCATTATTTCACATTAATATTCGACATAACACAAATTTTAGAAAATAAAACAGAACCGCAGACATGACTTTTCACTTTCCCGCCAAGAAGTCATTTGCACAGTTTGTAGCAGTGTTTAAGGTTTGTAACTTTTTTGATGAAGTGTTTTCGATACCTGACTGTAAAGGAGTTTGTTTGATGTTGCTACTACTTTAATAAGGTTGGCGAACCTTCGAAAATTTCTTGCTTTTTTAAAACTTCTTCTCATGGCACTCCATTACTAAAGGTCTGCCGCCAGCTTTCTGAATTTGCCTTTATCCCTCGCCATTCGGAACAGTTCTTCTACGCTGGTGATTCCGCAAAACTTAGAATAACACAAATAAGACAACACAACTGCTACCTACTACTTATCGTTATCTATACATGTTTTTAGCCAAATATCTACCGACAATTTGAAAATGCATGTCAAATGCCGAAAATGCCTGGCATATTTACGCTACGGTAACCCGTTACTCCATGCAGACAATTTTGCCTTCCCTCGGTTTAAAGCTTAGTAGGTCAGTAGGTGAACCTGGTTACAACGCTTATTTGGTAACTAATAAATTTGACTGAGTGAAGTGTGACAGATAACAAAGTTTAAAAATTCTCTGCTAGAAAGTTAACTACTCTTGTTTCGGAAAATGTTTGCCAAGATAACTTAAGGCTGTGTGAAAAAAATGTTAGTTTAAGTTTAAGTTTAAGTGTCTTAGTGTTTCTTTTAAACTGTTGTTTTGCCTTCACAGCGCTACAAAAAATAATCTTGAAAATAAACGAGATGCCTTAGACCTACTCGAACCTACGACTCTACGACCAATGCCCGGATACCGCTGCTCTTCTAACGAAGCTACCGAGATGGACGATTTTTCATTTTTTTTTTTAATTTATTAACATGGCATTAACGGCACTTTAAGTTATTATATTGAATGCTTATGTTAATACCAATAACATATGCCTACTTTTGAACCAAATGAATAAAGAAGATAGGCGACCCACGCACTTATTAAAGTCAAAAAGATAATTAATTACTCTCCTTTGTAAAGAAATTAATCGAAATAAGAACGTAAAAGGTCAAAATTAATTTAAAAACACAAGAGTCAAACAAGTTTTTGCCCGCGTTCGTCCACGGGCGGGAGCAGATAATTCATTACGAGATTAACTCAGTCGGTCGGTCAAAGAGTAATCTCTCACTGGGATTGTCACTTTTGTTGTCATATAAAAAACAAAATGGCGGTGACAGAAATACGTGTTTAGGTCAAATCAAAATACTGTTAATGTTTCAAGAAACTGTTGAATGATGTCATTTATACTTTTTAAATTACTTTACTTTTTTAAGTTTCCTACGGTTAACGAAACCGTAAACTTTAAAATTCTTTCTTAATTGAATTGAACGAATGCATTTTGACACTTATATTAAAGATTAAACCGATATAAAACCTCTTTTACCGATAAAAAAAGTTTCGCAAGCACCCATAACTTTTCAGTCGCTTTAAACAATTATGCAAAACACATTATACAGGAAAGATTAAAATCCATTTAAGGCTGCTCAGGTCAGTTAATTCACCGTAATTAGTAGGCTCGATAATCGCCGCCATCTTGCGTCGTCTACACGTCCCCGTCAGTTATTCGACTTGAACGAACGAACTTAATGATGTTTACAAAGGGAAAAGGTCAGTCCCGCTCCTATGAATGGCCCGTAATTGGCAGTAATTAACACACTTTTAGTTTCTCACTTTACGGAATTAGCTTCGGATATAATTTATGTACGGAAATTGCGATCTAATTATTGACTATGACTATGAATGAGGTGAAGCGAAAGTTTTGATGTCATTGTTTGTTGAAGACTTGTTCTTTAAGCTAGGCGAAGTCTAGTTAAAAGGCTTGTAAATTGTATGGTTAAACTAAAAATGGAAATTAAATATTACTTACTTACTTAATGTCAATGATTATTACAACATATAATCGTGCGGACCTTATTGTTTTCTATTTAATGTATTTGCTTTCCTCGTAACTGATCGTAAGTGATGATACGGCCGAAGGCGGAAGCGAACTTCACCCGGAATTCTCAATTACTAAGGAACTGCTATGTTATGGAACACATCATCATCATAATCATCAGCTCATTTATGTCCCCACTCTTGAAGCACGAGCCTTCCCTATGGATGGATAGGGAGATTGGGCCATAAACTACCACGCGGGCCCAGTGCGGATTGGTGGTTGTTAACGACTGCTAATGCCGCCGGGACCAACGGCTTAACGTGCCTTCCGAAGCACGGAGGAGCTCGAGATGATACATTTTTGGTCATCCATCCGATGACTGGCCTTTGCGAAAGTTGCTTAACCTCAGCACTCGCAGACCGGGCGCGTTAACCACTGCGCCATCGAGCTCCTCTACTGCGCCATCGAGCTCCTGGATGGAACACAATGAATGATTATTGTGTGTCCAGTACTTACTTCTACTACTAATATCATTGTTTTATGGCAAAAGAGTTAGTTATAACGGTTGTTGCGTGTCAAGCCAACTTAGAAAAAGTCCTGTCACCAAAAAAACCGCACATAATATGCATCCCCCGCTAGGAATCGAACTAAATAACTCTAGATCTGAGAACGGTAGTCCAACCACTATTCCTATACCCTACCTAAGACCGCATACTAATACTAAAACTTATTGACTTTGACTAAGATTGAACTATAAATACTTACTAATAAGTGAAGTTGTATAAAAGCTTGTAATAATATAAACTTAACCACTACTTTAATTTCTGTCCACTTTATTTACAATCAAGTGTAAGCTATCATACAGCTGTTGTCCTAAGTCATAAAACAGACACAATTAATTAAAGAGAGCCTTTCATTGATAGCATTTGGTCGTGAATAATTGAAGCCAACACTTAGAGCGAGGTGAAATGACAGGGGAACGTCTACACTTGTCATCTAGACGCGAGGGGGCGAACTTAATCATAACTTTACGACAAGTTATTCTTTTGTTTTTTTATTTGTGAATTGGCAATATGGCTGGAGGAGAATAAAGCTGATCGACATAGCCCAGGTCGATAAATTCATCATCATCATCATCATCACCATCATCATCATCATCATCATCATCATCATCAGCCTATACTAGTCCACTGCTGGACAAAGGTCAAAAAAAATAACAATGAAATTCTATATTATTTTCTGGCGACTAAAACTTTTTCGAACATCTGCCCCCTGACTATGAGCTCTTAAAGCAGTATTATTGCAGTTGTGGAAAAGAGACGTATGTATATTCACCGCTACACGTGTCTCGTTTTCACAACTGCAATAATACTGCTATAAGAGCTCGTGGTTACCCCCCAGGGCTTAAAGTGTCGACCTCTCACTAGTGGCACCACAACTACTCTACTATAAACAAAATAGGAGCTTAACATCATATGAAGATAGATTGCACAGGTTTGCTAAGACTGCTTTAAGTGTGAGGCGTGAACTTATAGACCTTGCTACTCTACACAAATTGGTTCACTCAAACCTTGATTCAATTTATCTTCTCTCATCACTTAATTTGAATATCAAAATTAACCCCAGATGTCCTCTCTCAACGTTTGTCTCTCCCACATTTCGGAATAATAAATCTTATAATAGTCCCATTGCCCGTATGTGTAGAGAGTTTAACAAACTTGCTATGGACCAAAACTCACTTGATATTTTTAATAGGAACACAAATGTATTCAAAACTTCCATCAAGATATTATTAATTGACCCAAATGGCTAACGACCCAAGTGTAGTATTTCCAAATAGTTTTAAGTAATTTTAAAATTATTTGTAATTCTTACTTCTCTAAATCTACTTTTATTTTCTTTTAAATTTAAAGCTAAATCTAATTTTACACATGTTAAGAACACATAAACTACTTGTGTTAACACATTTAGGACTTTAGTCCAGTATAAAATGTTGTTAAACCTATCATGTATTTATTTATACTAGTGGTCGCCCGTGGTCGAAATTTGACTGTAATTTAATTAAGGCTGCACGGATTGTATCTTAAGCAATGAAAAATTAAAAAGATAGAATGTGAGCCAAAATTGGCATTGACAGATGTCGGCCGCATTTAAGACAAACAATACGTGTGTCAAATACATACACACTACCGTGTGTAATGTTGTTTATGTTGATTTAATGTATTTTTTATGCATAATTTAAAAAAAATATTAACATTCGGATGACCTTCTCCATATAAACTATAAGTGTGCGAAATTTCATACTCCTCCGTCCGCGCAATTTTCGTAAAAACGGGGACAAAGATTTTGCTTTACGTATTAATATATATAGATGTTAAGATTAATGTCTGTTGTGTAACCTAATGGATTAATAAATAAAATACTCGATAAACCCCTTTTAAATACATTATAAAAGTCGCTACGACGCGAGTTTTAAAGTTTCATACATTAACTTCCCTATTACGACTTGCACATAACATCACAAAAGACATTAAAATATCATAACGTTTAAACCTGTCCAATTGGTGATCAATTTAATTATGACGACTACATTCATTGCTATTTACAGTTAATTGAAGATCGGTCGTTAAATTAACCAATAACGCGAAAGAGGCAGACATGTTATTATGTCAGTCTGAATGTCCCAATGCTTATTAATAATTGCTATAAACCATCCTTAATAGTAGCTTTCGTTGAATGAATTATAGAACGAATGCTCGAAGTATCCAAGTCAAGTGTTCTGCAGGAATCCCAGTTGGATCGTGAAAGGCTGAATTTCGAAACTTAGTTCGTTTTGGTTTTAATAAGGATGGCGCGTTGAGGTGGCGATCTTGAAAGTTAAGCTACATTCTTAATGTCGGGTTAACGGATGGTTGACCGAATTTAAATTGCTTGAGCTATCAATAAAACTAAAGAACAATTAAGACAAGGTGGCTGGCAAGAGCTGGACAAGAGTAGCCGCGGATAATGATCTGGGTGCCTAATGTGAGTTTCGTTTACTATCCGTATTGATTCGATTACGATTACGAAAACAAAGATTAGTATGGCATTAAAGCAGCGCCTCCTGGCGGCATACGAGAGGAGTTAACATTTTGCCCAACAAATTCTCGTTTTCGTTAACGTGATCGAATGGCGAATAAAACTCGCACTTGGCACCCAGTTGATTGCACTTGGAGAAGCCTATGTCCATCCAGCAGTGAACTAATATAGGCTCATGATGCATGATGCATAACACAATACGACAGTTGAAAATATTATTTCCGTAAAATGCCATTACCACAACAAGGCGTCACGCTCATCTGTTTTCGTGTAAAAACACGGTCAATTATTAGGCAACCATCGTCAAAAGATCGTCAGCATAATTTACATAATCGGCTAACATATTCGGCACAGCGAAGTCGTTTAGGAGCACAAATCATTACAGTAAGTCAAACCTTATCACCTTGGAATAAGATTGAAAGCCTAAGCCGAATGAACATCAGGCCAGGGCTGTAATTATCGCTAGCTCCTATATAGCCCACTTTAGAATTATGGAGACTAAAATGCCCAAACAATTGAGAAACCTTAGAGCTAAATGTTGAATTTAGACTAAACACGTCGAATATTTGGAATCGTGAAGTAAAAGTTTGTAGATAAACGACTTGGCAGAGAGACAGACACCTTTATTTTACTCCTATAGGATATATATCACTTCATTCCGATATTTCATAATAAAGTTGATTCTATTTCGAGTTCAACATTGACAAGATTAGGCAATCTTGTCTATTTTAGTACTAAAAATAAGGCTATTCATCAGTCATTTTGCTAACATACCTTGTTCCGACAACGTCGAATTTTATTTAGACTTATAATATTATGTATTTTTAACTTATTACCCTTATCAATAAAATGATCTTATACACTAGAATTGTGCTTACTAGCTTCTTAAAAGCAAGCATAAGTAAATATAAAAGAATATTTAGAACATTGTAGCTCCATACAAACATTTTTATCATTATAGACACTATAACTTTTAAGAATGAATGTGTATCATTGGAAATGTAACGAAAGTATCAAGTCAGAAACAGATCCGCTCTTAATACCGAAATAAATAATCCTTCGCCGTACTTTTATCGAAGTATTAAATTAAATAGTATCGAAATTGCTTTTGGGCGAAATAGATAAAGTTCTTGGCACTGCCATTTCCCTTGAGTTATTATGAAACTTTAGGAAATGTTATCGAAGCTTTTGTTTAACAGGCTACATTCTCACCTTATTTCAGTTTTTAAGTGTGACTTTCTTTCTAATCCAATCTGAATGTTGTGACTTGAGTGTTAAGATAACCAGTTGATGATAAGTGACGATTTGCTTTTGAAGGTTTAGATCTTTAATATATTAATATATCTATTTTGTGTCTCCGCGAGACGTTTGTTACGGTTTAAAAAAAAACATCAACTCTCACATAGTTATTTCTCTCTTATATATTTGTCTCTCTCTTAAGATTAATATGGGTGGGACTTTACAGTGACTTCTTCAAAATGTGTAAAGTGACGTCACTTTTTTTACAACTCGCATGCATGTTCACCAACTCTTGGGGATTAATATATTACTACCACTATTCTGATTGTCTGCAAGAGATTGCCATAAAGCCTAAAGACCGCTTAAATGAAACTTTACATTTGTCCAAAACTATAATTCTTTTCTGATGTTGCAATAAAAGTGAATTATATATCTATCAATATGGTTTCCGACTACAAAATAAATGACAACATTGCAAGGTGGACTTTCACTTTTCCATCAAGACCCATTACATTCCCACATCCCTATTGAAACGACTACATCATTCCGCCATTTTGACATCGTGCCAGCTGTCAAATCCGGTGTTAAGTAGATACGAGCACACGTTCTTCCAACAACTTCGGTTAAAGTGAACTTTGAAGCTTTGATTATGACTTAATTACTAATGAAACATTTTGTATGAGTAATTATTAGTAGGAGTTCAATGACGCTTTGACTAGCCCGTTCGGTTTGCAATTTTACATTACAAGTTACGTTGGGATTGGGATGGATGTCCAAATTGTAATACCAAATCTCGAGTTCGTCCTCGCTTTGAGCGGCACGTAAATCCGTTGGTTTCGATTGACTGTAAGATGAAATTCGTTAAAACACCAACCTATATTGTGCTTAGCGTGCATTGTATAGGAAAGTACCTCTCTGCAAGGACCTGATCCCAGCGATAGTACTTTTATAGGCTAATGATGATTGATGAGATGAGTGTTACAGTATTATAGTTAAAAATATTTTCAGGTTAAGTAGCCTTGCTTGCATAACGCATACATGAAACCGTTTCTGAAAAAAATAACCCTAGCCGTTCTTGGCGGGAAAGTGAAGATCATGTCTGCGGTTTTCTTTTATTTTCGAAAATTTGTGTTATACTTATCGAATATTAATGTGAAATAATGGTGGATTATTAACCGTTAAGTGTTCGTGAGTGTGCATGAGTGTTGGCAAATGAAACAAAACAGTGCATCGTCACTTTTCAAATTCTCTCAAGAAGTCCGCCCGAGGACTTAGTAAAGGCTCACATCTTTACTGAGATACTCGAGAGGTTGGGGGGTACTTATATCATTTCTCACTTCTATTATCATTCATCATCATCATCATACACAAAATAAATATTGTTTATTTATGTATTACTTGTCAGAAAAATTACTTTGACACTGGCTAAATGTGCTAATCGCACGAAGCCATCAACACAAAGAAAAAAAAGACCCTAGCCTCTACTAATAGCGCCGAACTAAGTAGATTACAAAATAAGATTTAACTTGAAATAACATTAGTTTACAGTTATGGTTATTTCATTGTTTAGAAATAACTGTACTGTTACAACAACGCATCATACAAATAGACAGCGCGACTAAATCCACCAAGTGTGGTGTCACATACCGATTCCGAGTCAACGCGACGGAAAAGTGGTTCTGTGCGGCCCCAGCGAGCGATTCCATTTTCCTGCGACGACCTCAACAATTGGCGGAAATCGGAATTTCCCTCACTTTCGTTGCCCTAATCTCGAATCGGTCTAAAAATCAAACGGCCATAAGAATTGGCAGAGGAAATTCGCTTTTGTCAAACTGTATCCGTATTGGGTTATTTCTGTGCGGCGCGTAAGGTTTACGCTTACTGAGTTACGGTCAGAGGCTGATCTGATAGTGTTTAGGAGCAAGCTGGATGATCAACGAACGATAAAGGTTTTACGGATAATTTAATACCATTGAAAGGCAAAACAGAAAATATTTACGTGAATGTGTGTTTACGATATTACCTACGAAAATATTACAGGAGAGATAATTCATCATCATCATCAGCTCATTTATGTCCCCACTGCTGGGGCACGAGCCTTCCCTATGGACGGATAGGAAGAACGGGCCATAAACCACCACGCGGGCCCAGTGCGGATTGGTGGTTGTTAACGACTGCTAATGCAGCCGGGACCAACGGCTTAACGTGCCTTCCGAAGCACGGAGAGAGATAATTTAATCGTTATAAATTATATAATAATAGTCACATAATAATAAAAAAAACTAATAATGGCGCAGCGTCCCAAAGTGTAAAACAAAAAATCACATTATAAAGAGTATTAGTTAAGGAGGCTTAGACACGACAATTACTGCTTTGAATAAAACTTTATACGATCCCTTTCGAGTATTTTTCATATAATGTCTAAACTAATTTGACGTTTTAAGATGTGACCGCAGACTTGTTGAGTTAGATCAATCAATTATTTTTTCAGGTCAATCGAACCGGCCTCTGTTGAAGCGTTTAATGCTCTAAGGTTGAAGCAGATTAACTTTAACATTTTATAATATTGAAAAGTGAAATTTCCACGAGCGGGAATCGATTCGTTTTTGCAGTTTCGTTTATTATTTATCCATTTCCATTTCATTCCAATTTCCTTCACAGATCTCAATCTAGTACCAGGCTTGGTCATTTTCCTCATAATTTTTTAAAACATCACTGCGTTTTTCTCTACACTTTCTCTGCAACACTAACTTTCCATCTTTAAGCACCTACATACCGGATGCTTAAATTAAAAACTAACTAAATGAATAATAAATAGTGATACCGAGCCGCAAACTCTCCTATAAATCACATTAAACATATCAGCTTCACAGTGTTACAAGCGCAGTCGTTAATCTGTTAATATTGTTTTGTTTGATCGACATCATAGCGTAGCGGTTGCTTACTCCGAGACTATAATTACATCTAGTACTGTCGTGTGAATAGGGATACCACACTAAGAAAAAGGAAACAAAATTTTATATTCAAACTTTTTGTTAATTTTACCTTCAGGGGGCAATAAAAAAATGTTTCTACCAAATATTGAACCTTAATTAATTGGATTGTAAAATATATTTTGTACAAAGTATATGTACACCAAAAATAATATAACTACGCTTTTAAAATATATATTTCACTGTATTTGTTAAAGAGCTGCACAACTTATCTTATCTTATATACAATGAAGAAAACAGAAACGACAAAGCGATTTGTGATGATTAAGAATTTGCAGCTATCACGGATAAAATATGAATAAATTCAATTTAAGTGAGATAATTATCATTCACTAATAGGCCTATATGCGGGTTCAAGCGGAGATAGGGCCTTACTTAACCCACCACGCGGGCCAAAAGCAATATATCGTTAAATTTTTAACACCCAAACTTCATTAAAAAGTTTTCTACTAAAAGTGTTTAACTTGTTACAAAAATTACTTAATTTTCTAAGATTAAGAAAAAAGTAAACAAAACAAATTGAGAAGAAAATCCCGTTTAAATTTTAACTCCAAGAAATAAGCTTCGTTTGAGATAAATCAGCTGCTATCTAACCTACTTGAGCAGAAGTGGGTGTCTGACAACCCTAATTGAAGTCTATCTATTCAGCCCTCGGCGGTCCATTAGTGTACGGCTTAAGATCAAGCGTATTGAAAACTTAAACACTCTTTACACTCGGGATTGAACTGACAGATGGTGAACGTAAAACCATTTTACAACACGTTTAAAAAAATAAAAAAATAAATAAAAATAAACAAAATATTTACGGGTTTGTTTTTTTTAATTATTCAAATTTAAATTTAAATTATTTATTGCCACATTGGTGTCCATAGTAATTAAATAAATAGGTACAAAAGGTGTTAAAATAAACAATGTAGCGCCCCGTAAGGGCATAGCAAACAGAGGGGGTATAGCTAACTGATTTACTACTGTATTACTTATACTTTTTTTTCAATTTGACATTAAATAAATAAAAAATAAAAAAAATTATTACATCTAACGCCCTGTAAGAACATGGCATTTTAAGAGGCTGTTACATTATTATGAATTATTATATCTATACCATACTAGCTGACCCGGCGGACTTCGTACCACTTTGACAGTTTCTACGACAACAAAACAAACAAATCGTGGAACATTTTGCATTGGAAAATTAAATTGTAAAAAAAAATGTTTGGTGTGGACCACCCTTATCACTTAGGGGTATGAAACATAGATTACGACCGATTGTCAGACCTACCGAATATACATATAAAATGTCATAAAAATCGATCGAGCCGTTTCAGAGAAGTATGGTAACTAACATTGTGACACGAGAGTTTTATATATATTATGTATAGAGAGTGACTTACGAATTATTATTGGCGTGGTGTGGTTAGTACATTCAGCCAGTGTCAAAGTTGTTTAAAACTGTTTAATTTACATTTTTTATATAACGTATAGCACTAATAATTAACCATTTTTATTTTTATTTGATATTTTTTATATATTTTCTAACCCCCTTATTGATAAAAACTATTCAAGCATTATTTAGTTAAATATTGCTTTGTCAACGTCACACAAACGTCATTTTGAAATTGAGAAAAAGATACAAAACAATGATTAACTAAATTTAATGTTTAATTAATTTACACATAATGTAGTGGTTGATCTCTTTTTTGTATTTTTGTATTTTTTTGTCTATCATCTGTTGGCGATTTTGGCGGTTATTTTATAATTTATCTTATGTTTTTCTTTCACTAAGAAGATTTTTCAAATAGTTTCGATCCTATTCTAAAAGATCTTGTAAGAGCGACTCCTAAAGAAAAAGTCACACATTTAACATCCTTCCTTAGGTTTTAAACAAGAACCAGTATCAGCATTATTTCGCCGTAAATCGTCACTTATTATTGCCTTATAAAATTTTATTGTGCGCCGACCCCGGGGTCACGTAACGCACTGCTTTCACTTCATTGTTCCTTGTCGGATTTATATGCTTGCCTTTTATGTCTACACTTTTTTTATTAAGTGTTTAACAATACCTATGTAAAGTAAAAAAAAAGTTTTATATTAATAGCTTAATTAGGGCTGTAAAGAGCTTGTAAAGGTACAAAGTGAACGTGTAAAAGTTATGGATAGTTCTTCTTTCAAATGCCAAACTTAAACAAGGAATTTGACTTACTTCAATCTAAGATCGCTATAAGCTTTGCCCATACTAACTTTTTTAAGATAATGTGTAACAGCTTTTCTTTTTTCTATAGAAAAAAAATGTTTGTGTCAATTCTGTGTGATGTGTTATCATCACATATTTATCTATATCAACGTCTATATTGATGTAACAAGGCCCCAAGACAGTAACTAAATGAGGACTCAATTGTGTATCGATAGAACTAATTCTAATAGTAACTTTGGAAAAATAATTGGACGTTTAATACCATAACCGAATTTTTATTTTCCTCCAATAAAAATGTTTTTTCCCAAACAAATAAAACAACAAAACCATAAACATAAATTGATTTCAACTAAACCGCTGGCATATGTACCGACTCCGCAATCGAACTCCGCAATTTCCATAACATGCCGAATAAAAACCTCGTAAAAGCTCCAGGGGATTTCATCCGAGCCCTTTGTAATAATCGGATCGGCACCCAAAAGTATCAGCGAGCGCCAATTATAATAAACAGTGCCACCAAAACAATGTCGTCGCTGAAAAGCAGGGCCCGTAATACAAAACGAGCGTATACGTCCGTATAAAACAAAACTGCAATAAATGTTCATATAAAAACAAAACGACTGTATAGGAAACGTTGACGATCTCATCGGCAGTTGACACAGTGGCACGCGTAGGGCTGACACTTCACACACTTCACACTAAACCTGGCTTAATTGCAATAATTTATTTGCATAAAAGAATTATAAGAACTGTAAAAAATTGTTGTAATGAGAACAGTCTATTTTGAAGTTTTAAAAATACTTGTAAAGAAAAATAATATTTTAACATATTTTTCTTTTCGTTGAATAAATGTGACAGTAAATAAAAACATGTTTTATACAATTTTAATTCGATCTGTAAAGATACAGTGATTTACATGAGAGAGCGTTTGGACTATGAATATTTTTTATTAATGTTTCCTTCTTTTGTTCACAGGTACGTCATCGAAAAGAGGAAAAAAGAGATTAAAGTTTAGAAAGAATAGTATAAGTATCTTTTTTTAAAGTACAGTTAGGGCTATTCACTCATAGTACATTGTTAGAGAAAGTACTTAAGCATATTTTATTTTCATAGGCATATCAGAATTTGCTACAGTTACGACATAGTTAGTTAGTAGTAACACCAACATTTTATTAAGAGTAATATCATATTTGAAAATGCCGTAATTTAAATAGTAAAATCTATTCATATTTAATTATTTTCCCACATAATTGGCATTACTGTAATATTTCAAAAACGAAATAAACAGCTTATTTCGTATTTGATCGGAAATGTGTAACCTGTAATTCCAATATACCAAGCTCCAAATATCCATCAATATCTTCTTTAAGCTACTTAGCAGCATCCCTAATTTAGATCTATTGGTGGACGCTGTGACACGTAACTCGAGACACGCGCGTTTAAGATAACGTATGATAGACACCAAAGCTTAGTGTACATACAACAATCCCAGTGACTAATAATGATAGATGATCATGGATTCTCGTAAAAACAATATATATTTATTTGGTCATTGATTATTCAATAGCGAATAAAGAGTCCAAAGATTGCGAGTTTGAATGCCTTTGCGATCCTTTTTGCGAGATTATCATGGTCTTCAAAACGTCTTTTATATCGTGGTAATAAAATCCTTAGTAAACAGAGCATCACTGTGCTAAGTGCCAACCCTCGGAGGGTGATCGGCGAGCCAGGGGAGCGGAAGTGACGTCATCACCGCTGCGATACGGCGGCGAGGACGCGTCACTCCGCTCTCGCATTCGCGATTCAATTTGTCCGACACTATGTGACGTGCTCGGAGATTGTAAACTGCGTCGGGAAAAAGCTTTCGATGTTAACTCGAGCTTTGATTGCTGTCACTTTATGTCAGTTTCGGGTTAACAAATAAACAGAGTGTTTTGTTTAGTGACTCTTCTGTCTGTGAATGTACGTTTTTGTCAAAAGCTTTTGGCTCAAACGTGTCTGTGACGTTTTTGTAAGTAAATATATCAGTTTAATTCATAGACACATTTAAAACATATTTACATATTTCTAATGTACATTCACAGAGAACCAGTATAAATAATAGTCAAAATGTGGATCTACATTTAATGCAACTTCAAAAAAAATATTATTTTGTCGATTGCCAACCCTGATTTAGGTCTGGCCGGAATTACAAGCGGAAATGACGTCATTCCTGCAATATGCGTCTAGAGTGACGGGTCACTTGTCGTTGTATCCCTACACGGCAGTCGGCGTGACATTACTGGCAAATTAATCATGCTGCCTTATATTTTTAATCAGTTGTATAATGATGAACTCAATGGTGCAGTGGTTATTGCGCCCGGTCTGCGATTGCTAAGGTGAAGCAACTTTTGCAAAGGGGAGACCAAAATTTATTCAACTCAAACTCCTTCGTGCTTCGGAAGTCAAGTAAAGCCAGGTCCAGGCTGTATTAGCAGTCGTTAACAACCACCGCAACGCACTGGGGACGCGTGGTGATCTAGGGCCCGTTCTTCCCTATCCATCCATATGGGAGACTCGTGCCCCAGCAATGGGGACATAAAAGTGAGCTGATGCTGAAGGAAGAACGAGTCTTTTTACAGATTGATCGCCGCCGGGCCCAGACGCAATAGACATTCAATTGTTTGTTAGTCATATTATGGCGCTAGGGGTGTTAAAGTCGTTACTTTAAAAAAGATTCGTTGTAAGGAGGTTCTAATACAAATACTTTGCACAATGAAAGCCGAATTTCAAATTCAGGTAGAAAATAGCAGTGTTCCGGAACACTTTGAAAGGCGAGGGTCGGCAGCTTATTTTGACCGCTCGACAATGAATAATCGATGCGATGGGTCCGGAATGAAATTTGTTTGTTTGCTGTACTTTTTACCGGGTTTGTTTTATAAATTTCTGCGTTCGAGTCAAAGGACATGCGAACAGAAAAGCTATTTTAGACTCTTTGGTTGATTAATACTTTTTAATTAACTAATGTTACTTTGTACATACGCAAGTCAAAATATTGAATTGCGATTTTATGCAACTTGAAAAGTTTAAAGTTTAAAAGTACCTACCTAGTGGAATGCCAGACTTTTCTGAGTAGCATACAGAACTGGAAAATAGTAATCAACACTTATAATTAGTTATTGTTAACCCTTTATAAAGATTTCTATACCTGTTTGGTTTACACAATAATAATAAATTAATTAAGTTCTTGGTTTATCCCGTCCAAATAAGCCAACTTAAAACTTAGAAAAAAACATTTTCTTAATAAAATAATAAAAAACCCATCTTTAAACAAATCATTGACATAAACATAAATCAAGACGATAATTATAAAGCACTTTCTGAGAGACTGAAGTGCGATACGCCTGCGATGATACACTTGTCTTAAAGAACTACAAACCCTTCCAATTCTCTCATTATTACGAGTAAACAAAGAACTTCTTTTGAAAGTAAGAAATGTATGTGAAAGTATTTATGTGCGTGTGTGTCTAAAAAATGAAGTGTGAATGTGTGTTCGTATTCGCATGTGTGTATGGACGAACTACGGATAAAAGTTAATCTTTACAGGTTTCAAATGATTTTTGCTTGCATGTTGAATAAATGACAAGTGATAATTTTCAAACACGCGACCGACTTTATTTTGTTTATAAATTATATTGTACAAAAACAATTGAGCATATCGTGACCAGTTAATAATTCAAAAGCAAATTGAACTTACGCCCGAACTGTGTCATGTTGCAACGATGCTGAACAAAGGTATTTATCGAAGCGTGCATTTTTATAAACTGCAATAATTGGTTGGAACACCTGATTTCCAACCACGGCGTTTGCCGGGTAAAACACAATTTATTATTCTTCTCATGTTTACAATATGACTGAACCGAACGTTTCTATAATAGTTTTTTTTGAATAGTTTATTACAAAAAGGTTACACAAGATAATGGGTTACAATAAAGTTCCAAACGAGGTAATCCTGTATCTTGGAGACTTAGAGTTTGAGATTTGCATAAAGCTATGAGTTATTACATTGTTGTATGAGAAATAAAAATTTTTAGACATATATTTTAAAAACATAAATAAAGAAAAAGAAAAAAAATGCGTGTGGTGTGTGTGTTGTGTGTGGATGTGTGAGGGTGTGTGGGGGTGTGTGTGCGAGTGTATGTGTGTGAGTGTGTGTGTGTGAGGGTGAGTGTGCGTGTGTGTTCCGGTTGAGTGAAGTCTTCTAGAAATTTAAGGAATTAAAATAATAAATTGACCTAAGTACTTCATATTATTGATTCGTTTCAATATAATTGAGGTTTTGGAGCCAAGTTTTTAACTTTAGTTTAGTCCTTATTGGATAAAGTGTCTTAATGTTGCACTTGGCTACAACTTTATTGTATACGAAGGGGAACAGGTACGTCTTTAGGTGTGTCTTTTTGCAAAAGAGGTTAGTGGTTTTGGAGTCTTAGTTCTAAAGGTACGTTTCTCAAGTAGCTCTTCGTATTCTTCTAACCGAGTTATAGACTTGTGAGTGGACATTACAGCTTTGAGAATAAAAAGTTTGCGAACGCTTAGGATTTGACTTTCTTCATTGACAAGATCTGTCCGATAGCGGCGCGGCCAACGAAGCATGATCTTTGTCAAGGCTCTCTGGGCTCTCTCGATCCTCAACATCCAGGTTTTGTCAGTTCCTCTCCAGACCGATAAACAATAGGATATTACAGACTGACACAGCCTAGAGTAAACCATTTGAAGTACTGCGAGGCAAGCCGCGTCGCGGAGAAGCAACATATTTTTAATTATTTTGCGAACTCGTTTTGACAAGGCTATGATGTGGTGGTGGAAGTTAAGATTTTGATCAATAAGAATGCCAAGATATTTCACAACTTCCACTTTCGATACTATACACAGGATTGGATGTAGACTGAAATTAGACTCAAAGTTATAGGTACTTTGATGGATCTTCACTGATGGTACTATTCGTGGACTGGACGGAAACGTTTTATAGAAAGTAGTGAATTTGGTTTTTGAAATATTGAGAGATAGGAGGTTGCTCTCTAATCAACTTGCTACATCAGCCATGCCCACTTCAAGGTACTGAAAAGTTTGTGACCACGATGACCCATTAAACAAAAGAGGAATAGATATGTAGTCAGTGAGGTATATATTAAACAGAGTTGGCCCCAAAATGCTTCCTTGGGGTACACCAAAGCAAATGGTTTGAGAGTCACTGATAAAGTCGGAAACACGAACTCACTGGACACGATCAGTTAAATAGCTCCTGAACGATACCAAGGCGATTCCTCTGATACCCATTTTTTCAAGCTTAGCTAGTAGTATTGGAATCGAAACGGTATCGAATGCCCTGGCAAGGTCCAGAAACACTCCGACACACGGCTGATTTGTGTCAAGATATTTGGTGATTAGAGATGACAATAACAAGACAACATCTTCTGCCGAACGGCCGTGTTGGAAGCCAAACTGCCGATTTCCTATCAGTTTGTGTAGATCAAGAAAGCTTGACAGGCGCTTTTACACAATATTTTCTAGCATTTTTGACAGAACGCTTGGCCTAGCCTTTTCTGTCCAGCTTTTTTCCAGCAGCCGGGGGAACGTGGGTTATTGGAATTGACAGCGAGTCATGATTCAGTTTCAGAAAAGTGGTCGTGATACCATCAATCCCCGGGGGCGCTGTCAGAATTTAAATTTCTAATGAGGGCATAAACTTCAGACATCTGTAGGAGACAGGAAAAAAGAGTCAGCTGGACACAATTTAGCATTAGCACTCACGCATTTGGCCAAGTGTTCTTATATGGTATTTAGCATCTATCATTCGCCTTATTTTTACCTAATGTTGAGAAATAAAAGTTGCACGAAAGCGATTCTTTTGGCGTACTAGAGGAGCTGAGCAATCCAATCGGTTGTAACTTTTTTTTAGAGGTGTGACAAATGTCATTCACCGTTTTCCAGAGTTTTTTTGGTTACTTCGATGTTTTTGAAGTTGCTTAGCGTTATATTTTGTTTTGAGTTTACGTAGAAGATCATTACAAAAATTGCGGTAGCGTGTGTAAGTTAATTTGAGCATTGCGTTATTCGGGTCTTTACGTAAATTCAGGTGCAGAGCGTCACGGTTTCTGATGCAATATTCAACCATACCTGGTGATATCCAAGGTAGATAATAGACAGATTAGGTAGATGTGTTTTGTCCGACAAATTTTTCTTATCTGAGTATGTCTAGCAATTGAAGATTGTATAGTCGAAGTAAGAATTTGTGCGGCATCAAAAGGATCATTATTACAGGAGTCCAGTCGAGTGCTTTGAGCTCTTTTGCGGCGTCAGAGTAATTAAGTTTGTTATTATATTTAAGATAAAGCCCACTTTATCTCGTGTTCTGGACAGTGTGAGACCTACCATTGCAACTGAATGATCTGTAGCACTGCTTGGGCACGTAGCGCTAATTGCTGGACTGTAAGGTTTAAAGAAAATGTGATCTGAACAGTTTTCCAAGCGTGTAGAAATCTACACAAAATTGTGATCGCTGGAAAAAAGCCAACCATTTTTAATTCAATTATTATTAATTCAAAAGTGTTAATAAAATTTTATTAAATAAAAAAAGCTTGATTTTGTCATTTTTTTTCTTTGGGGGAGGCCTTTGTCTATCAGTGGACGTCTTTTGGTTGAGATGATGATGATGATGACGTAAGAGAAAAAAAAAACATTTATTCATTTTTGGCTACAAAAATTACCTCTTATTGACGTGATTACGCCATCGGTATATCGATCTTAGACTTCTATTATAAAATATTCGCTGTTTGTATTATTAAGTACGTACGTACGTACTTAATAATACGTACGTACTACGTACGTCATATCTACACATATACATCATTGTCCGTTTGAAGTTATCAAATGCTGGCTGAAGAACTGTACGTCATTCTGTCACATTCACTTACTCATATCATGATAATTAAAAAAATCATATTTTAGTAAAAACAATTTTTTTCTTTTAATATTTTTCTGTACAAACCTTGGCCTGACAATAACAAAAACAAAAAAAAAGAATTATTCAATTTTGTGCAGTCGATCAGAAGTTATGCGCGTACATACATTTCAGTGATTCATTTTTTATGAGGAAATTATGTTATTTTTTAAAAGAATTAATTAAATCGACAAGTATTTTAAAACGAATTTCGAATCTACTTTTTTTCTGGGAAAGCTTTACATATTGAAAATTTTATTGTATTACCACGTGTGCCACGTAGTGTATGAATATTCAATAGGACGGCAGCAAAACGTATGTTTTACTAACTTAATTATTAAAAGTTACGGAATCAAAATACGAATTTTTCGAACGTATTTAACAATATGTGGGTTGCCTCGAAATGTTGTATTTAATTGTGATTACATATAAATTGGTTTCGTTAACAAAGCAACTATAAAGTTTTCAATGTAACTGGATACTTTAATGGAGTTCTGTGCCAAATTAGTTTTGTCATTTAATTTGGAACGTTTAATTTGTTGCGGAGAGCTTGCTCTTATATTTAGGGTTTCAGACGTAAACAATAAAATTAACGGGTGAAAGTAACCTCCTAGAGGAAGCATTTTTCTACAGAAACAGGCAATAGGATGTCATGGAACTATATGGGGAATATACACTGGCATAGAAAAGTTAAATTCAAAAAAATTCTTTAGTGATGATTGCGTACTGTTACTCACAGTGTAAACTACGGTAGCGAGTCAGGAAGAATTTCGTACGATGACCCGTCATTCGTTGTCTCTATCGCTCGTATGCAGATAATATTAGGTACTGTTGTGCTCGCCCAGAGTCAATAAAAATCGCTTTTCTATTACGGTATTTATACGTTTTTACACTCTACGATTCTTAGCCTTGTTTTTCTATGACGGATAATAAAATTTTACATCTACGATCTTTAGCATCTGACATGGTAAACTGAGAATCTGTAAGTACAAGTTGCGGGAAGCCGTTGGCTGAGAGAAGCGCATTAAACCGATTGTTATAAAAGTCCCAATATATTCTACTACATAAGTCTTCTGGCAGAATGTTCAGCTGACGCTGCTATCATAATATAATGATGATAATCATCTCTATCAATCATCATCATCAGCCAATATGAATACACGCCTCTCCAAATGCATAACGAGCACGATCCGCGGCTATCCTCACCCAGCTCAATCACTATCTGATGATGATAACGTCTTAAGAAGATGATGGTATACCTGTGGTTTTATAAATTAGACTAACTTGGTTGACGATCAATGTTTACCTACTTAACTTCTGAATGCTTTGAAAGCGAACATCTAATACATTAGGGAGTCCGTTTAACCAAGAGATCACTGTTGCTATACATTGAAAACCGCTAAATAGTCCAGGGGACTTATTGTCTAATTTCAACCTCTATCACGATACCATTCAAAGGTATTTACGCTTGTCATTTTGCATAGACGATTCCAAATATACCTACATGTCAAATTGACGATGTCGTTAATTCAACATCATTTAAAAACGCGTCGCGATCGCAATCATGGCACTTGTAAATTTAGTTTGAAGTTCTTGAATAGATTTGAAATGTCAAATTGAAAGGTATTACGATATGTAATAAAGAGTTAGATAATAAGCTCCCTGGACTCGGTCAAAGTAGAAAGAAATTGTTGGGGACGAGCCCCACACTCAAAGTGGAAATGAATGACTGCCTTATTAAGCTCGTCTTGTAATTTGAGCACTTGATTTCTTTATTCACAGCGGGCACTTCTTTATTTGCACGTAATCAACTCAAGCCATTTCGCACTTGCGATGCGCTAACCAATTTTGTAATGAAGTAACGTCTCACGTCAGCCCTTCAAAGAAACGATAAAATAAGTTATTATTAATGAGTATCTTAATAAGACAGTTTGGCAGGAACTCAATTTATAGCCTTTGCCCTTTATTTATTAAAGTCTTACGAATTTAAGGAGGTACAGACGCCTACACATCAACCTATCTAAAACTGTAAAAAAAAATTAACACATTTTCAACCATATACCTTAGAGATAAAATTCAAAGTCTATTGAGGAAAAAATTGTAAGTAGTTAAATTTTGATCGGGACTTCTTGACGGGAAAGTGAAGAGTCAGTCTGGGGTTTTGTTTTATTTTCTAAAATTTGTGTTATGTCGAATATTAATGTGATATAATGGTGGATTATTAACCGTTAAGTGTTCGTGAGTGTGCATGAGTGTTGGCAAATGAAACAAAACGGTGCATCGTCACTTTTCAAATTCTCTCAAGAAGTCCGCGTGAGGACTTAGTAAAGCCCCACATCTTTACTGAGATACTCAAGGGGTTGGGGGGTATATCATTTCTCACTTCTCATTTCTATTATTGTTCATCACATCATCATCATCATACTGGAAGGAAATACTGTTTATTTATGTATTACTGTAAGAAAAATTACTTTGACACTGGCTAAATGTGCTAATCGCTAGAAGCTATCAAATAAAGGAAAAAAAATCTTGATCGAATGTGTTGTATATAGTGGTTGGTCGCGAAGTTACCTAACTTTGTCTTTTATAATCAGAATTTTAGATCTTTTGCTAGCTAGAATAGTGGTAACAGTGTTCGATAGGTACTAGGTACTGATCGACACTTTAGTTCTTCAACCATTTAAAATAGGGATCAGCAATAGATTTTGAGGAGCTCGATGGCGCAGTGGTTAACGCGCCCGGTCTGCGAGTGCTGAGGTTAAGCAACTTTCGCAAATGCCGCTCATCGGATGACTGACCAAAAATTTATTATCTCGAGCTCCTCCGTGCTTCGGAAGGCACGTAAAGCTGTTGGTCCCGGCTGCATTAGCAGTCGTCAACAACCACCAATCCGCACTGGGCCCGCGTGGTGGTTTATGGCTAATCAACTCTTTCAATAACTTAGAGATATCAATAAATTTGCACGGATTGGACAGAGCCACGATACTCGTAGCATAATTGAAAGTGCACCTGATCATATTTCAGGGGATAGGTTCAAATCCCTGTCATGATAATCTTTTCAACCTCCGAATTAATTAAGGCTCGAAAACTTTTCTTGTGGTGATAAAAATGATAAAAATAAATAGTGTATAACTTTTTTTCCACTTTGCTATAACTACTGTAACGAATTTATATGAAAAACCGCTGGTTAGTATGATAATATAATCAAAATCCTCCTTAAAATTTTCCTCAATTAATGTATGACTTATTTGTATGTTTGTTTATATTTCTAGTCTAAATTAGTCTAATTAGTTTTAGTGTTTAATTGTCTTTATTTCTATGCATGCAGTGTTTACCTGTAATTAGGTGTTACATTTAGCTTAAGTAACTTGTAAGAGTCTATAGTAGTATTAATGTAAGCCTATTAAAATAAAATTAAAAAATTAAATTAAATTAAAAGTTAATAAATAAAAGTAAAAACCTTTTTTAAAAAACAAGCATTTATGCGCTGAAAAGAAAAAATATACTTCTACTTTAAAATGTTACTATACTTATAAACGTCATTACACAATTTATATGATATAAAAAGTTGTCGCGAGATTTAAGTACTCGTATTTACTTAGATTGAAAATTTTAATAGGTAAAATAAATCACATCGTTATTTCACTTACTTACTTGGTTGTATCACATTCTCCTATGGAATGCGCTACCTCTTGAATTCAGGATGGCTACGAGTCGTGCGTGACGCTTTTAAAAAGAAAGTCCGTATGCTCTTCTTTGATACAATATACTTACATTATATTTGTTTATATAAGTATATTTATATAAATTGTATATTATGTAGGTTAATACTGTGTTTTATAATATATTATTTTTATTTCTAAAGTTTCTCTTCACCCAATTGCACCTACTTCTAGTTCTAGTTCTTTCTGCACCACCCTATGGTTGACTGGTAGAGACTGCCTCAGGCATTAAGTCCGCCATGTGATATATGTTGCAAAAGTTTTAAACAAAATAAAATAAAAATAACATTTAACATCTATGAGGACGGCCAGAGAGGCAGAATTTTGCTCCAATAACAGCTCTCGTATCTGGACTCTGCTGCTCCCTGTCAGAGCAGAGTCACTTGCCTATCAATAAAAAAGTGGTGATCACTCACATTCTTAAAACTGTTCTAAAACTATAGACAACTAGGTGATACCTACCTGTCAATAACTACATTAACATAAGTAGTAGAACATAGTAGAGTTTCATATTTAATTGGAACTAAACTGACAAGTCGAGGTCAACATCGTGAACAAAGTGAAATCTCCGGAGGGTCGACTCACTATCTCGCAAACTCCTTCAACTTTAACTTTAAATGTGCAGAACTTGCTCCCAAAGTAGTATTGTATTCTGGTTTTTATTATCGGTAGGTAATGTCGGGATATGATGGCTATGACCTTTAGAAGAACTTTATAAATAGCTGAAACCGTATTTATTTATTAAATTCGTTTTATGAAACTTTTTATAACTTAGTTTACAAGAAATCATTTCGTCTCTGAAGTGGTTAGTCTGTCGCATTCAGAATAAAAGACCGCGGATTTTGTTTCTAAATTCATGACATACGTATTGTAGAAATATCCCATCGCACACAAAGAAATTTGGTGACTCGTTTTTTATGTCGCACCTCCAAAAGATGGAATAGTCTACCAGCACACGTTTTCCCTCCTTCCTTTGATATGGGGTCCTTCAAAAGAGGCATGAAGAAGCACCTTGTGGGCCGGCAGAGTGAGGTTAAGTGATGCTACGTTTGATTTCGCGTGTGGACTTCCACTTACATCAGGTGCGATGGAGTCATTTGCCGAGCTATCTATATAAAAAAATTGTTTAGTAGGTAGGCTTTTTCTAAGCCTGCCTGGTTGGCTACCATCATCTTATATAGAGTCACGAGAACCATAGCATAGGAAGAACATGAATGAACTTAAAGATTTGTTTCAAAAAAATTCAGAATATTCAAAACTGAATGTTATTGGGATAAAATGTATTCTATGTCCTAATCCGGATCTGTCTATGTGCTAAATTTCATCCAAATCAATTGATGCGCATCCCCACGAACAGCATTTCATTTTTATTTATATACTTAGATAGATAACAATTATGTACAGTCTATGTAAATATGTACCTTATAATAATATTGTCATAAATCTGCGTTTCCAATTACAAATGCGCCGTAATTCTTAACTTCATCGTCAAATAGCGACCCGTATCATACATTATCCGTTCAGAATTACGGGATGTCTAAATGAAAGCTTTCGACAGCGGGCTTCCATTCAAATAGAAGCTTTAATTAATTCAGATTGCTATTTTGGTCCCATCCGTTTCGATTACCTACAATTAGGACTAGGTCATAGTGATTATGATTTACCTTTTTAGGTCATAGTAATAATTATATAGAGGTAGTCCATGATAGAGGTATATAAAAATGTAAAATTAGATCGTAATGTGGGTTATCGAAAGCTCTACATTCATTGGAAAGTCTATTAGGGGATGGGTGACCAGAAATTGTTGTGTGAACCTCCGCGGTTGTGTGATAGGTACAGTCAGCCGGGAAAGACAGTGACTAAAACTCAAAATTCATATTCAAAATAAACTTTAACAAGTATAAAAAATACTTTAACGCAAAGACTTCGTAAACCCTACAGTGGAGACAAGAAACCGTAAGAAACTCGTCAAGGGCTAATTCTTTCTCCAGTAGTGTTACAAGCAATAAAAGTTTATTAAAAAAAGACAAAAAAAATATTACATTCATTACAGTAATTTGCACTATTGTGTACACACCTATATCCATACATAATCTTCCACTTTGTAATAACCATTACTCATTAGAGTATTTGACATGATGTGCTAAGGGCATTTCAACATTTTGTGGACCACATTTGAACCATGTCATAAAAGATTTACTAAACGTTGAAAGTGAGTGTTGTGAGAGCGCCACATAATAACCATTTAAATAATTATAAGCAGATATATAAAAATAAAAATTGTATGTACAGTGTGGTGTCACGCACATAAAACAAAGGTCTCCACGGAAGATCAACATTGTGATTTATCCACTGCACCAAATTCTCAGTGGAGTCCCTATAGAACATATTTTGTATATTTTTGTGTTTGTCCTACTGTAATTCTATTTTTTTTAAACATTTCATTGCTTTTCCAAAACTTTATCGCCTAATTATTTTTGAAGTGAAAACTTCTTTAGCGGCGTTGTGCACTTTTTTGAATGGGTAAAAAATGTTAAACTCGCGTCAGGACACGTGACCGTCAGGACACGTGACCTGATCGAAAATTCGTAAAACGGATGGAGAGTAGAGGAATGGGTAAAAAATGTTAAACTCGCGTCAGGACACGTGACCTGATCGAAAATTCGTAAGACGGATGGAGAGTAGACAGCTGGCGCGGCGTAATATAAATTTTTAATACAACTTAATATAACTTTTTAATGTAATATAAATTGTCATGTTTGTGTACGATAGCCCAATAAATAAATATTGTATTCTACCACATAAATGAGAGTACTTTTATACTGATAATTAAAGCAATTCGTGCAAAACTATTCCCTAACCATTCCAAAATATCAAAAATGCACAACGTTAATATTCAAGTTTTCACTTCTGCCGGCACTCCCAGAGTGCAACCCGTCGTTTTTTTTAAATGCAATCCTTAGCTATCGCTACCTTCTAATTTCTCCCTAGCTTTGCTATTCGCCAACTATCCGCTCCAACAGTTTCCAAACTTTCAAACAGCTTAATATATATGCTAAACTACCGTACTCGACTTATGATCTGCGACGCACCGACATAGAAAATACGTACCAACATCCCCACCCAATTGTCTACTATCAGGTCCAAAGTAATTGCCGAGCAAGTGGCGTAAAAGTGAATCTCGGCGTCTCGTTGAATGCTGCCTCGATCGATACCGCCCCCGCCGCCCCTGTAAGTAGGCACCTACTACTTGTTTTCAATCGCTCACGTGGGCATTGTTTGATCTCTTACAAAATGGAGGGAATAACCAACGCGCGTCTTTTGTTTTCGAACGCTCGGATTTGAATTAAAAAAGAGTTCTGTTGTTTGAAAAGCTAACCTTCGTGCTGCTAATTATCTTGGTACAACCTTTTAGACTCTTTGATAGTTGAAGTTACAGTAGACAATATTTGTTCTGTGATATAAAGGTTAAATAAATATGTTTGTCTTACATATAGGATTTAAAGCTACATGTTTTAATAGCCCTTATCAAATTATTTAAGTCATGTAGCCTGTCTCAGCTATGTATATAAAACACATTAAAAATAAACGACCACAAAGTTCTCAAGAACTATTTTTATGTCACACTAAAAGTACTTAATACGTAACGTTAACATTAACATACCCAACATTGGGTAAGACAGGTTTGAGAGTTCTTCCAACGCTGCTGTTTCAACTCGCACGTGCTCATTTACATTTAAAAATTGTAAGAATTGGAACTAACAATTCTTGCTAGCAAAGCAATTAAAATTACTAACTCGGTCTGCGTTAAAAAAGCTCCGCTACCCCCACCACTCAAACAATAACAAGTGGCGCCCTCTAGTCGCGGTTGGCTTTATTGTATTAACTCTACAAAAGACAGTTGCGCATCATTCAATTAATTACCTTCTTACTATCAGCGCCGTCCGGGCGCAGTAAAAACTTATTTGTGTTTTAACATCAAAGGAGCTCTATAGCGCAGTGTCTTGTGCGTTCGTGTTGAGATCTTACAAGTTAAGCTACTTTTGCAATGTCGAGACACAGGATGGTTAGTCTAACTTAACTTGGAGCAATAACCCGAACATCCTTTAAATTATATAGTTAGTAATAATAACGTTTATGATAGGTAATAATATAAGAAGATATAATTTTCAAAGTGATGCTCCAAATGATTATGAGAACTTATCATTTGCTTTCAAGAGTTTTAGAGCTCCGTTTGCAAATGGAGAAACTTTGCAATGAAAAAAACATGCTTACTTAGCTATACTAATATTACCTATAAAGAGGAAAGTTTTGTATTTTTGTATGTATGTTTGCAACGAATAAACTCAAAAACTACTGGACCGATTTAAAAAATTCTTTTACCATTAGAATGCTATATTAGCGCTGAATAACATAGGCATAGGCATATAACATATATTTAAAGTAAATGTACAGACGCCTGCATATCAACACCAACAGTGGTCATTGTTTGTGAATAAATGCGATAGCCCGTTTTGTGAATAAACCACGCAACAAAAAGTAGTGCACAATTATTAAATAAATACTATGGATGCTTTCCTGTTGTCGGACGGTACGCAATGTTTAAAAAAAGATCCGGTTCGTTAGTAATTGTCAAATTATTAATTGGTGGGCTAGTGCGCCTTACCCCTCGCCTTAGGAGCCGTTTTACAAATCTCCACTCTGTGAGAATAGGTATCGTTCGGACGGCCGCCGGCGCATCGCATTTTGTAGTAATTTTGCTGTTGTATTTATCATATTTATCGAAATAGGATAATAAATTAATGCTTAAAAATTATAAAAGCTTTGTTCCTCATGAAGTAACAATTATTCTGGTATAAATTTTGCTCAATAATATTATCGTAGATAGGAGAAATTCACAGTTAACTTAAAGCGATTTTCGAAGTTTTTTGGTTTAGAATAAACAAAAATTTTCTACATAAAATCAATGATATCTAAAAATTCCGAGGCCGCTACGAACTATATATATAAGAGATAACGTTAAATTTTTTTATTTCATTTGTTTAAAACAGTAGTTCAATCTAGGAGCTCAAAAAAGTGCCTTCGCGCATTTTATCTTTATATATCTATTATATATATATCTTTCTCTGCAATTTTGGATTTAATTAAAAAGTAAAGCAAAATTTACAAAAACGACGAACTATGCCAATAGCTATTCTACATTATTCAATAAGTCAAAATTGTTAATATATTTTTGTTTCTGAGATCAAGAACGCCAAAATTGGCAAATTTACGTAAAAATTACGGTCGAGATGTAATAGGGCTCCATTGAAACCATTGAAACAATCACAGTTGTTGCTTCTTTTCGCAACAGTTTCAAAGTTTAAAGCAACTGATTTAAAAGTTTGAAATAAGAACAAGTATGCTCTTTAAAAGTTTTTTCACCATATTTTTTCCGAGGGTCATAAATCAAACAGCAGCATATACATTATCCGGATTCCAAAGTCGGATCTCTTTGGTGAAACTAAAAAGTTTTCAAAGCGCTTAGGCGAATCTGCTCTGAATGGGAAAGCGTTCTTTTATTCTTTATGACTGTGGTCTGTAGAGTTGAAGGTTCGTAATAATATTCCATTTTTTATTTTAATCTTCGTCGTGTTTTACACTGAGCTACGAACATTTATGTACCTTGTTACATGTTGTAGGTAATACGAATAAGTTACTTCTTATTATCTGAATAAAAGTATTTCTGTAAGTATTTTAAATGTCCTTTAGTTTCTTTGTTTGGTTTTCAAATACTGTAATTAAAACATTACTATCTATCAATGAAATTCCCTAGAACTCACTTATTAGTAAAGCAATGTCTTAATGCTGTATTGAGATTATTCAATACAACTGGAAAATTGGTCATCTTAGTTATTACGTTTAAAAGTCAATACTAAACAAGAAAGGTCATTTTTTTAAAACAAATAGGTACGCTATACTTATTGCATGCATTGTAACTTAATAGCGGGAACTTAAAGGTCATCAAATTGCCGCTTGATCACCAATGCATTAGCTGGACATTAATTCAATTGACCTGTTATGTATCGGACCTATTCACATAATTAGTTTTTATACACACCACTATTTTCTTAATTAATGTCTTCACACATCATAATGTATGGCGGCAGCAAGTAGATTGCTTTGTTACAGACAGGTGTTTTTTGACTTCCATATATAATTACTGTTATTTACAGTATTACGTCCGTAAGAATTAATTCTAACAAAGTTTACAAGTTATAATTTTCATTTAAGTATCATTCTGTTTGGTGTAAGAAATAAAAGTTTGTTTTAACTTATAAGCCCAAGCTTGCATCGGAACCTTGAGTCGGTCTTGAATATTGTACTTTAAACAAAATGATAGTCAAACATTTCTGCCTAAGCTGGTGGTTAACGCTCACTCTAGGTTTTAATTATCCGATGCGCCATATAGAGAGGTAATTTAAAACTTACATAAAATAAAACAACACCATGATATGGTTAAATTATTATAAAACACTAGCTGACTTCGTACGGCTTTGACAGTTTCCATCATCAAGTTAAATATATATCAATGGTTTCCATGACAACAAAACAAACAAATCATTTTGTATTGGAAAATTAAATTGTCGTTTTTAGTATTTTTTTAATATAGCCTATCTATGTTACTCAGCGCTATTGTAGCATTCTAATGGTGAAAGAAATTCTTAAATCGGTCCAGTAGTTTTTGAGTTTATTCGTTGCAAACATACATAACTACATACATACTTACAAAAACACAAAGGTTTCCTCTTTATAATATTATTAGTATTAGTATAGATGTAACAGAATAAAGGCACACGTTGAAAGTAGTTTAGATTATAGTATTTTTTCGTGTTTTTTTATCCTAATAAAATAATAAATATCCTAATAAATATTTTACTTTATAAATAATTAAGTAAATTAGAGTCACTTATAAGCTAAACAGTCGAAACAAACGAAATTGAAACGTCCGTCTTATTCCTATGCTTCGATTTCCTACTACTACGAAATCCTATTCTCCTATTGTAAATGTATCGCGATCTCTCATTGCGCAACAGAGTTGCGGTCTCCGATATTCGATACAATTATTAGCGTGCTCGCTTCATTTAATACCGGAACGCTTTGTGGCTGCCCGCCCCAAACACACTTACCGGTTCTAGTTATTTGATAATAGTTTGACAAGAAAAGGCTATTGATTCAATTTCAGCTATTATTTATTTCCTTATCAATTACAATTTAAACAAATTACAAAAACACGTAGACGGTCAAAGCAAACGAAATCAAAACATATAAAATCTCCTAGATAACTGCATTGTAAATGTATCGCGAATTCGCGATCTCTCATTGCGCAAAAGAGTTGCGTTCACCGATATTCGATACGATTATAAATGTGCTCGCTTCATTTAATACCGAAACGCTTTGCGGCCGCCCACTCCAAACATACATACGTACCCGTTCTGTACTGGAATTGGCTATTGAATAAAGTTTTGCCACTTTTTGTATAAGTTTATTTTTTGTAAATATAAAGTAAATAACAATCACTGTTTTGTAAACAGTCGAAACAAATGAAATTAGAACGTCTATCTTACTCCTATGGTTCTATTCTTTTTCATGCTGCCACGAAATCCGCTATTTTCTTATTGGAATGCATTGTAAATGTATCACGGTCTCTATCTGTAAATTACAATAAATTTTTTGTTAAACAGTCAAAACAAATGAAACTAGAGCATCTATCTTATTCCCATGTTTCTATTATATTTCTTACTACCACAAAATCTATCTATAAAAATGCAATGAAAATGAATGGCTATCTCTAATCGCGCAACAGAGTTTCGGTTACCGATACTCGATACGATTATTATTTAACACTGGAACGCTTTGCAGCCACTGCACCAGTCCCAAACCCACGTACCGGTTCTGTGTGATTGAAAGATAAGAATCAGTTACCGAATCAATTACAGTTTTTTTGTATGTATATGTTTTTGTAAAGATAATGTAAATAACTATCAGATTTATGTTAAACAAGCTAAACAAATAACACTAAAACATCTATCTTATTCATATACTTCTATTCGATTTCCTACTACCACCCGAATCCCGCTATTCTTCTATTGGAGTGCATAGTAAATGTATCGCGATTTCTCATTGCGCATCGGAGTTGCGGTTGCCGATATTCGATACGATTATTAGCGTGCTCGCTTCATTTAACACCGGAACGTTTTGCGGCCGCCCGCCCCAAACACACGTCCCGGTTCTGTTTGCTTATTTGTAGTGGACGCACATTAAACATTGGAACATCAATAGGACCTTATTAGTTTGCTTTTGATCCATTGTTTTCATAGAAACTTGCTTTGTTAGTCAGTGTATTTGCAATACTACCACCAATCGGATTAGACTGAGAGACTTGCGTCAGATTCAGACATTTCATGTGCTACCTAGGTGCTTTAGATTATTTAACTACAATGTCTCTTATCGAAAATATCCATGGGATGGTGTCTATAATCTCTTATTTTATAAATAAAAAATATCTCATTTTTCCCATTAACAAGCATAATCAAATGATTATGCTACGAGATGCCTACAGAGGCCCTTACAAATGTAAGGGCCTCTGTAGGCATCTTGTGGTCTCTTCATAAATAACAGAGCATGTTTATAATTAAAAGATTGTCATATTGAGACACGTAATAAAAATATTTATTTCATTGTAATTTAAGCATTAATAGGACAATGCGCCATAATTGATATTGAATGTGTAATCAAACTAAGCTTACTGGCCTATAATTGGATAGGTATACAATTATTCATATAAAGTACTGACATGTATTTCGGATAATTCATTTCGTTACAAAGGATTTGATCACGCTAGTCAGTATGTACATAGACAAATTCAAGTTTATATAATATATAAACTAATGGTATTTGTTACAATATGTTTAAATGTATTTGAAAAATGTTAGCGGTGATTTTTAGCTCAAAATTAATATAGGTACAACGGTCCAAAATTTGCTTTTGGGTAAATACCAAAATTTGGTTGGGTACCTACAGACAGAAAACTTAGAATTTGGTTACGACCAAAATGTTTGGTTTTTGGCAAACACCAAAATTTTGTTTTTGGTAAAAACCAAATTCTACCGCTCAACATGAGCACAATGGACATATACACGCAACATAAACACACATTCATTAAGCGGCTGCCCAAACGCGGATAAAGATTTTACAGCATTATTTAATATCCCAGCGAGGCGGCCACCCCGGCACCCGTTGAAAACTTTTATTGGAATAGTTCTGCGTGTTCCCAGCTCACTCTCGAATCTGCGTTCTCAATGAATATTACTCTGTTACGAGCTCGGCTTCGTTTTACGCTGATTTGTCTTTTAAATATTTTTCTCGAAAGTTCTTTTGTATTGTTTGTTCTGTTGCGCATAGTGTTTTTGAACGACATGATAAATATAAAAGAGTAAATTTTGTTGCTCATAAATATTAATTCTGAAAAAAAGTTTATTTATCTGGTACCAACATTATACATCGGGCTCATTTTTCAATCGCCAGTTAAAGTTTATTCATTGAATAATTTGATATAATGACAGATTCTCTTTAGAAAATATGTCACAATGACAATCTTATTCTTTGGATAAGACTTATCTGAGGATTGAGAAATCGGGCCTAAGCATGATAAGATTTTAACTATAAGAAACTTATACACTACCTTTATAAACTACCTTCACTCATACAAAAAAGTTCGCCTACCCATAGCGTGTGGCGTGACTCTTACGTAAGACCGCCAGAACTAATCATCATCATCATCAGCATTTTATGTCCACTGCTAGGGCAAGCCTTCCTTATGGATGGATAGAGGGAGGGAGAACGGGCCAAAACCCACCGCGCGGTCCCAGTGCGGATTGGTGATTATTAACGACTGCTAATGCAGCCTGGACCAACAGCTTTACGTGCCTTCCGAAGCACGGTGGAGCTCGAGGTGATAAATTTTTGGTCACCCATCCGATGACCGGCCTTTTGCGAAAGCACTAAGTGACCGTGCGCGTTAACCACTGCGCCATCAATCTCCTCCAGAACTAATGTTTCGTACTAATTTCCAACTCAGTACCGATAGATGGCGTCGTGATTATTGGGCTCATACACATTGCAGAATCTTTAGTAAACCAAACTTGCGCTAACGGATTAACAGTAGCTCACTGCACGTTCATTATTGTATGAACGTGCAGTGAGCTACTCAATCAAGTTTACGCACTATCCTTTGGAAACTTTCTCGGGATTATCGCTTTCAATATACGAATCCTATATACGCCCCGGAAAATCTAGTGAGTAAATGGGGATACGTTTTCCTGAAAACCTTAGAAACTTTAATGTTTAATCGCTCACTAAACCCTAAGGGGTTTATTAATAAACAAAGTGTAAGCTTGGAGTATTTACTCCGTGTTTTGTCTCTTTTACTCTAATGAAATGACGTTTACATGACGAGAACAAAACACGGAGTAACTACTCCAAGCTTACCTTTTTAATTAATACGGTGGTAAGGATCTACTAGCACAAAACTTGGTTCCTCTGCACTGACCTTGGGCGACCTAAAGCAAGTTCTCTTCATTCAAAGAAACATCTGAGGCTCTAGTTATTGTAAAAAAGTATCTTCTCTTTCTACAAAGCTTTTGTGAACTCGAAAGTTATCATGAATAAGTCCCACGCACTAGATGTATAAGGACCTACATAACACAGAGCTTTCACAATACGTAACCTTTTCATGTTTTTAATCGTTTAACTTAAACCGCCTGTAATTAAAATCAACGTTGTCACATAAAAGTACATTTTACGGTGGACAGTTTTATCACCATTTTTATTATCCTTAATACGTAATAAAACGTTATTGAAATAACTTACTCAACTTACAAATTGGTTGGTATGAGGTTACTGATTGCTATTTAACAGAGAATATAAGGTTTCTGCATATGGCATTTCTTAATCCATTACAATATCAGTTTCAGAAATAAAGTTTTAATTAAGAACTTCATATTTAGAAGTATACATTCGCTATTTAGGAGCTCGATAGCGCAGTGGTTAACGCGCCCGGTCTGCGAGTGCTGAGGTTAAGCAACTTTCGCAAAGGCCGGTCATCGGATGGGTGACCAAAAATTTATCATCTCGAGCTCCTCCGTGCTTCGGAAGGCACGTAAAGCCGTTGGTCCCGGCTGCATTAGCAGTCGTTAACAACCGCCAATCCGCACTGGGCCCGCGTGGTGGTTTATGGCCCGTTCTCCCTTTCCATCCATGGGGAAGGCTCGTGCCCCAACAGTGGGGACATAAAATGAGCTGATGATGATGATGATGATTCGCTATTTATAGGAGCGAACTTAAAGGGTACATGAGCACCTCATGAGAGGTACAGAGGTAGGTAGGTACATGTGAGTTTCTCTGGAGACTCACTACGGGTAAAAAAAGTAAAAAGGGAGAAGGGTCGGTTAGAAAATATTCAATATATCGACGGTCCCTACGTAAAATTCCTCAAGTGTACCGTAGTATAGTACCACTTGAGGAATTTTACGTAGGGACCGTCGATATTCAAAAGTACCTGACCTATCTTTATGAAATAAAAACTAAATTTAAGAAAATTTTAATGTGCTTAAATGAAAAAAAAATGAATTCAAGCTTTTTATTTTTTATAAATGTAAAGTAAATAAAAATGCGTCGTTTTTTCAGTAATTTCGTAATAATGTAGATTGGTTTCACGCATTTAATACTTACATACTTTACTTTGTGTTGCCTCCGCGAGCTCGCAATACTGTTATTATGCGATTTGGCATACTTTCTAATAGGTTTTTGAGACGATGCTGGGGACTATTCTGCCATTCCTCTATTAGAGCTTTTTTCATCTCACCTAGCGTGATTGGCTGCGGATTCCGCTGACGTTTACGTCGTTCCAGTTCGTCCCATGCATGCTCAATGGGGTTTAAGTCGGGGCTGCGTGCTGGCCAATCCATGTGTGTGATACCGACTTCTTAAAAATAGTCAAACACTATCTGAGCTGTATGCGGGCGGGCGTTGTCTTGCATAAAAACGGCATTCTCGCCCATGTCCACTAAAAATGGACCAACGTAGTCATTCAGAATTTCAGTGACATATCTTACTAGTTAAAGTGCCATTTTCTATCACCACTAGCTCAGCGCGATTTTCGGAAGAAATCCCAGCCCACACGTGAACAGAGCCTCCGCCGTATGGTACTTTTTCTTTTATACAAGCCTGGTTATAGCGCTCTCACACTTTTTTCTCCCGTCGTGCTTGTGTATTAACAGAATCTAGACTCGTCTGAAAACATAACTTTTGACCAGTCATCCAGAGTCCAATTCTCATGTTCTCTACCGTAACTCCAACTTGAGTTTCTGTGGTGTCTTTCTAGTTTTCGGCCATTTGCAGGTCTTCTTTAAATTTGCTTCAGCCAGACGCCGCCTTACTGTATCCAGCTCGTAAATTATGATTTGTTACTTCAACAGCCATAAGAAAGCGATTTTTCAAAATTGTTGACACCATATAGCGATCCTTCCGTGCCGTGCCAGACTTTGACTTTTATGGAAGCGCTGGAGTACTCGCTGAACTGTAGAAAGAGTCACTCCAACAGTTCTCGCTATATTTTGCTGACTGCGCCCGTCTTCAAGCATTGTCATGATCCTGGTACATTCTTCAGGGGTTAACGACATGATGACTTCAGAATAATAAAATTTATAAGGCAGAGACACCCACACGTGACGTGACGTATTTACAGCATTTTTTATGTCGAAACTAAAACAAATGCGAAACAATTGGTTTCAATTTTTTGGTACTAAATTCAGAATAGACCATTATTTTAAATTTTCAGTTTTTTATACAATTATCAAAAATAAATAAAAAGATTTATATAATATTTTATGTGGCATAAAAATATTCTTTAATTTAGTCTTTATTTCATAAAGCTAGGTCAGGTGCTTTTGAAGATATTGAAGATTTTCTAACCGACCCTTTTTCTTTGTGGTCCAGCATAATACTTCTTAGCTGACAGCCCGACTTCACCCACTGCTTGGTTTCGAATGGAAATCGAACCCACGACCTTTGGTTAATCGGTCTAAAGCTCAGACCGCTGAGCTACCGAGGCCCGGTAGCTCAGGTTTCTTACTGCTTGTGTCATTCAGTTCCCGCCTTCTTCTGGTTTGACCCATGACGTTGACGATGTTTTTGTCACTAGATTTCTGAAGCGTTTTGTATATCAAAACTTCCCAACTACTAAAACAAAAAATATATATAGTTATGTAGGTATTAAATTTGAATAATCACATGCATACAAATGAGTTTCTGAACTAAAAGTTTTTCCAGTTTAGAACTTTCCAACTACTAATACAAAAAATAATTTCTATACTTATGTTAGTTTGAACAATTACATACATAAAAATTAGACTTTATTTATAAGTGTTTCTACGTCGACTGACTTCGCACCTGTTTTGTTAAAAAATATGCTTCTACACGATACGTTGGCTCTGTTGATTCCCTTTTTTTTGGCACGTGGCTCAGCTTGTTATCTTATTTTATATATTAACTTAATGGACACCCGACACGTGCGCGCAGGTAGAAAATTTGGTCGGTTTCAAACGTTTTTTTTATCAAATATGAACAAAAAAGCTAACATGCGCAGGCGGCTGATATGAACGCAGATGTTTGCTTTGCATCGCATTACTTATATTCCACCTTCATAATTTTATTGACGTCACATCCGCTTTTATTTTATTTAGTTCGTTTCTATCAAAAAGCGATAAATCAAATGCATTTGAGAACAAATTACAACTTTTAGAACTTGATTATGGAACTGCGCTACTCAATTGTTGACTGTTCATTGAAAAATTAAGTATCTAGATACTTAATTTTTCAATTATAAGTTTCTATGAGAGAAATTTTGTCTATCGTTTCTATTGTATTTTACTATCTCCACAAAGATTTTTAATTAAAATATTAATTTATTTTGTAAGGGTGATTTTTGCAGTACTTGTCAATCAAAATATTTGAATGTATGCTCGTGAAAAGATATATTTTTTAAATGCAAAACTCACGAAATTCACAGCTTGTGCTATGAAAACTTATTGACTACGTAACACAGTAGCGTTAAATAAACAGCAGACATATTAACGTTGCCTCGTTGAATCATTTCTGATGTGATGTAGTGATGTTACTTTTTATATGCCGTTAAAAATACTCGGAGAAAAAGCGAGCAAGCGTAACAATACAGCCATCTGTCGCGGGGTAAATTGGTCAACAAAAGGTTTTTTACATTCGTAAAGCCGGCTGCGTCGATTGATGAATTTAGAAACGGATTGCGTTGCAGCCGGCCGAACAGTTATTAAGTTTTTAAAAAGTGCTATACTTGCACTGTTAGAATTTTATTCATAGGGCCTATCATTAGTCACTTTACCTGGTTTATATTTTAAAATTCTTGTCGTTCTGTACGTCTAGATAATTTGAAACATTTTTATGTAACATGCTTTTTCATTGTTTCAGGATGTGAACACCAGCATCATTCCATCAATGACGGTAACGTTCACCTGACCACAACGGACAATGCGGTCACAGACTTCTAAACCTTTACCTAAGAAAGGGGCATTGAGTAAAACAACATTTAAACCTGGCTCAAACACAAAATCATTAAAGAAAAAATCTGTATCACCTAAAAAAGTTAAAAAACTTATAAGTAAATCATTAGTAAAAAGTCCGAAAAGAAATGCTGGTAAAGATGACACAACTAACAAAAGTGATGGCGACTCCACGGAAAAAAATGAGCCATCCCCGGAAACCTCCAAACCTGGGCCATCAAAAATTATTCTTATTCGAAGTGAATCTCCAGCAAAAAAGCCAAAGAAAGAGCCCAGAGAGAAGAAAGATACGGCTAAAGCATCGACAGATTCAAATGTAAAGAAAAAAGTACCCAAAAAACCTGTCAAAGTCGTGAAAAAAGCCAAAACAACTAAGACCAATATTAAAAAAGTTGTTGATGATTCTGATGATGTTAAGTACAAAATTAATGCAGATTTAGTTAAAAAGCCTCCATTGAAAATTTCGAAAGTTAAAGCATTGACAAAATTAGGAAACCAAAAGAAGAATTCTCCAGTTGTAGCCAAAACCGATGTCCGGGAAAAAGAAAGTCCAGATGAAAGTAACAAAACCGAAAAAGACAGTATTAATAAAGACGAAATTGGCAAAGAGAAGATTGACAATAATGATGATTTTCAAAATGATACCAACAAAACTAAAGTTGAAGTCGAAGCTGAAGATAAGTCCAAGAGTGTTTTATCAAGTGATTTAGTAAGTTCAATGGCAACTAAAGTCTTATCCTCGCCAGAGACACCAAAAATAGAAACAGAGAGACCTCCCAAGTTTTTTACATCCAGTAGAACACCAAGGACAGTTGACATAGATGTCAAATGTTGCAAAAACTCGAAAGGAAATTTGAATGTTTCTGAAAAATTTCTGTCTATTAAATGTGAAACAAAATCGGATGAAAATAATAAAGAAAAGACTACGCCTAACACACTTGTTTCGCAAGGGCCTGAAATTGACGTTTATACTTTTACAGAAAAAGTTGATTCGCCTAAAAGCATTTTATCGGACTTTCGAAGTCCTATAAACAAAAATGTTGGTAGAGTTAGACCTATAGCGAGAGTTAAAGGAACAATTATAGACAAAAAGTCTGAAGCAGAGAAGAAAAAGTATTCACCTCATAGACCAATAGAAGAAGTTGTAAAACAACTAAAAGCTAGTAAAAGGTCTGAAGAACTTCATGCTTCTGCTACTCAAATACCATTAAGCACATCTACTTCTGAATCTACAGAAAACATTGAAAAAGACACTGATGATAAACCCAAACCAATTATCAGCAAATCGTACAAAATGGTTGCTCGAAAGTCAAGCGTGACTGGAAAGCCATTTAGCCCTATAAAATTTCTTGATCAAGAACCAAGTCCAAAGTCCAGTGAAATGTCTTCCCCAGCGTCTTCCCCTGTAGCAACTAAAAAATCACTGTCGAAACCTAAGAAGAAACAAAAGAAGGCTAGCATATCAGATGAGGAAATTGAAACATCAAAATTTTCTCTCAACACTAAAAAATTTAATTACTCATCATCAGAAGAAAGTACGATAGATTCTAATGATGATAATGACACCAAAGAGTCATCTGGATCTGATACTCCTAAAACTAAAAAGATGAAAAACAAAAAATACAAGAGAATCACGGATGGGGCTAAGAAGACAACCTCAAAAGAATTAAAGGAACTTTCAAAAGACTCTTTGGTTGATCTTAAAGATAATTCTCTTTTATTGGGAGAGAAGCCTAGCAAGAGACGTCTTAAGCTTTTATCAATGTGGGCAGGGCCAAAGAAGCATAGAATGGCATCACTGAACGCTATGGCAAAAGTGCATTGCTTATACGAAAATGAAAGTCGGACACATATGGAACTTGGCTTAATGAAAACGGTGGATAGGCACATAATGCCAAGTACTTCCAGGCAGACAACAGCAAAAAAGAAAGACTCTAAACAGAAAGAGACAGAAAAATCAAGTACTTCCGAATCAGAATATGAAAACAAAAAAGAAAAGAAAGATGAAAGCTCAGAGAGTTCAGATGATAATCCTCCTCTCCGATCTTTACGCGGAGAACCTGGTATCCGTAGCGCCGGGAAATATTGGGATCCTAAGTCATCGACTTCATCTAGTGAGGACAGTGAACTAGAAACTAAAAAGAAAACTGTTACTGCCGAGAAAAAGAAAGTAAACACGAAAACATCTACTACAAAAGCCGACGCTGAAAAACCTCCAGCAAAAATGAAAAAAACCGCTGGTGTCCCTGTTAAAAAGAAACGAAATCGCAATGAAGTCGTGATGGATCTTAAGGACATGGTTGTTCAAAAACGTATGGCCAGTTTGAACGCAACTGCAATACTTGCAGCCAGTTACGAAAAACGTTCACCTAAATCTAGCAAAGATGATACAACATCCGATTCTTGCAGTGATGAGTCTTTTTCTCAGAAGCCAAAAAACGGGGCAAATTCCGGCGTTAAGTCGGAAGCAAAATGTGAAGATACAAAAAAAGAGTGTGACGACACCTCATTGGGTGACAGAAAACAGAAAGTTGAGGTAATTGTGAATCAAGACACTGACGTCACTATTACCGGAGTTTATTCAACTCACCACGAAGGTTTCTGTACCGCTATGCAATACCGTATTTCATCCACGAGCCACACACAGACAACGGCCACCGCTAACTGCGAAAAGGTAAAAAACAATTTCTCCAATACTTACCCAGTAATCTTAATTGAAAGGCGGGTTTTAATTTCATAAATTGAATCTTCCATTAAATGATCAAACTTTATAAACTCGTAACATTAATTCGGAAAGGCCTATCGGGTAAAAGTCAGCAAATTGGTGCGTGTAATACTGGTACGTAATAAGATGGTGTACCCGCTGGCGCTTCGGGTCTCATTAATACCCGGTAATGAAGTAAGTTCTATGTAAACACGCCTCGGGATCTCATCCCGACATTATCCTTCATAGCCTTACCTCCAGATATACGTAGGGAAAAGTAAACCCTTTGTTATAAGCGTAAATGGTGAATTTAGAATGAATTGTGTTATCAATTGAGGCGTAAACGATTTACGCGGGAAAGGAGTATCCATGGGGTTACCCTTGGCGCAGATTATATCGTCTGACGCGTGAAACCTTATAAATATTATGTTAAACTCTCAAAGCGCCAGACTGCCTATAAGCAATCTACAGGGCTAAGTGAAATGAACATTCTGCTTATCCCTATTATATTGTAAGTGATTGATACAATGCTGATAGTCCGCATTTAAAAGTTTTAATTTGTAATAAGTCAATCACAATCTTATCAGTTATTTTGATTAAAATAAATAATACATACGCACCTTTGTCAAACATTGACATTATTAAAATTATTGTCATCATCTGTACAACGTTATATATCTAATAAGTGTGAAAGTTAATGCTTCTTTGTTGGTATCGAATGCGTTGGTAAAAAAATCACTGGATACGAATGTTCACGCGGCGAAGTGGTGATTGGAATGCTGGTAATAAATATGTATTTGATCATCATCATCGTCATCACTATTAAGAATCAATTATCTGAATAAATCTAAAATGAATCTATTTAATAAAGGGTTGTATTTAATCAATCACCAAACTAACCTAACCTAACCCACAAAAATACTAAGTTAGCACCTAAACTACTATTTAGATGCTAACTTAGCATTTTAGGTGCTAGCCTACTATTTTTTTGTGGATCAATTTATTATTTCTCTTTAATAAATTTCATTTCCTAAAGCTAGAACTTACAGTACCTGTACCTCGAACGAATGGTAGGAAGCCATACAACATGCAAACGCATGACAAGGCATCATGATTAGCTTAAACTAGCTTAATTAACTTAAACGTAAAATGGTTTACTAATTCCCAAACTAGAGTTATTTTTTAATTTGAGAATTCGTGCTTAAGGTGAGTTCACATTAAGTAACATGTTATATAATTTATGTTATACAACATATAACTTACGTTATATAACATGTTATAAAACTATAAGTATGAGGTTGTTATTGGCCTTTATTATCCATACTAATAAAACAAGCAACGTAACAATTATATAACAGGTTTTGTCATATAGTCTGGACTTACCTTTAGGTTATACCACGAAGTCAACAAATATAGAGCGGTAGATTTCTCAAAGGCTGGTCATTGGATGGATGACCAAAAATTTTTCATCTCAAGCTCCTCCGTGCATCGGAAGGCGCGTAAAGCCGTTGGACCCAGCTGCAGTAGCAGACGTTAACGACCACCAATTCGCACAGAGCCCGCGTGAGGGTTTATGGCCTGTTCTGCCTATCCATCCCTAGGAAAGACTCGTGACCCAGCAATGGGGACATAAATTGAGCTGGTGATGTGGTGATGATGTGATAGTAAATGTTGTAAACGCTTTCAGGAGGGTTGTTCTCGCGAAGATGGCGCCCGCTACACGCCACTTTCCGCGCTCTCCTCCATGCAGCCACCAGCGGAGCACGCGCATGGACATCCTCATCCAGGTAAATAAACCTTTACCATGAAATTATCTATAAAATGAGGTAAATATGGTATGGTTACTCTGCGTTTGTCTAGGAACATAATGAGACTCCTGGGATCGGCCTATCCGAAACCAGAAGACTTCAGGCTCTTCGCTCTTAAAGAGATCTTTGTAGAGAAGAATAGTAAAAGGTTTGCACATAGATCATTCTATCAGGATCTTTTGTGCAACCCTTTTAGTATATTGCTGCTTTTTGCTTTTACTATATACCTGCTGAGGCATGCTGAGGTTTCCCTCTCCAATTTCATAATGCCTCAGCAGGACCCACTAAGATAAGATAATCCGTGTTTTGTCCTTAATGAAGTTAAATAGTAGAGAAAAAAGGGTTATCCCTTTTTTAGGCTTTATAGCCTCGGGACGTTGGAATAGTTGGAAGTTGGTCGAATAGTAAATACTTATCGAAAGACAGTATAAAGGTTGCAAACACCGGCGATTGGGTAAAGCTAGTAAGCCGATACCTTGGAAACCTTTGAGAGCCTATGTCCAGCCACGGGAATCGTACAGCTGTGAGGTCACTGAATATAAAATTTAATCCTGAGAGGGAGACGTAATTGCCAAAACGAACAACACCGCATAGGTAACATTTAAAGTACGTAAATGAGGTATATCAGCGTTAAAAAAGGACTAAAAAGGATCGTTATTATGAGCTCAGCTCGTTTGAGTTTTCAAATGTGAAAGTGGCTTAGCAACTTCGCTGAAGTTATCGATGTCGGGCACTGTGAGCTAGCTGAATCGCCGGCAAAAGCTTCGGAAAAATACGCTCAAAGCACTCGCACAACATTTCTGTTACTCAGGGATTCCAGTTTGGATAGATAAATTGGAATTTTAAACATTTATCTTGTTTATGAGTGGCAAGGCGCACGGCCCATTGTCCTGGGTTTAATTCCCGAGTCAGACAATAGGTGTGTTCTTGTTTTATCGATGCATAGCGAGCATTTGTGATCACCACCGTGTACGCGTGATGATTAAACGAATACCCGTCAATTGAGCGATGACTTGATTTTAATAATGGGGGCTAATAACTTACTTACTTAAAGGGTTCCTTAAACCCTGTGAAACGACACACATTCTAGAGGGAATCGCATCACGCATCTAGTCCCCGTTCCCTACTAGATTTCCGAGGGGTTCGGATCGGATCGGGGTTAATATTACAATATTAGTAAATGTGTGTGTATGTAATGTAGGTCAACAGTTAGGTTGTGTCACAGTCACAGCAGTGCAAGCCTGTGTTAACACACACACAAAGATACAAGTTACATGAAAGTCCGTAAGTTATGAAACAATATACCCACTATATTAAATGTCAACTTGCATGGGCAAAACGATATACATAATACTATTCACGTTAACTCAACAGAAAATATTGTTTATAGCTAAACTGATATCACATACATAAACAAAGACAAACGTTCGAATTCCAGTAAGTCGTATCTATTATCATGGCTGGCCGTTGCCACACGCGCCGTAAATGGGTCAATGTTCAATGCTCGCACGCGTACGGCGGCAATAGCTTAACTCGAATATAGACTTTATAGCTTTAGATACACGATTTAAATTTCTATTGACAGAGTAGCGTCATTCGCAATTGCATAATAAAACGAAACGTTAAGTGCTACTACAAATTACGACAATCATAACGGCCTTCCAGGTTGTGATTGGAGTACATCAAAGAAAGCTGTGTCTTCGCTTCTCTTATTTTTTCATAGATAGATATTTAGGTTTATAGCAACACCATGAAAACAAAATTCGAAAAAGTAAGTTACAATCAGACAGTATTATTGTTTTAAAGCGATTTCTTTCCTCAGATAGTGCGACAAAGTTCCGTCTAGTAGCATTTCGAATCAAAAACATATTTTCCAGCTTCACATACCAACTCAATCATGGAAGATGTAGACATTGTGATAAACATGAGCGACCTGAAATAAGCTCTATAGAGGTTGATGAACCGAAACTGGGCTTCGAATCTGCAATTTAAAAATCGTGTTTATGTGGCCTGATTTTCAAATATGGACTATGAAGAAATTGTCACAAATCAGGGCTGAGACACGATTGTGGACGTTATTAAATAGCAGAATCGAGGTCCTGTCATGGTGTATATGTTATGGAGCAAGTAATAATTGGGGCATTTTTCATAATGCCCGGGCATATATGAATAATGACAAGCTACTTAGGGCGAAGTAAATAATTATCATTTGAAATTCCTTATTTATCACATTGCCTAGACATTATGAATATTGCCATGTGGTTTTCGGTCAATCTGATAATACCCTTTGTATTTTTACTGGATGCGGGGAGGAGAACAAGGAGTTCTAGAATGTTTTTCACACAATTCATTAGCCAATTTTCATTCCACAAGCAACATTTTGTCAACTTTTCATTTTACAAACGATTGCTTTAACAATGGCATCAAATAATAACCATTAAAATGGCAAGCTGTTATTTTATAAATCATCATTTTATTTTATTTAAAAAGATAAACTGACGTGTCCACATTTTTCAGAATACAAAAGGTACGTTTTACAAATAATTAATTTGACCAAAATAAAACATATATGTATTTTTAAATAATACAATAATAATCTTCAAAAGTTTGTTTCTTGTGCTTCGCCGGTACCGCGGCACGCTGGCTTCGCTCGCTCGGCTCGCGCTTTGTTTTGGTTACTGACCTAACCTAACTTAGCCACTCCAAACCTTACTAACCCTCACCTTTCTGTTCTTTGTGACCGCCTAGTGGGGGGCTGTGCCCCCCTGTCCCCTGCTCTCTGTTCTTCCTGTTCGGAATATTTCCTAATGTCTTACTGACCATTATATTTAATTAAAATTGATTAATAAATCATTGTCCATTTGACGTATTTGTAAGGTTTTTGTCGTTATTGTGTAAAGAAGAGTAATAAAAACCAGGTTTTAATTACTCTGCCCCATAAGTAATAAACATTATAAATAATGCCCGTGCGATTTGATTATTTCAATAGTTGTAAAATCACACTACCCTCTCATATTGACATTATTCATACTGCGCGGGCATTTTTCATAACGCCCTATTAATCACTTGGTCCATAACATATACATAACACAGTTATTTTTTGTAAAGCAACATTTTGCAACATGACCACATAAAGCAACTTCCAAATAGCTCTTTGTAATCGAATATTGCCTACTACAAACTACAACTGAAAAAGTTGCTAAACAAAAAACAACGGCGACATGGCTGCACTAATGGTGCTGGTTTATCCCGATGAGCCACGAAGATAGTAAGAAGGTTGTAACAGTAAAAAGAAAAAAGCGTTTCTTTTACCGCGCGATTTGCCAAGTATGCTGACAACGTCGCGTCGTCGAACGTAGGTATTCGTTCGCGTAAATGTTTTTCGGTACCGGAAATTTTTAAGTAAGTAAATATAGCCTTTATAGGCTATATTTAATTACTGTCCCACTGCTAGGCGTCATTGAAATCAAGTCATCGCTACAATTGATAAGTATTTTTCAAAGATGTAAATAAATTTTAGAGAATCTCGACGGAACAGCGGTTAGTGCTTTCACAATGCAAACTTATAAGTTAAGCAACTTTTGCAGTTCCAAATAAAGACCTACTAACACACGGTAATTATCTACAAAAGCAGTTCTTAAAAGTATTAAGCCAGCGTGGTAGTTCAAGTATAAGCTCTCCATGTTGTTAATTTTATTGGCTGATGGACGCTGGACGTTTATATGCTGATTATAATGATAAACATATCTTTAAAAAAGCCTCCCTCCTTGACACGGTCAGGCGAGTCGTGATTCAAGCTTTTCGATTCGAACGATCGGGGACGGTTCGGTCACTACGGCTTAAAAAACCTTAAGTTCCTTGCAGCCTATAAACGTGACTAGTCACACTGAAGTACAAACGGCCAGCAGCATTATTTTTCCAAAGAACGTCAAAAATATCGGTACCGACAGCATAACCTCAAACTATTGCTGTTTCATGGTTACAATTTCTCAATAGCATCATTACCATTTAGAAACAAGTAAAACATGGTTTAAAATAGACAGCGGCCGATAATGAAGGCCGTTCACAATGGCAATAGCGCCGCAATGAGAAGTGAACTCAGTTGCAGAGTAACTCAGCTCAATTAACGCCTACGCGGCTCTGAATGCATTATGTTAAGCACAAAATAAAAAAACTGCAGAAGGTAAGCTTCGTTCAAACGCGCTCGAGCAACGCACAAATAGACAACCTCTCACTCTCTCGCAACAGTTGCGCTCGGATTGCTCCGAGCTGTTCCGAGATTCGTGTCCGTGAGAGGATCTATATGTAGAGGTGGATAAAAAAGCAAAGCAATCAATTTAGCATGCTTTTCAAAGAAAAGCAAGTAAGTCACTTATTTTTTTACGCAGATTTAACTTTTGCTTTTTACTTTTTCAATCATAGTGACCACCTAAGCCTGAAAATTACGATGGAAAGTTCAATGATTAATAGTCTTAACTCTTTAAAAAAATGTACATTGCTTAAAATTTTAGAAGTATTTACGCTTTTCACTTACGAAAAACTTATTGCTTACTAAAAAAGCGTACGCATCAAACAGCAGTTCACTTTTTAAGCCAATAATTGCCCTTAAAATTTTGCAAATAAATAAAGTTGCTTTTTAAAATAAGTGAAAAGCATAAGTGCCTTTTTAATTATAAGCAATAAGTCCCAACTCTATCTATACGTGCGCATGCGCTGGAGCGCGGTAGGTATGAAGCTTACTTCTGTAGTCTCCTTATTTTGTGATGTTAAGTGTGCTAAGTCAACTGACTCACCTAAAAGACAAAACAGTTTACACAACCGTCTGAGAACAACGCTATACTTTTTGAATGATGTATTGGATGGAAGATTTATGTATCCATGCAATATTAGATTATAAAAGCATGCAACATTTGTGTGCATTAAAAAATATTATGTATGTTTGTTTATCCTTCTTTCACATAAACTTGGAGTTGGAGCTAGAGATCGACGCGTCTATTTATGTACATAAAGGTTGGATTCCCGGTTGTGTATGGGGAAAAAGTTTTCGACTATTTTTAAATATGTAAGTATTCCATAACTATAAATCGACGACATAGATCCTTAGAACAAATTTCCATTTCTTCGGTTTTTTGGACTTCACTATACGGATTCTGGAATCTGGATTGCACACCCTTATAGTCTGACCGACGATCTGTTGAAGGTCGCGGGAAGCCGCTGGATGCGAGCAGTACACAACCGGTCGTTGTGGAGATCCTTGGAGAAGGCCTTTGTCCAGCAGTGGACGTCTTTTGGTTGAGATGACGATGATGATGATGACGATAGTCTGACTAATTCGTTTCTAAACAATATCTCTGACAACATTAAAACCAGAACATTTTCATCTGATTTGTCTGATTAAAAAAAAGGAGATTCTCAATTAGGTTTTGTCTATGTTTTCGCATCATTTCAATTTAGAACAGGTTGTAAGGTCTTATAGGAGTCATTCACTGATTGTTTATCAAACGATAACATAAGCCCATTAAGAGTTACAGATAACTACTATACCGAAGCAAAAACGTTGTACCCCTTTTTACGAAAATTGCGCGGACGGGGGAGTATGAAATTTCACACTCTTATAGTTTATATAGAAGAAGCATTGCAGAATGTTAATATTTTTTTAATTATGCATAAAAAATACATTAAATCAATAAAACAAACATTACACACACTACCATGTATTTGACACACGCGCATATTTTCAAAAATTTCAAAAATGGAAGAGGAGCGGCCGAAATCTTTCAATGCCAATCCAAACTCACATTCTATCTTTTTTAATTTTTTATTGCTTAGGATACAATCCGTGCAGCCTTAATAAAACTACGGTCGAATTTCGACCACTGGGCTACCATTAGTACACGTAATACAGTCTAACCTATCTATGGGGATTGAACCACGTTTCCTCTTATTCAACCCAGCATACTCATTTATCCCCGAAACCGAAGCTTTGGAATATGGACGGCTTTAAGTTAAAATCTCTAAACACACTGCCGGCTTCGAGCTGAGCCAAAATAAACATATCCTCAGTAATTTGCACCAAAAGCTGTTTTAGTTGGTACATGATAATATTGATTTAGTGCTAGTCACCTATATTTCCTTTACAAGAATAATTATACTAAGTCTTACAACAAAATATTTAGATATAATTTTGATCTCTCTTGAGGAGCTCGATGGCGCAGTGCTTCGGTCGTACGATTGTTAAGGTTAAAAGCCGGTCATTGGATGGGTGACCAAAAATTTATCATCTTGAGCTCCTCCATGCTTCGGAAGGCACGAATACTAGTCACGGCTGCATTACTAGTCGTTAACAACCACCAATCCGCACTGGGCCCGCGTGGTTGATTTTGGTGTAGATTACGTAGTAACTATTAACTAATATTAACTAATCACGAGATGGATGACCAAATACTGGTATTAAACGCCTCTGTGGTCTAGTTGGCCACCGGTCTTATTTGATGAGGTCCCGGGCTCGATTCCTGGCGTGGAGATGTATTGTATTCGGTTTAATGATAATATGGAAAAACGTCAAAAATAAATAGTCGTTTGGCTTTTAGAAATGACACTGTTTAATTCAATTTGTTTAGATATATATTTTTTTTAATACGTAGCACCGCAAATGACTCCCATTCACCTGATGTTAAGTGAATATGGAATCCAGATGCGACGATAATTGGTGCAGCGTGAAAACAAAGCAGCATCATTTATCCTCACTTTGCCGGCCCACAAGGTGCCTCTTCACGCCTCGTTTGAAGGACCCCATATCATAGGAAGGAGGGAAAACGTGTGCTGGCAACTATTCCATGTTTTGGAGGTGCGACAAAAAAACGAGTCACCAAATTTCTTAGTGCGCGATGGAATATTTGAGACAGTGAAGCGGTGACTCCGGAGAGCAGCACGTGTACTCCTATGGAGGAAGGGAGAAGGTGGGATGAGGTCAAAGAGATCTTCAGAGCACTCGCCATGGTAGAATAAAAAAAAATACATCAATTCAGAAAATTAAATGGAAAAATACATTATAAATCATAATAAAAAGGTTGACTTTGTCGGTCACCATGGCCCTAGGCTTGTTTTAAGTCTGCCTGGCTAACTTCAAACATCTAACCTATACTGAGTTTTTTTTATAGTAAATGTGCTTTTCACTTATCCTTTAAAGGTCTCTCGGTCGTTTTTGTCGGGTTTTATTTTATTTCACATGGGGCAAGCGCTCGACCCTCATCTTACCTGATGATAAGTGACGATAGGCTGACCGTGGAAGCGCACTTAACCCAGAATTCCCTACTGAAGATCATCTTTACCTACTCAGCATAAAATAAGGTGTCACAAAAATTGTTGTTTAGATATCTACTCAGATTTGATTGATTTGATTTTGTAGCTTGTCAGGAGTACTTATTGTTTTATGACTATGATTTACATATAATTTTACGCAAATATTATTGCGAACAAATTACAATTTGAAAAAAGACTGTTGAAAAAATTTCACGAGTGGGATTCGAACCCCATGACATGCCGGGTCAGGTGCACTACCAACTATGCTATCGTGGCTCACTCCAACTCGCCGAAATTAATCAACACTATCTACTTTTACTTTGTATGAGCCCTATTCAATGTCGACAACTACTTACGTCATCAACATCCGATCTTAATATTTTTACAAATATTGAAAGATCAGATGAATTAGGCAAGCTATATTTATGATTATTTACATATAATTTTACGCAAATATTATTGCTAAAGTTCCACGAGCGGGATTCGAACCGATTTGATTTTTCATACTTATTGTTTTGTAAAAACCTATTTATAATGCGCTATTACAATAACACTGTAATAATAGTCTTGTTAACCCTTCCAAAAAAGCTAACATACTTATTTTTAGGTTTTAAATTATACATATAAAACCGCAAGGTTGTAGCCAAATTATATTTAAAAATAATTGATGTTTAAATATGAATAAAAAAATTGCAAGCTTTGAAAGTTTAAAAACATCAAAAAACCTATCATTTGTTGGACAGGTTTTTTCAAAGCTAACATATTTATATATTGGATAGCTTTTAAGAGAAAGTAAATTGAACTCACTCTCTGAAATAAATTCCATAACATCAAAGCCATAATAAATTAACACAAGTATTACTATAAGCTGTTGAAAGCAATACAATTTGGACCTTAATTTATTTACACATAAGTAAGTTCAAATGCTTGCAACTTATTTTTACGCAATGTTTACCACAATTATTGCTTTGATTTGTGACTACTAGGTTGTCGTTTACATAATTCTAGCTTTATATAAACGATTTTATGAGTGTCTTTTTCAAATACAACCTCAAAATTAAAAATATTTTATTTTGAACAAAAAAGACCCATCGGGCGATAAGGCGAAGGGTAAGGCACACTAGCGCCACCAATTGATAATTTGACTAACGGACAGGATCTTTTTTTAAACATTTCGTACCGTCCGATAACAGGAAAGCACTCATAGTATTTATTTACTAATTGTGCACTACTTTTTGTTGCGTGGTTTATTCACAAAACGAGCTATCGCATTTATTCACAAACAATGGCCACTTCTGGTGTTAGCGAATGAATACAAAAACAAACCTAAAAGTAGTGCACAATTATTAAATAATAGATGTTTGCCTTGTGTCTGAAGGTCCGCAATGTTAGTAAAAAAAATCCAGTTTAGCAGTTATCAAATTAAATCCATTAGCGGCGCTAGTGTGCCTTACCCTTCGCCTTAAGTAATTTTTTTAACGGATTTTAATGTGTCATGTACAGACAGCTGTACATCAACCTCAAAAACTGTAAAACTTCATTAAATGTTCAACTGTATACCATATATATAAAGTTTAAAGTCTATTGGGGAAAATTGACAGTTCCTGATGCACAGACGTGTGTACTTAAGAGCCACTCCGTGCGGGCAACACCAAGTGGAGGACCTTTAGTCCACCCACCTTCTCCTAGGCGCGAAACTGTGCACCGTACCATAGTAACTTGAGACTTTCACATCCACAACTCAATACACAACACATTATATGGGAGCCTTCGCAAACATGTTGAATTACATTCACATACATCGTCATAACCGCGCTGGCGTGCCGCCAACCGGCAGATGTCAATACAAGAAGACTTGGCTGGTACTCCACCATGCATTATAGCTGTTCCATTCACATATATTATGATACCAACTTTATAGCGCCATACTACACTTTATAGTAAACGCACAGATAAAAATATTCGCATATATCTAAAGGATGTTAGAAAATCCGACAATATAAATTACAGTTAAGAACTGGCTATTCCATATACCTCATTCCCCAATAGCTGATTCTGCGTGAAGTTTATGTTTCCATTTTCAGCCTTATCGTCATATAAAAAATATACTGTCAGAGATGAGTAAATGGCAAACCGTTTATTCTTACATTTCGAAACCTTTCCGTGGTCTCAGTGAGTCTTGAAACGTCAGAATAAAATAATTTGTGAAATAAAGCGCATGATGAATTTGTAAAAAGTTTTGTATTTTTGTGTAGTGTTCACATAAATTTAAGGAAAGCAAAATAATAAAGTATAGTTATATACTATAAAAGAAACTTTAGCTCGGAGAGATACTTCCATTTGGGTGGACCTGTGGGAGCTTCCACTAGCACTTTATGATTAACAAACGCTGAATGTAACCTTCATTGTAAGAGCTGGCATTTACAAAACTCCGAGACCACTCCATAACATGTGATTGCGTTGACGAACGTAACCCCGACCTTGTCGTGTTGACTTACGACACAATTTGCAATTGCTCCGACGGCGATCACTTATTGCGCCATTCGTTTTCATGCATGAAATTACGTTCTGAGCACCTACGAAGTATAATGTTATTATGCGTCTTATGCGTTTGAGATCTTGCAAGTAAAATAACTCTTCTCTATTTCGGATGGCGCATGTAGACTATTTCAGTTACCTAGCATACCATACTAAACTGTAATTATCTAACATTACTCACCAACTGTGCCAATAATATTACACATCAACACACTAGTCTAGTAAAAATAATCACTTTTAAATGGACCTACGTGCTTTTAATTCACGTATTATTTATCCTGACGTTTGAAACCGGTCACAGGGTCTCAAGGTGTTGGCGGTGTCAAAACTTATTTGTAACTTGCTACTGTCAATTATTTTAATCGGAACCGTTCCGTTTCACTCAAAATGAGCTTACAAGTCGGCTAAACTTTTTGGTTACCCATTTGGCGAAAAAGCAACACCATCAAATAGTTTGCGAACAAGTTACACTGGCGTGCGTTAATACAGTGTCGGTAGAGATTTCGCAACGGGTGGCGGCAAATCGAGCGGCACGCTGTTGGACTAATCCCGCTGTTCGCACAACTTTAACAACTGCACGAGCCAGTTGCACTGTTTACTTTTAACTGCCGCACGCTTCGGTGTCATCGTTCAGCTGTTTTGGAGTTTTAGTTTTAGGCTTTAGACAGTTTTCGTGGGAACTTTTAATGAGACTATTATTTTCTAAAGCTTATACAAACACTACGCGTTGAATGGAAATGCTTTATATTACGGATCTACTAGTATTAATTTAATATAAGACCCTAATATTTTTCACCTTGAATGACGTTTCAAACCTTTTACAGGGTTAAGGTGACAGGAAAACTGAGATGTCGATAAAGCATACTAATACTACACATTTAATGGAAATACTTTATATTACGGATCTAATGGTATTAACTTAACATAAGAACCTAATATTTATCACCATGAATGACGTTTTAAACACTTAACAGATTCCAAGGTAACAGAGAGACTGAAATGTCGGCCGTCTCATAAAGCATTCGAAACTTACTACCGTCAATTCTTTTCATCAAAAGTGTTTCGTTTTACTCAAAATTAGCTTACAAGCTGTTAAACTAAAATAGTACACTGCGTTGCCCGAAAGTAGGTTAGCAACGGTCAGCCTAAAAGCAATACCATCAAATAGTTTTCGAGCAAGTTACACTGGCGTGCGTTAATACAGTGTCGGTAGAGATTTCGCAACGGGAAATACTTTATATTACGGATCTACTGGTATTTATTTAACATAAGAACCTAATATTTTCACCCTTTAAACACTTTACAGGGTCCGAGGTGACAGGAAGACTGAGATGTCGGTAGTCTCATAAAGCATTCGAAACTATCATCAACTAATTTACCCGGTAGTTTCGTTTCACTCAAAATGAGCTTACAAGTCTGCTAAACAAAAAGTTACACTGCATTGCCTGAAAATAAGTCAGCGAAAATGCAACACCATCAAATAGTTTGCGAGCAAGTTACACTGGCGTGCGTTAATACAGTGTCGGTAGAGATTTCGCAACGGGCGGCGGCAAATCGAGCGGCACGCTGTTGGACTAATCCCGCTGTTCGCACAACTTTAACAACTGCACGAGCCAGTTGCACTGTTTACTTTTAACTACCGCACGCTTCGGTGTCACCGTTCAGCGGTTTTAGAGTTTTAGTTTTAGACTTCGGTTTTTCGTGGTAACGTTTTATAATTGAAAAAAGTTATTTAGGTAACGTTGAAAGGAAATACTTTTTATAGTGAATCTACCGTTAATTATTTAAAATAGGTACCTAAATTTTTTCACCCTAAAGTTTCGATTAAACTTAACTACCGCACGCTTCGGTGTCACTGTTCAGACTACGGTTTTATAGGAAACTTTAAATGAAATTATTGTTTTATAAGTTTATAGCAACATTGTAATGAAAACACTTCATAGCAGATTCGTATTTATCTGCTCACGACTATTTTGTCTTGAAATATAGGCACCCTTTGCTGAGTCCGTGGTCACAAGAAGACTGAGGTGTTAGTCGTCACACAAATCTGAAAGGTCTCAAGACGTTGCATTACGAAATGGCGTAGTAAATTTAATTAGCTAGAATTTGAAATTTGTTTTTTTTTTGTAAGACAAGTCAACATGTTTCCGGAAACTTATCAAACAGAAGTTACTTGCTCGCGCCGTTTGAAGAGATTCCAATTCAGTCGCGCTACTGAATGAACAACTGCTGGAACACGATGCAGTTAGAATGTTTACTTTTAATTAATACAAGCTTCGGTGTCACAGTTCCGCTGTCCCGCCTTTTACGAAACATTTTTGCTGGAAGTTTAATAAGACTGTCGTTTGTTGTATTCAAAACTAGCCTTCTTGACAAACTGGAGTGCCATATTTGAACTTCAAAGGTTCTCTTGTAATTAAAAATCATAACAAAAACGCTATGAAATAGAGTTTATTTTTTACAAATTGCTCGTTTGGGAATAGTTACGCGAGGGTTTTAGCCGTTTGAGGCCAACAGCAAAATCACTCAAAAAAGGGGGGCTTAGTTAAGTCATAAGATAAGTCATAATTATTTATTGCATCATGTTGGTTTGGTACAGATCTTACAATATTATAAATAGTTTCCACTGAGCCCGATCTTCAGCTCTTCTTTTCCAGCTAAATAACTATCTTCTCTATTCTACCTATTATCATCAACATCATCATCATCGCATTCAAAAGACGTCCTCTGCTGGACAAAGGCCTCCACAAGGCCAGTTGTATGCTGCTGGCATCCAGTGGCTTCACGCGACCTTCACTAGATCGTCGGTCCACCTTGTTGAAAGCCTGCCCACACTGCGTTTTCCGGTACGCGGTCGCCACTCCAGAACTGTTCCGCCCATACCTAATATCGAATGGCTGGTATTGTAAAAGGACATTTTTCGCTTGGGTCTAGAGTTGCCCCCCATTGTAGGTAATGTGCGGTCCGAACGGTGGCAAACTTCCAAGTCGGTATCCCGAGGATATTAAATAGCGACCATACTTATCTAAGCAGCCGTCCACCAGATACCGAATCAGCACTATCTGGGTATTTGATATTCAATTTAATTTTGTTCGGGTCCTGCCTGTGCGCCTTAATTGAATTTATGAATTACGAACGGAAAGCGTGTGCGGTCCTATTAAATACAGACATTACTGTTAGATTGCGTTGAAAGCTGTTATGGAGGATTATAAGTCGTTTGCTGCTTTAAGGATCATTTTCTTCTAAAGACGAGATTTTTCGTACGATTACCTATTATAATATTATTGGGTTCGGGCGGAAAAGTTATTCTTAGTGACGGCTATTTTTTAACGTCATAATTTAAGACATATTTTCGTGACTTTGCGCTCAAAACACAAAGTAATAAAAAAATTGATAAGGGTTAATTCTTTCTCCTTTTTCAAACACACACAGAGTATTTTTATTTGTTTTCAAACATTGTTAAATTAAGTAGTTAATTAATTCATAACAAAAACAAATGTTGAAAACATTATTTAAAAAAGTATATAATAAACATATGCCTACTATACCCGTAAACTGTATCTATGCAAAAATCACGGTAATCCGTTTCTCCGTTTTGACGTAAAAGAAGTACAAACATACAAGCTTTATCATTTACATTATTACTTACGTTGATGCAATAAAATGTTAACACATTATTAACACAAAACTTGATACCATAATTCAATCATACAAATAATACAATTGCCAATTTTCATTTAACATTTCAGTATTCCGAAACAGAGCATACATTAAGCGAACAAAGGGAGCAAATTAAATTCATAAGCTGTCTACAAAATTTAGTGAAATAAAGAAAACTTCGCACAGATTGAGGTTTAAATTACGACGGGAGGCGTCGAATTTATTTAATTCTCATCTCGCAAATTCGAATTGGAAAGCGAGGCATTTAATTTTCATAGCTTAACGAGATCCCATTTCAGCAAAACCAGATTATGGCCTAAGCAGCAACGACTCATTTGTTATTTTCCTACTATAAAACCTCTTTGCATTATCCGCAGGCAAATGAGAAAAGTTCTTATACTATTAAACAAGAATAACGTGCACGAACGCACATAAATTCAAGTTAAGTGTCTTAAATAAAATACAACAATAAGTATGCAATTTGAAAATTGTTGAGAGTTAACATTTTTATTTATTTAGCTCCTTTCAGCGGATTGAAAATTGTGGTACAATAATTTTCGATGTCAGTAGGAATTCATTCCGTAAATTAAGCCTACGACTGCATCCCTGTCATATAAACGTGCGCATTGCACTGCACAATAATCATTTCACCTTATTCGGTTGACCATGCGATTTTATATTAGCCTTACACACAGATTAAACAAAACGTTCGAAACTATTATTTCATTCGTTAGATTAAATGGTAAACTGTAACCTACTTACACCCTAATCACTCTTTGTCTATGGCTTAGACTATTTACATACTCTCGGAATTGGAAATCTATTGACCTAATTCAAACTACCTGTAGCTGAGACGTGTAACTTATATGAACATGAGCACTCTATATTAACTTTGCTCTGTGAACACGAGCTATATTTGATCACACCCCAGAGCTTTATTTATTGTTCTGAAATTCACACACATTATAGTACCTACATTTCCCGACAGCAGGAACTTTTTTTTGTTTTTGCCATTTTAGCTTAGCACCGTTTGTGCATTTGGCCAATGCAGCAGCTATATTGCTTTACTATGTGTTATACGAGTATGCATGCAACTGATAACAATTCAATGTGTTATAAACTGGCAACTATTAAAAGAGTACCGTACCAAAGTTTATGAATAAGAAAAAGAATAAGAAAGTTAAGAGCAAGAAGGTTGGTGTGACCTGTGCCAGCGTATTAGCCTGGCAATCCAGAGGCAATGTTGCCAGCATTTTTTGGTAGATGTCTGTTTTGGTGTCCCTTAAATCCACAGTGGATAATCAATTATTTATAAAAATATTAATACGAATTTATTTTTTGCTTTCGTATTAGTCCATGGTTTCGTTTAAATAGTTACTTTAAGTCTCTTGTAAACATAATAATGTATATTAAATTACATAACACCGCATATTGTAATTTTTTTTAAAGTTGCGAGATATTCATATAAAGTTAATCGTGAACAGCCTGAAATGCTTTTATATGTTTACTACGCCAATTAAGCAGCTTTACGATCAGGTATTATTAGCGGAAAAGCGATGGATTACCGCTTTGCGAGTAGTCAACGATCGGCTGTTCGCGAAAATCCTTTTCAATCCAACAGTCGATATTTATTTTTGTTTTTATTTTTATCATTTTCCGCTATGGGTAAGCAGCAGTGGACGTCTTTTGGCTGAGATGATGATGATGTTGATGATGGGTAAGCACTAGTCCTTTATCTCACCTGATGTTAAGTGACGACAAGATCGAAGTTGAAAGTGCACTTTAATCGTTGCTATCTTATCACGAGCTGCAGGAACACGACAATGCTACTGGCGCTGATGTTATGGCGACATATTTAGTGGGTGGTCAAGTGGCGTAGTGTGGGTGTCGGCCGCCCGGGGCGGAAGACAATTTTGCCGCCCTCTTATTTAGGTATTTCAATTTAATGTATACTATACATTACATACATTAATTCTAGAGAAATTTTCGGCAAGAACAGTCATCACATCATTATTTTGCACTTTATAGGTTAGATTTTAAATAAAAAGGTTTATTAAAATTTTACAATCACGTTTATTAATACAAAAATTCTTTTACTTCAACCACTTAGATACATTGTTATAACAGGTACAATACCTATCACTTAAGATTAGGTACGACTTGACGATCGATAAGATTAAATAATTAGCGAATCACACTAATATTATAAATGCGAAAGTTTATGTGTATGTGTGTATATTTGTTGCTTCTTCACGCTGCAACGGATGGATGGTTTGATGATGATTTGAATGAAATTCGGGATACAGATAGTTTATTACCTGGATTAACATATTATAATAGGATAGTTTTTATCCCGATATTCCCACGGGAATGAATGGAAACTGTCAAAGCGGTACGAAGTCCGCTGGGTCCACTAGTTGAATATGAAACGCAAATCAATTTTTAATAAAAACTAGAACTATACTTTCTCTATAGTTTCTCTGAAGGATAGGAATCGTAACGAATACATCCGACAGAGAACCAAAGTCATCGACATAGCTCTAAGAATTAGCAAGTTGAAGTAGCAGTGGGCCGGCCATATCTGGCGAAGAACCGACAACCGCTGGGGTAAACGTGTTCTTGAGTGGAGACCACGTCTCGGTAAACGTAGTGTAGGACGACCTCCGGCCAGGTGGGATGATGACCTGCGAAAGACTGCAGGCAGATGCTGGATGCGTCAAGCTGAGGCCAGGGCGCTATAGCGCTCATTAGGGGAGGCCTATATCCAACAGTTGACTAAGATAGGCCGATGATGATGATGACTATACTATTATGTAATATTTTTACATAATAGTACACCATCAATGTCCACAGTATCACACACCTCTTGCTCAATACACAAGATTTAGACAGACAAATTAGTTAGTCAGTACTCATTGTTGATCTTTAATAATTTTGAATCAACTTCAATTTTGAAAAACTTTTCTCACAGCTGGCATTGCTTATGGTAACTGTGAAAAATATTCGTAGCATTATTAAAATATTGGGCAGAGTATCTTCCAGCTTGGATTTCACAATAAATTTAAATAATTCAAGTGAGTCTGCATTTATTTATTTATTTTCGTTATATAGCAGCAACGAAAGTCCGCAGTCTAGGTCATTCCAGCTTGAAATCCTGCTCGTCATTTCGACAAATGCGTAGTCTAGATTACATTTAGTGTCGTCTGGATCTAATAATATAGCCGGCGTTACAAAATTATCCGTTAAATTCTGTAGCTGCTGAAACTACCACTACACGTACTTATTTGCACAAAAACACAGTTTTAAAGCGTAACATAAATTACGATAAGAGACCATGTCATATTAGTTATTCTGTGACTATGTGAAATTGACAACTGACGATCCATTAATAAAACGTCAATCACAAACTTCCTTGAAGGGACTTAGCCGTACCTGCAGTTCTGGCAAATCACGAGCATGGTCCACCCTTGGTTGTGTTTAGACGTGAACATGCATGGTGTGACAGTGTGCGTGCCCGCATAGGCCCCACGCGCACACATTAACACCATTCATGTACACATGTACACGTCTAAACCCAAACAAGGGCCGTCCGCACTCGTGGTTTGCAACAACTGTAATTAATATGCAGGCATTAATAAAAAATATTGAACCTATATAAAAATATATAATAGAAGTCATTCTCGCTGATTATTAATCATAAACAACCCAAGCACAAAATAAAATACGAGGATCCCCGCAAGTCAGTATAGAAGGTGTTGCCAGCAGTCGCTACAAAATATCATTCAAAGAAAGGGGATTCCCCGAATTCATCACAGAATAAGCAATGAAAAATTCCGTGCTCTTTTCAATCGGTCCGAATTTGTAGTTGCGATAAAAATATGAAATGGTTCAAATATTTTTATTGAATTTTTAAATTTTATTATTCTGAAATTTTGCCGCCCCCTAAAAATTGCCGCCCGGGGCGGGCCGCGTGCCGCCCTCACTAACGCTACGCCACGCCAGACAAACTTTAAAAAACCCTACTACCAAATTAAATATGGAATCATGTACAGTCAATAAATAAATGAATCTTGTATTTCTACTCCGCAAAGGCATTACTTAGACGTAACTTAATCTAATTATATTTATACAAGTAATATCTGTACCTGTGGAAACTGGTGCCCGAGATGAGCATATACCTGTGATCCAGGATCACAAAAGTGAAGCACAATCCTGCAGCACTAGTTGTCTTTGCATCTGTACTCCGCTTCTGCTTAAAATCAGGCAGAGGGGAGTATTTTGCCCTCTCTTCGATACCCTTGAGACCCTACACCTGACCCCTGGGTGGTGCTAAATGAGTGACACTGTCTGAGTAAAGCCACGCTGCAGCACGAAATGGGCCGACTCGCTCGGCGTAATACAACCCTCTCACAGAATATCGGCGTGAAACAATGGCACTCGTTGCTGTTGTGTTTCGTCCGGTGAGTGAAAGTACCGGAGGCCCATCTCTTATCCCTCCCCCCTCCCAATTCCTACTTCCTCCTCAAGATCCAACTCCTTCCTCAAGGCCGGCAACGCATCTGCGATTACTTTGGTTTTGTAGGTATCCATGGGCGGCGGTGATTACTTTCCATCAAGTGACCCGCCTGCTCGTTTGCCTCCTTTAAAAAAAACTACTAAAGAGGCGGTTATGCTTTGAACTAACATTGTTTTCTTTGTTGTCCAGTGCCAGAACTGGGTGGCCTGACCCGCCGCGCCGCTGGCTGTTCCAGCGCCTTCTCAGCGCCGTCACCTGCTGCACATCACGAACCAGGTATGTGTGTACTGTCTCGATGTCCTGAACTATCTATGTAGGTACTCTATTGGTAAGGTTATGGCAGAATAACAGAGATCGTGGTCCTACCGTGACCACTGAGTCATAAACCGTTTTGACTAAGTTTTTAAGTATGTGTAACCTGTTGTACTAAATTTTTGTAAAAATACAAATATACGATTTTATTATTTTTATTATTATTACTATAGGCTATAGAACCAGATTTGGAACGAACAACGTCGAACAACGTCGGTATTCTCGGATTGCTATGACTTAGGGACCTTCAATGTTTGAGGTTACACTTTCCTCAAAGGCCGGCAAAGCATCTGAGATTCAACAGCCCCCCAACCGCGTAACACTCTCGCTTTCGATCGCTTTGTAGGCGAAGCCCTCGCCTCGCTTTCTAATATAATATCGAAATATAATATCGAATAATATCGAAAGCTATAGCCTATAGCTTTCGATATTGCTTTCATATTGCTTTCGAAATGACAAGATGACGCCTCCTCCTCGCCTCGCCTTCAAAGCGATCGAAAGCGAGAGTGTTAGGCGGTCGACCCCCTGGTGTTGCATGTCCATTAGTTGCGGTGATTGCTTTCCATCAGATGACCTGCTGACTTGTTTTCCACCTCTTACATAAAAAAGGCTGTAGTCTCATCAACCCTATTCTAACAAAAATCATTAATTTCGCATCTGAAATTAATGAATGTTGAATTGGGCATTTGTGTAGAAGGAACTCCTCGCATTTGATTATTCCTTACTTTGTATTAAATTCCTTATTTTATATTTAACCTATAAAGTCCTACTGATGGGTCAGGCCCACCCATATGAATAGAAGCACCATGAGAGGACTGACTCGTATCGTAACCCACAGCAAAATTACAGTGGGACGTTTATAGTCCTCAGCCTTAATCATCAAATCAAAATCAAAAAACTTTTTTTTCAGCACTAGAATTATTGTAACAATATTATCACTTGGAGCCTCCTATTCGACATAAAAATATCTGTAACAGAAGGCTCCGCTCTTCCATAATCATAACAATATATTATTTCTAGTTTTGATCATCAGGTTAAAATTATGATTTTAATATTTATAAAATAAAGTGAAAAAATTAAATGACTACCCGACCCAGCCAGGAATCAAACCTGAATCTTCCGCAATCCGGGCGGCTGCACTGACCATTATGCTACCGGGAAGGCTGACGTAAGCACTGAATTTTTTCACTGCCTTTTTAATTTTTGACTGCTTTTTAGCGGCAGAGTGCCACCTATCCAACGGTTATTGCAACCGATGCCTATGCAGATTCATCTTTACAGATGAAATACCACAAATTTGATAACACAACGCTATACACTTAAAAATAAGAAGTAAAAAAATTGCAACGACGCAAAAAGATTATAAATTAATGCTCTTAATAACACACACGGCCAGTGCCAGACACGAGAAATTCGGGTCAGTTTGTCTTTCAATTAAAGGATTCCTCGCGAATCGGACATAACAGCTTAAATTACGGTGGACGGTTATAATCCGATTGTCCGGTGGTGTGGTCCGGTGCATCGACGAAATATTTAATATCAATTATCATCACACAGTGGATTCTCTTTGTACTTATATACGAGTAGATACGGCTTATTAACGGTGTAAATTGAAAATAGCAGCTGTATTAACGTTTTATGCTCCTAGGGTACCGTAAATTTTCTTACAACTTTAAGTGTTAAAGCTGCTTAGCAAAAATATAAATTAAAATGGCTCCTTGAAGACGACGTTTTTAAAATGTAATACGTTGGGTGTATTATGTGCTAAAGGTTTTTCCTTTACGGCTAATAATTTTCAATTGATGCTAAGTTATGATAAGGTTGAAGGTGGAAGCACACTTCACCTGAAATCCTAAACTACTTGGGAAATGGCTATCTTATACCTATCTAATGGAACGCAATAATATTACTAACATTGCTGATAATACGACATATTTAAATTAGATTAAGATTCGCTCGCCAGGCGGACTTAACATTAGCCCTTATATTAAACCTCTGGGTTTGAGAACAGTGATCTAAGCTCTAGTCTAGAGAATTGGTTGATTGATTATATTATCTTATCTTATCTTAGTGGGGCCTGCCGAGGTTTCCCTCTCGCTGCAACACTTCGACCCATCGGAATCTTTTGTACAATCCAATCCGTTCACTCTTCTTCCTCTGTAAAGATAGATGCCATAGTTTGGCAACGTCCTTAAGAGCGAAGAGCCTGAAGTCCTCCTTTCGGATAGGCCGACCCCAGGAGTCCCATTCTTTTCCTAGCCAGAGAGCGGCAGTCACACTTTGATTATATTACTTAACTACAACTTCTCGCGGACACGGAATCTCGCAACAACAGCTGCGCTCGGACTGTTATATTAAAAGGAGGCAAACGAGCAGGCGGGTCACCTGATGGAAAATAATCACCGCCGCCTATGGGCACTCGCAAAAAACAACGTAATCGCAGATGCGTTGCCGGCGTTGAGGAACTAGTTGGATCTTGAGGAGGGAGGAATTGGGAGGGGGGAGGGGTGAGAGATGGGCCTCCGGTACTTTCACTCACCGGACGAAACACAACAGCAACGAGTGCCATTGTTTCACGCCGATATTCTGTGAGAGGGTGGTACGAGTATTACGCCGGTCGAGCCGGCCCATTTCGTGCTGCAACGCAGCGTGGCTCTACCGCTCAGATAGTGTCACTCATTTAGCACCACCCAGGGGTCACGTGTAGGGTCTCATGGGTAAACCTACGGACGCGAGTAACTTTAACCCCTAGCTGTTCCGAGATCCGTGTTCGTGAGAGGATCTTTGTGTGCTTTGCTTGAGCGCGGTGCTTATCTTCTGTGGTCTCCTTATTTTTTGCCTGATCTATTTATTTGTTTATTTATTTTATTAGCTACACAAAGCGGAATTTCAGCGTTTACATAGTAGGTAATTTTGAGCTTGTACAACAAACATTGGTAGACTGCACTTCCAAGGTATGTGCAGACAGCACGCATAAAGTACATCGTGATCAAAAAGAATCAAGTATAAAACATTGTTTCAAAATTAATTTAAAAAAATCACATTTATAATTAGGGATAGACAAAACCATAACATTCAATAAACAATAATGACAATAATTTCAATTAATAAATAAATCATTCAATAATTTTGCGAAGACTAGAGTTATATGGGGGTTGTGAAAGGAAACATTGTTATTGCAGAAAGGCACCGAAAAAGAGTTATTATGTCTAGACGACTTAGATAGGATTTTAAGGCGTATGTCCGACAAAAGAGAAGTCGTAATAGAGAATATTTTGTATAAATAAGTTAAATCATGCATCTTACGCCGGACCTCCAAATCTTTAAAATTAAGATAGCGCATGCGTGCGTCATCATAACATGTGAGCTCTCTCTTCCTACCAAACCTCAATGTGACAACCCTGACAAGACGCCTTTGAGTAGATTCGAGCATGTTCACGTAAATGTTATATTGAGGTGACCAGACTACGGATGCATACTCGACAAGCGATCTATAGAGCAGCAGCATCGCTCACAATAATAAAAAAATCCTCACCAAACTCCAAAGAAGACATAAAAGAACCTAATTGTCACACTCTTATCGAATAAAAAAAACAAGAAACAAATTTACAACGAACGTTTTCTAAAAGTTCAGATATTTATAATCCATTCGATTGGATCCGCTGACCGACACATTAATTCTCGGGGTTAAGCCAACAAAACAAATTACCGGAGTTAAGATTTTAAATGTTAAAACACAAGTTTGATATTTAAGTTGTGGACGGAGGGATTTGTACAAACGAGGGGATATTAATTACTGAGCCGTCCGTCGCGTCGGTTGGCGGCGGCGCTGAGAGAGCTTCCGACGGCTACATTAAAATAAGCTACATGACTAGTAAGCTCTCGACAGCGCTGTTTGTGCTTTTCTGTTGTAATGCTCGCGTTTACAACAAAACCTGGTGCAGTGCAGTTTAATTATTATGTTTAATTATTGAAATGAAAACCTTTAAATGGATCTACTCGCGTTTATTTAACGTATTGAAGCGAAGCCGGATTGATACCAAATTTAAAAATCGTTCGACGATCTGGTGAAGGTCGTAGGAAGCCGCTGGATGCGAGCAGCACAAAACCGGTCGTTGTGGAGATCCTTGGGTGAGGCCTTTGTCCAGCAGTGGACGTCTTTTGGCTGAGATGGTGATGATGATGATGATGATGAAGATGGGACTGCTATAACATACAAAACTCCTTAAAATTTAAAAAAAACGCACTTCTAACTATATCCGGTAGTATCTAGTCTTCTCTCTCTGAAGTTGCTTCGCGCAGCTGTACACAGTCAGGCCCTGCCGCTCGTCTCCGCCTTCGTCCTACTGACGCCTATTTTTTACTACTGCGACGCGTATTGCGCCAACTTCAGAGGGGACTAGAAGTTTTGACGCGATCTGTAACAATATTCTTTTCCGGAAGACAAGAGTTAAGTCAGCCAGTTTATAAGCGGTTGAAGGTCCCGTTTGAAGAGCACAACTAAAACGGCCTTATCATCACTTATCATCTGGTCACACTTGATGACAAGTCACGATAAGGCCAAACGCTTCCTCATAACACAAGTAAAAAGATACTTACTTCTTATATAGGAGTAGTTACAGCTAAATATAACATGTCAACATTTTCGTTCTTCAGTCCAAGAATCGCTAATGAGACTATATAGTGCTCCGACAGCTCCGACTAGTGTCGGTTGCCGTCTACACAAAATAAGGAGACCCAGATTATAAATTTATGTAAGAAAAATACATTATGTAAAAAAACCCTGTCCGATCCGTAAAGGTGTTATTCGGTATCGACATTCAGTTCTATTTACGTAATTATTTTAAAATAATAAATCAAAAAAATTTACCCCGAAAATTTTTTTGTTAAATGACAAAACTTACATGGCAATACTTTTGTCGGCACTTTTCGGTAGGAAGGACCTATGGCCACATGAGTTAATATCTCTGTGCTTTGACGCCGCCATTGATGGAAAGTGTGTGGTCACATTTATAAAATTTGCATTATCTTGGGGTAATTTGAGCAATTTCGGTACAAAAAACTTGCGTTTTATATTACGATAACTCTTTTATTTTCATGAAAAATATTTTTTTATTATTTTTTTTGTTATAGTTATTTGAATACATAGGTACCTCTTTCCGATCGGACAGTGTATTTTTTACAAATTGTATATGCTGCGCTCAAGCAACACAGAGACCCTCTCACGGACACGAATCTTGGAACAGCTCGGAACATTCAGAGCGCAGCTTGTCTGTCCGAGAGGTCGTCTATGTCTGTGTTGTTTAAGCGCTCTGTTTGAAGTTTATATTCTGCAGTCTCCGTATTTTGTGCCGTCTGAAAGAACTTTCATCAACCGGGTGCCTAGTGTGAGTTTTGTTTACTATCCGTATTGATTCGATTATGTTTACGAAAAACGAAAATTAGTATGGCATTGAAGCAGCGCCTCCTGGCGACATGAGAAGAGTTAAAATGTTGCCATACAAATTCTCGTTTTCGTTAACGTGATCGAATGGCGAATGAAACTCGCACTTGGCACCCTGATTTGTTCACGACTGTGTTCTCAATGTTTGTATGCCGTGATGGAAAGTAATGGTTTACGTTTTAGAAGGCTACTAGACCAATACTCATTCTGAATTGAACCTAAGTTTTAGTTTTTGGAAAAGTTTTAATTGTTATTTTACTAGTTTCTTAACTAACTACCAACACATATTGACGGCAAAGAAACAAGAAATACTAAATGTATTTAAATTTGAAACGTTTTAGTGAACTTCGCTTATTGTTTATTACAACATCCCATTTCGACCGGTGATCCCGTGGGAATTTTAGAAAATCCCGACTTAAATCTTGCCTATGTGAAATGAAAAATACGTTATGAAAGGGACCAGCTTACAAAATTTCAGCATTCTAGGTTTAAAGGCTTAGTCAAAAGTCAATGAACAGATTAATCGCGCGCCGCGTTGCAAGCCACCAGTGTTCGTTACCAAGTGGTTACGGTTGCGCGATGTTGATAGTTCATTAGTCAGTCAGCCTAAGATCTATTTATAAACTACATCGGCAAACAAAGCCTAAGCCTAAAACATATATTGTTGTCATAGAAGTTACAGGCCGAACTTTATAAATACCTAGTTAAATCACTCGTGGTTATTGAATGGAGGTGTCGGGGTGTAGAGTTTCTAACCGGCCACTCTATGATTCCCGCGCATTAATTCCTGTTTATTTAATTTTGCACCTTAATTCTCAAAAGCTTTTAAAACAACTTTCGCTAGAAATATCTGCTTCGTCTAGAATTCGATCGCGGCGCAGGAAGAATTTCGTACAATGACCTGTACAATTGTATACACTGTTTTGTGTGTATCGCTCGCGCGCCAATATATTATTGTCGCGCTCACATAAAGCCTTTGATATTCTTCCATTCAAGTTAACTCCAATTAAATTTAACATTCAAACGAAAACCAATCAAACTACAAAAGCATAAGTGTTATTTTTGTTTTAATTATTAAGTAGTAAAATCAACAATAACCAATAAAAATGCAAATTAGTAGAAATAAATTTTGTCACATTTCTTAGAAATAACTACATATTAATAGGATACTGTGTTACTTCTGGTTTTTTATAATATGTCGGCCTAGAATTAACTAACATATTTATCCTTATTGATAATAACTCGATGGCGCAGTGGTTAACGCGCCCGATCTGCAAGTGCTGAGGTTAAGCAGCTTTCGCAAAGGCCGGTCATCGGATGGGTGACCAAAAATAAATCATCTCGAGCTCCTCCGTGCTTCGGAAGGCACGTAAAGCCCGGTCCCGGCTGCATTAGCAGTCGTTAACAACCACCAACCCGCACTGGGCCTGCGTGGTGGTTTATGGCCCGTTCTCCCTGTCCATCCATAGGGAAGGCTCGTGCCCCAGCAGTGGGGACATAAAATGAGCTGATGATGATGATGATGATGATGATGATGATGATGATGATGATGATGATGATGATGATGATGATGATGATGATGATGATGATGATAATAATAATAACTGTCTGTTTATTACCAAATCGACAACAATATTAAATATACGCTATACCACATACGCTGGGAATCGAATATGGTCCTCTAGGTCTGAGAACGGTGTTTTACGTATTGGACCACAATGGCGGCAGATTGTTTACATAAAACTTTTTAATATTCACGGTCGCTAACGTAAGTCTTGTTATTTATAGTCCCGTTATAAATAAGTCAAGTGAAAACAAGTATTTCCATCGTTTGTACAAACAAGTCAAAGCTTATAAAAATAAATCGGATAGTAAAACAAATGTTGCCTCCAAGTCTTACTATCTGTTTAATAAAATAAGATATTAAATTTATTACAGAACAAAACTTAAAACAAAAAAAAGAAACATAACTTAACTGAACTTAAAAAAACCAAAGAAATAAAAATAGCAAATTAAAAACTAAATGCCTATAAATAAAAGATGTCTTCCAACTGTGGGCTCATGGGAACGGTCCCAAGAATGCTGGCAACATTGCCCCTCTGGATTGCCAAGCTAATACGCTGGCAGAGGTAGCTGCCAGCCTTCTTGTCACCGGAGGCCTCAATAAGGCGAGCACTTAGCTCTTTAACAAGTTGCCTCCTATATTTTCGTGATGAAAAGAAAATAACTAAACTCTCAGAGATATTTACTCCTTTGAAAGAACTAACAAAAGCTATCAAGAAAATGGAAATCTACAATTTGTTCGAGTAATACGAAGGTCAAGTACCACTTCTGTAACATTTTGCTGAAGGAAAAATAAATGGATTATCAAATAATAGTGGAAACGGCGACATTGCTTCAGGCTTTTTGCTAAAAGATAAAAAATTGTCTTTCAAAAATAAATTATTTATTGATCTAGGCTATAAATTACAATAAAACAGCGTCATAATGACCTAGATCGTAACTAAATATGTTAGCTAAAGGTAAAATGGAAAAAGGTAGGTTTACATTAGTAAATTGTTTTCATTATATTCAAATTACAAATTCAAAATAATTTATTCAGTTTAGGCTACAAATAGCTCTTATGAACGTCATTATGCCATCGGTTCGTAAGTCTACTCTGAGCGAGACCTTGTACTGAGATGAACCGGCAAGAAACTCAGCAAGTTTCAAGCTCTTTTCTCCCTTACGGCTTCAAAAATAATTGGAAAATGCTCTATCATAAAAGGACATTTTCCATCACAAATAAAAACAAAATATAAAGGACAATAACAATATGTAAAAAAAATCTTATCTTATCAGGTATACTATAACGGACACTAATACCAGGGCAGAAGAGATAGATATCCGAATTTAAAACACCCTCCGTTGTAGTGCAGCCCTGCACAAGGTGTTGGTGACCATCTTATCTAAATATGTCGCCATAACATCAATGTTTGTAGCATTGTTGTGTTCCAGCAACTACAGATAAGATAGCCAGTGCCTCTATAGTAGAGGATCCTGGCGTTTCCATCATTGGCCTTATCATCACTTAACATCAGGTGAGATCAAGGCACTGTGCTTACCCGTTGATATAAAAAAAATCAGTTTCTGATCCTTATTTTAATGAAAGGAACAAAATGTCGACCACTGGTTCCTGTTGAACACTAGTGCCACCCTGCGTAATGTTAAATGAATACTCTTATCGTCGTAAACAATTAATGTTAACCTGTTTCAAGTTTAAATTACAAAGAGAATTACTTAAATACAACTTTAATTTGCAAAGCTTAGTCTGGCTGGAAACACAATTAAAATAAATTTGGTGATGAATCTGTATTTAAATTACGTAAAAGTTGGCACATTCAAATTAAATTAACAGTAAAGAAAGACACAGCTTGATCCTTCTTAATTGTGCGCCTGGGCCGTAATACCCACCTCTTTTTTCCAGTAACTCTTTACAAAATAGACCCGCAGTCTGATCATGTAAACAGGACACCAGTTGCGATTATGAAATCTTTAACCCCATAACTATTCGAATAAAGTGTCATTATTACGTTAACGCTCTTTCAAAAAAATAAAAATTTTCTAAAGGTGTTTGGTCGAACATAAGCAAAATCTAATTATTATATTTAAAAGGCGAAGAACTCCTTTCTATACTCTATTAAAAATATCAAAACATGAAAAATAATAGACGATATTACCGATTTTACCAATCTTTCGGTATTGCTTTATAGAAAAGTCGAAGTAGATTAACTCGGACATCGGTACCTAAAAAATTTAATAAGTTTAAGGGTGCGCCGTCCGTAAGTGACAAGTGTCATATATTTTATTTGAAACTAGCTGACCCGGTGAACTTCGTATCGCTTTGACAGTTTCCGTGACAACAAAACAAACAAATAATTTTGTATTGGACAATTAAAATTGACGTTTTTAATGTTTCTCACCGTTTAAACCTTTTCTGAACTTCCACAAATATTTCTAAATCAAAATTAGCCTAATCGGTCCAGCCTTTCTCGAGTTTTAGCAACTCAAACGAACCAATTGATTTTTATATATAGCTGACCCGGCGGACTTCGTACCGCTTTGACAGTTTCCATGACAACAAAACAATTTTGTATTGGAAAATTAAATTGTCATTTTTAGTAATTTTCGTTACTTATTATTTATGTTTCTCACCCATTAAACCTTCCCTGAACTTCCACAAATATTTAAAAATCAAAATTATCCAAATCGGTCCAGCTATTCTTGAGTTTTAGCGACTTAACAAACAGCAATGGATTTTTATATATATAGATGTCTTCGTTCATATTTATTTGATGCCGCGCGGCCATACTAATTTTGTATGGGGAATTTAAAGTGTTAATTTTAAAAATAATAATTTAAATAACCGCTTGATAAATCGAAAATGTGAGACAGACGATTTGTAGGTTAGACATTGGTGATTGTTTAGACAAAATCAGAGTTATAATAATTTAGATAACTATAAGAAATTAACTAAACACCGCCACTCATTTTTATGATTTTTGCCCAACTTTAAATTATTTTGTAGAAAAAACTATAGTGCTTTATAATTTTATGTGTCGGACTAATTGTAAACACGTTCTCTTTGATACTAAATATATATATTGTTTATGTAATACGTATAGTAGTAGTATATGTAACGTATAGTAATAGTTCAATATATAATATATGTAATAGTATTTTCAATTATATCAACTTAACCGTGACTGCACTTTTGACATTTGTGGTCGGCGCACCCTTAACATCTAAAGAAGTTTAATATGTAGTTTTTTAAACAATCTGGGTCAGTCACTAAAAATAATAGTAGGTAACGGAATTAAGAAATTAAAAACAAGAAAAACATGAAATGAGTAAATAAATTAATGTTTGTTTATTTTGTAAACAAACACATAGAAAAGCACGTACATTAGTTATCTATTTATCAAATAAAATATACATTAATATTTAATTTGTTGACAATGTGAGGTACCAAATATCTCCACTAAGTATAATGTCGCAGCAGAACCGAAAATAGATAATGTACGCAGAAGCTACGGTAATAATCCCCGTAATAATTTTTCTAATGTATCGATTAATGTAGGTAGAGAAAATATAACATGGCGTCCGAATCATGTTTCGGTCGCGCGACGATTTCGCGACCAATAAGTTTTTATGCAGTCAGGCCGGGGCGGGCGTTCGGGGGTACCCCCTCTGTGAGCTCCTATTTGCAATAAACACGTCCCTCGCGGTCCCACTGCGAGGAACAAGTTACAGACTTGTTTGCACTTGCCGATGTTAAAATAGGACTTTGCTATAGAGCACCAAAGAAATACCCAGCCGTTTATAGAAAGGGCCTGGGTATTTCTTTGGTTTCAGAGCTGTAGAATTATTTCTTTGGTTTCAGAGCTGTAGAATTATTTCTTTGGTTTCAGAGCTATATAATTAGCTAGAAGAGTTTTATGAAAACTCTATGGAAACCTTTTAAAGTAAACTAGGTTAAAAAGAAAAAACATTGTTTCTTTTTTTAGCCTCTGGAAAGTACCGTTGTTACTGAATTAAGTAAAAGAATAAATAACAAATGTTTTTTTTTGTTATTTTCTTCGTTGTTGTTTGTTGTTTGCCTTTACTAAATTACAAAATTAATTACAATGAAGGACTGTTTCTTTAAATAACTTGTCTTCTCAAGTCAACATAATTTATAAACAACGCGCATTTTGTATTTTAATGACAAAAGACAGGGACAATTTGATGCGAACACTTTTGATTAACTTAGTTATCCGATAAAATATCAATCAAAAGAGTTTAACTCTACTAAAAGATCTCCATCGTCGTTTAAAAAACAAATTGTTATTTTGTTTTAAATTCAAAGAGTTTTGTGAATTTCTACGTATTGCAAATAAAAAAAATACTTCTATAAAGCCACGATAAGTTCTCTTGGCAAATCCAGCAAATGTAATTTACCGATGTAAAGGCTCAAACTGGATATTCATGGGCCCTTTGTCTAAAAATATAATGAAGTGACGACGAGAGCTGAATAAAAAGTCACAAGTGCCTCATAAACGAAACGGTAGAGATTTCAACTTTTTTATTATACTTAATAAAAACTATTTTTCCATTTACCATTCAAAATTGCCTTTTGTGTTTGCTTTACTTTACTTATATTACTTATATACTTTTATTGTGAAACTGTGCAAGATAGGTATATCTTTTATGTTTTCTGGACATTAATACTTTTAAACAATTATTTAAATATTATAATAATGATTAACACTACAAAATCATTACAAGAAAATCTTTAAACTGTAAAAAAATCCACTGTTAATAAATCCAAGTAGGTAAAGTAATTTGTGAAATAATTAGTGTGCTTGCTGTTAATTTTTGTAATTAAGCTTAAGATTAAGCTTGTTAGATTTCCAAAAGCTGTAAAACCTACGATTTGGCGATGAAAGCCGCGCAAATTCTCGGTATTAACTGTCTGTATTTTTGGCATTCATTAATTTAGCTATTACGCTCGCATGATTTTTTTTTATCTGCATGTTACTTTTGGCCAGCAGTTGGATAATTCTGACCTTCGAACAAAAGATCTCTCATATTGCCTATAAACCTTTACTCTTTTTACAAGCTCTTTGGACTTTATTGCTGGCTGGTTGGGTACAATGCAAGACGACTTTACTGACATTTGATGCATAGATTTGTTTTTTATTTTTATAATTAAACTCTTCTTAATATTCTTCCGCTGTAACCTGTATTAATTCTCTTTAATACATAATTTTCTACTCCTTATTTCGTAATTTTAACTTTCCACGCTCTATAGCCCGCTTCAAAAAACTTAAGCGACTTAACTCGCTTGATTCAGCCATAAAAGCAAAGGGGCTTATTATAAAGGCGATACTCGTGCGCGGCCAGAATATATATTTCACGTTAATTGCCGGCTTCGTATTCTGAATTAGTACACTCGTATTTTACTTATCATTATCAAGTAATTAGATCTTCAAAGTAACAAACAAAACAGCAACAAATAATTCAAACTTGAATTGTTTAATATATACCAAGAAATAATAATCAACCATCATGTTTATGAATATCTTTTCATTTGTGATTGAATTTGTACAATTTAATAGCGAATTGTATTTGGTTAAGCTTTTACGGATTTATTGTACGTTATATAATTGTAATCATGTCTTTTAAATTTGTACATATGTTTACATGGTAATAAATATAATAAATAATCGTAACAATAAATCGTAATTGTATATAATGTGTTACTGAATTAAATGGGTGGAGCTCTACTATCACAAGGAAGTTTAAAGCATCGATCACGGTTATTAATAATAATACTTAATCATATTTTTTAAATTCAGATAACATGACCCGTTATGTTAGTAACATTTTAACTTAGAACTACGAGTATATTAGTACAGTATAATTTCATTCGCTATTGTCGTAGAAAATAATAATAGTTAAAACCTACCATCCCGCATTAGGTAACTAATTGTAAGATTCTACCCGCCGCTGTAGTGGACTCGCTCGAGACTTTCCTACAACCCGCCACTCGCGGTCCAACCAACCATTAGTGGGTTACTGTTTATTGTTTAGTAGGTATCGTGCTACGCGCTGGGCATCCGCTCTAATGTAGGCTCTTTTGCAGAACTTGGTAGCATTATTATAGGCTGATTTCAGCGAGCGAGTTTCGGGATCCCCAAGAGTGTTATCGTCAACGTTGGCACACTCACGGTTAAACCATCGGTTGCACCTGCCTTTGCTGATGAGATAGGAGTGCGGAATATAGTATTAATTACAATATTCCGCACTAATTAATATAGATATAGAATATAGATTAATTAATTACAATTCACTAATTTGACGCACAAGACGGTACGATTTATCTGTAACCGGTTGCTAACTACTTCAATAAGCATGGTTGCATAATCGTGATATTTATTAATTATAGTAGGTACATTTGTTTCTCTTGTTTCTTGTCTTCTTTCGCTTGTTTGTTGTTTTCTGGTGTCGTCTTTTCTAGGTTTCCACGGAAGGTCAGCGCCGGGACACCTTTGGTGTTCTGACAAATGCTGAGTGGATGGATACCTTTTTTTGTGTCACTTTGCAATTTTTAATTCTATTATATATATTTTTTTGTTTCATGTATTACTGTGTGACACTAAATAAATAATTTTTCATTTCATTTCAGTTACGTAAAAGTCTGAATATCTGACAGTAGACCTACTAAAGTTGTGCACAGTTCAAACTTTACCACAACAACGTTACAAAAAACAATAAATAGTACAAGAGTCACCGTCAGCAATTACATGATGCTCTGTATCAATCATCTGTCCACAAGGCTCGACAAATAAACAGTCATCTGGCGGAAATAAACCAACAAACATGGTTGAGGCGCGATAAAGTAAAATTGTGGTTTTGAATCGCAAACGCGGCTCTGACGGCACCGTATCAAATATTTATGTAGCTTCTGAAAACTACCGGCAAACGGGGTGAAACTGTAAATGCGTTGTGCCAAACAGATGCGAGTTCTGGTAAAAAACAACTTTTGGGAGGCGCGAAGTTTGTTTTAATGAAACGCCGATGAGTTTTAGCGATTGTTGCGTTTTGTTTTAGTGTTGTTGGCTGTTTGGTCGGTTGGTTCGTGTGCATTGATTTGTAACGTTTGGTTGGGTTTTCTTGTTGTTATTTTACAAGCATATGTGTACTATGTCGAAAAAAGAATTTTATCAAATAAATATATTATAACAATTTTTATCGCTCAACTAATCATTTTCCTTTCTATCTATTTACTTATTTGGGTACTTTTTTGTTTTGGAATATTAAACCTGAGATGCATTGTATAAGCAAAATATCAATTTCAAAATTTAAACAGATTAAACTACAAGTCATGTGCTGTTTTTCAAATTTTATTACTTATAATATTTCCATACTTATTAAAGTTTATAACTAACAATGCAATGACTCTGTATGAAAATTCTTTAATAATTTTCTGAATTAAAACTCTTCCAGTCTATACGCAACTTAAGTGCGTCCTTGTAACTGCTCTACAATAAAAAAATATTTTTCTAACAAATAATATATCAATAATTGAGGGGATAAAGAACGAATATACCATCGATTGCTTTTACGAAAACAGCATAAACAACAGATGTCAATATTGGCGCGGCAAGTGCTCCAATATCTTGTAATGACATTGGAATTGCCCATTATCGTTATCCTATACATTTTAGGAGTCAATTCCCTGCTTGGAGACAACGACCCTTGACCTACTGGGCCCTTCTACCCGCTCTCCCGTGATTTTCGCTAACATTGGTTCTCGATAAACACTCGTTGCTAAATTGTTTTCTAACACCTTCACACCTATTGCTGTTTTCACTGCCGATCGGTATTTAAATGTTTGTAAAACGATTTAGGTAATTGTTTACGGTCTACTTATTTAAATTTTCGCGTTCAATTATTTACTAAGTGTTTGACGGGATTTAACGCAAACTATAGGGTACCTTGTTTATACGGTGCTTTTTGGTGGTCACGGGCTAAGTGAGACAGCATGTCGTATTAACTCTGTTGAAACGTCAGATCTTTAGGCATACTTATGATTCCTGCATCAGACCCGGTATGTCAGAGGGTTCAAATCCTGTTTGTGATTTGTGTGAAATTTTTAATTCGTCTTCAACAAAATGCTTTCTTATTTTATAGTAAACATACAATATGTTTAATTTAAGTAAAATTCAAATTCAGTAATTTATTTATTTTTAAATAAAAGACATCCTAACTTTCAATTATTTGACGATTGTATTCATAAAGCACTACCAACAATATTTGAGATTGCTTGCCCTAAACAAGATATACACTTAAATATTGTATCCTTATTAAGTAGATAAAAAGTTCTACAGCAGTTCATTTAAATTAAGTTCACGCAAACTTCTTTGAAAGTTTGTTTCGAGTTCACATGGTACGGCCTTCGAGGCCCGAGTCAGATATAAATTATTGAGGAAACTACGTTCAGGAATATGCCATAACATGCCAGACGCTTATTCAACACTTCATCGTAAAGGATTATTGGACGGAATTATGGAGCGTCCCCCCACTCGATAACCTAACCCGGCCGGAATGATACCCCTTTGTTTCCCCTCGTTTCGTTCATTTGTTTTTATTTGCTGGTAATGATAATTCCGTTTAGAACAGTCATTTTATGAAGGAAAAGAGGCGGCAGAGACTCATTTTTTATAACGCGTTAGATTATCTTTAAGTTTTGTCTTTGCCGTACAATAAGAAAATGAAAGAACGATTAAGAACGTTTATTTTCACATAAGAATAATAATTCACTTAAGAGACAAGACGTCTGAATTATTCTTTCTGACACTTGATAAGAAATTGGTAAATTGGCGCGGACTTCTTTATGGGACAGTGAAGAGTCGTAAGTTTTCAGTTATTTTTTTTTTCTTATTTAAGTATATTTTGTAGGAATGTTGATGGGAAATAATGGTGGATGATTAAGCTTTAACATTTTGTAATTGTGCATGAGTGTTAGATAGAGTGATTTTTTTATTCTCTAAAGAAGTCAACGCGAGAAAAGAACGCAACGGGTTGATACTTTGGTATTGTCTGCTAATGGACCAACGGCTTTACGTGTCTTGGATTATGCGATCGATTACACAAACGCGATTCTTCCTATTCGTGATTCCCATACAATATGGATTCCACACAACTGCAGTTTACTACATTCGTGATTCTACACAGCCGTTATTTTAACGCAATCGGGATTCTTCCTATTCGTGATTCTACACATTATGAGTTCATCGCAACTGCAGTTAACTACATTCGTAATTCCACTCAGTTATTATTTTTCATCGTAATCAATAAATTTATACTATCTCAGTCTATAATTCGTAAGAAAATAAATAAATCATTTTTTAAAATATAAATTACGTATAAACATGTAACAATTAATGTTAATGAGAAATGAATTCTTTATTTCTTATCTTATCTTATCTTAGTGGGGCCTTCTGAGGTTTCCCTCTTGCAGTAACACTTCGACCCATCGGTATATTTTGTGCAACCCCGTCTTTTCACTCTTCCTCTGTAAAGATAGATGCCATAAGTTTGGCCACGTCCTTAAGAGCGAAGAGCCTGAAGTCCTCCGGTTTCGGATAAGCCAACCCCAGGAGTCCCATTCTTTTCCTAGCCAGAGAGTCACAGTCACGCAGTAGATGCTGCATTGACTCCGTTTCCTCTCCACATGCCCTACATAAGCTATTTGTTAATAGATGCATTCTGTGGAGCATTTGTTTTGTGGCATAGTGCCCTGTCAAGGCACCGATGGTTAATCGGGCCTGCCTTCTACTGCTTCCGCATATGAACTTACTCCGTCCTAAGGCGTTTTCACCTAGGAAGAATTTGGAGTGTTTCATACCCGGCTGCTCCTTCCATTCGATGCCGTGCCTGTTTTTGATGTAGTCTTTTAAGACATTGTTGATGGTACTTGGTGCATGTGCCACGAACGGCTCAGGACCAATAAGTTGGGTCTCTGAGCCCTCCCTGGCAAGTGCATCCGCCATCTCGTTGCCATTCTTTATTTATTAAAATATTAAAAATGAGGTTAGTAAATAATGAAAAAAAAAATATTATTATAAAGTTATATTTTATTTTCTTACGAATTATAGACAGAGATAGTATAAATTTATTGATTACGATGAAAAATAATAACTGAGTGGAATTACGAATGTAGTTAACTGCAGTTGCGATGAACTCATAGTGTGTAGAATCACGAATAGGAAAAATCCCGATTGCGTTAAAATAACAGCTGTGTAGAATCACGAATGTAGTAAACTGCAGTTGTGTGGAATCCATATTGTATGGGAATCACGAATAGGAAGAATCGCGTTTGTGTAATCGATCGCATAATCCGTAGATATTTTTACCTCCACCTTGAGATGACGCCACTGCTTTCCCCTTGCCAGTTCTATGTTTTCCCGAACTCTATCAAGACCTTCTAGTGGTACTTAAGACGCCCACTGCCCTTTGAGAACTGAACGCACTTACTCGCCTGATCTTCCCCCTATTCATTTCACAAAGTCGAGCCAGTGGAGTCTGTAGACCACTGCGTCTCCTATGATATTCAGTTCTTCCACTAGCTCTTCTATCTCATTATTTTTAACTCTGAAAGTATCATTATCTTAAAGTGAGACACTACAGGATGAGGAGCTCGATGGCGCAGTGGTTAACGCGCCCGGTCTACGAGTGCTGAGATTAAGCAACTTTCGCAAAGGCCGGTCATCGGATGGGTGACCAAAAATTTATCATCTCGAGTTCCTCCGTGCTTCGGAAGGCACGTAAAGCCGTTGGTCCCGGCTGCATTAGCAGTCGTTAACAACCACCAATCCGCAGTGGGCCCGCGTGGTGGTTTATGGCTCGTTCTCCCTATCCATCCATAGGGAGGCTCGTGCCCCAGCAGTGGGGACATAAAAATGAGCTGATGATGATGAGACACTACAGGATCATAAATAAACAAATCAAACCTTCTGAATTAGGATAGTGCCAAAAAAAAAGCGGTTATGCCAATCACCCCTGTAAATAATTTACGTCACCAAAAGCTGTTATTCCTTTACAGCTACACAAAATGCCAATCATCAGCATTTACTACGCCACTAGACTCAATGCTCGGAAACATTCTGCTCGCGACAAATAGCGCGACATAATGTGACACCGTTTTATAGTTATTTTAGGAATACCAGTCGTAAACTGGAATTCGTTACCATAAATTGCCACTGTCGCTGAGGTAAATTGATTTCGCCGGTGCGGTGGAGAACAACCCCGCATACAAACATATAGCTTTTAATTAAACTCCTAACACCTCCATTGTGGCGAATTTGTAAGTACAGATTAGATTATTTCTTTGACTTTGTAAGGTAATTGATTCTCTTGTTCGTGTGTCGTCTTCTAAGGAAGTAGCGATTATAGTCGGGTGCTCTTGTTGAACCACTGGTGAAAGATTTTGAGCTAAGGTTGTCTCCTTCGTTTTACACTTCTCTTGCCTTGGATTTTTAACTGCAATAGATGCCAATAGTTCCAGATGCTTCAGTTTCCATTTCCTTCTGTCATAGATCACTTGTAGTTTTCAACTAAAGAAATACATTGTAACACCCTTTCGTTCGATACTTTATCGTTCAACTTTCTCTTTAATTCCCATTATTCTTCTTTACCATTTACGCGTAATACTGATACTGATACTCATGACTAATACTGATGCCTAATATATACTGATACTCAGTAGTTAAACACCGACAAAAGTTAAAGTTTCTTTCTTAGATTCAGTTTTGTTTTTACAAATATACCTACTCACATTACAACACATTAAATTTGAACTATACGTAGGCTGTTAATATTCAATCCAGTTTTCAAGGGCGTTGGTTGACCTTACAAAAATATTGAATTTTACGGCTTTAAGTATAATAATATTAGATGGTAATTTTAAAACGCCAAAATTAAACCCATGAGAGACAAGTTACATGTTATTCTTTATTAACAGTTGGAAACCAACGCTTTCAAAGTTGTAACTGTCTTGTGTTGTGCAAGAGATAAAGCTCTAAAATAAAATAAAAATGCATTGAAAACGGTCCCTTTTCCGTTTGAGGGAAACGATGCCATAGACAGACAAAGAAAAGCTTAAAATATAACACCCCTTTTGTATAGTGGGATAAAAAAATACTAAAAGAATGGAACACTGCTAAAATTTAAATTTTAACTCTTACTCATTACGAATATGTTATTTATTCTATATAAGGTCACATTTTATCAACTGCAAATATTTTGAGGATAAATTCAACTACATATATAAACTACTTTTAAGAAAATACCTTAAATTTTTATACGCTAGTTTTCAAGAAAAACACCAAAAGACATTTCGATTAAATAAAAAATAAAGCACTTTCGGTAGTTTCAATTCAGAGGAGCCGAAACAGAGAGGCCACTCTTAAAAATATTACAATTTTTGTTTTAGGAAAAGTAAAATAAAAACTAGCCTGATTTTTTTTTAAAGGGGCCTTATTTCTGTGATATAATTAGATGTTTTGTCAAAATATTTGCAGTTGATAAAAAGTGACCTTATATATGCTACTACTGCAAACAGGACTGTTGCTTTAATACCGCTATAAATCACCTCTAAACGATATTGATCGAAGAACCGATATGAACTAATGAAAATAATAGGTAATATTTAGCAAATACAACAATTTTCTTTATTAATTTCGTATTTTTTTCATTAGATTATGTTAATTTCTTTAAAATTTGAAAAACAAGTTCTGAAAAAATTCCACAAGCGGGATGCGAAGCCACACCCCATGACATATGCTGTTCAACCCGCCGAAATTAATTTGTTGGCAACAAAATTTGCGTAAAATTATATACGAGTCAGTACACAACATTATTTTCTTTAGATTATTTTCATTCCCTTTTTACACGCAAGCTTAATAAGGTTTACTTAATCACCTCAGTGTTTGCTCTTCGTGGCTCTGAACCTTCTTCATAGCAAAAAAAAGAAGGTAAATGGGTTTTTGGTGCTTGGATTTCGTAGCTTGTCGAAGGTTGGGAGGAGAGTTCCACATAACCTGGGGTCACCCCTGGCGGCTGACTTCAATGTCTTCAGGAAACAGTATTTTACCTAATCAAAAAAAATATAAAAATGCAATTGAAATAATACATATTATTCCAATTGTATTTTTGTGTGCCAAAAAAAGCTTGATTCCATCAATTAAAATAAAATTACTTACCTGAGAGTTTAATGTAGAGGCACCGGATGCCGAATATCACGCTCCTAGCTTAGTTGACGGTAGTTCCAATTTCAGTCAGTTTTTTGCTCAAGAATAGAAGAATAAAATGTAACTGACATCGTAGTCTTTGATAAATAAAAGTCGTATTTATTTATTGTATCCACATATATCCGAAACCTGTTTGACTGGTATCGTACCCTGATACCATTCAATAAGCCAGAGCCGTGTACACGAGGCCAATTTACCAATATGAATAAATCGCGTACCGCACCGATCCGACGATTCCCGGGATGAGCATTTCAGCTTATTATTACGCCACTTCGTGTGCTGTAGGGGATCACGGGCTCCGAGAAATTTCCTTACAAGGGATAAAATATTTTACGTGTTTCGAGGACACGGTAAAATTGCCGGTAATACACCCCCTATACGAGCTTTTGCTGAGTAAGCGTTGCAAGCAACTTTGGTAGGACATACCCTTTTCGTTTATGCAAACAGGGTGCAAATTAAATTGTGATTATGAAAGCAACGCATGGATTGGGAATACTGGTAGTCTGAAAAGAGCACATTGGCGATTCTACTATAAGCAATTTTGTATTTCGAATTATTTTCCTTGTTGTAAATGTAAGATGAAATTACATACATACATTGTTCTGATCTCAAGATAGGAAGTTAAAGCACTCGTTTTTATGGGAATCAGAAACAACGATGGTACCACAACCACCCAGACACGATACAATATCGAAAGGTCGTTTTCGACATTGACCCCACCGGGAATCGAACCCGAGACCACAGAGTTAGCGCCGCCCAAGGTCTGGCGTGCAAGCCGCTAGGCTACGGAGGTCGTCGTTCAATCGTTGTGTCGTTTGATCGTTGAAGTCATAAAAGAATATTTCGTATTGATATTGTCACAAGACAATAATTTGATTCATAATAGGAAAATAATGTTTCCAGTTCTGATAATTCACGGTCTGTCACAAATCAGACATGTAAACCCAGTGATGTTTTCGTATGTAAAGTATGCCCGTGTTATATGTTAAATGAATCATGATTGTGATTATGAATCATGATTGTATATAACTAAATTAAATTCAAATTACATAAAACTCAATCTCAAACGTGCCTTTAAGTTTTGAACAATTAAGTAAGTTTTTTAAAGTTAACGCGAACACTACACATTAAAATGAAGCTACTTTTACGGATCTAGTTGTTTAGGGAGATAGTACAAACTATCTCCCTCCCACGGATCCAGCAAAGAGTTCGAAATGGAATAAAATTAATGTGTAAAATAAACGCGAGTAGATCTTTAAAAGTAGTTTAATTTCAATTAAGTAAGTACTTAGCTTTCAGCTGTTACCATAATAAGGATCTAAAGCACGATATTTTTACTTATGTACTTATTTATCTCGGAGGCACCAAGACTTCCTTTTTTGTACATAAGATAATTATTTTCTATTTTTACAAATAAACATGTTATGTTCTTACAACAGTATAATTAAGCTCGCTCAATACTACGTAAGTTGCTCTAAACCCAGCAGTGGGTGTTAACGAGCTATACTGACGATGATGATAGCAACATGAGATGAGATCTAATTAATATATTACTCTTACAATGTAATTCGAAGCCATTTATAGTACAAAAGCAAAATTAATTTATTAATCACATATTAGCAATATAGGCAGTGAAATTGCAACGTTATTCAATCAAAATACCAGCGCTATCAAATGCATATCATACACGTACCGATATTATGAATATCGCAGTTGGCCGCGGCGACCAGCGATTCGGTCGCTTTATTATTTCGCCACTTCATATTTCGGTGTTTATTAATTATTTTGTAATTTGTGGCCTGTACAGAGAGTGTTCGTTTTTTCCTGCAGTATTACTTTGTTGAATTTCTAAAGGGAATGCTTTTATTCAACCGACAGTCGAGTAGTTAAATTATGGACGCCGCATACAAGTTGCGGTCGTAATAATGTGTTTCTTAATACTAAGTATGGATGCGAAATATCTGATAGAGGCTTAGAGCATTAAACCAACTAGAGACGCCACTGTCAGGCGTTCCCCTCTGCCAAAAGAGTATGACCGCCGATCATACTCGTTATATAAAACTAGTTCCAGCGTGTTCCAGCGTCATTTGCAAATCACGGTGCACGCGATAAGACCTGAGCAAAAAATGCCAAATTGCAGCGTGTTTTCACGTAAAAAGCGATCAGAAACGTCGATTGTACAAAAGGATAACGTTACTTTTCATCTGTAACTATTATTTTGTCTTAATATTATTTAATAATGCACAAAATTTGCAAAAAACTGAAAAAATATTGTTAATCAAAAAGTGTTACCACTAAAACGTCAAGTTGCAACTTTGCGTAACTTTTAAAGTTGAATGAGCCAACATTGAATTACAATTTATATTTCACGTTCTATAAAGTTAAAACTGTATTTTTACTATAAATGCTTATTTAATTAATGAATGATAGATCACTACTTATAAATTGTAACTTATTTTGTTTTTTACAGATTTTTTTTCAACTTAATTGCATTAAAAATTCTCAATACTATGAAACTGTATGTTTATGATCGGTCTACTTCATTAATATATTATATTTACGTCCCGTCACTTATCCCGAAAATAGGAAATTTTAATTTAATTACATTGGCCACACTGCAACAATGTTAGAGCAGTGACAGTACAAAAACAAAATATTGATATCGACTTCATCATAATGTTTATTCTGGCTATTATAGGAAAATAATAATATAGATAAATAAATTAAAAAAAAAAAACAAATTATTAGAGATCGAAACATACTTATCTCCATTTGGAGAAAAGGTAGTGGAATATAAAGCGGGCTTCGTAGTATTTTCTACTAAAAAATTAAACGCAGTACATGCCTAAAGAGTTAATTTCTGACAGAAATAACAACACCTACATCATAGAATTTACTTAAAACTATAAGATTACGTTTTTTATTCCAATTTTTTTTTTAAACTATATGAACACTTAGAGTAGCTTTGATGCATTAAAGAACTTTGCATCATTCAAAGATTTAACCTCAGAAAGCAGTTTAAACCTTGACAGCATTAGGTATATTTCGCTGTTTGTTTGTATGATATCATTCTGGAGTTCGGTACATACCTGTATATTGATATGTTTGTTTTAATTTAAGTCTCTTGCTTTTAAATTCAGCCTTATTTGGAAAATTTTCCAAATATAAGTATATAGAAATAAAAAAAATCTCTCGAATAATTGCATTTGGAAATCTGAAAAATTAAGACCCTACGTTATCTACAAAATAATTGTTCTGCTTTATGGAACCATGAAAGTACTATACATGTTGTTAAATTTTTCTGGATATATTTAATGGAATAAAATTATGTAGGTATATTTTGCAGATTTTGACTTATCCTAATTAATAACTGTCTCTATTTTAACAATCAAGAAAAGCAAAGTGTCTACCTTAATTAACCATACTGAAGAGCCTGATTTAAACAAAAAAAAATCACATTAATATTCATCATCATCATCATCATCTCAGCCAAAAGGCGTCCACTGCTGGACAAAGGCCTCCCCCAAGGATCTCCAATACGACCGGTTTTGTGCAGCCCGCATCCAGCGGCTTCCCGCGACCTTTACCAGATCGTCGGTATACCTTGTTGGAGGCCTGCTGACACTGCGCTTTCCGGTACGCGGTCACCACTCGAGGACTGTTCCGCCCCAGCGGCCATCCTGCGAGCGATGTGGGGCACTTGAGCTTAGCAACTTTTCGGGCTATATCATTATTATTGGTATCGACAAATTAAATCGATAGTGTCAAGCACTATCAACGTTTACATAAAGTTGCCGTCAGACTCGTGCACGTACAGGTTATCCCTGTGTGTGAATTTATTAGTGTGCGTCTAGTTTATGCTAGTGTTTAATAATTATGTCGTGTGCGTGCGTAGCGATGTCATTGAAAAATGCATCAGTGTGAAACTGTATTTGTGTGCATTACCTCGTCCCCCGCAGAAAATGACAGACTTTTTTTTCATAGAAATTAGTGCGCATGGCGTCTCCATTTGGTTTAATGCTCTAAGGATAGAGGTTCCTGAAATGTCGCGTTCTATTTTTAAATAAATTTTTCTACTGAGATTTCCTTAGAGCATTTTAATGCTCTAAGGAGATTACAAACAAAGCTCCCAATATATCCAAAGTGTATAATAAAGCTACAGTTACACATTAGCCGTTTGGACAATTTGTAACGTCCGCCAATAGTCTGAACAGTTCGTTCCTTGTTTTAAGCTCGAATACAATCTTGCCAAATTGCCTTCTGTATAAAGGCTGAAATACGATAATATACATATTGACGAGGTTGATAATGGTATTGCTCTCTATGGCAACTACTCTAAGATATTATTTGATGCGTAGTGGAAAGCGACTTTAATGATAGATAATTGATTAAAATCATAATCGTCATGTCTTGTTGCATTTAAGTATAAATAAAAATATTGAAGTTTCTACGATTATCAACTTATAACCAACTTCAAAAAACACAAAAACACAAAAAATAATTAAATAACTAAGTACGAAATTCCTAAATGAATACCATAGGAATATTCGGAAAAAAAAAACAAAAAAGGCTTACAGAGTAAGAGTAGATCATCATCATCATCATCATCTCAGCCAAAAGACGTCCACTGCTGGACATAGGCCTCCCCCAAGGATTTGCTGGTGTGCATACCATGGGGAGTATTTGCCGTAATCGCCACGCTTGGCAGGCGGGTTGGCGATCGCAGTAGGTTGAGGGTAACCTCAGAGAGATGCTGCTGCCCATCCTCTGGAATGGTCCCTTAGTCGGCTTTTACGACACCCACGGGAAGAGATGGTGTGGTGCTATTCTTTTTCCCCGGCACCACACAGGTGAAGAGTAGATAGTGTTGATTAATTTCAGTGAGTTGGTAGTGTACCTGACCCGGCATGTCATGGGGTGCGGGGGGTGCGGGTTCGAACCCCGCTCGTGGATTTTTTTTAACACTTATCTTTTTTCAAATTATAATTTGTTCGCAACAAAATTAGCGTAAAATTATATGTTAATTACCAATCAAATCGCAATTAAAATCAATAACGGTTTTTGGAGTCAGTGCGGTTAAAAATTATGTCCGACATTACACTTTTTTCTTTTATGTTCTTGAACATGGAAGAAAACTCTTTTTATTTCCAAACGCAAAAAGTCTATAAAATCAGCTATTGCCTCTTCTAACTTGACTCCATAAGAATGATTTCGCAAAACTCTTATACTATTTACGGGATGTTAGGAACAATTGCACAAAAACTTTTCTATAAACAAGTCTAAAGTTAATATCGTGGCGATGTTTGCCCCAGTCGTAAGTCTTCCTGCCGCCAAGCTGTTTACCGAACCAACTTAATTTAATGCCATTTATACAAGTTTTCTTACTGAACAGCTTTATTACTCCGATGTCTAATTGAAATCTATTTCGTTAAGAAATGATAGTGTTTATTTAAATTCTTAGTGCTGTTTTCTATTTGTCTATTTATTTGTTTTAGGGCATTTTAGGCCTATTACTATGAAATGTCGTCGTTGATCAAAGGTATTGTTTGCTTTTTATTTTCCTTCTTTCTTCCTATTATTCAACCACCAACTTTGAGTAAGCAATTCAAATACCTACCTCGTCAATACTAATACGATAAATCTTCGCAAGATTTTTGGGGGGACGAGAAACATGACAACATATGCTTCTTCAAGCCGTTGTGATATCACTCTCCAAAGGGTTTCCATGGGTACAACCGTGACCTCATGCTATGCTAGATTCGCCTGCATGTTGATGAGAGAGCGGCTTGAAGTCCAGTGTTGCGGGGTAGTTGAAAAGCTGCTCAAATTTCTTTTAATGCGCGTTTTTACAGCGCTTTTTACAGAGTTTTTACTACTCTTTTGGCAACAAGTACAAGGTGTCATGGAAAAATGTTAGTGTAGGTAAATTATGTATTGTGTCATCGGAAGAATCGGGTTGGTGAGCTTTCATAAGTATATCGGGATCATCAAGGACATCGAAACCCGCACCGTTAACTCAATAACCTGATCAACGATCAAAAGTCATTGCGCCAAGCTCTTCGACGCTATCAAACAAGTGATAATAATGAAATATTTTATAGATACTTTATTGTTATATTAAGCTGTCCAGAAAGCCGTAAAATGGTTTACAGCGTAAGTAATTGATTTTAGATTGAAGGTCTCTGGTGGCCGTATCGTAACTGCACAAGCGCGAGTTTAAGTTTTACGAGGGGCTGCCTAAACAAATATTATCGATATTGTGAGCGCGATGAAAGGATATTGGAGAAGGTCATCGTTAGTATAATACGGATGGCACTCCCAACTTTGTAGGTTGTGTAGTGAAAACTAAGTTGTATTGTTATGTAAAACTGTCATCAGCCTATAAATTTGTACTTAACTTGTGGCCTTTTTTTTTTTTATTTTTTTTTTTATGCCTTATAAGACAGCTCTTGACCTCGATCTCGCCTGATGGTGAGCGTAGATGAGGTCTAAGATGGAGCGAGCTGCCCTAGAAGATGCCTATTAACTCTCGCCTTGAAGGAATTCAGGTTATAAGTTTTTGGGAACACAGACGATGGCAGAGAATTCCACTCCTTGCCAGTGCGCAGCAAAAATGATGACATGAAGCGCTTAGTGCGACATAGTGGAATTTCAACTAGGTGGGGATGATATCCTGCAGTACGTCTGGAGGTTCGGTGGTAAAAGGGCGATGGTGGTATGAGCTCGAAAAGCTCCCCGGCACACTCTCCGTGGTAAAGTCGGTAAAAGACACACAGGCAGGCGACACGACGCCGATGTGCGAGGCTGGTAAGCTTGACCTCGACAAGCGCATCATCACCGATGAGCCTTATAGCTCTGCGTTCCACCGAGTCGAGTGCGGCCAACTGGTATTTGGCAGATCCGTCCCAAAGGTGACTTTGTTTTTAAATAAACAGTAGCTGATTGGAGATTGGGCGATAACCAACGACGCTGGCTCTTTGCTGACTGATAGCTTTTAACGACTGTCATCTAACGACAACGATCTGCTGTCTGATCAAATTCAAGAATCATTTAAAAGTAATTTTAGACAAGTTAGAGAATTGAGTCTTAAGGAAGTAAAAATAGATAATAGAGAAGTAATAATAGATAGATAGACACATAGATAAACACTTTATTGATTACACAATTATGCAGAAAACAAATAACAGAAAATTTTAAAACAATAGTTGGCAAAGACGGTCTTATCGCTTAAAGCGATCTCTGGCAGACAACCTAATAGAAACAATAGAAACTGTACTTACATTAAACCTGTTGGTTCTTTTGATTCATCTGACTACAACAAAAAAGTAAAAAAAAGAACGGACATTTTATCTGAGTCATTGAAAATGCAATTTTTACACTTTTTGGTGTACCTATAGCTTAGAAATGTCGATGCTGGTTTACCTCAATAGAATTACGAGGTATGTCATATCCTTCTGCCTTATTGACTTCGGGTCGAGTGGGCGACCCTCGACAGCGTACGTTAACATGGTAATAGTGTTTCCTAGTTGTTTGATCCCAGTACTACTGTTAGGTTGCTTTTACACAAGAGTTGTGCGAGGTAGCTAAGCGGTGCGCGAGGATAAGACCAACCAATAAGATTACTCCATTTTACATCGCGAGAAAAAGGAAGGAATCCTATTGGTGGATTTTATCGCGCACCGATTTACTACTCCGCACAGCTCTGGTGGGAAAGTATCCTTATTAGGACCTCTTTTTGAGGGGGTAAAACTCGCCGTGTGGTGGTTCTAAGCCATCTCTGTAGTAGAGAAAGGCGGTACTGGGGATTTTAGTCGATAAGCCTTCTCCTTATGTATCTTCATGAAAAGAAAACTATTACTATCTCAGCCAAAAGAAGTCCACTGCTGGACAAAGGATTTCCATAACGATCAGTTTTATGCTGATCGCATCCAGGAATTTATCCACCTTATTGGAGGAATGCCTCCGCTGACTCTTCCAGTGCGTGGTTGCCATTCGAGAAAAAAAAGACAAAACTATACCATAACAAAACTTACTAATTATTCTAGTCTAGTCTTAAGTACTAAAACCATTTTTAGTATTAAAGACTAGTCGACATCTCTCTCCCCAATTAACTAACTCTAGCGCCCCGTATAGAGTCGGCGAGACAAAAAACAAATATTTCTGCGCCGACACCGCTCTATCCGATTGTGAAGCGCTCTTTGCTAAACGACTACCATTTATTTTATTTATGATTGCTGGTTACAGTTCGTTACCTTTAGTATTCATTGATAAAACGTGTATGTTTAGAAATACAAATCAATGAGTAACTTTAAATTCGTTGAGGGACTTCTTCGCGGGGAAATTAGGAATGACCTTTACAATTTTGTTTTATTTACTGAAAATTGGGTATTGTTAAATGTATATGTCATAATGATAAATTTATTGAAAGTATGTAATTACTTTGCTGTATGGGCTAGATTCTTCTGCCTTTTCTATATTTTTTTTGAAATTTTTCATTTACAATGCTAAAATAAAATTTTGGATAACCGGTCCAATGCTTTGTTTATAAAATAATTAGGAAAAGGGAAACTAAAACCAGCAGACAAAATCTGCCAACATGACTCTTCCTACTCCCACCAGAAATCTCATAATCCTTTAGTTACTAAGTTATGTAGTAAAGTAAGTTTGTAGTACTCTACTGATGTGTATAAAAAAAACACGTCCTGTTTAAAAAAAGGCCCGCCAAAAGTTTGTGCAGTTTCCCGCCAAGAAATCATTAAAATTTTGTCCACTCGCACCACTCCACATCCGTTCACCAATTGTTTTTTTAATCTGTGATCAATTTTGTTTCAGGTATGACGCGTCACTTTTGACAGATGCGCGATCACGGTGAGTGCGCGTGACGTTACAAGAACAGAAAATAAAAGAGCTTTTATTTATTTTGTACAGCGTTAATTGTCACTGCAGCCCGCGTAACGGCCGCCCGGCGCGCCAACGAATATGTTTAATATATGATCCATCGTAAAAATGTAACGTGAATGGACAAATAACTCGTTAGCGGCTGGTGACGGCTTTTAGTTTTTGGAATACAATGTTACATCTTGATTTCCATTCGGTATGCGTTAAACGCTATTGAACTTTATCGGGAGCTTTTCTCAGTAGTTAAATAAAGCTTAGTTGCTATATTAATAATAGTTTAATGTACTTATACCTACCATAAAAAACTCATATGTGCTGACCTAAGATTAAGATACCGAGTAACGCTCATTTTCAGCCAATTGTTTATGCTTTAGTAGGTACACTTTAAATACTAATATGGTACAACTACAGTTCTGTCGATTAAAGGAGATGTCCCAAATCTGGCCAACTCTATGTCTCAAAAATAAATAATAATCCGCTGTTTCCGGGAAACATACAAATAATTAGAACAGTTGCACAGTTAAGTGGCTTAAAAATAAAAATAATTTAATATTTTAGTCAATATTTTTCAATATGGCGATGTACTTGTCTATAGGCAGCTGTAGGCTGTACACTCACGGCGTGAATCGCGGCCGTGAGCTATAGCCGCGAATTGTGCTTGAACTCTGCGTGTCGGCCGGACTTGCGTCACAAATTACATAAAAGTAAAGTACAGAAGATTCACTCTGCAAAATCATTTAAAAAAATAGCGACTCCTGCTCCGACACAACAAAGTGCAATTCAGGTCGCGCAGCGCTAATAACCTAAACACCTAAACACGTACTTAATAGTATGTAAATCAGAAAACTACTTCATTTTACAATGTCTACATAGGTACTTTAACCTAACAAAATAGCCATATGGCATAAGTAGCTTTACTATAGTAATAATGAAATAGTAATCTATCTACGTAAATACGGGAGACACAAATGTTAGATACATAAAAGAGATTTCATTCTATACCAGTATTATTTATTATTCTTATGGCTCAAATGTAGATCTATGCGCGAACACCAACTTACTGCCGCGAGTGTACAGCCAGCTTACGGATACTCTGTGTTCACTCATTCACTCACTGACACTGACAGTGACAGTTCTGTCATCGTCCAAATAACATGATGGCAAACGAGTTTTTACAATACAAAAACAAGAAATGCATTGATTTCAAAGAGTAGAGTTATATATGTTGATTTAACCATTATTTAGCATTAATCAGTAGAAGAAGATGCGTTAAAGTTCGGGAGATTGCGTGTCAGAGACCGACGCGACGCAATGAATGAGTTTGAGTTTGAAAAACCCACGCCAATTGTCAAAATGACACCTTTCCGCCATAATGTTTTTTTTTTGTTGTGTTGCAATTCCACTATTTGAATTCTTGTCCAAGCCAGCAAACGAATTCATTTTAAAGAAATTGAATGCTCACAAACTGATCTACGTATTTTTGCCTATTTTTTGATATGGCGTACATAGACCTGGCCAGGGCTCCATATTTTGGGACATCTCTTTTATGTGAAATTTAGGTTTACCTAATTGTTTTAAGGTGTGTACTTCCCTAACATAATGCTGAGTGTAGCGATGGCTGGTTCATGCGATAGCGTAGTGACTTGATATTGTAAGTCGTTCTAGATAAATAAAAAAACAAGTTTTCATTATATTATATCATACTAACATTGGAAATGTTATAATTTTATAGGATACCGACCTACATAGACTTAACCTGAAGATTATTTAAAGGCAAACAAGTCATCACACCCATTGTAAAAGCATATTAAATAAAACAACAACACGGCAAGCCTTAAAAAAGCAACTACTTAAATTAACAATCAAGCAGACAAACGCCTTAATTTTCTAAAGTACCAGGGGCGCAGCGCAGATGTAGATGTCTCTTAATCACCACTTAAAGCATCGCTTAAGCATCACAATGGGACAAAACGACCGTACTGAGTCTTAAATAAGGAGCCGCGATTTTATCACACGTCAGGGCAAATTATCTTGCGAGACGTCATCGTCACCGAGAGCCGAAATGAAACACACGGGATATCGTTTTGTGTGTTCTTTTGAAAAGCTATAAGGAGTTTTTTGGCGTTCTTCTTTTTTACAAATAATAAAATAACAATCTCTTTAGTAGAGATTAATGGAAGACCGCCAAAGGTCGAGACATAAATATGTAGGGATTTGTACTCGTATTGTATTATAATTAAAATAAAACACTAACGTATCTACTCACGTAAAATTTTACCTACATTTGGTATTTATTTCATTTTATTTTGAAGTTTAGAATCGTTTACAGCAGTGGTTTCCAAACGGTGGCCGCGAGCCACAGGTAATGGCCACAGGTAATGGTCACAGGTCCGCAGGTCCACAGTTCTGAACTTTAAAAAGCGACACATCGTTAATTTTTTATATTCTCGCTTTTGAGGAGACAACTCCTAGAGAACTCTTTAAGGTCTAACAATAGTTGGTATTCCTAGAGGAGTACCACTAGGCGCAGAAGGAGTCGCAGTAAAATTTTTTGGTTGCATGATGATTTTTCATCCCGCACTTTTAGCTTGTGAAAACAACAAAAAAATTACAGGACTTTACAGGATCCGTAGTCACTAATAGACTAGACTATTCCATGCTTATAAGGACTCAACTGAAAACCTTTCGTGTGTCACCCTTCGGTGTCTCATAAAAGAACCACTGCACTTATGGGGGGCAATATCAGTGATCTCGGTCATGCAAAACGACCCCCAGATCTGAAACGTCGGCTGAGGAGATTGGGAAAAACAGCCCCTCTTAATGTAGATGCTATCACTCAAATAACATCCGCTGCCACTGTAGGGGACATATTTTTGTCTTCATCTAAGCTTATATTATGCGCAATATACTCAATGCTTTTAGATAATAATAATATATATTATATAGTTCGATGTGAAAAGAATAACCACTGATACGCCATTATACTTACCAACTTTTGAGCAGATCAATGTTTGAAAAGTTAAGAAGAAAGTTATAATATTTGTATTTAATAATGTTATGAAATAAAATAACTTTTACGGATCTACTCCGATCCGAGATCCGTAAAAGTTGTTTCATTTCAATGTGTAGTGTTCGCGTAAACTTTAGAAAACAATATATTAATGTTTTGTTTACGAATATAATGTTGATTGTTTCCTTTATCGATAGAGAAAAAACCTAGTCAACTGAAAATAAAACATTTTTTCGACCAAAATAGCGTTTCATTTGTTTTTTCTTTCCACAGTCGAATAACGTGGGTCCATATTGGGTTGCAAAATTCAAAATTCAAATTCAAAATTCAAAATCATTTTATTCAGTTTAGGCTACAAGTAGCTCTTATGAATGTCACTATGCCATCGGTTCGTAAGTCTACTCTGGGCGGGAGATCTTGTACTGAGAAGAACCGGCAAGAAACTCAGCAAGTGTCCAGATCTTTTCTCCCTTACAGCGTCAAAAATATTGGAAAATGCCCGATCATAGCAGGACACTTTCCATTACAAATAAACACAAAACATACTTATAGAAGACAACCACAACATGTAAAAAAAAAACAAAAAATAAAAATTCTAGGTTAACAAATTTACATCAGGCAAAAGTTTCAATTTCCACAATGTCATACAGTACCACTACAGCATTCTAGTAAAAGTCAAAAATTGTTTTAGAAGAACAAAGTCAAACTATAGTGAATAATACTAAAAACAAGATAAGTATGCAAGAGCAGACCAGCCTCCACAGGCGGCACCCGTTCACGAGTATGACATATGAATCAGCCATCGCTTCGCAAAAATTAAAGAGGCATATTTTAAGGCTGCATAACGTTTTTTGGCCTCCTCTTTGCTTTGCATAACGTTCATTCAGAATAAATCTTGAGGCATACTTTATTTCCCCATAACTTCTTTTATAATAATGATATATCGGCATCAAATTTTCATGCATAAATGTTTTTACAATAACGATTACTAATCATAACATACATAAATAAAAAGCCATGTCATATCATAAGTGGTTGTAAAACGAGTAAGTATATCATCATCTATTTTATCGCATCTGCCCACCAACAATTTTTGTATGGAGCTAGATTTCTGTTGTCTAATAAAAAAAATCTAACATATCACGTGACCTACAGGAGTAGGGCAGCAGTATTTCTGTTGTCTAATAAATAAAATAAATTTAGACGTATAGCAATTATGTTCTTTACATTTATGCTGATTAAAATTATGATAAAGACTATTATAGTACCTAAGTTAAAATTATGCCGATGAAACCATTATGGGCTTATAACACTCTGCTTATCGTAATTTATGCGAGAAAACTTTATGCTGAAACAGTTATGCCAAACTACATTATGACGAAAGAGATTATGCGACCGAAAGGGCTCCCGAATAACGTAAGTATTTTATAGTTTTGTATAGTGGAATTAATTGCAAGGCACTTCTTTATAGACAACTGCATTCTAAACCAGTGGTAGGTAAGTACAGTCACGACTAAGTACCTGATAATACTACTGAAGTGAGTTTATTTGTTTAAAAACATTTTTGTCATACTTTAATCTGCTCAACTATAGCTTTGTCGCAACTCTTATTGCACATGATAATCACATAAATTCAACAAAACCAAATCATTACATTATAGTTTAAATAGTATAATAATAATAATAAGAGCCAAGAGCCTCGATCAACATCTAATGAGGCTCTCGTTAGATGACTGGATCAAGGGCCTGATTCAGAAGGCAGTTCTCCTCGATACGGCACGCATTGTGAGGAGGTTCCTGTTTCTGGAGCCCTAACCACCGCTAGCTTGGATCCTCGTCCCGATGCCGTCGGACCCCTATTTTTTTTAATATTATTAAATTTTTTACTTATTTTGTTTTTAGAAAATATTTAAAAATGTTAATTTATATGAGAAAAAATAAATAAAGGAATAATAATAATATCTTTAAAATATCTTATTAGTCAACTGTAATAAAATCATATATATACTGTGTTTTAACTACACGACTAAACGTTACATATTTTTAGCAATAAAATATTTATTTATATCATTTACTTCTAGTCATGTAACATGGTATGAAATTGTTCTCCTCATTACATACACATTGAGATGGACCAGCTTTGGTCAATAAACAAACCTTCAGAGAGTATACGTAGGTAGTTTATGATCAATCCATAAATTGACTTCCGCATTATTCGCCTTTGGTTAGTTCTCGTCTAGTGATTAGACTAGGTATTTTTGTACCCTGCGTCTCCCCGTCCGGGGAGACGCAGGGTTGTGTATGTAAATGGAACGAAAGTCTCATATACTATTAACGGAAACCCAAAAAAACCTCAACCACACGTGCCACCAGAGTGACCCTGGGACTACCATAAGCAATCACCGGAGTTCACCCTAACAGCAAACCACTTGTCTCAAACAAGTTCCAAGTACGATTACCAGCAGTGAGTTTATTATAAACGTTTTTTAACCTAATTTACAATAACAATACAAATTAATAATTGTTTTTGTAGTACAAACATAAAGTAAACATCGTCTAAAATCAAACAAAAATAAATAAATATATTAGTTTAATAAATTATATAAATTATAAATTAAACAAAAAGGAAAACAGTTGGCATTTTTATCTATTTTTGTTATATTATTTTCTTGCGTGAATTAACAGTAACAAAACAACGAGTAGCTATGCAGTTATACATCAGAAAACCAATGACAGAATTACACCAGTAGACTTATAATAGCAGGGAAATTATTGAGCAAACAGAATACAACATGTTTGTTTAGATAGGATCTAAACTGCGATCGAACCGCTTACAAACATAGTAGCTGTGACAGTAACAAGGACATTTTACAACAAAAATATAATGAGAAGCAAGCAATATACTCAATTTAATTGGGTGTTGACACCGCGCGCCTATGTATAGTGACAGTGAAGAAAATGCAAAAAAAAACAGCCTATAGCTGGCCCACTGCTGGGCAAAGGCCTTTATTATTGAAATCAAGTCATCGCTACAAGTGATGGGTAATGGCTTAATCACCACGCTTGCCAAATGCGGGTTGGTGATAACAAACCCGGGCTATGCATCGGAAAATCCGAAATACATTTTGCCTGACCTGGGAGTTGAACTCGGGACCATCAAGTATCGGGCCAAGCGCTCTGCCACCATCGAGGCGTTGAAGAAAATGTAATAGAGATTAAATAAATAAATTACCGAACGCTATGTCCTGCAACAGCCATAGACGCCAGAATCCTTCGCAGATTCCAAGATTACGACTTATTAGTGGTAATTACGAAGTTAGGCAATAAACTGTTGTTACAACCGGGAGGCTGTTACAGCAGGCGTTCTTGGAGATAGGCTGCTTAATTCAACATCTGTTTGTTTGATATTATTATCATTGTTTGTGTAAAGCCTTCTGTGTTTCTTACCGACTCTTCTGTGTTGAATGCTGTCTTAGAATCCGAACCTGTTTTCTGTAGTATCTATACTAATATTATAAAGAAGAAACCTTTGTATTTTTGTATGTATGTATGTTTGCAACGAATAAACTCAAAAACTACTGGACCGATTTAAAAAAAAAATTCACCATTAGAATGCTACATTAGCGCTGAGTAAAGGATATATTAAAAAGAAAGAAAAAAAATGCGGTACGAATCCGCTGGGTCAGCTGAATTTCAGTGATATTAAGTTATTTGGAAATGTCCATAGATTTTCTCAGTAAGTTTAGAATTATTAAACGCGTTAGATTTTTTAATTTAGTGAGCGATGCCAATTTAAAAAAAAACATTACAATAAATAAATTTATCCATTTTAAAGGTAAAACATAAGTTCCTACGACATAACGTATAACGCTCGTTATCTATAAAATGTGTAATTTAGCTTTAGTATTATATTTGTTATGACTATTTTGTGCTAAAATAAAAATAATTATTATGTGCCAAAATAAATTTAAAAAATTAAAACAGTATTAATGGTGAAATATAAAAGTTCGCTAGTTAACAAAACCAGTCGGCTTCTAATAAATAATACATAAATAAACAATATTTCTTTTCTGTATGATGATGATGAATGATAATAGAAATGAGAAATGAGAAATGGCATACCCCCCAACCCCTCGACTCGAGTATCTCAGTAAAGATGTGGGGCTTTTCTAAGTCCTCGGACGGACTTCTTGAGAGAATTTGAATAGTGATGTTGCACTGTTTTGTTTCATTTGCCAACACTCATCGTTTAATAATCCACCATTATTTCACATTAATATTCGACATAACACAAATTTTAGAAAATAAAACAAAACCGCAGACATGACTCTTCACTTTCCCGCCAAGAACTCAATATTTGACTTTGACTTTGACTTTGACTTTCTTTGACTTTAACAGATTGTGATAGTCTGATGTGCAAGCGTGTGTACAACAAGTACATACTATGGCAGTGTAATAGGTGATAAAAACGGTGTTTATGGTGAAATAGGTATAAAAGTACTCCGGTTAATAAAACCCGACGGCCTCAGAAGCCATCCTTGACCTAATGTCCTACTTGTCTCGCGACGCGCTTCCCGCCTAATTCCAATCAATGGTTCCGCTTTACAGCAGCTAATATTTAGTGATTTTACATCATCATCGTATTCAGTATAGAAACATCCCACTGCTGGATTTAGGGCAGGACAAACATAATATTAACAACACTCTAGACAAACTAGTTGAAAAAAAAACTACCTACAACCTTATAGAAACAAAACTACACAATTTGTTTTTAAATATAGTTGTTCTAAGTTAGAAACAGGATTTTTGAAACTCACCGATCATCTCGAATTAAAAGTGATATGAAATGAAAACTATGAAATTTAATATTTTTGCATGTTTTACTATTTATTTATTTAGCTACATACCGTTTGAGCTGTCACTGTCAAAATTAAGTTACCAACCATTTTCGATAAAAGAAAAAGGAACACTCGCATTTGCATAGCGTGAGAATTAGTCACAGGATCCAGTATCCTGCATTGCTGTGTTTCTTACTGGGTTTAAAACGATATTAAAGCCAGTAAAATTCCTAGTCTTAATAACACAGTTTGCCGGCTGAAACGTATGAAGATACAAGATTTTATATAAAACCATAAAATATATATGTCGGCGGGAGGGTTGTAGGTAGGACGGTCGAGCAAACTCGGATTCGTCGATAACATAAAACTACATAAGACTCTACATAAGACTACATAAAACTCTACATAAGACTCTACATAAGACTCTACATAAGACTCTACATACGACTCTACATAAGACTCTACATAAGACTCTACATACGCAATAGCAATCCATACGTCGAGTCCAGTCGTCGACTGTAGCTACGCACGCGCATTAATTCCGGTGATGAATCTCCTCATATCACGGTGCTCTCTAAACTTCAAGTAACGCCATACAATTCTGATTTTGCTATTCCAAAATCCGTTGTCATTTACGATAAAACTTGGCATCGTTTTCTTCTAGTGGTCGCGTCGGTTACATCTCACTTCTGATGTCGGCGTGAGGGTTGTAGGTGGGACGGTCGAGCAAACTCGGAATTCGGATTCATCGATAACACTGTCCATCCATCTTGGATCTTCAAAATAAAACGCAGTCGTATTCCTTACAGTCACTTTAATGTTATTTTACCATCACAATAAAATTATTTAGAAACAGTTAACCGATGCAAATGGATTTAAGAAACGTAGCGAGTTCTGTGCGTGCACACTCTCCGACCTCTCCCGTTCAAATGTCTTCAGTCCGTTATCACGTATGTTATCACGCCAACTGACGTTGACGTTTCGCGCACCATTGAGCATAGACTGCACAGACCTCAGAACAATATAGCTTTAGTTATTATTCTAAGGCACAGACCACACTCAAATATAGACTATGCTTATTGTTTCTAAGCCATGCTAGCATGAAGCTGTAGATATAACACAGCTTCATTCATGCTAGCGCCATGTCTCTGACATATAATACGTTTAAATATAATAAATCGTTATTAATATTTTATTAGCCCATTAATTTGGGCACTGCAACGCCAAGTCCATTTTGCTTTTACCGACTTCTTTCTGTCAAGCCAATCAGTTCAGCTTACCATGTTAACTTTATCTTCAAACAATAAAAATAAAATAAATATCATTTAGAAATTAAATTGATTTCACTGTACATTCTTCAGACTCCTAAAATTTTCGAAAAGCTGTCTTACTATTTCTGAATGAACTGCAGTTAATAAAAAAAATGCAAGAGATCCCTTTCCATTGACATTCCGCTTCTCGCATTCGCTACAAAACAACAACAAGCGATCACAATCCGCTTCCCGCGTTCCCGTAGTTCACTTGCGGAAGCGGTTTCTAGAAAGAACCAAAGAACTTCCCGCCGTTTGTTTACGCATGCGCCGCGCTTAGAGCCACCACGATTCAAGTGTTTTCCGGGATGCTGTTACATCGACGCTTGTTGAGTGAATGCGGAAACGCGGCTTCAAATCAGTGGCCGAACTGTGCAACGTCGATTCTTTTTGAATTCACTTTCTATTTTTGTTTATACTTTAACGGGTGAGCAGTTCTAACGATATACAAGTTGTTGTCTCATTTAAACACATGCAACAGTTCTCCTTGGTGGATAATAATAAGTTTGATAATTTATAAAAAACACAGATCATTCAGTTTTACATTCTTTAAACCTTATCTGTCTCATTTGATTTGTAATTCTAATAACTACGTGAGATCTAAATCCAAGTGACACTTTTGACAAATTAGTTTTGAAAAGAGTTTAATCTTTTCATCTTTGTTACTGGAACGTTCTTCGGTTCTTCTTCGGGTTTCGTATGAATCAAGTTGTAAGGTAACATTGACAGCAATAGATTCTTGAAATCACACCGTCGATTTACATGTAGAAGTAAATAAGTACAAAGAACAAGAGCTGTGATTATTGTTACTTACCTACTTCAATGTAAAACCAATTTACTGTGCTTTTAGCTTTCAATACCACTTCGCACTGCCTCGCTACTGGGTAAAAAGTTGCCATAATTGAAATCAAGTTTCCGCTCGCAAGCATCTAAAAAATTGTCCTGTAAATTATCATTCCCTGGCAACCCTAACTGCGCGCAGTCCGTCCTTTTCTCGCTCACTGCACGCCAGTATCCGCTGCGTAGCGCGTCGCGTCACATCGCGGTGCGCCAAAACAAATATATGTTTGTCTGTCATGACGATGATCGCTGACTTGTCAACATTGCGTGCATGAATTGAGAACTTTAAAACTATAAAAGCACGCCCAGAGTGAGCTACGCCGGACCTGTCCAACAGCAGAGTTGTATGTATGATATATATTACGACGCAGTAAGTACGAGCAGACCCTGTTTGCCTACACTGAACGAGGTTATAGCGATTGCGCGCTTTTACGAACTTTGATGTGACCTTTACAAGTGCTGCGTAGTTTTCCGGTGGGTAGTATTCCTCGTGTGTAGGCAGCGAACGCGCTTGCAACCTCTTTTTATGATTTAGAGCCGGCAAACGTGCAAACGGCGGGAAATGGCCGCCGCAGCCCAAGGACGCTTGCGTCGACGCCAAGGTTAACACGTGGCGTTGCCTGAAGCTACAGTTCTTTTGTTTTTGTGCCCTTCAACTCTTTAGGGCTAGGATAATGGTACCTGTGTTCTACACTTTAAGCCCAGTGTTTCACACACTTTTCGTCGCCAAAAAATAACAGAACGTTCAATTTTACATACTATGGACCTTACTCTGTCTTATTAGGAAACCAGAAAGGTGAGACTTATATCCAAGGGATTTTTGAAAAATATTTTTTTTATTTCTTTAGAGGAGGTCGATGGAGGGGCTCGATAGCGCAGTGGTTAATGCACCCGGTCTACGAGTGCTGAGGTTAAGCAACTTTCGCAAAGGCTAGTCATCGGATGGGTGACCAAAAATTTATAATCTAGTGCTCCTCCGTGCTGCGGAAGGCACGTAAAGCGGTTGGTCCCGGCTGCATTAGCAGTCGTTAACAACCACCAATCCGCACTGGGCCCGCGTGGTTATGGTGGTGGTGGTGGCGTGATTTATGGCCCGTTCTCCCTACCCACCCTTAGGGAAAGCTCGTGCAGCAGTGGGGACATAAAAGAAGCTGATGATGATGATGATGGCTGATTCTTTTTCATTGAAATTTTACAGGATGGCAGCTAGGAAGCAAGTGGTGTGTATTAAATGTTCGCTAAAGACTTAAATCGGTTACTAACCCCTAATTTTAATGATTTAAGACAACAAATGTTAATGTCTCAAGACAAGAGTGTGTGTTGCCAGTGATTACATACGGGAGTGAGACGTGGTCCTTTACTATGGGTCTCATAAGAAGGCTCAAGGTCACCCATAGAGCAATGGAGAGAGCGATGCTCGGTATTTTCCTGCGCGATAGAATCAGAAATGAAGAAATCCGCAGGAGAACTAAAACAACTAACATCGCTAGGAGGATTGCTCAGCTGAAGTGGCAGTGGGCGGGACACATAGCGCGGAGAACCGATGGCCGTTTGGGCGAAAAGGTTCTCGATTGGCGACCACGCACCGGACGACGCTTCGTGGGCAGGCTCCCTACAAGGTGGATCGACGATCTGGTCAAGGTCGCGGGAAGCCGCTGGATGCGGGCAGGCAGAACCGATCGTTGAGGCGATCCTTGGGGGAGGCCTATGCCCAGCAGTGGGCGTCATATGGCTGACGATGATGATGATGAATGTTAATCACTGGTTCCTGACACACAATGGTGCCATTACCCTACTAGGCTAGTAAGCACTTCAAACCGGAGCACACAGCAATGCAAAACAATGCGGTTATGCGGCAGAAATAAAGAGGTCGCCATTCAGTTGGTTCCTGGGAAGAATCTTACAACCTTTATAATATTTATTTATTTATTTATTTTATTTTAGGAAGACCAACAGCTATTACGAGTACCTATATATAAATAAACATTTAAATAGCTACGGAAAGCCATTTAAATAAAGATAGGTTTTTGATATCACGTTTCAGTGGGTCTAAGTGGGTAATTCAGTATCGGGTAATAGATGGGTAGGGCGGCAGACAGACGACTTGTTGCTGGCCCCACACGCGTTGTTTTCAATGTGGGCCCCCAGCATTTCCGCGTCGATTTGCGCCGAGTGAAATGACAAACATTTAACTGTGTGAACTGATAACGCAAACTGTCTGAGTCTTGGCGCAGATTTGTGCGCTGCTTATGAGAAAATTTTGCGTTTTCTTGTTTTTTTTTATGAGGTGTTTATGAGATAATTACGAGGTTTCGACCGGAAGATTTATTTTGCAGACCTTTTTTTTTTAATAGTTTTCTGGTAAATAAATAACTAGCTTGTCATATACACACCATCACTCACATTAACAAAGAGTTTATAAATGTCAATTGTTACAAGAAATTTTTAATCATTAAAATACCAGTATGTTATTTAAATTATTATTATAAATAACGCGCAAACACAGCAAAAATAAACAGATAGTTTTTTTTTAGTACTTATGACGTTTATACAAAGTGTAACAGAAAGGTATATAGTTCCAATTATATTAAGTACGTTTAGATACTCAGTTTGTTTTGCAGTAATTAATATCACTCTCAACGTCTAAAATGTAAATTTAAGCTGTGGTAATTGATGCTGGTGTTGAAATTAATACTACTTAATTTATCTAATTTTCTTAGCAACATTGTATTCAACATTGTTTTTTTACCCAAATAAATAAAAATAAATTAAAAAATGTGTGGTAACACTGAAAAAGATCCAAAGTGTATTAAATCTCGATCTTGTATGTGTTGTTACTAAGACATAATTATTAACTTTAATTTGTCATGCAATTATAAATTTAATATTTTTATTAGTAAAGTCATGCGGGTCAGACAAGCAGGCAGCAGTGATTACAAATGTAAGTACACAAGGGTTATTAAACCACTAGAGCTGTGACTTGTTTTATTTTGATGTTGAAAAAAATTTTAAATTGCATAACAAATTTAAGATAAATAATTGTGTTACTGAAACGTGTATTAAATTAAATACTAGCTCCCGGCCTAACGCCTGCATAAAATTCCGTCGATTACTAATAGCGAACTCCTGCTCAAAGAAGATACTTTAGTCTATGGCAACTTTCGCAAAGGCCGGTCACCGGATGGGTGACCAAACCTTTGTCATCTCGAGCTCCTCGGAAGTCACGCAAAGCCGTTGGTCCCGGCTGCATTAGCTGTCGTTAACAACCACCAATCCGCACTGGGCCCCGTTGGTGGTTTAAAGCCCGTTCTCCCTATCCATCTACAGGTAACGCTCGTGCCCCAGCAGTGGGGACATAAAAATGAGCTGATGATGATGATTAGTCTTGGATAAGCTCTACTAATGTACCCATAATTGTATATCCATTTATACAAGATTTAAGACCAAACGACCACATTTATTTTTAAATGAATACTGGGAAAGCTCTTAGATATATTTCTAAAGAGATGGAGACGTAAAATTGAAAATAATTTCAGAATTCCAGGAGATGAGAAACTAATTATTATTTCAGAAACGCATTGACTTTGTTCGACAATGAGGCTTTCAGCGGAAATCTTCATAACTCTGGCAATAATATTACCAAGAACTCTGAGGAACCTAATAGATATTTTCTGGATAAAGGAGCAAGGGTTTAATTACGAACGTACTCTGAAATCGTATTAATTGTAACAATATATATATAATCGTATTAATTGTAATAATATGTAACAAGTGATTCACTTCTGTAGATGTTTTTAATTGTAGTATTTTACAGTTTAAAAATCAAATATGAGAATTAATTAATTAATGTTATATTGTAACTTTTTGCTATCACTTTAGTTTTTAAATAGTTTTATAATAATTAACGTAGCTCTGTTCATTTATTTTACCTTTTGTCCTGTAACAATTTGTCTGTTTTAATTAATTGTGGAGACTTCACTAATGACTGTATTATGTCTATTGTAAAAACTGCATGTATTTTATATCGTTTGTTTCCCAAATAAACAAAATTAAAAAAAAAATATATAGAAATTCATTAAATCAAGCGTAACATTAACAAGTTTGTATAGATTTTAATCTATGCTTCGTTAGGCACGTAAAGCCGTTGGTCCCGGCTACTTTTTAACAACCATCAACTCGCACTGGGCCCGCCTGGTGGTTTGGGTGTCCCATAAAGAGGGCTCGTTATACCCACTACAGTAGGCTCATTTAATAATAAAGTTTTATATTACTGAAAAAAAAACTCAAAATATTTGCATAAAACCTACCTGTTGCAGATGTTACTGCGAATTTATCACTGCCACACGCGAATTCAAAGGGAAGGCGTAAAAATGAAACTACACACAACCAGTTTTTTTTAATCAAAATCATTTAGGTACGGAAGAAAAAACACTCCATTTTTTTTTCAAATAATAATGTACATATGTGTGAGTGTCAAAGGTGCCGTCATAGTGTTCGAGTTGCCGGCATACTGGGATTCTGAACATTTTTGTGTAATGAACGATTTTATCTTAATTAAAAAACTTAAACTAAATTTTGTAGTTTACATTGTTGGTCATTCTTATCACATCACCTTTACGTCCCTTACTGATCCCTGAGCTACTACTGCTTAATAGGTTGCTTAAAATAAATAAATAAATAGAAGAGTAGATAAAAGGCGATTTTAAAACTGGAAAGTCTTTTTATTCGAAATGCCTCTCCATTCCAGGAGGTCTTTCAGTAATCAATGGAATGGCTTGACGCATATATTTTTATCGGATAAAGACCGCGGTAAACGCCAGTCTTGACCTTTCCGTCCTGGCAAAGTTACTTAAGAAAACTTTTAGTACTCATCGCAGAAAATCTCATTTCTTTTGTCTTAGAACTAGTAAATTATTATAGCTCTTTCTGTACTGTAATATAAAAAGTGCTGTAATTCAGAAATAGAATTGAAATCACTACGAGAGGAGATTCGAAAAGAAAATATTGCATATTAAAACTGAGTAAATTAATGAGTATGAATGAATATTCATAATTATAAATTACTAATCACTTAATACTTGTAACAGTTTATTTGACACAATACACGTTAAAAACACAGGAGTTATTCTATAGACGTAGTTGTTGACATGAATTAATAAGGCTTCCTACTTTGGATTACAAAGATTTAAAATCATATTTTTTAAAATCGTATTTAAAGTTATATTTATCGCCGAATAACCTTGAAGTACGCACTAATGCGCATTAAAGACTAATCGAATGGAAAGAGCATTAGATATTCGCGATCTGGAAATATTGCTAACTTTTGCTTTGAATTTATCTTAATATAGTCACGAAATAACGAAATATCTATTCTTGTTAACTTTGATAACTTTTTATCCTGTAACGGTCCTGTCTGGCATTTATTAAAGTAAAACCTTCTTAGTTCCTTCACAATGTCCAGCCAACCGATTTCTGAGCTTCTTACAAAAGGTTTAGTATCTACGGAGGCCTTTGATCTAATTTGGTGAGTGGATTCTCGAGAAATTGACCAATCGTTGTTTCTTGTGCGAAACATTAACATATTGCCCTTTAGGATTTACCTTAAATTACGAACATTACACATTGTTGTTGTGGTGATAGTATTTATAGTCTTGAATTGTAAATAGTGGAATATTAATTTAATACTAACTGTTGCCCACGACTTCGTTCGCGAAAGGTATGCTATCCCACAGAAACCTGATGCCGTATGAAAAGTATCCTATTTCTTAGTCCGGCCCGAACTGTCCGGGTTATAATCTGTCTATGTGCAAAATTTCATCCAAGTAACACTATGGAACAGTATTTTATTTTTATTAATATTATTCTTGAATATAAATATAAAAATCATTCATTGTTAGGCAAACGCCTCCTCTCCATACCCACCACTTCTCACGATTTTACGCCACCGGATGTCAGTCCTTCTCAAAAGCGTCCACCTCGTTCAGCCACCGTTTGCATGATCTGCCGACTTAAAAAACAAAGAAGCTACCAAAGCCTATCTGATCTTTCTCTTTATTACCTCATCAAAAAAGTTATTTGAGGCAAACCGTCTGTAATACAATACAATTGTTACCGATACAGCATGTTAGATAGATAGATAGATATAGATGATACGTTTATTACAACACCATAAAACATAAACATGAACAAAAGAAAAAAAAAATTACAAAGTTATAATTTGGCGGCCTTATCGCTTTCAAGCGATTTCTTCCAGACAACCAGTCGGATGGAGATAGCTAATAAACTGTAAGATCAGAGGTGAAACTGTGAAAACATACTAAAATAATGTGTATTTTATAAATGAAGCAAAATACTAATAGATAATAATGATAAACGTACATATATATAAATAAACCTACTTAAACATAATAGTACTCAGGTAAGAAAGTAGCGGATACGGCAGTTTTGCAACAGGACAGGGTTAATCAGAAAAATAGAAATTTTCACGAGCTCTTTAAATAAGTGAATGGATTTCGCACGCCTGATCGCAACTGGAAGCGAATTCCAGAGACGAACAACCCAGCTGCACACGACTTTAAAGTTTATACTGACACCCCCTATCAACCGTCAGGTTACAGAGTAGGTGTCAGACATCCTTGTGCAAGCAAAAGGGACCATCTACGTCAGGTCATAACGCCAGATCAGGACGCGCCGAAGCGCTTTCTTCATCCTGTACTTTTAAGACTAATGTCTCGAGCTTGTTGCCCCGTGGACACGTATAGTCCACTACCTATTATTCAGATAGGTTACCGGAACTGTAAGCTTAGATCTCATGTTCATGAGATCTAAAGTCTTGAGCACGCGTGCAATAGAGGGAGGGGCGCCCACGCCGCCGCTTAAATGTCACCCGCCCACGCCGCGCCCGCCCAACGCCGAGCTTTTGAGAGATTAATAATAACGACCACTATCTGCGATACAGATAGAAAAACTTATTTAATAGACAGTGTATGTTGTGTGCATACGCCTTTATATCGTACCTGCAATAAAAGTTATTGAAAATCATTTAAGTGTGTATTTAATGTCGGTCAAACACCTAAAGATAGAATTGCGCAAGCCAATATTTGCGTGTAATTCCAATCCTTTCAGAGATATTAATCGTCTGATATAAAGGCGTTTGAATAAAAATGAATACAACGTAAATATCTGCGGTGCCTACATAATTTTGCTTATTTATTTTTAATACATACCTACGCCTTTATATCAGACCTGCCCTAAAATATGATTAATGATAAATAATATGATAAATTATTTAATTTGATTAACAATTGTCGGTCACACACGATACACTTAAAACGAAAATCCAAATAATTTGTGCAAATTTTTAGTAAGGTGTGTCACCAGCATAACGAAAGCTGTGAAGAGTAGGTAGCTCAGGAGCTTGCTTTATAGATAAATAAATTACTATTTTCAAAAAGTAGGTACGTCTAATAATTTGATTTCATTAGATTTCTCAGCACTAGGCGTATCTGTAGTTTTCCTTTAATTTATTCCCTCTTTCTGGTAAATAAAGACGATGCCCCTAAAATGAAACGTATCAATGGCTCTTCGCCGCCCACACTGCGGCACTTAAATGTCAGCTCAAAACTCCCACGTTTCATTCAAAAACTTCACTGCGACGCGCTGAACACTCACAGCAGTACCTGACTTTGTAATATTAATTAAAATATTTAAATAGTAATACCATGTGTTTTCGTAGTTTTTAATAGTTTAGTTAGCAGTTTAGTTGTTGTAGGAGAGCGGAGGAGGAGTAGGTATGTAGGAGTTGTTCAGTTTAGTTGTTTTAGCATTCGATAGCTTGGCCAACCGCATGCAGCGTAATCACGAAAGTACTGGTAATTATTCCATTTTTATGAGTAGCCAAGCATTCGCTTAAAAAGTTATAGTAGGTAACACAATATTTTATGTACTTTAGTCTACTACTCTGTGCTTTAGGTAAGCGCTCAAATTGTAGCTTAAAGTAACTTTTCTATTGTTTTATGCATATCATTAATTATCTGCTTACCTAACTATAGACACGCGTTTGATACGCCATTACATCTGACAGAGTGATCTCTTCTAGAGGCACGATATTTTTCAGGCTTTTCATGTCCAATAGAAGGACCTTCAGTATATAAAGTTTAAAAAAAAGGTTTCTCTTAAAACTCAAAAATATATTTACAAAGAGAAATAATAAATTGATCCACAAAAAAATAGTAGGCTAGCACCTAAAATGGTAAGTTAGCATCTAAATAGTAGTTTAGGTGCTAACTTAGTATTTTTGTGGGTTACGTTAGGCTACTTTGGTTATCGATTAAATACAACCCATTTACAAATAGGTAAAAGCCAATTAAAAGCGGAGTGTACAACCCAAAATAATCGCACTCATTGGTTTTGCTCAGTCACCTTTCCCCTAATAAAACAACGACGTGAACCACAGCTATCCAATTAAATGGAGTTGTATATCAACGGCGCTGACCATCTAGCGGGGCTTAAATGTCAGCGGCAGTGACGCCCACGGCTAATTCCCGGCGTTTAACGCGGAATAAATTCGATGTGTATCAACGCAAAAAGTTCACGGGGTTAATTACACTTTCCCCACTGCTAGGGCACGAGCCTTCCAGCCTCCGCCAGAATACCAGCGTTGTTGCGACACGATTTATTCGCAACAAAACAAGCTGAGGCGGGGTCCTGATTGACCAATTGTTTGTTTTTTTATTTTTATTTTTTATGTACGTGTGGTCAATAAATGTTTCTCTCTCTTTCTCTCCTTCTCCATGAATATAAACACCACAGGGAGAACGGGCCTTAACCCCACGGGGGCTCATTGCGGTACGGTACGGTGGTTGGCAATGACTTGGCTTTCGTTAACAAATGCTTTGGGATCAACGGCTTCACGTGCCTTCCGATGGAGAAGCTCGAATTGATACATTTTTGGTCATCCATCTGATGACCAGCACATGCGAAAGTTGCATTGAGCTGCTCCTAAACGAGGTGTAAAAAAACCAACTGGCAGGTTAGCAAGATGAGGACGCCTAGAAAGGCACAATCCTACTATACTTAGTTGTATTTGCAACTAGACCCGCTTCTGCTTACCATGTTTTGACGAATTGACGACCTCCTTGGTCGAGTGGCTTGCACACCGGTTTTCATGGGGTCGCTATCTCTGAGGTCCCGGGTTCGATCCCCGGTCGGATCAATTTAGAAATACCTGTTTTTCTATATTGTTTCGGGTCTGGGTGTTTCCTATGTATAATAAGTATGTATTTAAGTATATTAAGTATATTTTTATCCGTTGTCTAGTTAACCATATAACGAGTTTCTTAAGGAAGCTTTTCTTGGGGCTAGATAATTGGTGTGAGTGTGGGAAACATTTATTTTATTTTATGTGGTGGTGCGGACCTTGACTACCTATACATTTTAAAAAAAATAAAAAATCCGGCCTTATCTTTATATATATAAATCTTCTGTGCGTGTATATGTTATTGAACTCCTACTAAAGGGCTGGACCGATTTGGATGAAATTTTCTGTGTGTGTTCAAGTGGATTCGAGAGTGGTTTAGATTTACAAGAGGTCCATCATGGGATACGGGTGTTCTTAAGCGGACGAATGATTTGTTTGTTTTGTTGTCATGGAAACGGTCAACGTTTTATTTGTTTTGTGGAAACTGTCAAAGCGGTACGAAGTCCGCCGGTCAGTTCCTTATTAAAATCAACCTCTACATCTATTCAAGTAAGTCTCTGTGTGACACAGACCCTGTAAAGTTTTAGAAACGGCAAGACTTCGAGTACAAAAGTGTTTAAATCTCATCGAATCTTTACAAAACCATATTCTCATAAAGTACATTATTATAAAACGACAACGCTAATACATTTAATGAAGTAAAAAATAACTCAACTAAAAACTCTTTCAAAGCTAAACATGTTTTATTTTGCGTGTTCATTGGCAAAGGGATATCGTAAGCCCGGCCGACAACATATGCTCCTACCCTTATCTCACCTGACAGTAAGTGAAGATGAAGAGGGAAACGAAGAAAGCGATAGAAAATGCTTATTCATTTGCGTTGCTCGCGAACAGACTCGTTTATTTATATTATTTGATAAGCCTAATAAATTATTATGTGTTTGGTACGCAGCGAACAATTTGTAAAGACACCCACCCTCCCGGCGAAATTGTGGTGGAAGGATTTAGAACTGGTTATTGAAAGTTCGTAATACTTAGAACTTGAAAAGGTTATCATCATCATCATCATCATCATCATCATCATCATCATCATCATCATCATCATCTCAGTCAAATAACGTCCACTGCAGGACAAAAGCCTTCTCCATGGATCTCCACAACGATCGGTTTTGTGATGCTCGCATCCAGCGGCTACCCAAAATTATAATAATGTCGTACCGTAGTTCAGTTGATTGCCTACAATTTTTACAAAAGACATTATAATAATTTATAATAGTTGAGGCTGTTTGAAATGTGAATACCTATAAGAAACCGAAGCCAATGTAGCGAATTTGCTGTATTAGATTTATTTATAAACAAAGTATAAGCTTGGAATAAATATTTCGTGTTTTGTTGCCGTCGTGCAAGCTTCATTTCAAAGAAGAATAAAAGAGACATAACACGTAATTATTTTTCTTATAGCCAGTTAGGCAAGTCACTGCTTTACCTGATGCAGACGCAGACGCAGGGTTCAGATGCGAGGACGGCTAGTGCAACAGGATTCTGCCTAACAAGCAGTCCTCGCCTTGCCTACCCACAAGTTTTGCACTAAAGCACTGGCTATCTTATCTCTAGCTGCCGGTACACAACAATGCTACAAACATTGTTGTTATGGCGGTATATTTAGATAAAATGGTGGTAGCTAGCAGTGGCGAAGAGCGGAAATTTAAAGAAGGAAAGCCGCCCTTTAAAAAATTGTACTATCCAAAAACAAAGCACCAAAAACAATATCTATCGACGTACTTACTTTTAATACCAAACTGTTGACCGTTGTGTTTGTTAAATGGATGAATGAATATAAGTCGTTAAAAACCGACTCCAAAAAATTAGACTGATAAATTGCACTAATTATCGCCACCCGTGAAATACTTATCATTGAGGAGTTCCGGTTATTCATCAGTCACACTTCATCAAATGATACTTTCTGAATGCAAATGCTTGACTTATTGCTGAAAATACCAAAATCGCTGTAGGTATGCCTACAATATTTGAAGAGTTCCCTCAATTCCTTAAAGATTCCATCATTAGAACTGGTTTTGATAAAAATGGGACCAATCTGGATGTATATCCTTTCAAATGAAAAAAGAATTTTCCAAATCGGTTTATAAATGACGGAGTTATGAGGTAACAAACATTAAAAAAAAACATACAACCGAATTGAGAACCTCCTCCTTTTTTTTAAGTCGGTTAAAAAAATACTGTTGTTTATTTGTATGAAGTAACATGTTGACCATTTTCTAAAGGGAAGTCGATGAGAATCGGGTTGTATGGAGTCTTCGCCACTGGTAGCTAGCCAGGCGGACAAACAAGCACTACCACTAACAAAACCGACTACACAAACATGTATCCCCACCCCACGGAGAATAGAACCCTCGAACTCTGGGTCTAAGACAGGGCCTAGAACACTATACTACAGGGGTGTTTAAAAATTCGAAATAACTATTTGTAGCTAATACTCTGTTTATTACTACGGGGGCTGTAAAATCTTATTAGTAGGTAGTAGTTGTGTAGTTTTGCGTAGGGCGGGCGGACGTCGTCATAACGCCTACCATTTCAATATCAGACATTGGCTACCTATATTATACAACGTGTAACAGAAAGGTGTGGTCAAAATGAAAAGATCCAAAGTGTATTCGATCTAAACCTTGTATGTGTTGTTACTGAGACATATTTGTTCACTTTAATTTGTCATGCAATGTGAAGTCATGCGCTTCAGGCGCGCATAAGCAAGCAGCAGTGATCATAAATGTAAGAACACATAGGTTACTAAACCACTGGGGCTGTAACTTGTTTATTTTGATGTGACGTCACAATAGAACTATTCAATTAATAATAATAATAATAATAATAATGTTTCCCACACTCACACCAATTATCTAGCCCCAAGAAAAGCTTCCTTAAGAAACTCGTTATATGGTTAACTAGACAACGGATAAACATACATAATATATTTAAATACATACTTATTATACATAGGAAATACCCAGACCCGAAACAATTTAGAAAAACAGGTATTTCTAAATCTATCCGACCGGGGATCGAACCCGGGACCTCAGAGATGGCGACACCTTGAAAACCGGTGTGCAAGCCACTCGACCAAGGAGGTCGTCATTGTCAATTGAAAATCAATAATTATGCCTTAGTAACTTTGCATATGAGATCTAGATCGGATACACTTTAGGGGTCTTACAAATAAACAAAGAATGAGCTCCGAATAGTTATTCCGTGTTTTGTCTCTTTTACTCTAGTTTGAACTGACGTTTACATGACGGGAACAAAACACGGAATAACTATTCGGAGTTTATTCTTTGTTTGTTTGGCAGGCACTTATATCTTTTAATTTTGATCACACCTTTCTGTTACACGTTGTATATTTTATACTAAACATTGGTACACATACAAACATACTCTCACATCCTTCTCCCAAATAGGGCTAGACATAGCATCAGAATCACCAATTTTGAGTAAAGTCGCCGTTAGTGACCACGACGACGCCACATTTAGCATAATTCAAGAAGAGCTCCGAGGTGGGATAGATAATATCAGTGATGGGGTGATGGTCGATCGCCTGGTAGGCTACTCTTGACGCAAACTCAATCTCAATACAATTCCAATGCGGTTATTATGTATCGATATTGGGATAAGTTTCGCAATTTCGGAACGCCCCATCTCGATAATAATTTGTTCACTCAATTTCCACGCAATTTAATTCCAATGTAGCGCTATTATCGCTTTTAAGAGTGTCATTTGAATTTTATAGATTTGGGATTGGAATTGTATTGAGATTGAGTTTGCGTCAAGAGTAGCCTACCAACTTTGAACCCTTATCCCTTAGTGAGTTCTTACAACATCTACGGCAAGTTAGGCATCTGATACATTATTTTCACGTCCCAGACCAGCATGGTCAACTATTCTTAGTGACTGATCTATACTAATACTAATAATAATATTATAAAGAGGAAACCTTTGTATTATTGTATGTTTGTATGTATGTATGTATGTTTGCAGCGAATAAACTCAAGAACTAATGAACCGATTTAAAAAATGTTTCACCATTAGAATGCTACATTAGCGCTGAGTAACATAGGTTATATTAAAAAATATATTAAATAAAATACTAAAAACGACAATTTAATTTTCCAATACAAAGTGATTTGTTTGCTTTGTTGTCATGGAAACCATTTGCAATGATGGAAACTGTCAAAGCGGTACGAAGTACGCCGGGTAAGCTAGTTTAAAAGACATACAAAGAATAATGTTCAGCTTGGTTGGCTATTCGCATTTGGCCGGCCCGTCCAGTCGTGTGTGAGCGTCGATGTGCTATTCACTGGAATGGATTGTTTCACATATTATTTTAGTCTGACGTTTCAATTCCTACGCGTGTCAGTGATTATTAACACACAGTTGAACTGAGAACGCCAAGCTTATTGTTTTACTTTTTTATTCAAAATACGTTTAATTACATCTTTGTTTACAAAAAGTACAAATCTAATAACATTAATACTATTGCCTGAGCTAGGTTACCCTGTCCTTTCCTCAAGACCTGGTCAACCGGAGGAGAGGTTGTAGACTTTAGAGGTGCCCTTGAGTTGTTCCGCACACGATCCGAGTTAAACCCCTCGGAGAATCTAGAAGGGAACGGGGACACGCTTGCGTGATGCAATTCCTCTAGAAGTCCTCTGAGTGTGTTTAGATCACACGGCTTGAGGAACCCTTTAAGTTTCTCGCTACCCAAAAAAGTCCAGTGACGCTGTAAAGGCCGGTCAACAGGAATTTCTTTCCAAATTTTTTTACCTCGGTGCCATTTATTCAGACTTTCAGACTGTTTAGTGTTTACTCAATGCTCAAATCTTAAAGTAAAGTAAATAAAGGACCGCGAGATATGGCTCTTAAATAAATTGACATTTAACATAATAAATAAATAATAAATAAATGTTTCCCACACTCACACCAATTATCTAGCCCCAAGAAAAGCTTCCTTAAGAAACTTGTTATAAGGTTAACTAGACAACGGATAAACATACTGAATATACTTAAATACATACTTATTATACATAGGAAACACCCAGACCCAAAACAATTTAGAAAAACCGGTATTTCTAAATTGATCCGACCGGGGATCGAACCCGGGACCTCAGAGATGGCGACACCATGAAAACCGGTGTGCAAGCCACTCGACCAAGGAGGTCGTCAATGATGATTATGAAACGAACATGATTATGAAATATCTATACTAATATTATAAAGCTGAATAGTTTGTTTGTTTGTTTGTTTGGTTGAACGCGCTAATCTCTGGAACTACTGGTTCGAATTGAAAAAATATTTTTGTGTTGAATAGTCCACTTATTGAGAAAGGCTTATAGGCTATATTACATTAAGCTGTGACTAATAGGAGTGGAGCAGCAATGAAAAATGTTGCAAAAACGGGAAAATATTTTTGTTCGCTAATTAACGCGAGTGAAACCGCGAAATTACATAATATTGATTTATACCTTGTCATCACCAGCAAATTTTTATGTACCCTCTGCTGAGGCACAAGCCTTCTCTATGGATGGAAAGGAAGAACGAGACATACAACACCACGCGGGCCCAGTGCGGATCGACTGCTAATGCAGTCGGGACCAATGGCTTTACGTGCCTTCCGAAGCTCGAAGGAGCTCAAGATGATAACATTTTGGTCACTCATCCGATAACTGGCTTTTGCGAAGCGATCGCAGACCGGGCGTGTTAACCACTGCGCCATCGAGCTCCAAAGCCACACTCTATTTGTATACATATGTATATATAGGGTCTAAATATCAATAAGCGAACGTTTAAGGGGAGCATCTATAGATCACACTGAGCATGCTCACCAAATTTGGTCCAAAACTACAGGCTCGTTACCGAGATAATCAACAAAACATTGTCATAATAAATTCACATTCAATTCATTCAAAAAATACACCCTTTCCAAACCCGTACAGCTGTACTACACGCACACAAAGATACCCTTACATGCACACTAAACTCGGAGCACACTGAGCTGACTAACATAAACAAAACATTGACGCTTGCGTGCGTGTTAGTAAAGATACAGCATGTTTCATGATGTGCATTATTTTAATTGATTTAGTGTGTTCATCCATTTTTTGTCATTGTATTCAGAATGATGTATAGATACCGCCTTTAAACGTTCGCTTATTGATTTTGTTAGACCCTGTATACGAATATAATCTGAATCTCGGAAACGGCTCCAACGATTTTCATGAAATTTAGTATGTATAAATCGATCAAGCTAGATTTCATTTTTAGAATTTAAAATGTCGTTGTATTCGTAAAAAAAATACGGTCGTCCAGGTACTAAAAAAACGACGGGTTGCACTCTGGGAGTGCCCGCAGAAGTGAAAACTTGAATTGTTGTGCATTTTTGATATTTTGGAATGGTTAGGGAATAATTTTGCACGAATTGCTTTAATTATCAGTATAAAAGTACTCTCATTTATGTGGTAGAATACAATATTTATTTATTGGGCTATCGTACACAAACATGACAATTTATATTACATTAAAAAGTTATATTAAGTTATATTAAAAATTTATATTACGCCGCGCCAGCTGTCTACTCTCCATCCGTCTTACGAATTTTCGATCAGGTCACGTATCCTGACGCGAGTTTAACATTTTTTACCCATTCCTCTACTCTCCATCCGTCTTACGAATTTTTGATCAGGTCATGTGTCCTGACGCGAGTTTAACATTTTTTACCCATTCCAAAAAAAGTGCACAACGCCGCTAAAGAAGTTTTCACTTCAATAATACGTGCAATAACAAAGTGGCTCTTAGCTCGGGTAACGATCTAAACTACAATCAACAATCTAAACTGCTTTGGTAACCATTTTCGTCGCGGACTGTACCATAACAAACCTTAAAACCTTAAAGCTTAAAGAAACTTATGTTTAAGTAACAGAACAATATATTTCTTAAATAAGTTGAACATAAAACTTCTCTACCTTCGACTTAATACTACTAACAATGTCTATTTACAGACTCAACTCGCTTACAGACACAAAACGGTTCGTGTCACATCTCCCCGCGGTTATTTATATGTCACTGAATGAAACTCCACCGAAATAGAATGAACCGAAATTATATTTTACTACTACTGGCTTTTTATATCTCTCTACATATTTTGATCGTGTATTTTATGAATAGAATAGCAGGGCTTGTTCAAAATTAAGACTTTGATCTTGTATTCCTTTGTTTGACCTCTATTACAGAGTATAAAAAAGGATAGATTTTTTTTAAAGGTTTTAGGTGGGAGTGTGAAATAATGTTTTATTTTTATTTTAGTAAAAACTATTTTTTTTTGTGTTTATTGACTCAATTTGGTACTACTAATCAATGGCTAAAGATTGAAGCACATGCCACTAGAAATCTTAATTACTGAGGTATATGAGTATATTTTATCTTGAACTATCGGAACACGACTACGCATTTACTTTCTTACTATGGCGACCGACAAATTAAGATAAGATGGTGCTAGTACAAGGATTTGACTTAAAACAAGCTCTACCACCAACTCAACTGAGTACATTCATGTACGAGCTATTGGAATCGAATTCAGGATTTCTAGGTCGAGACCGAACAAATAAAAATATGATATTACGATATATCTCTTTGGCGCGAACTTTACCAGATCGTCGTCGGTCCACCTTGTTGGAGGCCTGTCCACACTGCGCTTTGCGGTACGCGGTCGCCATCGCCACTCGATAACTGTTCCGCCCCAGCGGCCATCAGTCCTGCGAGCGATATGCCCTGCCCACTGCCACTTGAGCTTAGCAACACTTCGGACTATGTCAATAACTTTTGTTCTTCTGAGGATCTCCTCATTTCTGATTCGATCACGCAGAGAAACACCGAGCATAGCCATCTCCGTTGCTCTTTATATACACCATACTATCTAGTTGTTATTTACATTACAAACTACAGTGTAACTCAATAATAAATGAATTGCCGGGATTCTGTCGCCGCCCGGGATCATTGTTTCGCGGTAGCGGCGCTTTCTGGGTCAATTCCGACTGTTGTTTATTTGACATGGCAATGATAGGGTTAACAGAAGCCCGTATACTTTAATTCCAAAAAATCTTTCACTGATATAATGATACAGTCCTTGCGGGTAACATAGGCATATAACATAAAACATATATTTAATACTGATTAAAAAATCGTATTAATTTTTGTGCAGAAAAATACGAAGTCAACGCTGGCGAAGTCGTAGGCAAAGGCTAGTATTTATTAAAGTGCATAACTTTCTTTATGAATTCTCGTTATTAAAATGATACACTTTTAAACAATTTACCCGCGTTCCAATTTTAATTATTATTTTGTATTATACTGACGTTGTAAACTCTTTACAAAGACCGCAGAAACATGGAAACTCTTTAGAAAACAATGTCTCATCATTCAGTTTTTTGAATTAATCATCATGAGCCCATAAGCGTCCCGTCCGTTAACATGCTTTAAGAAGACGAGATATTATTTAATTTATCACTGACCAGCTAAGTCCTCTTTGCTAAAGTAGCTGAGCTTCCACAATCAATATAGGAACTTAGACCCTTCTGCTTTGTTAACAGCCTAAAACACACAAAATTTAATGTAAAATATTTAAAAGCAACATGTGTTAAAATATTTGTACGAGAAATCCCTTTAACTCCATGGCTACAAAAGGTTTGACCGCGCAATGTAAACGCACCTTTTAATGTAAATGCAAACTTATTGAAATCTGTTTTTAACGTTAGTGTTAATGTTTAATAACTAAACTTTATTTGTTTATGCTGTCACTGCACATTAATCTTTAAATATCTGGTCACTTTAGCACTAGTCCAAAGAAACTTAAAAATGAAGAGAAAGTTTAAAATAAAGTCGTAATAAAGACATATTGTCACAAAAGTGTTCACCGACTTTTGTCGCCGACCCTACTCCCGAATAAACGCGCAACTGGAAAACGTAGGAGTATATTCGAGCGCTCCATTACACGATGCACTCTAAAAAACGATACTATTGCGATCGTTAAGGGCCTGTTACATTGCGGTGTCTCATACAAACTTCAAAGTTCCAATTGTTTTCAAACTAATAAGACAATTTAAATGAACTTTCTATGCTTAGATATTTTTTTTAATTAACCTGTGTTGTCCCACCGCTGGCCAAACGTCTTCCCAAATGTATTCATAGCACGTCTCGTATTTTGGCGGTCTCCCACCAATCTTTATAGAAGTCGAGATCGCCCCTCCAACGCTTCGTCTCGGCCGACAATTTTTATTTTTCTGTGTTCAGAATACGGTACTATTAGCTCATGGTCTTACGACCGTTAGCAAACATAGAAAGACGAATTGAAAAAAAACTAATTAGAAAAATCTTAATTGTTAAATGCCGTTTATCCAACTGAATTGTTAGTGTGATTTGTAACTTTTAACAGTTTAACTAACTTTTTTAGATGGTTTAAAATTCAACATAATTTATTCATTTTAGGCTACATATGAATGTCACTATGCCATCTGTTCGTAAGTCTACACAGGGCGGTCTAATTCAGATCTGTATTTTCCTTAAGTATAAAAAATCAATTGAACCGCCGACACAAACCGGGGCCAAATAGCACAAGACAAAGATAAATATAGGCATCTTTGGAGGACACCTTCACCCAACCTGGGGTCCTTGTGTTATTTAAATAACAAACTTACTTAACAAAAACTAACAACTAATCGAAGATAATTAACCGTGTTATAAGTTGCAGGGAAGAAAAGGCTTTTTTTTAGAAAGTCTCATCAAAGTTTGTTATTGGTTCTAAAACATTATTGATTTGTATGGTATACCTAATTGTATAAGGGCTCTAATACATTGCCGGCCGGTAAACGTATTTCTGTTGGTAGTTTTGGTCGCGTCTCCGTAGCGCTACTATTTTGAGATTCTGAATATTTTATTGGCGACATGGTTTGTGTAGTGTCGAATTAATGAATCAATAACAAGGCTGTGTATGAACACGACCGTTTTGACAACATATCCATATTCATTTAATAACTTTAAATTTTTATCTAGTGTGAGTAGTAGTGTGAAATTTGGCATAGTTGACGTTAATATGGAGATGGAGTGCAGTAAATGTATGTATAATAAGTATGTATTACATTACATTGTATAAACATTGTATATTTTGAAATGAAACAACTTAACGGATCTACTCGCGTTTATTTTACACATTACTTTTTAATGTTTATCCTGACGTTTCGAACCCTTTGCAGGCTCAGCGGTCCGTGGTGTAAGCTCTGATCCTGATTAAATTTAAATGAGGGTGTACAAGCTACTAACTAATTATGAGACGGCCAACATCTCAGCCTCCCTGTGACCACGGACCCTGCAAAGGGTTTGAAACGTCAGGATAAACATTAAAAAGTAATGCGTAAAATAAACGCGAGTAGATCCGTAAAAGTTGTTTCATTTCAATGTGTAGTGTTCGCGTAAACTTTAGAAAACAATATTGTATATTTTGTGAATTACTATCGACTTTTTACCATCTATATGATATTTATATAGCTTATAACCGCCTCTGCAGTCTAGTGGCTATGACCACCGGTCTTAGACTCAGAAGTCCTGGGTTCGATTTTCAGTGGGGGGATACATGTTTGTGTATTTGGTTTGGTTGGTGTGGTAAGACTTGTTTGTCCGTCTGGCTAGCTACCACTATCATATCTAGACACGTCGCCATAACACCAATGTATGTAGCATTGTTGTGTTCCGGCAGCTAGAGATAAGATATTCAACGCCTCGGTAGTTAAATAAATAAATAAATAAAATAAATGATTATTATTTGTTACAACAAAAATGTACATAATACAATAACAAGGCAATAACAATATCTACTCTATTCTAGTTACTCTATCATCAATATAGCTCTTAAAAGATGCAGGTAAGAAAATGTCCACCCTGTAGGTACAGCGTTGTATTCAGTTGTTTCCTGGTTTTTGTCACTTTAGTCGGGAACACTGAGTAATGATTTTTTTACTACAACGCAAGGTTAGTGGTTTAGAATTCGTATATAAATGCTTGTAATGCTTTAGTTCTCATTGGCGGCTGACTAAAAGTTTGGAATTGTATACTTTGCAAATAAGTTTAAATAGGTAAATTAGGTTTTTACCCGGCTTAACCTAATGAAATGGGTATACATTTCTCTTCCGACCTCCGACTACTATAGTTACTCGCTCACTGGGCGCGAACTAGTCGTGGGCGTACAGAGTGTGATTTTTATAATGTGCAATCCAAAACCTCCTTGAAAAACCCTTTAAGCTTTTTTCCGCCCCTAAAAATGTCCGGTGACGCTAAAAATGCCGCCTGAGGCAAACAGTAACAAAAAACGTATGTCGGCTCAGTAACAAAAAATACAATGATAGGAATATACAAAGAAAAATTATAAATACGTGACACAGAAACAAATCCGCTTAACATATAGTCGGTACACCAGATGATCTCCAATCGTAACGCGCCGATCAAAGAGTGCCTATAATTTGGAGAGTGCCAAATAGCATTATAGACAGGGCTGCCAAATCGTATGTAGGATACATAATGGATACAAATCTAAGATAGATGGATACAAAAATAAGAAATTAAATAAAATTAAACTTTGCGAAATATGATAAATATTCATCATCAGCCTCTCGACCCACTGCTGGGCATAGTCCTCTCTTTGTTTATACCATTCGCTTCTATCCTGCGCTAGTCTGGGCCACGTGCAAGACCAAGACCGTGGGTTGCATGATAAGTACTATCCTCATAAAAATCAATAAAAATAAATGACTTGGTTTTTTTCCTACGACAGGTAAATCGCAGTCAAAACTATAATTGTTTTTATAAAAATAAAAATATTGTTACTTTGTTTAATAATAAGATTTAAAATTGTATAAATTCAGGGTGTTCCCCAGTGGTATAAAGTAAGTTGTCTTTACTGGCAGCCCTGATTATGGATAAATAATGGCCGTGCTTCTCCTGTTATCTGTACATGTCTGTACCAATATGGCAATCGCTTCATCTGCGCACCGCTAATGTTTTAAGCTTTCTACCGCCTACTTACTTTAAAAGATTTGTGCAAAGATTGACACAGAAAGTTACTCAGTTTCTACAGTTAACTAAGTAAGTAACTATCTTTTATTTTGAAACGGCTTCATCCGTTTGCGTTTGTCGCTCAAGAACTTCAATGACCAGTGGTTTCCAGGGCTAGTTTGCAGAAATCCTCTTTGATGCACCAAAGAAATTGACGTTTAACCTCCATTTTGTTTAACTGTGTGACTTTCTATTATTGTTGGTTGTCTGTCCGTCAATCACGAAACTGTTTCATGAAATTGAGATTGACTTTGAGATTTTTCCTAGATATACGATAAAGACTTATAAAATGTTCAAATAATTTTTAACGCAAATTTTGTTGCGAACACATTACAAAAATTTTATAAAAAATATTTTACGCTTTTTACTCGCTTTGTTGCTGCATAAAAAACAAGAAAACTTTTTTCTTACCATAACTCTACAGTTACATTTTACATCCTACTTGTTGTTGACTATTTATTTGTCATAGTTAGATATAATAATTCAGAATTATGGCGGACTTCACCTAGACTCCATCTTCCACCCATAATAGTCCGGTTACTCTGTTGTAAAAGCCATATGAGGCTAATCAGCAATGTTTAAAAAAATACATTGAATTAAATTGACCTTCTCACATTCGGCAGCTGACTATAAAACGTTAAGTGTGAGTGCATCCTAACTCGTTAGTTTTCAGATAACATACAAAACTAAAGTTCGCCAGGAATTGAGTAAACCGTACTATCTATGGCGTCTTGTATCATGAGAGAGCAAAAATAGGTTATATAGATTTCACGCATAATATTATCTAAAGCTTTAATCCCACAGTAATAGTAACAGAATGTAAATAATCCATAATAATAGTCGGAAGCGTTGTTTATTTTACTATAAAACGAACGAGCAGATAGAATTAAAAGCATGAAAATGGGTGCGCTATCATTTTCCCAGAATAAGCTGTCATTAATCGTATTTATTCTGTGTTCTTACATAAAACGTGACGCTTTAAAACTACCCGTTACGTGTACAGAATAGAGTTAACATTCGTGTAACAACGACGCGTTGATACAACAACTGTTAGGATAGGATAGTCTCACCACAAAATAAGGAGAATGCAGAAGGTAAGCTTCATACAAACGCGCTAAAGCAACGCACTAATAAACAACTTCTCACGTACACGGGAATCTCGCAGCACCTGCGCTCGGACTGGTCTCTTCCTCTCTCCTAGTAAGCTGTGCTGTGCCCGACAGGGTTCATAATTGATCCATTGTAAAAACCTACCATCTTATTGTGTAAACATTATGGAATGCAAAAAAGTATTGAGTATTGAGTATTGGTCAAAGATGGTCCGATATTCCGTGTCCGTGAGAGTAGCGTTGCCAGGCGTCCGGATAAAGCCGGACATAGTTAGGCTTTTTGATTGCGTGTCCCGCCAAAATAAACGGTGTGCGACTTTTTACATTTTTACTTTTTTTTCTGATTAATAATAAAGCACTTAGACTGATTTGGCATTCAACTTTATTTATATTTCATTAGAATTTAACAAAATTGATGGTAATAATCAAAAAAGTTTGATTTTACATGCAGTTTTTTTGTCGTAGGTAGTTACGTTAGTATTAATACTGAGACACAAAATCCTCAATAATGTAGGGTGTCCGGCCTTTTTACCCAAATGTCCGGCCAAACTGGCTTGGTGACCTGACAACCCTACGTGCGGCCTTTTTACCCAAATGTCCGGCCAAACTGGCTTGGTGACCTGACAACCCTACGTGGGAGGGTCTATGAGTGCGTTGCCTGAGCGCGGTATGTATTAAGCTTACCTTCTGGGATGTCCTTATTTTATGGTCTCACGCTCTGTTTGTGGGCATCAAAGCTCCGTTGTTATCAAATACGAGCTCAATAATGCTTGGCCTTAATAGATACGCCAAGTTGGCCTTTGATGAGCATCGCAGAATCTCTATACACAGACACTGTCAAATTATTGTTTCTCGAGCGTATTGGAGCATACTATTACGGGAAGCAGCTCTAGTATTGAATTGAAACACTTTGTACGAGTTAACACGCGTTTATTGTACCATGCAAGTATTGTTTGTTTTAAGTCCGCCTGGGTAGTAGCATTGTAGTGTTCCGACAATACCTAAATTGTTAAGGTCTCACCGAAAGCATTCGCGTGTAATGTAACGTTCAAATTCGAGCATTACATCAGTGAGGGAGGAAACCGCGCTCCTTATAATGATACAAAACGAATACTTGTCTGTCAGGGAGGTAGTAATGTAATGTAATGCTCAAAGTCGAATCTAAATGTTACACTACACGCGAATGCTCGTCAGTCAGGGAGGTAGTATTGTAATGTAATGCTTAAAGTCGAATCTATAATGTTACATTACACGCGAATGCTCGTCAGTCAGAGAGGTAGTATTGTAATGTAATGCTCAAAGTCGAATCTATAATGTTACATTTCACGCGAATGCTCGTCAGTCAGGGAGGTAGTATTGTAAGGTAATGCTTAAAGTCGAATCTATAATGTTACATTACATGCGAATACTCGTCAGTCAGAGAGGTAGTATTGTAATGTAATGCTCATCGTCGAATCTATAATGTTACATTACACGCGAGTGCTCGTCAGTCAGGGAGGTAGTACATATGTATTTCTACCTGTACATACCTGTGTATATATACTACCTGTATTTTAATGTAATGCTCAAAGTCGAAACTAAATGTAACATTACAGGCGAATGCTCGTCAGTCAGGGAGGTAGTATTGTAATGTAATGTTACATTACACGTGAATGCTCCCGGTGAGGGAGCAGCTTTAGATATAAGTTCCTCACTAGTTGAGGATTCCGGATAAAGTGCGCTTATGTTTTTGGTCTTATTATCACTCAAATGATATGCGATAAAGGTCAAGTGCTTGCCCGTATTTTTGTCTCCTGAGGGCCTACCACGAACCACGTTCGACGTGTTGCCTCCCTGTCACACTTACGCACGAATTTACAAGTGCGACAGAGAAGCAATACGCCGAACGTGGTTTGTGGTAGGCCCTCTGATGTTAAGTGAAGGTGGAAGCGCACTGCACCCCGAAACCTCAACTAGTGAGGCACTGGCTATCTTATCTCTAGCTGCCGGAACACAACAATGTTCTACTAGTATTGATGTTATGAATTGCCACATTTAGATATGATGATGGTAGCTAAGCTAGCCAGGCGGACAAACAAGCCCTACCACCAACCAAACCGAGTAGGTACTGTAACAACCCGGATGGGTCGTTACTTAAGGTACCGGGGGTTTTATAGAATAATAACGCTTTATAGCTTCAAATATTTTTATTAGTTTTAACATGTGATAATAATAATCTATTCGTCGTCGCGGCCCGTCAAAGAGTCCGCGATGTTCTTCTTTTTTCTTCCTCCTTTTACTTCTACTATGTTTGAATGCAGGCTTAGAGCATTGCTCTAAGAATGCAGGCCACGGCGACTGCCCATGAAGCATGCCCGAGCAAGGAGTCTCGGTTGCTACAGTACCTACACAAACACGAACTATCCGCTGGGAATCGAACCCAGTGTGCCTGTGGTCTTAACAACTTGACCACAAAGGACAGAGTTAGAATAAATGTCGGATCATCAGATGTTTGACCAAGTTCAAAATGCCTTAAGCTTTTTTATGCTCTCCCGGTTGTTGATAAATCCGTATTTGGCAAGCGTAGTGAAATATGGCATGATCTTCGGAAGACTAGGATGTGCCAAGTGCGAGTTTCATTCACCATTCGATCACGTGAGCGAAAACGAGAATTTGTATGACAACATTTTAACTCTTCTCGTATGCCGCTAGGAGGCGGTGCTTCAATGCCATATTAATTTTCGTTTTCGTTAATGTAATCGAATTAATACGGATAGTAAACAAAACTCACACTAGGCACCCTGAGCTCAGCAATGCGATGTCTATAGGCTAACGACGGGCGGATCAGTCGAATAGCAAAAAAACTATATTACTAGTTTCGAAGCTTATCAATATAGGCTGTCGCAGCGACAATAAACCACCCACTACTCCATTAGTCGTAAACGGTAAGTGATGTTTACGGGTCCGCGGCTAAAGTATAGCGGGACGGTGCTGCCACTCATTTCTATTAATGTTTGAGTACAGTCGGTAACAAAAATCGCAGAACAGCAGAACACTTTAGCACTTGAGAGTACAACCAACAAGTTACAACTAAACAATACGAGTGTAACAAACGGTTGACAATTAACAAAGTTATTGTTATATAATATTTAAAACACACTTTTTATTTTGTCGACCTATTAACCTACTAGATATCTGTATTTTTCTCTAGCCACTAGAATCGATTTAAAAAATATTGACATATAAGTTTTTATGGAATCCTAAAATTTATATGTCTTTAACAATCTTGTATTTTTTCATATGATGAATGTTAAAAACTATGTAACTCTTGATCATGATACTTCAAGCGCGGATCCACCGTTGTGGGCAAAGTGAGCATGCCCACAACCTTAATTTAATTGAGATCGAGAGATGCTATTTATATTTTTAAAACTGTTTCTTTATTTTTATCTGCGGTTATATTCAATCCCTAAAAAAACTAGCAATGAACCGTGTGCGTGTGATTCTGAACGTAGAGAAGCACATACACATTTACAGCTAAAACCTTACCAAATTCAGAAATCAACATTTTGATTACGACTCGCGCTTGGCCGATTTTTACCCACAGCCGTTTTTGTGTACTGGATCCGCGCTTGTGATACTTAGCATGAAAAGCTTCTAAAATCTGCCTTAGTTTTCTTAACTTAAAGAGTTCGTTGACATTATTGAGGTTTGCTCTCTTTACCCTTCGTTATACTCGTACGTTCGATGTGAAAAGTCATTAAGGTTGTCACGTCTTATCTCCTCATGGTAAGTTCACAAAGTGAATCTTGCTACAGGCAAACCTACCAAAGATTTAAATACATCCAAAGAGATTTAATAGGTAATAGAGCGGCTATTAGAGATTATTTCATACAAAGACTTTGAGCTGGGGCGCTAGTAACGCCATCTAACGTTGAGAAGTAAAACAGCGTATTAAAATCAATTAGAATAAGTTTCAGCTACCACATGGTAGGTGTCGCTCTGCAGTAGGGACATGTAGGGATGTTCCGTTATGATTTCGACGTATCGATAATTTTTATATAAATAAATAAACACGACTGCATTAGAGGTCGTATCACATCAAACTGAGCGACTTGTTACCACTTGGTAATAAATTGTGGATTACAGTGTCGATCTCTATGTCCTGTCTATAGTAAGTAGTTAAATGTCTTTGAATACATCACTTCAATACAAAAACGAAAGCACCTAAGCTAAAATTACCTACAACTGAAAAATAAAAATATCTTAGCCTTTTACGTATAAAATATCCAAACGGCGAAACAATTCCTAGTTTGGGTAATTGCTTTTCAATCTTCGTTCAGTAAATGAAAAGTTTTAATTAATACTAACGGCCCGCCACCGTACCAGCTCAAAAACATTTTTTATACAAACCTTGTCCTTACCATTACAAACAACAAAAAACAGCCAAAACGATTCTCAAGTGAAGCTAATGACATACGTGGGGAAATAGATTTTTATTAATATAGCTAAAAAGTTAAGTTCCGACTAACATCAGTATCAGCGCCCAGATAAAACCCTTGGGCCAAGAAGGCTAAGATTTTGCTTAAAAAATTAATCTCTTTAATGATGGAATTTTTCGAAATTCCCACGATATTAGTTTTTTTTTTAACGCATGCGACGGACGCCTCTGGCGGGCGCTAGTTTGTTGATAAAGATACACCACTAAGTAATTGTTTTCCTATCTTTGTGTCTTTTTTTTATCGTGTATTGAATTGTGTTTACGTAAACTGCAGAAAACAATACAAGACTGTGTTGTCAAAAGGGTAGCTTCAGCAGCTCACTATACACAGTTAGCCAGCCAACTTACCAGTTACCACATAAAGAGGGTGGGAACGGATTTTTTTTATATATTTTTTTCTATTCTATTAATTTCAGCTTAAAACATGACGTTATTTTTTTTTCTGTAGTACTGCTAATTACTTCCATCAATTTACCAGCTCATTTAGAACTTAAGGTCCTTTTAATGACGTAGAAGAGTGTCACAAGATGCTTTTATATTTATGAGAGAGATATTTGAGTTATTAGACAGTTCGAGCTATAAAATGAGTATTAAGGGATCCGCGTAAGCTTAGGGTGTTAAAACAGAAAGTCAAAACTCATCTGTACAGCTTTTAGCATTTTGTGAAAATTTAAGCTAGCTTTATCATTAAAGCTGTATATTGGCTGGTTTTTGTATGCGATCGCTTACTTACTACTGCACTAAGTGTTATTATGGTATCAATCACAGAGCACAGAAGTGTTCTGTGGTATCAATCGATACTTGTTTCTGTACAATGGTGTATGCGGCCCCCATTATAGAACTTAATCTTAAAGCGTAATTAATCTTAAAGTTTCAACTTAAAACATGACATTATTTTTATTCTGTAGTACTGCTAATTACTTCACAATATATATTTTTTTAATTTTAAAAGTCACCACGTGGTTTCCTATTTCCGTAAAGATCATTATGCGGCTGTCGGATACGGTGACGTCACGTCATCCAATATAAGCCGACTGCCAGCAAACTAAGCGTGTTTTAAGCAAATTAATTATGTACAATAACTTTGTAAATATTTATCGTACCGCAGTGAAACAAAAACTATACGTTTTGGAATAACGTCTATAACGTACCGATGCCATCGCCGTTGCCGACTGTACGAAAATTATGCTTTTAACCAGAAGGTGGATCAGACCGGAATAGAAAATAATTCAAAATATGTGATCCCCCTTATGCGTCACAACAAGGGGGATCAGTCCGGAATAAAAAATAATTTAAAATAATAGTGATCCCCCTGGTGGATCACCACTAGAAGAATCAGACCGGAATAAATCTCTTCTATAATGGTATAAGTAGGGTATAATTTAACTTTTTTTTATTTTTCCCAAGTCCATTGTTCTATCCAGAGTGAGGCTACAGCCCGTGTTTCGCTACTAGAGCCAAAGGATATATTTCCGTATGATGTTTCATACGGTGACGTGTCGTACTAAATTTTGTTTAACGACAAAATGAATAGCGCCATACGATGGTAACTCTTTAAGCACGGTGCATTTTGCTATGCTAAACGTTGACTAAGTCGCTCGCTAGAAACGTGTAACTAATCTTATTGTACTAGTTAACGTCACGCATGCATCATAGTTACATTAAATACTAACATGTATGTTTAAAACTACTATGTTGTGGGTGAGACATACTTATTTATTCAAATGCAGGGCTAAAAGTTTCATTTTAATGTAAACAAACTTTAGAAAACATGACTGTTATATAATTTAGTTTTATATAGATATAGGTATTTAACCCATGAACAATGACGACATAAAGCGACCATGTAAATGAATGTAATATTACAGTTATAAATATTCGGTGGTTTATGATATTGTTCGCTTGGGTTGCTTGTGTGGAAGAGCACTTCAACCGTAATCCTCTACAACTGGGTTTATTAGCTTATAAAACATGTTGTGTACATGGAACATACGAGTAAGTACATACATATGTACGCCTGCACGGCAACCTATCCAAAACGGTCAATGTTTGTGTAAAAAATAAAAAATAAATTGTAATTATATTCTCTATGAGACATTAGATGCTCTGTGCCTATGTGTTTTGGCGCGATGGTTTTGACAGATGTCATTATCATTTCATGTAAGTATAGATTCATGTCTTAGAGCGGTGCCTGAAGGACTTGTGTTAGTATCACGCACACAAGTAGGTATGCGTAACCATACAAGCGTGCTATATCACTGCAGGCGTAGACGTAGCGCTCTGAGTGACCAGTGCCCTGAATATTTCCCATAAAACTGGGTAATAAATAAGTTTCTATTTTGTTTGATCAATAGTTTTAATTTATTTAACTATGATATTTTTTTACGAAGATGAAATAAAATGAAAAACTCATACCTGTCACAATTATTATAATTTTATTCAAAATTTCTATTATAATTTGGAAGTTTCTTTAACTAAAAGTTTATTTAAAGTTTACTTACCGATGATAGGTAACATTTTTAGTTGTTTTCAATTTGTAATTCCTACACATTTTTATAGCGCAAATCGTCATTTTTAACTGCCACAGATTACGTATTTACCATACGAGCCTATGAGCCAACAGTTGGCTGATATATTTTATGATATATATTTTTTGGCGTTTAGACGCTCGAACCCTCTTTCTAGACAAGTTAATAATCAAAGATTCATGTGTTCAGCACACAAAACGTATATCATAAATAAATAAGGATGACGAACAAAAAAATACAGTGTTTTATTACAACAGTCAAATTTCTTCAATAAATGTTCAACCATATGCTATATACATAAAGTTCAAAGTCGATTGGGTGAATAGTTTGTGGTAGTCTGATGTGCAGGCGTGTGTACCTACCTATACTGAACATTACAATATGTACGATCCTCAATTTTTAAGGATATCCTGTTACAAACATTTTTGACTTAACGTGGCGATCGTAGTTAACTCCGCCTACCATGAAGATGACCATAGAGTAACCAATAGTAAACCTACCGACCTTTTTTTTGTCAAAGCCGTTTGTTTTAGTTCATTATTAAAGCTTAAGGGGGTACCGCGCGGAATTTTGAAAATTTACGTGTTTTAAGTCACTGGTGCTAGGCGCTGAATAGGTCATATACATTAAAAGGTCTAGTGTTTAGCTTGATCCTTTCACAAGGCCATGGTTGTCTTGGAATTTGAAACAAATACCCGAAAACTGCATAAACAATACGTAAAAGTAATGATATCTAAAAACTTATTTCTTCAGAAACTTTGTAAATATAGCACAAATGAAACAATGATCCGACATCAAAATGTTTGTATTGATATTACGCAGGCAACTCTTATTTTTCAATTAAAAAATATGAATATGAAAATATTAAGACTTTTATTATTTTTTACCCAAACGCCTATGATTTTACGAAAGTAAACATTGCTCTAATTAAATCACCAGCCTACTCTGTACAGATATTAGTGTGCGTGCGTATTCTTGTCGTGCGCCGCGTTGTCACAGCACTGCCACGCGCTGCTCGCTCGCTATCATAAAGAAACTTGAAACTCGCAGTTTTGCGTCCGCGCTGCACCTCCTTAAATAGAAATTAATTTCTTTCTTAAAATTCCTAATGGTGGATATCCCGAAAATTTGAATACGTTATTTATTTTGTATAACTACTGTAAATAAGTTAAAATTCCGCTCCTATTTGCTCTCCTACTATAGTACCACTAAGTGAAAAGTGGTCACATGCCATTAGCGGGTTTTCAGCAAATCAGCTAACAAAAGCGGGGCACTTGCACGCTTATGCCCTAAATATTGTGCCCGCGTGCCAGATTAAACCTCGTTTCTGCGCTGGCCGAAATGCGGTTGTTAAAACCAAGCACAATAGGAAAGTGGATTTGAATTAGTAGCTTGTTGTACTGACTAAACAATATTTAGAGATAAGATGATCTGAGTGAATGAATTAGGTACTTATTAATATTAAACAAAGTTTACAGCTTACAAAAAATAAGATTTAGAGATAATTCAGTCTTATTTAGGTTTACCATATCTCCGGATTAGACCTGAGATCTCAGGATTTTTAGGCTCCTGACAGGATTGCGGCCGGATTTTGGAAATCCCAGTATTTTTCGATTTTTTATTAGTAGGGGAGAGGTGGCATGAAAGGGACACGTATTGAAAGGGACAATTCAAATAACCGCTAAAATAAAAACAATTTCTAGACAACACTTTTTTGTCGTATGGCAACCTTGACGCACGTTCGTTCGCGGCTAACTTCATACTCCTGTCATTTCAAATACGGCGGATTCGTGCGAGTGTTGATAATGGGATTGAATAGTATTTTTTCTGTTATAATTGTGAAACGTTTTATCGAGTGATGCGAGTTAATTATTTATGTGTGAATCACTGTTTAAAATAGGCTGGACATCCACATATACGAGAACATAAGGTCAGTGAACTTTAATTTGAAGTTGTAGATTTTGTGGTTATGTTTTAAATTTTTGAATGATATTTATGAAAGGGACACAACAAACTGTTATGAATGGGACGTCCCCTTCATAACTGTCCCTTTCATGACTGCTATTTTTCACTAGGTTTATAATGTTCTTTTTACTTTTTTTTTAGATTAATAATGCCACCTAAGAAAAGAACGCGTGTCGATGCACACAAAATTGAAGAGGCAGTGAATGAAGTATTATAAAAAGGCATTTCTGTGAGAAAAAAAGCAATAATTATTTTTCAAGTGCAGTTTAAGTCTAAAAAAAGATATATAAAATTGTTGATTTGTCTTTTAATTTTATTTAAGTGTTTCATTTCTTGTTAATTATAAGGAGATTGTTGATTATAAGTGCAATAAGTAGCTATTAATGATTTTTAAGTTCATTATATCTGAAAAAAACATTATAATGTTGTCAATTTCTGTTTTAGTTATATAAAATTGCTTAGTTATATTAATCTTTAAGATGAAAACGGTAAGATTTAATACTGATAATAATTCCAGTCACTTTTAAATTTGATTTTAACATACCTAAGTAGTTATTGTATATATATTTCCTCAAAATTAGATACTATCCCTTTCATAAATTACTTTGTCCCTTTCAATACAGTCCATTTATGAAAGGGACAAAATACACATATTTTAAAAATGCGAAAATAAACAACTAAGAATTGATTAATGACAATTATTGAATTTTATTTCAATAGTCAAATATTAAACGCTTCTTATGTGACTCCAACCTGTTCCAAATATTTTCTCAATCACTTACTAGGGCCTCAAACTCAAAAATGTCCCCTTCATGCCACCTCTCCCCTACCTACCTATACCCTACTTACCATTTTTGACTTTGATTCCTAGTAACTGCAAAATATCAGTAACAACATTAGATTATTAGTTACTTTTTTCCACAGAGTTAAAAATTACGTTTACGACAAAATCTCAGGACTTTTTTTATTGAAATCATAATTTTTATCAGGACTTTTCAATTTTCCATCTGGTAACCCTAGTCTTATTTTAATAGGTATAATCAGCAATTCAATTGACTTTGAAAGGTAACATAAGTAAATTTAAATAAAGAAAAGTTTTGTTTTTTTTTTTATTTTACATCATAAAGGTAAGCACTAAGCCTTCACCTCACCTGATGTTAAGTATTGATAAGGCCGAAGGTGGAAGCGCACTTCACCCGGAACCTCAACTACTGAGGCACTGCTGGCTATCTTATCTCTAGCTGCCGGAACACAACAACGCTAAGATGAGCGATAAGATGGTGGTATCTAGCCAGGCGGGCAAAAACAGCCCTACCACCAACCAAACCTAGTACACAAACATGGACCCCCCAAGAATTAATTAATTAATTAATTAATTAATTAATTATTAATTTAATTTAATTTAAGCCGGTGGTCTTAACCACTAGACCACATATGCGATTAAAAAGATGTTTGATTTAGTGAAACTCTCTGTTGACTTTATTATCCCATCGATGGCACTTTCACAAACATTAACAAACTCAAATTAGCTAAGCAAACTATTTCACGTGAGATTTCAAATTGACGTTTGACTGCGCGCTCGCCATTTATTTATTAGTGCTCGTGCCCCAAATTTCGTGCGCGCGCCAGATAAGCCCCGAAACTGGTTCAACATTTAAAATCGGATTGTCAACATTAAACCGTTTGTTTAGTGCAATAGAAGAGCAAAACAACGGAGCTAACTCGGTATAACGATGTATTGTACATAGTTTTAAGCTCTGTGAATTAATTTAATTTGTCATTCTTATTAAGAATAATAATAACGAAACGTTATTTTTTTATGTGTCATCAGAGACGTCAAATAACTTTAAAATTAGTTTTTTTGGAAAAAAGTTTCTACTGATGTTGTAAGCACAGTGTAAATGAAAAACTGTGTACGCGTACAAACTACAAACTGATGATTAACGTTCAATATCTTTTGCAATATCTGTGCATGAAAATTTAAAGCTGAAAAATCTCATCACTCTGATAATTCTACAGTTCTTTTTCCGATGCAAATATCGTTCGATCGAGAAAATGAAAGAACCAAGAAATAATGGGCCGGCGTCGAATATTCAAGCAAACAAAATAAATCCGACATCGTCGACTGTAATGCCGGTAGAAACTGCTGCCAATCCAAATGGGATTATAGATTTTTTATAACCGTGTTATTACTTCGCGTAAAGGTAAACTAGGCTGATGGTATTTATGTTACAATTTCAAAGTATTTTCATCATCATCATCATCATTATCATCAGCTCATTTATGTCCCCACTACTGATAGGGCTGAATAAATAGTTTAAAATGAGGACTCCATGCTGTGTATCCAGCTACGCGTGTGGCGTGATAAAGAAAAGTTAAACAGTATAAAAGCTTCTCAAAAAAAAACCATTTTGTCCTACTGGCATTGTACACACGCCTGTACATCAGACTACCACAAACTCATCATCATCATCATCAGCTCATTTTATGTCCCCACTGCTGGGGCACGAGCCTTCCCTATGGATGGATAGGGAGAACGGGCATAAACCACCACGCGCCCAGTGCGGATAGGTGGTTATTAACGACCGCTTACGCAGCCAGGACCAACGGCTTAACGTGCCTTCCGAAGCACTGAGGAGCTCGAGATGATACATTTTTGGTCACCCATCCGATGACCGGCTTTTTCGAAAGTTGCTTAACCTTAGCACTCGCAGACCGGGCGCGTTAACCACTGCGGCATCGAGCTCCTCTATAGTATTCATAGTATCCTCCATAGTATTTTACATTTTATAATTTATTTTATTAGTATTATGTTTTCATTTAAGTAGGTATCTACTACTATAAGTAAAAAGAAAAAGAAACATAACTTAACTTGGAATAATTATTATTAAAGGTATTATTACCTACCATGTTTTTTGTTGTTTGTGAGTAGGTATGCAAATGCAACTGTGCTGAAATATCGGCTACTTACTCACAAACAACAAAAAACATGGTTTCATATTCAAATTTAAGTGACCATGATAGTTTTATAAAGTTACATAACTTAACTTAAGACAATTAAATATTATTATAGAAAAGGTTTATGCTATCAGGACGTTTGAAGTCATACATTAGATTAGGGTTACAGAACGGTGGGAGGGAGTATCGGGTAAACTATGATAAGTACACTTGTCACCTTATAACTTAAAGGGCTGATTACGTTATTTGTGTACTTATATTTTAATGTTAGATAGGGAGTGAATACGTCTTGACGGATAAAAGAAGAGTAATAGACAGATATATGTATAGATAGATAATACTTTTATTGCAACACTATGAAACATAAACATGAACACAAATATAAATAATTTACAAAGTTACAATTTGGCGGTCTTATAAGCTTTGAAGGGATTTCTTTCAGACAACCAGTCGGATGGAGAGAGCTAATAAACTGTAAGATCAGAGGTGAAACTATTAAAACATATTAGAATAATGCGTATTTTATAAATTAAGCAAAAATAATAATAACGATAAATATACATACCTACATATATAATATATCATAATAATTTCTTTCAATAATTATCTTTATTTCTTTACGGGTAAGCACTTTACCTTTGGGGGAGATACCCTTATGTTTAGTGATAGGTTGAAGCGCACTTCGACCGGACTGAGGAATCCGCTGGGAATCGAATCTGAGACTTCTGGGTCTGAAACCGATGGCCTTATCACTATACAACGAAGGCAATTGTTTTTATTTTAGTTTGGTCTAAATTTTTATACAGACGGAAAAAATATACATGCTAATGGAGGTCACACATTGAACTAATATGTATTAAACGGATATTTTTGTCTTATTTTAGAAAGAGTATAGTAAAATATCAGGGTCATATCATATTTTTTTACAAATGGAACAACATAAGATATCTTTGCAGAGAAAACGATAGACTCAATATTCAAATATGAATGAAAAAACTCTTACCTTTGCATAAAGAGGCATAGGTGATTGAAATAAAGAAATAATAATACTATATTCATAGACGAAAATACATCTATGAATTTAACGAGATCAGTATTTCTTGATGTATCTTAAAAAGAGGTTTTCATTTACATAACAATATTTAATCTACGAGTGTTCGTGAACAACATTAATTAGGCACTGTGATATTTAATTATCTAGGAATAAAGATTAATGTCAATTCGATTCCTAACCTACGCCTAAAACATAGCCTAAAAAACATTTTCATCCCACCATCTCGGAAAGAGTATTTTTACTCTTCGATATCTGAGTGCAAAAGCCGTTTTTATCGATAAAGTAAATTGAATTTAGAACATCGTGTGCACTAAGTTTGTGAATTCAAAACATCATCAAACCTATTTGCTTCTACCTCCATGGTGCCCAATTTATCAGTACTGTACACGGTAAAAACAGTTTTCTTAAAACAAAGCAAAATTACTTCAGTCAAAGCATATTTCTTAAATTCAACAAAATGATCCACTCATATATACTGAAAATAATATTTTCTTAAATTTAATATCACAATAATCTTGGTTTTATTTCTTTACAATAAGATTAGTTTTGTTTGTTTTGAAAAAATATATTTTTTTCCATTCAAATCATTATTTTCTTGAATACCAAGTAAATATTTTTTTAATTGAAATTTTTTTTTTCTTGAACCAATACATGGAAGCGTTATTCTTAGATTATATGCAATTAAAAATAAATAAATAATATATTAGAATAAGTAAATGTATTCTTAGAATAAAAAAATGTATTGTTGAGAAAAAAAAATGCTTTTCTTTATTTAATTCTATAAATTCTCAAACTAAATGATTGTTGTTTTTATTAAAGAAAATAGTTTTTTTCTTCTAACTACAATAACGCCTTCACTCAATAACTGTTATAATTTATATCAAACCAACTCTATTTCTTGTTTTAAGAATAAAAAAATTGATCTACAGAATTATTATTTTGAATCAAGAAAAACAAGTATCATGTAGTTATTATTATTTCAAATTAAAACTACAACTTTTTTCTCTGAAGACGTTAATGTTTTGAAATAATATGATATTTTCTTGGGTCAAATAGAGGATGTTGTTCATTCAAAATGTTTTATTTTTGGAAGTTTAGGGTGTTCCTGCACCTTCTAGTCTTCTTTACATAGCATCCTAGCCATGCTATTTTTTGCATAGCATGGCTAGGATGCTATGTAAAAAAGACTAGAAGGTGCAGGAACATCCTACATTTCCATAAAAACTTAATACCTCTTTATACAAAACTATAAAACATTTTGAATGGAACTCCTACAAATATAAAAATTGAAAGTCATTATTACAAATTTACTGTTTATTCATAATTCTACTTATACTTAAATTAATTGCGTTTTTAACGTTTCATGTCAGGTACATAACAAACATAATTAATAAAAATTATGTATATATTTTACAAGCTTTTCAATGAACCCTTTTCTTTCTGTGTGGCAATTATGTTGTCGTCACCAGCAATCTGTAAATATTTAAATATATTATTCACTAGTTTACCATTTGACTAATATGGGTATGCAGGAATTTGTTGGCAAATTATATTATTTGGCCTATTAACACAGTAGATAATTATGATAATGTAAAAGAAAATAATACAATACACACCTTAGCACTGACAAATATGCTATCTATAGCTCCTGCGTCGATAATTTAAATTTCTTCGTAAGCCTTTCTTTTGGTAGGTACCTACTTGATGTTCCAATACATGAGGTGTGGATGGCATCTGTGAGGATTTTTTACTGAAATAAAAAGATGACCTTGCATTATACCAAATTAACTACGGTAATATTACTAAAGAGTTGATTCTATAAAATAATGTTTTAAAATATATAAGAGCTTTTCTGACTCTTACCACTAGTAAAGGGAATTTCCAAAATTCAATTCAAGCGATGAAAAAACTTATCACATCATCCAGATTGTGTATAAAGTTTATAACACTAAGTTGGTTTTTAAATAAAAATATTTTCAGTTTTTCCAGTTTATATAAAAGTTTAGTACCTTGTTAGTATATATCATATCGAAATGGATTAAAATCTGAAAATTAAACATTCAATAAATTAGGGCTCAGTCAAGTCACCATAACAGCACACAATATTTTTCTTGTTTTTTCAATTATTCTCTATATTTAGTACATACAATGTTGCCTTCAGCCCCTTCACTTAATTGCTTAGATCTTCTAAGCTACATAATGGATTATATTGGGGTTTTACCATCATTTATTGTATTTTATCTGAAAAGTTTGTGTATTTAATATTTAATATTAAATAGCGGTTGTATCATACTGCTTCTCGACCAAAGATGTGCTAAGCTATGTAGCAAGGCATGTGTATGATATCCACCAATAGGATCGCTATGATATGAAAATAATAAAATATACTTACGAACATCACTTATTTGGTCAAAGAATCTTCTATTCTTCCAGGACATTGTAAAGACTATCATGTTTTTTCCACTTCCTCCCATGGATCTGTGTTATTTGCAACCACATCAAACCTGCTTGATTGCTTTCTGCAAAATACATAATTATTTTTACTATAAGAAATAAAGAGTAAATAGATGAAGTAGCAGCTAGGAATCCGAATTTTATGCAACGGTGACGGGTTTCGAATTCGAATTTTGATAGCACAAGCGCTTTAGCTACTTACTTTAGATCAAAGCATTGTATTTAATGTTGTCTTACATCTATATTAATTTAAAATTACGTCGATCCTTTACATGACGGAAGGACAATAATTTAAACAGTCTTTCTCATTAATAAATTAATTTCATCATTAAAAAACAGTATTAACAATGGCTAAACCTTGGCATAGGTTTACAACACACAACAATAAAGGCACACAAACAGCGCATAATCTGATGGATAGATACGAACTGTAATATCAGTAAGTATTTTCTTCTTAAATCCTAGATTTTGGAAAACAAATTAGGTACTTACCTATGAAAATTTTAACAATTTCGTCGGGAACTAGCCACGCACGATCGTTGCAGCTCTGTAAGTTCTTCCATTCTAACGTCCTTAAGTAGGTAAGGTACAAAATACCTATGTAGTACTATGTACCTAGTAGGTAATGTAATGACACACACTTTACACTCGGTGAGCAGCGCGCGCGTTAAAAAGTGGCCAGACTGAATGTAAAATCCTCTTCAATAATAACTAAAGGTAAAAGCGCAACACAGCGCAACAGTGACCAACCAAACCCAGACAGCTCAAGGCAGAAAATGACTTGTGTAGCCAGTTCAAAGCGTTATAATCTTAACTACAGACTAATATTATTTCATTCTAGTATTTGTATAATTTAAGTCAAAAACATGCTTTATTATATCAAGAGAAATAATGGTTTTGTTAGTTTTACATTTCTATTGTATCAGATCGAATTGATATCCTCTAGGTTTAAATAAATATATGTTAATTTCAATAGTCTGATCTTCTTGTAATCACAAATAAAATGTTGAATTGAAATAACAGGTTAATTCGAATTAAAAAAACCATTTTTGTGGATATGAGATATTGTCGTTACTTGAGCTAACAAAATATATTCTTGCGGTCCAGAAAACTTGAGCGAAAGCAATATTTAGTTGATCCAATAAAATTAGTGTTTAGAGTCAAGAAAAGAGTTCTTTCAGATTGAATTAAATATTTTTATTTGATTTCAGTATAATAGTTCTGAATGCAAGTAAATTATTTCTTGGTTTTAAAAAGTATTTTTTACTTTGACGAAATTTCTGGTTTTGGTTTAAATAAAATCGATCACACTTCAATCAAACAAGCCTGAACTCAAATTAAATATATTGGTTTTAAATTTAGCAAATCAAACAAGAAAATATGGGTTTTTGGTTCAAAATATTCAGATTTTTGATATGATGCAAATATGCTTGAGCTAAGCTAATATTGCTAAGAAAATGACATTACTTGGTTTAAGAAATCCTTTTTACCCGTGTAGCAACCGAGACTCCCTTGCTCGGGCATACTTACTGGCAGCCACCGTGGCCTGCATTAAAATATAGAGAAAAAAGAAGAACATCGCGGACTCGGTGACGGGTCGCGACGACGAATTGATTGTTATTATTTCATGTTGAAAGTAATATAAATATTTAAAGCTATAAAGCATTATTATTCGATACAACCCCCCGTTCCTTAAGTAACGACCCAGCGGGGTGTTACAGTACACAAGTTACTAACACCAACATTACAGTACCTAACAAAAATATTACACTTAGTAACTGTAGCAACGTTACTTTCAATTTTTCTTAATTATACCTAAGTATTGTTTGTTATAATTTAAAGATTATTCTGTAATACTTACCTTTCATAATGTAGTAGTTAATACCTAAACTGAAATAAAAGTATCTTGTGATTGTAAATGTTTTTTTGCATTTAGTCATTTCCTCGCTGAGTTGGGATGAAAAGTTAGGTGTTGCACTCGAGTGCAAAGATTTTTCACCTGGTGCTCTTTTGATTCCCTCGCTAACGCTCAGGATTCTAATTTTTGAATCACTCGCTGCGCTCGTGATTCAATTTTAGAATCCTTCGCTTGCTCGGTCATCAAAATTGAGCACGCGGTTAAAAAACAACTTTGCACTCTTGTATAACAAATAACTATTGTTAAATCTGTTGCCGACGCATAGAAAAACTATTTTATATGTGAACAATATTTCTTTGGTTCGATTTCGTGGGTTCGACTCCCACTCGATCTTCCTGAGGCTGGTTGATTTTTTCTAGTATTTTTTATCGTATTAGTAACTACATACATAGATACATAGAATTATGAATGAAAATTCAAAATAATATAAAATTTCTTTTTTCGAAAACTTTTTTTTATACGGTCAATTTCTTGTCACAAAAAAACAAACAAAAGAGTTTTTAATGCGTCGGTAACAGTGACAAGACTGAGCTAACTTCTAAACTATCCCTCAAATGCAACTAGCCAGTACCTAACTACGTACGTACCAAAGTTTCCTTTAAGTGTACACATAAGTGAATCAAGTATGTTATCGATATAACATATTCGCGGCATCCTTCAAGGGAACGCGTCAGCTCGCCAAATCACTTCGCAACTCTGCTCCGAGTGGAATGGCTGCGAACTTTGCTGGCCTCCTGCCGAAACTCTCTCTAACACCAACTTTGTTCGTTTCCTTCTACCATAAACGTGGACTTATTGAGGTAATTCTAATTAAAACATATATAAGTTTTAGTTAAGTTGCTATCACTTTTTGCGCTTCTGAATGTTAGGTAACGTAACTTTTTTCGGAACTCTTGCGTGTCTGTCGAATTTGTTAGAAAGTCATCTGTTTTTCGTAAGTAATGAAACTTAAATTGGCTTGATCTAGTGTTGGAATAAGTTATATAACAATATACCTATATACTTATTAAAAGCTCAAATACCTACATATTAACCCAAAACGTCTAAAAGTTAGGCTAGAGGGATGGGCAAACTACGGCCCTCGGGCCATCTCCGGCCCGTGAATGAAGCCGAAGTCAGACCCGCGACCATCAAACAAAAATTCAAGTGCGTGTGTGTTTCAGAAAATGCATATCTATCAATATTTTTAATTCATAAAAATAATATTTGTTTATTGAAAAAATACAGCAAAAAATGAAATAGCCTGGCCCGCTATAAATTTTGTTAGTAAATATTGTCACGTGAATGAAAAAGTTTGCCCATCCCTGGGCTAGATAATAATAGGTGACATAAACAAAGTAATTTGGTGGCTCGTTTCTTTACCGCACCTCCAAAAGATGGAATAGTCTACCAGCACACGTTTTCCCTGCCTCCTATGATATGGGGTCCTTCAAAAGAGGCGTGAAGGAGCACCTTGTGGGCCGGCAGAGCGAGGTTAACTGATGCTACGTTTGTTTTCACGCTGCACCAGTTATCTTCGCGGCTGGACTCCATTTCCGCTTAACATCAGGTGGGATGGAGTCATTTGCCTAGCTAGATAGCTAAATATAAAAAAAACGTAACCCAATAATCGACACCAGTTTTTGTGTTTATGTTTTTTTTTACTGGATAACAGCTAGACAGATGGTCTGTAATCAATCGTTGCTAAAGTCAAAAATCTGTTGCTGACTCATTTAATTTTTTTTTTAAATGTATCGATGTATGTTCCTGTCGAACACTGGGGCCACTAACTACCCTTTCATTGAAAAAATATATTTTATTAATATAAATTTTTAAATATTAAAATATAATAAATACGAATCTACGTTGCCAGAATTATATAAATTAATAAAATGCCATTCTTTTCTTGACATAGCTTTTAGCTAGTTTTCATTAACTTTGGAACCCTACCTGAGTCATTTATAATACCATAAACAAGCAGACTGTATTATGAGTGCATAAGTAATTTATGAACCACTTAATAAAAGTCAATGGTACGAAGAAAAAGCCATTGTAGAATTAAAACAAAGTATCGTACTTATTATAGTAATAAAAGTTACGCCTTATGTATTATCCGTTTGCCTCTCAATCAGTGCACTAAGAGGCTTCGGAATAATGTTTGCCGTTAAGCCTCCGGTTCTACAATAGGATTACTTTAAGTAGCCTCCGATGCATATAACTTGATGCGAACAACTATATAATTATCATCACTTCGCTGTAGGAAAATGCAGCGCAATCTAGCAGTGCAATCTTTCAATCGATTTAAAAAAATTTGCAATCTATACATAGATACATTACATACTCTCCCTACTCCCAAAAAGGGGGTAGACAGAGCATTGATATCATAATTTTTTAGCTTACTGGCCATAAGTGACCACGACGCCATATTGAGCATAAACAAAGTAGAGTTCCGATTCAAAGTCAAAGTCAAATTTAAATTATTTATTCAACATCACATACAGGCACTTATTGACGTCAAAACTATAAAATCCAAATAATAAAAAAAAAACAAAAAAAATTTTGACTAAACTTCTGAATCTACCACCAGTTCGGATTTGTGTGGTGGTGGTGATTGCTTTGTCGACAGCTGATAACTTCGTTTCACTTCCCATCCCAGACAAGCAAACAATATAAGTATCATGTTTATTAAATTTTAAAATCGTGTATTAGTTTACCTGTACTTTTTAAAGACTTTTTTAAAGATTGGTGTTGACCTTCCTCTAGCCGTTTGTATAAAACCTCCTCAGAGTGTTTCTAAAGGGGATGGCATCACCCAAGCGTACCTTGTCCCCCTACTAGATTCTCGAAGCGTTTGGAGAGAGCTTTAATATGGCGAGAAAAAGAGCGAACGAGCTATAAAATTTTGTTGCAAGGTAAGCTAGTAAGTGAGGTAAGCGGGTAAGCACTGTATTAATCCTCAGCTTTTGAGGAACTGGCTATATTACCTCTTTTTGTCGGATCTATTAGAAACCTAATTGGTATGAAAATTAAATTAAAACATATGTAGGTACCGACTTCAGGAAGGACAATACATTTCATAAAGTTCCGTAATGTATTATCCTCTAATCGATAGTACAGGCGAAGGTTATGTCACGATACCTATTGATAATGATTGGCTACGCTCGTCCTTCACGTCACCTGATGATACACGTATGTATTGATACCTACGCCTGACGCCTCGCCATGAGCTTTTAAAGCAGCATTTAAAGTATTCCAGCAATTTTATTGCTGGGTGTGCGTCTCGTTTTCACAACCGCTACAACTCTGCTACAATACCGCTTTTCCCCCCGCCCGATCCTCTAAATGCCACTACACATTTACAGAATACAATAAACATGCACACAATTAGGCCCAAGACACCGTACTCGTAGAACAAGGGTTCGACGACCCTTGTCACGTGATCTATACCAGGTACAGACATCTACCTGGGCGCTTCTCCCCACCCCCATGACTTGATCAACCCGAGCAGAGGTCCTAGCCTTTAGAGGAACCCTCGAGTTTTTCCGCTCCCGAGATCTGATCCGAACCCCTCGAACAGATCGGGAGTGTAGGGTACGGGGTCAGGCACTGTGCGTAATGCCGTTCCGTCTAGAAAATCTATGACGGTGCTTCATTTCACACGGCTTGAAGAACCCTTTAAGTTTCTCACCGCCCCCAAAAAAAGTTCGGTGACGCTGGAAATGCCGTTTGAGGCAAACAGCAACACTCACAAAAAAACCGCTTTAAATTCAAAGTTCAAAATCATTTATTCAGATTAGGCTACAAATTAGCCCATCGGTTCGTAAGTCTGCACAAGGCGAGGCGTCTACAGGCGTTTATAAAAGCTACCAAGAGTCTATAAGCACCTGTGATGTACCACCACATAATTGTAATGATGAAAGACTTAGAAATGACGATAGCTTGCCAAGCGGACTGCAGAACAAACAAGCCCAACCAAACGCCAGCCCATCAAATTATCCAATTTCTTCAATAAAAGTTCAACCATATTGCGATTTACCTGAAGTTTAAAGTCTATTGAGGTTTGACAGTTTGTGGTGCGGTGTGTGAGAAGCTCGATGGCGCAGTGGCTAACGCGCCCGGTCTGCGATTGCTGTGGTTAAGCAACTTTCGCAAAGGCCGGTCATCGGATGGGTGTCCAAAAATGTATCATCTCGAGCTCCTCCATGCTTCGGAAGGCACGTAAAGCCGTTGATCCCGGATGTATTGCATATTATGCAGTCGTTGACAACCACCAATCCGCACCGGGGCCCGGGGGTGGTTAAGTTGATGGTATGAGTTTGTGGTAGTCTGATGTGCAGGCGTGTGTACAATGCCAAAATGGTTTTTTTTTGAGAAGCTTTTATACTGATCAACTTTTCATTATCACGCCACACGCGTAGCTGGATACACAGCATGGAGTCCTCATGCTAATCGTTTCAAACTATTTATTCAGCCCTATATTCTTCGAACTGATATTATTTACGCTCAAACCCAAATGTGTCATCTATCACTCATCAGGCTCATATTTTTTATTTTCTGTTAGTTAATACATTTTAGTTATTAGCAACTACAGCTGATAAGATAAAACCCATTTAGTTTTTTTTTTTTAAATATTATAAGTAGATTAGAAACTATACTATACGAGTATAATTAAACCGGTTTGTTAGCTGAATACAATGACTGTTTAGTAGTTTTTAATAGATAATAGTGTTACCCTAGTAATGACATATCGCACAATTCGCAAATAGGCCGGTCATCTTATGGGTGACTAAAAATGTATCATCTTGAGCTCCTCTGTACTAGAGAAGGCACTTAAAGCCGTTGGTCCCGGCTACATTAGCAGCTGTTACCATCACGGCAAGGCTCGTGCCCCAGCAGTAAGAATAAAATGAATTGTGATGATGATTCAACATCTTTACATCATAAGTGATGCAGCACAATCATTTTATAAATTATAGCTGACCCGGTGGACTTCGTACCGCTTTGATAGTTTCTATCATTATGTTAAATATATATCAATGGTTTCCATGACAACAAAACAAACAAATAATTTTGTATTGGAAAATTAAATTGTCGTTTTTATTATTTTATATATATTTTTTTTTAATATAGCCTATGTTACTCAGCGCTGATTCAAATGGTGAAAGAATTTTTTAAATCAGTCCAGTAGTTTTTAACTTTATTCGTTGCAAACATACATACATACTTAGATTAATAACGCCATACATACATACATACATACATACAAAAATATAAAGGTTTCCTCTTTATAATATTAGTATAGATAGCATAAAGATACTTTGGCCATAGTCTTAAATAGCTAATTACACGTACCTATTTTGTATTATAATCTTCGATTGATCGAAGATTATAATCAACGAAAAGAAAAAGTAATGGTTCGAACCCTACAACTTAATAAGATAACTCATGAACAAGGTAGATGAGATGATAGGGCAGGGAAAAGTATCGATAATTCAGCACGTTATAATCGATTTATTGTGACTATTTTAGAGGAGGAGCTCATTGGAGCATCGCAGTGGCTAGCCCGTTCGGTGTGCAATCGTACATGTTAAGCAACTTTCGCGAAGCTGTTTCAATGGATTGGTGACCAAATTAAAATGTCTTCAGTTCTTTTTTGCTTCGGAAACCACGTTAAACCCGCTGGTCCTGGGCATTGGCTTTAGATGGAAATGAACCCACCATACCGTAGGTGTTGTACCAACGTAGTGGGTTATGGCCCAATCTTCCAAAACCTAGCTATATAGACTGACATAGACCTAATGATGAACATGACATAAAAAAGTAACTGTAAAATGCAAGTAAAATTTTGACTCTTATTAAACATAGTATATTTTGTGCTAGTAGAGTAAGCGATTATTTAAGGAACTTTTTATGTAAACAAAGGCTAACTTCTTTAACCTTCTGTTAGATAAGAATTACCAAAATTGAGAGTTCTGTAATGATAAAAAAAAATTGTTATCATAAAAGCATTTTTTTTCTTATCTCGTTGTCTGCAACACTTCCTATCAGACAACACGAATACCGACCGACCATCACGTTCCGGCCGAGCTCCGTAAATAAGTAATTATCGGCTTTGTTAAGGTCAGATTTGGTATTTTTCTCCGGCGAGTATACTAATTGGACTATAAATTATTCCCTTTTTTCCGCTGCCCTTAAGGGCGGCGATGTGGCACCGTCGCTTCCTTAACAGCTTTATAAACTGTTTGTATGACTTGATTGAGGGCTGAATTGTTTACAGTTTGAACAGGCCCACACTTGTTGGGCATCTCCCTTTTTTATAACTTTGTAGTTGGTGCTTAACAATGGGCTCCTGTTCTGTACTTTTATACGCTTTGAAGACTGTTGCGTCTTTGTTCATGCGACAGCAGGCAGTTTGCAAACTACGTAGACTTTGTTTACTCTTAGTTAAGTGTATAAACGATAAAAATTGTTGGAATATAAAATTGTACGAATCGACTTAAGCCTGCACTTATTACCATTGAAAATGGTTGTCATATGCAAATCGCCTGAGACGTATTTTTGGCCATAGCTCCGAGGATTTTGGGAGAATCGAGATAAAAATAGTACCAAGAGTTGAGGAATATATCGAGACATGTGAGCGTTTTTTTTTAAATCGGCTGGAAACTTTTTTGGAATTTTGAAAAATGTTAAAAATGTCGGGTTTTATAGGGGTGTTTGTATACTAAATTGTAAATATTTCAAAAAAAAACCAACTTAAGAAAAAATGAAAAAAATGGTCCTAGTTTAGCTACAAAATGGCAGAAAAAAATTTGGAAATTGGACCTTTAGGTGGTCCCTCTAGATTTGGTATTGTAGAAAAACGGGTATTTCCGTATATAAAAAGTGATGTAGCTTCTTTGATTATTGACCGATCGTCATGGTAATGGTGTTAAAAGATGCGTATGCAGGCGAGAAGTGCATTCAAGTTGGAATTTTGAAAATCGGTTAATAAATAAAAAATATAATAATTAACTTGTAAGTAATGTGTTATTTAAAATAAAATGTTTTTTTTTTCGTAAATTGCTGTATTTATTTTCAATGCTCCGATTCTTGCGTCCAATTTTTACCTACATACGTTCTACTATACAAATCTGCAAAACAGCAGTACTAATCCGATCCTAATGCCTCGGAGAATCTAGTAAACCTTCTTAAGATGATTTGATCACACGTTTTGAGGAATCTTTTAGTTACAGTAACTCACAAAAGTCTGCCCAAGTAGCGAAATACTCCTACGTCTTAGACTTATAAAACTTAACATCTTATAGGATTCTAATAGACGCTTTGGCTTAGACCAAGGGTCTTTTAACAGCAACACTTAAGATACTTTGCTCTTAAGTACTTTTGATCTTATAACTTAGTTTAAAAACAAAAATATAATAAAGCGTAATACAAATTCAACAGATTCAAAACAAAATGGCCGTATCGCAACCACGCTTCACTTCCGACATAATTATAATAAAATTATCTATTTCAGTTTTATTTGGGCTGTAATGTTTTGGGCATAACAAGTTGTTTGAGCTTCCTTATTTACATACTCGTTCAAACTTCCGGTTACCGGCCATAGTCCACGCCGCAACGTAAATAAACATCTTGGCTTGTATTTGAACGGGTCTCTAATTCTGTATTATACTTTTATGAATGACAAGCTCATACCAATTATAGGAATAAACATTGCATATTTGCGGGATTTCATGAGAATATCCTAATATGGATATGCAATATTCTAATATGGATACGCCATATAATTGATTACATTTTATTGCCTTATAGAAATGTTATTGTCCTCAGTCATATATTGAAGTGTCATCGTCAGTAGCCGAACGAAAGGATGCTCGGGAGTAGTGTGTATTCGACAGTTCTGGCTCACTGAATCATCGCGTCCCCAACCCTGTTTTGGTGTGCCGAAAAGTCGTTTCAAGGGTCGACCAAACCTAAAAAAAAAAAAAAAAAAAAAAAAAAAAAAAAAAAAAAAAAAAAAGGAAAACCCCCCCATTTGAATCGATTGCGCTGGGTCCCAGAGCGATATCTCTTGCCGTTTCCGAGTTACGTTACTCACGGATGGTCCTTCTTCGTTATCTAATTACCTCTATTGTTAACAATAAGACGACCCTTGCTCCTTATCTAATTGCCTCTATTGTTAACTATCGCTGTGTTTTGGCGATTACACCGACGGACCGTCCACAATTCTTTCTCATTATCTAATCACCTCCATTGTTCGTTAACAATTGACATTACTTTCCGATATCTTAATGTATTTGGTCGTTTAGGCAAGTTGTTGCAAGAAACATTTCTAAGGATCTCAACTAATATAAAACGCATGCGCATTATTGTGTTCTTACGAAGTCGTGCTTCAACCATTGACAAAGTATAACCTAGTAACCCGAGGACATGGCAGACAGTATGGATGTAAGTATTACATTAATTTACTTTTTTCTTTGTGTCTCTTCCTTATTTTGAGAGACCAACTCTCCAGTGCGTGTCATACTGTTGTTTTTATTGTATTCTTATTTAATACTTACTTTTCTTTTCATTCATTGTTATAGCTCACATGTTGCATGGGTAACACCGTTGATTACGAAGAAAACACCTATAAACAATATTACTTCCCAACATCCGATGATGAAGATACATCCCCATATCCAATCAAGAGAGATAGACCGAACAACGAATCTCTCGACGAATTCTTCGAGGAGCCTCCAAAGAAGAAAAAACCTAAAATACAATCATCTACTGTGGGAAGAGCAACGAAAGATGGGATGGCTTACATCTCAACAAATGAAGACGATGGATCGACGGCAACGCATCTCATAAAGATCGAGATTTACGAGATGAAGAAGCTGACAAACGTCCCACAGTCAGATCACTGGAAACATGCGGATGTGCGAGTGAAATACTACGTTAACAACAAAAGTAAGCACCACCAACGAACTCGACAGTTGATTTATAATATTTCCAAAGATATTACCAAAGTACCTGACTGTAAGAAATATACCTTTAAAAATAAAGATTGAATAAAGTAATAATTAATAAATAATGACTATTTCGATGAGACGACCCCGGTTCGTTATCTAATTTAATTACGAATAAATTTATTCAACATTATTTATATTTCTTTTTTTCTGTATTACTCCTTGATAGGTTTTTTTTCTGTGGTAGGGGATTAAAGTAAAAGGCATTTTTTTTTTGTGTACAGTTTTATTTCATTTTTTTACTTACAAATTTTTTGCTTACCTTTAAACTATGAAAGTCTTAAACATTTGCTTTAACATTATATCATTTTGAAAAGTATCATCAGTAAACATATCAATAAAATCTGTCATACACATACCTCTAAGTTTGAAATACAAATAAAGTAAACAATATTCACCACAAACAGACGAAAATACACTTTGAATAACTTTATGATTATAAATCCATCTATTGGTGTTTTAACTATCACTGTTTCGATGGTGATTACACCCTCGGACCGTCCACATTCCTATCTCATTATCTAATCACCTCCATTGTTCGTTAACAATTTACATTACTTTTCAATATCTTAATACGTTCGACTTCAACAGTCGTATTACGGACGTCACGGAGAACCGTTGCTAACATAGAAATAATTTAAAGATATAGCACCTCTGTTTGTAGTTGACTGCTGCAGACAAACAGATAATCTGAAAACAGTTCCTATTTACCAGATAAGACTATAGCATACTGTCTTATTCTCAACGATTGCATTGTTGAATACAAACCACTAAGTAACATCGTAAAGAAGATATCATGAACGTAGATACACTTATAGTGGATGTTCAAGGATTTAAAGATATAAATAACAATTTTATTGTAAAAGAAGTAGCCATTGCGAGCCAGGAACATACACAAACTTTTTTGGTAAAGCCACCATATTCATTTCATCATCTCACAGAAGTAGAAAAGAAACGAGTCAGATGGTTAGAAAGAAACCGAGGAATTAGCTGGTGTGAGGGCTACATAGACTATAAGGAGTTTCATCGTGTTATCATACCTCATCTGAAGAATAAAAAAGTTATTGCAAAGGGTTTTGAAAAAATTAAGTGGATCAAAGATTTATGTGCAAACTGTGTGGTAATCGATATTGGTGAAAAGGGATGTCCTAATTTTTCAATGTTACAAAGTAAATTTTGTAAAAATAAAACGGACTTTAATTGTGTAAATCATAAAATAAACTGTGCATTAAATAATGCTGTGTGTATTAGAAAATGGTATTATGATAATAACATGTCTAAGTTTAATTTATTTTGATTTTTATATTATTATCAATAAACTGATTCTTTGTGTTATTTACATGGTTATTTTATTTTTCATACTTATGCTTCCCTGTTTTACTGACTTTGAACTAGATGCAGCAGAATGAAATTGAGTTTTAATCGAACTACAAATATATTTTTTCTATCATATTTATTATTTAACTTAACATAGCTACTATTACTTAAATATTTGTTATGACTTAACTTTGAATTCCTAATGCTATGAGTCTATGACACAAATGACAATAAACTCTTATCGATTGCACTGAGTCCCAGGTGGTCTTAATCACCTTTCTTAAATTCCTTAACAACATAACAAAGGGAATATCCAATTCTCCAAACTATCGGAAGTAAAAACTGATTGTCATTGTTATCAGTGACTACTCTTCGAAGTTGCAAGAAACATTTCTAAGGATCTCAACTAATATAAAACGCATGCGCATTATTGTGTTCTTACGAAGTCGTGCTTCAACCATTCACAAAGTATAATCCTAGCACTAGGTGTATAAATAGGACCTTCAACTCTAGAGTGATCATCACTTACAATTCAACGTTGTTGCTGCTACTTGCTGTTAAAATGGATCGTGAATGTGTTAGTGCTTTCTTCGTGAATCAGGCTGAGAACGAAATAAATTCGGAACTTATAGAAAGTTGTGAAAATGTAGACTTGATGGAGCTCTGTGAAGAAGTTGAACAAGCTGTAAAAATAGACGATGAGCTGTATCAAATATGTGTCATGGTTGAAAACAGTGTTAGGTGAGTACCTAAACATTAATTTTACTTCATCGAGCATAATCTCTGATTTTACAACTTCATGATATTAATGTTAATCGTGTCACGTAGCAGTGAAAGAATACTATCACCCCCTCTCTTTCCTTGGGTACCGTAAAAGGTGGCTAACGGATTAAAGACTACACATACGTCCAACAGCATAAAGCAACGATGGGTTCGCCACCTATCACGATGAGCACATATGGTGGACTATGGTAGAGAACTACAAATTCAGTCAGTTTTTTTTTTTCTCTTACAGTCAACAATCATCATCCTCATCACCATCATCAAAAGCACATCAAACGGGACATGGAGGAGTGCTCAAAAGAAGTACCGAAACTGGTGGTGAAAACGAAAATAATAGCAAAAGACCGCGAAATGAAGAAGATGCATTGACTTCAACGGCAAACAAGGTATATTGCGAAGCTTGTAATAAACATGTTAGCAGAAGATATTTTTCTAATCATGCTAAGAGCAATATACATAAAAATAATGTTTTAAAATCGCACAACTCTCTAGATAATGTATGTGTTGTAGAGTCAGCTTTTGGTCAGCGTATTATTACATACAAAATTAAAAGTAAAGAACAGTCCTACTCCTTTCAAACACCGGAATCATTTCTGGAGTCAGTTAAAAATGATATGTTTTTCTTAATAAATGAGACCCTTAATCAACATGTAACTGTTAAAATAAATTGTGTTCTACATGCAGATTTTGTTCAACAAACTAAGAACTTATCTAATTCATTTGATTTTCAAACCAACAATTTTATAATTTCCCAAACCGATGATTTGAATATTTTCATGACATCCTTACGCGATACTCTAGCGAACAAAATAAGTGCTTTTGAAAGAAAGGATAGTGGATGGAGTCTTACTAAAATTATATGTATAGAATTGAACATAAACAAGTTTAACCCACTACGAGGCACCTCATTCATTGATTTACCTAAAGATATTAAAGATAAAAAAGCAGTTATTAACGTAAGAAACGCAGATAATTTATGTTTTAAATGGGCATTACTCTCAGCGTTATATCCTTCAAACAAAAATGCAGAGCGAACATCCTCCTACAGTACCCATTTAAATAAGCTTAAATTTGTTGGTGTATCGTTCCCCGTTAAGTTAAATGACATACATAATGTTGAACAGCTAAATAACATCAGTATTAATGTTTTCGGGTTAGAATTTGATAACAAATCAAAGAAACATTCAGTCATTGGGCCTCTTTATTTTACAAAAAATCGCAAAAGCACACATGTCAACCTTTTATATGTGCAAAATGGAATAAATGGACACTATTGTTACATCAAAAACTTATCCCGACTAGTTAGTAAACAAATGACTAATAAAGATGGTGCTGTATACATATGCGATGGATGTTTGTTACGTTTCACAACTAGAGATAGATTAGTTAATCACCAACAACATGACTGCTCGCACATAACCACAACATTACCAAACAGTGAGAAAACTTTAAAAAATTGGTTTGGAAAACCTGTATCAAATGACGAATTAACGTTTGATAAGTTTCAAAAAACAATGAGAATCCCTTTTGTTGTGTATGCTGATTTTGAAGCGTTATTAAATCCTTTACAAACTTCTTCTAATGAATCATTAAAACCGTACACCAATAACGTTCAAAAACATGAGCCTTACAGTTTTGGATATTACATCAAATGCTCATTCGATGATAGTTTGTCTAAATATGTAACATACAGTGGACCAGATTGTGCTAAAGTGTTTATGACTAGATTGCATGAAGACTTAAAATTAATATGTAAAAAGAATTGTGTTCAAAAATCTCCTAAACCGCTCTCAGCTGTTGATACTGACAGTGTAACTAATGCAAAAACTTGTCACGTTTGTGAAACTGATTTAAGCGGTGAAAAAGTTCTAGTCTTTGATTGGCAAACTGGAGATTTCAGAGGTGTTGCACATGAAGTATGTGAAAAGAAATTCCGTGCTCCCCGTCATATTCCAGTTTTTTTACACAATCTAAGTAATTACGATGCGCATTTTATTGTACATGCACTGAACTTTGTTGAAGGAAATGTCGATATAATTCCACAAAATAAAGAAAAATATATTTCGTTCACTAAACATCTAACAATAAACAATCAAAAAGTTAGCTTGAGATTTGTAGATTCTTTCAAATTTTTACCATGCAGCTTAGATCAACTAGCCAAAATCTTAAAAGACGAACAATTTCGTGAACTCAAAAACAACTTTCCTGCGAAGGAAGATTTCAATCGTCTTCGGAAAAAGGGTGTTTACCCTTATGAGTTCATGACTTCATATGACTGTCTTAATTTAACCACCTTACCTAATCAAGATCAGTTCTATAGTTCACTTACCGATACAGCAATTTCAAATGATGACTATGATCGTGCTAAAGATGTTTGGCAACACTTTGGTTGTCAAAACATGTTGGATTATTCTAACCTGTATCTCAAAACTGATGTTTTGTTGTTAGCTGATGTATTTGAAAATTTCCGCGATCTATGTTTTACAACTTATGGTTTGGATCTTAGCCATTATTATACAGCACCGGGGTTGAGTTGGGATGCCATGCTTAAACAAACAAAAATAAAATTAGAGTTATTAACAGATATTGATCAGATAGCTTTTATCAAATCGGGGATCCGAGGGGGTATATCTCAATGTAGCAATCGACATGCTAAGGCCAATAACCCCTTTTTAGATGATTTTGATGAGAATGAGCCTACATCTTATTTAGCTTATTTTGATGCAAACAATCTATATGGTTGGGCTATGTCACAGTACCTTCCTGAAGGAGGTTTTGAGTGGGTGAGTCCGGAGACAAACTATGAGGTTTCTGACACATCTCCATATGGCTTCATATTAGAAGTAGATTTGGAATATCCTGCAGAACTTCATGATTTGCATTCAGACTTGCCATTATGCCCCGAAAATATATACGCAGGGGGATCAGAAGAAAAAAAGCTTATTCCAAATTTAAATAATAAACAAAAATATGTAATTCACTATATAAACCTAAAACAATGTCTTAAGTTGGGTCTTAAATTAACTAAAATTCATAGAATATTGAAGTTTACACAGAGTCCTTGGTTAAAAAAATACATAGATTTGAACACTGAGCAACGAAAAAAAGCAGATTCAGACTTTGAAAAAGATTTTTATAAACTAATGAATAATTCTGTTTTTGGTAAAACCATGGAAAACGTAGAAAAAAGAGTGAACGTAAAATTACTAACTCACTGGGAAAATCGCGGTAAAACTTTGGGTGTCCAAGACCTAATTGCCAAACCTGAATTTCAAAGCATTTCAGTTTTTTCAGAAAACTTGGTAGCGGTACAGTTGAAAAAAACTAAAGTTTGCTATGATAAACCAATTTATTTAGGCTTATCTATTTTAGACATATCAAAAACTCTCATGTATGATTTTCACTACGAATACATGCTAAAAAAATTTAACAACAAAATCAAATTATTGTACACAGACACCGATAGCTTCATATATCAAATATTTACTAATAATTTCTATGAAGATATTAGAAACGACATAGATACACGATTCGATACATCTAACTATTCTGTTGATAATATCCACCAGTATCCACAAGTTAACAAAAAGAAATTAGGATTTTTTAAAGACGAAAATAATGGTGAAATTGTTAAAGAGTTTGTAGGGTTAAGATCAAAAATGTATGCAATTGAAACGAAAACAAAATTAACAACGAAAGCTAAGGGTGTTAATAAAAGCGTCACGCAAAGGATGTCAATGAAAAATTACAAATCTTGTCTTTTCAATAGAAACATTCAATACAACACTATGTACAGATTTCGATCAATTAAGCATATAATTTTCACACAGCAAATCAATAAAATATCATTGTCTTATAATGACACCAAGAGATATATCTTACCTAATAAAGTAGACACATTAGCATGGGGTCATTATAAATTGCGGTTGCCGATGTAAAAATGTTGTATCTAGATATAAATAATTTTAATGATATTCAGGTTTTATTGTATTGTATTTATTTGTAAGATCAAGCTCATTTTAAATTGTAAATTAACTGTAAATAAATTGTAGATAGTAACAGTAAGTTTTAATTTTAAGTGTATTAGCTCATTATAAATTGTAAATTAAATGTAAATAAATTTTAGATAATAAGAGCAAGTTTTAATTTTAAGTTTATTAGCTGTTATAGTGTAGATTTATTAATGAATTTTAAAAAATAAAAGGACTGATTGTCTTTTGATGAAATGCAACCATTTGTTTTGTGTATATGGTATAAAATTATAAATTATTCAAAAAATTTACCAAAAAAAAATGTTTTATTTTCTAACTATTATCAATTTTTTGATCATACTTCTACATCACTTCGATCAGAGTAGACGTTTTGGTCTGGTTAATAATCATGTTTCATTTTGAACATCCATTCACCGCAATTGTTGCTGGTCCAAGTGGTTGCGGTAAATCGAACTTTGTGTGTGAATTCCTGAAAAATATAAATCAACTATGTAATACAGAGTTTAAAAATGTCTTGTGGTGTTATGATGAAATGCAACCTTTGTACAACCTAAGTGATGTTACTTATTATCAGGGAATTCCTGATTTAAACATGTTCGATGGTAAAGATTCCCAACTTATAATAATTGATGATCTGATGAGAGAGTGTGATGGTCGGGTAGTTGATATCTTTACTAAGGGAAGTCACCACCGAAATTTAAGTGTATTTTACATAACTCAAAACTTGTTTCATCAGGGTAAAGGTCAACGTGATATTTCCTTGAACTCAAGTTACATAATATATTTTAAAAATCCTCGAGATAGAACACAAATTCGTTTTTTAAGTCGTCAAATTTCACCTGAGAACTCAAAACTGGTTGAAGAGGCTTATAGAGATGCTACTAATAAACCATATGGTTATTTAATGATTGACCTCAAACAAAACACTGATGATGTGTATCGGTTCAAAACAAATATATTTCCGAATGAATATACCGTTTGTTATGTATCTAAGAAGGGGTATAAATACAGTGGTAGCCAACATAAAAACTTCATTCCATAATTATGATACCAAGAGTTACTACGCATACAAACTTTTTAAAAGCATTACATGTGCTTAAACCAAAGTTTCGAAAGGCATTAATAAAATCTTGTAACCAAGAAGAACTACATTGCATTTGTGAGTGCATTCACAACGTTCTTCAAGGAAAAATAACAATTCCTACAAAAGAAAAAAATAAACTAGAAAAATATAAACATATTCTAAGAAAGCTTATTTCGAAAGGAGCAAATAGAACGAGAAAAAACATTATCATACAAAAAGGTGGTGCATTCTTACCGATTATCTTGGGAGCCGTATTGAGTGCATTATTAGGATCAGTCACCAAATAACCACTATGGAAAATGCCAAAAAAATGATATTAATTGAACCCGAAATAATAGAAAAATTAAAAAATGATAACACAAACAGAAACGTGAACAATTTATCACGACTCGACGAAGAAATGAATCATGTTTTAAAAAAGAAAATAGATGATCGAGAAAAATGGCCCCTATATTTACAAACACTACAAAGATATTTGTATTTTATTGGCAAAGATCGAAAGCCTTTAGAAATACCCATAATATCGTTTGATGAAACAGAAATTATAAAAAAAGAAAGCCGTGAGGATCGCCCTCCAGAAGCAATACAAGACTCCTCGAAGATAGTCGAATCCAACGCTGAAGATAAAGAAATTAATTATACTAAAAGTCTTTTAATAAACCTTTTACCCAAGACATACAAAGCAAAAGGTGAGCTCTTAATAGATTTATTATTAAAAAATAAACAAAAAATTTATTGGGATGATAAAGGAACAGTTTACATCGATGACAAGAAAATTTATAAAAGCAACATAGTTGATTTACTCAACGATGTTATAAGACCGTTAAAAAATTCTTCACCAAACGGGTGGTTAGAATTTTCTAAGGCATTAAAGGAATTAAGAGTACCTTTGACTTACATCGGTAATCCAAGAAGAGCAACTTGCATCAATGTTATGTCCAATACTCCGAATTTTGGAAATCGATTTGAATCTAACGTAGAAAAAGATCACGAATATTCTACACCACCTTCAAGTACCATAACGCGTAAAGAAAAAGTCAAAAAGAAAATAGAATGGGAGAAATGGACTCCATATTAGAAATTAACGATATTTACTATGACATTTCTCATCCTGCTGGATATGGAAGTTTAAATCAAATAACAGATGCTATGAAAAATCGAATGACTAGAAAAGAAGTAAAAAATTGGTTAGAATCTCAAGAAACTTACACTCTACATAAACCTGTTCAACGACGGTTTCCTAGAAATAAATACATTTTATCTAATTTTAATGAACTTTGGCAAGTCGATTTAAGTGATATGCGATCTTATAGTGAATATAATGATGGTTTTAATTATATTTTGTGTATCATTGACGTGTTCAGTAAATATGCGTTTGCAAGAGCAATGAGAAAGAAAAATTCTGTTACAGTGAAAAAATGTCTTGCAAGTATATTATCTGAAGCAAAGGCGACTCCCACACATTTGCAATCAGACAAAGGGACTGAGTTTATTTCAAAAGATGTTCAAATGTTTTTAAAAACTTATAACATAAATTATTACACAACTAATAACCCTGATATTAAAGCAAGTATAGTCGAAAGATTCCAAAGAACTTTGAAGACTAAAATGTGGCGCTACTTTACACATAATAATACTTATCGTTACATTGATATCTTAGACAATTTGCTATATTCCTATAATCACAGTTTTCATAGAAGTATAAAAATGAGGCCTTGTGATGTTAATTCAAGTAATATTATGACTGTGTGGCGGAATTTGTATAGTGATAGTGATAGTACAAAATTATCTAAATCACACAAACCAAAATTTAGTATTGGTGATTACGTTAGAATCACAAAATATAAACACATATTCCAAAAAGGTTATGAAACTAATTGGAGTGATGAAATCTTTGTTATTACATCGATTATAGATAGGTCACCTTGGGTGGTATACACCCTTAAAGATTTACAAAATGAAACGATTACTGGAACTTTCTATGAAAAGGAATTGCAGAAGGTTAGTCATGATTCCTCTTCGAAGTATAAAATAGATAAAATACTGAGTACTCGATACTCTGGTCTCAGAAAGGAATTGTTGGTCAAATGGAAAGGTTATCCGAATAAGTTTAATAGTTGGATATTAGCTTCAAGTCTTGAGAAAATATGACGAGTGATAGTTTTTATTTAACGTTACCAAGTAACAGTTCAATGTCATATTTTCCTGAAAACAGAACCACCAACTTCTGTACAAAATTACCGAAGTCGATTAAATTAGAAGGAGAATGGTATGTTGGCATAGTAGAGTTTCAATATCCCTGTACCATGTTTACTGTTCAAGATCATGAAAATATTGTGTACGTTACCAAAAGAATGCAAGTTCCAGGTGATGAAGGAAATGAGTCGGTGGTGACATACAAAACTCATATACCAGCATCCAGTTACGAAAACATTGAAGATGTTTTAACAGCATGTAACTCCAGAGAAGCTTTTATATTACGTTATGACAAGATATCGAAATACATTACTCTCACTAATGAAGATAATAAAATTATTTCTTTACAATTTTCACCAAAGTTAAGTCTTCAACTTGGATTTGATCCAAATACTAATGTGGTTACTAAAAGAGTCAGTAAATTTCCTGCTAATTTATATTTAGGATTACCATCACAGTTATATGTGTACTGTGATATTATCGAACCCCAGATGGTTGGTGATGTCATGTGTTCATTATTAAGAATCATACCATTGGATCCAGCTAAATATACGTATGGATCAAATAAAATGCACATCTTCTCACCTCCACATTATGTATCTGTTATGCGAAGAGAGTTCGATACAATAGAAGTAGATATAAGAACGAACACAGGAGAAAACGTACCATTTCAATTTGGAACGGCTTGTGTTAAACTACACTTTAAGCGGAAATAATAATGTATCCGAAATACAATAATATCTGCCCTTATGAACATTACTATACGCATCAAGCCGGTTCCGGAGTTGGTGTGATTTATAAGGGCGCAGCACATCAACGTGGACACGGTATTGGAAGCTTCTTAGGTGGACTATTCCGTTCAGTATTACCTTTATTGTCGAGTGGGGCTAAAGTTATCGGTAAAGAAGCATTAAATGCTGGTGTAGGACTTTTATCCGACATGGTACACACAAGGCCGCTTAATGAATCCGTAAGAAATCGTGTTAAGGAAGCAACTTCAAATTTAAAAAGGAAATCAGATGAAAAGATAGATCAAGTCATGAGTGGTTCGGGATATAAAAGTAAAAGACAACAGTTACAAAGTATCAGTCAGTCGCAGCAATCAAAACGGAGAGCATTGAAAAAAACGAAGAAGAAGAACAATAATTTAAAAACTAACGACATATTTTCAGTGTAAAAAAAAAAAAAAAATAATAATAATAATAATAATTGTAATAATGTCTTTTTTGCACAATCATTCATGTGAATGTGTTAAGTCCGAGTTGGATTTATTTGCATTACCGTCAACTCAGACTAGTATTGAAAGTGGTCAGTGGGTTCACTACAAACCAATTTCATCGCTTAGTGATGATGGACCAATCGAATTTCAGATTCCTGGAAGTGGTGATGACTACATAGATTTATCACACACTTTGATACACATAAAAGCAAAAATTCTAAATCAGGATTTAACACCTCTGACAGCAACAACTACTGTGGCTCCGGTTAATAATTGGCTACACTCACTCTTTAGCCAGTTAGATGTTTATTTAAATCAAAAACTGATAACACCTCCAAACAATACTTATGGCTATCGAGCTTACATTGAAACACTACTAAATTATGCTCCATCAGCAAAACAATCACACCTAACATGTGGACTCTGGTATGAAGACACATCAGAAAAAATGAATTCAACTGATGAGTCAAATAAAGGATTTACTATTAGACAAAAATTGGTAAAGGAAAGTAAAGAGGTCGAAATGATAGGACATTTACATGGAGACATATTCAACCAAGAAAAGTTTTTAATTAATGGTGTTGAAATGTGTGTGAAATTAGTACGTTCTCGAGATACATTTAATTTAATGTGTTCGTCCAATGATGTAAAATTAAAAGTTTCCATTATTGATGCCACACTTATGATTCGAAAAGCTCGTGTAAACCCTACTGTTCTGCTTGCCCATCAAAAGGTTTTATTATCAACCTCAGCTAAATATCCTATTACTAGGGCTGAAGTAAAAGTTCTAACCATTCCAGCAGGTATTCAGGGAAAAACTCTTGATAATATTTTCCTTGGTCAAGTACCAAAGAGATGTATAGTAGGATTTGTAGATAATACAGCGTTTAATGGATGTCTTACAAAAAATCCTTTTGATTTCGATCATTATGGTATTAGTTCTTTTTGTTTATACATCGATGGAACACAGATTCCTTCCAAAGCTCTACAACCTGTTTTTAGCAACAACTTGTTTACATCAACTTATCATACTTTGTTCTCTGGAACAGGAATTCATTTCCTAAATGAGGGTAACGGTATTTCTAGAGCTGATTACGCTAATGGATACTGTCTAATGGCGTTTGACTTAACTCCAGATTTATCTGCCAATTCAACAGCTCATTGGAATCTTATTCGACATGGAAGTGTTCGGTTAGAAGTTAGATTTGAGACAGCTCTAACACAAACTGTTAATTGTATTGTTTATGCTGAGTTTGATAACATTATAGAAATAGATAAAAATAGGAACATAAGTGTAGATTTTAGTAGTTAAGTCCTAATTGTGTATGAAGACACATGTTTTCATGTTATTATGAATACCTTAGAAATAACAAAATGTTTAAAAAAATTATGTCATTTGCTGGAATTCAATGTTTATGCGGCTAATCGCATTCCTATACATGTTACACAACCTTTCTATATGATTAGTAATCTTGATCCTGATACTAGACCTGGATCACATTGGATAGCATTATATATCAACAATAAAGGAGTTGGCGAATACTTTGATACTTTTGGTCGTAAACCTGAAAGTTATCATTTATCATTTTTAAGGAAAAACACCAATAGATGGATTTATAATCATAAAGTTATTCAAAGTGTATTTTCGTCTGTTTGTGGTGAATATTGTTTACTTTATTTGTATTTCAAACTTAGAGGTATGTGTATGACAGATTTTATTGATATGTTTACTGATGATACTTTTCAAAATGATATAATGTTAAAGCAAATGTTTAAGACTTTCATAGTTTAAAGGTAAGCAAAAAATTTGTAAGTAAAAAAATGAAATAAAACTGTACACAAAAAAAAAATGCCTTTTACTTTAATCCCCTACCACAGAAAAAAAACCTATCAAGGAGTAATACAGAAAAAAAGAAATATAAATAATGTTGAATAAATTTATTCGTAATTAAATTAGATAACGAACCGGGGTCGTCTCATCGAAATAGTCATTATTTATTAATTATTACTTTATTCAATCTTTATTTTTAAAGGTATATTTCTTACAGTCAGGTACTTTGGTAATATCTTTGGAAATATTATAAATCAACTGTCGAGTTCGTTGGTGGTGCTTACTTTTGTTGTTAACGTAGTATTTCACTCGCACATCCGCATGTTTCCAGTGATCTGACTGTGGGACGTTTGTCAGCTTCTTCATCTCGTAAATCTCGATCTTTATGAGATGCGTTGCCGTCGATCCATCGTCTTCATTTGTTGAGATGTAAGCCATCCCATCTTTCGTTGCTCTTCCCACAGTAGATGATTGTATTTTAGGTTTTTTCTTCTTTGGAGGCTCCTCGAAGAATTCGTCGAGAGATTCGTTGTTCGGTCTATCTCTCTTGATTGGATATGGGGATGTATCTTCATCATCGGATGTTGGGAAGTAATATTGTTTATAGGTGTTTTCTTCGTAATCAACGGTGTTACCCATGCAACATGTGAGCTATAACAATGAATGAAAAGAAAAGTAAGTATTAAATAAGAATACAATAAAAACAACAGTATGACACGCACTGGAGAGTTGGTCTCTCAAAATAAGGAAGAGACACAAAGAAAAAAGTAAATTAATGTAATACTTACATCCATACTGTCTGCCATGTCCTCGGGTTACTAGGTTATACTTTGTCAATGGTTGAAGCACGACTTCGTAAGAACACAATAATGCGCATGCGTTTTATATTAGTTGAGATCCTTAGAAATGTTTCTTGCAACAACTTGCCTAAACGACCAAATACATTAAGATATCGGAAAGTAATGTCAATTGTTAACGAACAATGGAGGTGATTAGATAATGAGAAAGAATTGTGGACGGTCCGTCGGTGTAATCGCCAAAACACAGCGATAGTTAACAATAGAGGCAATTAGATAAGGAGCAAGGGTCGTCTTATTGTTAACAATAGAGGTAATTAGATAACGAAGAAGGACCATCCGTGAGTAACGTAACTCGGAAACGGCAAGAGATATCGCTCTGGGACCCAGCGCAATCGATTCAAATGGGGGGGTTTTCCTTTTTTTTTTTTTTTTTTTTTTTTTTTTTTTTTTTTTTTTTTTTTTTTTTAGGTTTGGTCGACCCTTGAAACGACTTTTCGGCACACCAAAACAGGGTTGGGGACGCGATGATTCAGTGAGCCAGAACTGTCGAATACACACTACTCTCGGGTTGAATAAGAAAATTCGTAGTTCAATTCCCTTAGTTCCGTTACACTTTAACTGTCGTGACCACATATCTTATACTAGCATATAAGCTTTCTAGGTGGGCGAACAGGAATGCTGTTAATGTGTTAATAGTGCAAACATAATAATCTTTAAAAAAACGCGTCCCTATCGCACTATCGCTCTGTCAATGATATTCACAATAGCTATAGCTTCTAACTCAGTGATTATCTAAAATGAAACACAAGTGATGACCTTTCACTATCGGCTTTATCTTGTTTGTACAAACAGGATAAAGCCGTAGACTAGTTATTGTAAACCATGAAAATTGAAGTTGTCCCCATAAAAATTAATGATCTTTAAGCTTAAGAAAATTCCACTTTGCTTTTACCCTACTAAAATGCATGGAAAAAGTTTTCTTTGATTTGTGGGTGTTCCAGTACTCTAACCTCAGTTGGTGTCAAAGAGTGTTTTAATCCTTTATAGAAATGGGATCGGTTGGCATTAAAAAAAAATTACTCAATTCTGACGATTTTCTCGCTGACTGTACATTTTATCAAAAATCTGTGAATGTCGATTGTCATCACTCAAAAAATTGGGAAAGGTAGCTGCCCTTAATGCCCCATCTCAACTTTCCACCCTGTATATAAAGATTATTCATTATCAATTTGTCTATAAGTACTTATTTATTTATTTATTATTGTTTAGTACTTTTTTAATGTAGGAACCAAATTTCTAAATCCATAATCAAAATAACGTAAAAGGAATCCCTCGAAACTCACAAGAGTACAGTCGCTCATACATTCATCTTGCTCAATTGTGTACGAAAGGTAGCCAGTAACAAAAAGTCTACAACAAACAAAACATTTAGTCAATGTACGGGGAGTCCTTTGCCGAGCCATAGACACGGCTGGATACTTTTTAATTTAGCTTTTTGTGTAAAGTTGAGAGTTGAAGGCAGGCAACATTGGTTTCTTTCTTACGTAAAAGGTAAGACAGTCGGGGCATTATAAGTACAACGACGACCTTGCTGAAGGAAATTGCTGTTTTATTAATTTAATATTTTTGTGTTATTCGTCCGATTGTTACGTGGCCAAATTTTCAATTAAAAAGCAAAATAGCAATTTTTTTGTGGGTATAAAGTGTAAAATTACCACAATACAAAACAAGTGAACATAATAATTGAACGACAAATTAACGGTTATATAATTTTCGTCAATATTTATCAATCATTCAATTTAATAGCTTTCAATTAAATTTTGAACTAGGAAACCGGTAATCTAAGCTAGGGCATAGAATACCCTACCACTTTCCTACCAAGTCATTTCTTCTTATTATTATCTGTAGGTAATCTTACATCATATTTCCTCCTACACTTTTATCTTCCCACCCGCAAACTATAAGCAAAGCGTTACCGGTTCGGAAAATCCCGATTGAGTCAAGCACATTCAGCTGTCAAATTTCGGGAAGTTATACGCGCGATCCCCGAAAATCCCGGTAAAGTACTCATTCCCTTTCTGTGAGTCATCCAGCCGTATCCTTTGGTAATGCGCACTCTGATTCACACAGAACGTAACAACTATATGACACAAAATAAGGAGATTGCAGAAGGTAAGAAAAATACAAACGCGCTAGAGCAACACCACGGACACGGATCAACACCATTCGATCACGTTAACGAAAACGAGACTTTGTATGGCAAAATTTTAACTCTTCTTGTATATCGCCAGGAGGCGCTGCTTTAACGCTTAACTGACTTTCGTTTTCGTAAACGTTATCGAATGAATACGGATAGTAAACAAAACTCACACTAGGCACCCAGTGTAATCTCGGAGCTGCTCTGGGTGCCTGTGCGAGTTTCATTCGCCATTCGATCACGTTAACGAAAACGTGAATTTGTAAGGCTAAACTCTTTTCGTATGTTGCCCGGAGACGCTGCTTCAATTTTATACTAATATTCGTAAATGTAATCGAATGAATACGAATAGTAAAAAATACTAGGCACCCAGAGCAGTTTCGAGATTCCGTGACATAAATATGTCAATTACCTTCTGCAGTCTCCTTATTTTGTGTTTATGACGTCACGTAACTTCTAGCTTTCACCGCTAGGGGGCGTGGATGGTTGACGTCTGACAGCGGCGTATTGTTTGCCGCTACACAATGGTGTAACGAAACGCGGTTTTTACTAACCGGCACTATTAACTTTCGCTCACTTTTAAACAAATGAAGTACCCGACAATTGAATATGTTAAACGGAATGTGTAAACGACATAGCCCACAATGGGATAGTGTTTGATTTATGTTTCTGTTTTTGCTTGATATTAAATTGGTGTTGGACTAGGAGCACGATGGCGCAGTGGTAAACGCACTTGGTCTGCGATTGCTAAAGTTATAGCTACTTTCGCAAAAACTTATAATTTCCAGTCCTGACTGCATTAGTAGTCTTCCATCAATCATCAATCATTTATTTTTTGAGACTTTGCTGATTGCCTCTGGGCATTTTCAGCTTCACCGAACTTTTTTTGGGGGCGGTGAGAAACTTAAAGGGTTCCTCAAGCCATGTGAAACGAATCACCGCCAGAGGTTTTCTAGAGGAACGGCATCACCTACTTACCTTTTCATTGCACTATTTTGTTTCATTTGCCAACACTCATGCACACTCACGAACACTTAACGGTTAATAATCCACTATTACTTCACTTTAATATTCGACATAGCACAAATTTTATAAAATAAAACAAAACCGCAGACATGACTCTTCACTTTCCCGCCAAGAAGTCCACAATGCGTGTTTAACCCATTTCTATTAACCAGCTACAATTGTAATTTTAATTAACGTAGATCCGAAACAAACAAAATATCGCTAAAATAGGTAATGAGGTATTAAAAAATATGTTCGCAAGAAAATTTGCGTGAAAAATTATTTGAATATTTTATAACTATGTATTATTTATTGAACAACATCATATTTTAAGCATGCAAGAAATATGAACAAGCACATTTGCAAGTTTTCAGTCCAGCCGTAGCAGTATCTCTTCTATGTCCGCATTGAATTCAAATCCAACACATTTCTCATGCAAATATAAGCAAAAGGACTGCTTTAACGTCAATTGAATTCATAGGAGCAACTCGGGAAATGTGTCGGCGGAGCAGACGATAGCGGTTGGTCTTGCAATAAGTATATTTCATAAAAGTCATAGGTTAGCGTGTATTGTCACGGTCTTTTAAACTTTATGTAGCTCGAAAATAGGTCGATTGGTGATTTATGGAAGAGCGTCGTGTCGTAAAAAGAAGCAAAATAATTGGCATGTGATAGACATGGTGAGGAGCTCGATGGCGCAGTGGTTAACGCGCCCGGTCTGCGAGTGCTGAGGTTAAGCAACTTCCGCAAAGGCCGGTCACTGGTTGGGTGACCAAAAATGTATCATCTCGAGCTCCTCCGTGCTTCGGAACGCACGAAAAGCAGTTTGTCCTATATCCGAATTGGGCCCGCGTGGTGGTTTATGGCCCGTTCTCCCTATACATTCATAGGGAAGGATCGTGCCCCAGCAGTGGGGATATAAAATGAGTTGATGATGATGATGATGATGATGATAATGATGATCAGAGATGGATAAAAAAAATATGTCGGCGAAGCAGAATGGCGGTTGGTCTTGCAATAGGTACATATATGTATTTCATAAAATTCATAGGTTAGCGTGTAGATATTGTCGCGGTCTTTTAAACTTTATGTAGCTCGAAAATAGGTCGATTGGTGATTCACAGAATAGCGTCGTGTCTTGTAAAAAAGTAAAAGAATTGGCTTGGAATAAAGATAGATAGAGATAAATAGAAAAGGTTACACCGACAAGAGCGTGGCTCTTATAGAAGAAGATGAGTTCATTACTAAGGCGCTAAACTTTAATGCGACGATGAGAGTGAAGGTAGAAGCACACTTCACCCGAAATCCTAAGTTGCAGAGGAACTGGCTAACTTATCTTAAATGTCGGAATACAACAATGCTATTTACATTGTTTAGGCGACAGACTTAGACAAGATGGTGGGGTGGTAGTTTTTCTTTTCCTTTACTTGATGGCTTTGTGCGATTAGCACATTTAGCCAGTGTCAAAGTAATTTTTCTTACAAGTAACACATAAATAAACAATATTTCTTTCTTGTATGATGATGATAAATGATAATAGAAATGAAAGTGAGAAATTTAATGATATACCCCCCAACCTCTCGAGTATCTCAGTAAATATGTGGCTTTACGAAGTCCTCGGGCGGACTTCTAGAGAACATTTTAAAAGTGACGTTGCACTGTTTTGTTTCATTTGCCAACACTCGTGCACACTCACGAACACTTAACGGTTAAAAATCCACCATTTTTTCACATTAATATTCGACATAACACAAATATTAGAAAATAAAACAATACCGACCTATTTAAAATAGTTATTTGACACTTTAACGTGTATAAGATATCTAAAATAGTCTCAAGTGAACATGTAACTGCTTCCTGAATACATTGTTATCCAATTGTATAGTTTGTAGCGTACAACTAGTTTCCAAATACATATCGATTAGCGAATGGCGATCGAGAACCATAATTGACACAAGGAATGATAATAAATAACCAGATAAGTCCTCAAGTTATTTGTGTTTGTAAAGTGAAAACAATGTGCGGTTGTGATTTTACGGTAAGTGTATACCATCGGTCTGTTTCGAGCTGTTCCGAATTCCATGTTCGTGCAAGAGGTCTCCAGGATAATTTTTTTTATTAGTGCTCAAAATTTTCTGTAGCGACTCAGAATCGGTAAGTAAACAACTTTCTCATAGTATCATCATCATCATCATCATCATCAGCCTATACTAGTCCACTGCTGGATATAGGCCTCTCCAAGTGTACGCCACAGAGCACGATCCGCGGCTACTCTCATCCAGCTCTTGCCAGCCACCTTGCGAAGATCGTCGCTCCAACTAGCCTGAGGGCGTCCTACACTACGTTTGTCGATGCGCGGTCTCCACTCGAGAACTCGGTTACCCCAACGGTGGTCGGTTCTGCGGCTAATATGACGGGCCCACTGCCACTTCAGCTTGCTGATCTGATGGGCTATGTCGATTACTTTCGTTCTTTGTCGGATCACCTCATTCCGAAGATCCTTCAGAGAAAATCTCATAGTAACATGGGTTGAAATATTTCAAAAATGTTGAGACTCTTCATACAAATCAGGCTAATCAAGTGTTCGCTAAAGTATGGGAAGTCCAAAAAAATTTTGACATATATTTTTTCAACCCATGTTACTATGAGAAAGTTGTTTACTTACCGATTCTGAGTCACTCCAGAAAATTTGCGCACTGGTAAAAAAATATCCTGTTTGTGTGCGTTGCTTTTTTTATGCTCTTACAAGGGTAAACCAACCTTTAGCAACGTTTTGAGATAGACTATGTCAGACTCCTACTGAATAAACACCCCCTGGGGTTGCCTATAGCCTTGTAAGGGCTTAATAGGCTGACGGAACGAATGCCTCAGTCTGCAGTGATGCTACCTTTGCCGGCTGACCTAACTAAGCGTCGGCGGGCGTGTCCTGTGCCGGAAATAGGCAATCCCTGGATTCCCTGGCAATCCCTGGATTGCCTATTTCCGGCACAGGACACGTGATAATTGGTCTAGAGTAGGGTTACCATATCTCCGGATTTGGTTCCTGACAGGATTTCGCCCGGATTTTTGAAATCTCAGGATTTTTCAATGTTTCGTTTCGAGTGAATCGTGATTTCCACAGAACCCACAGGATACCTACAAAAAAACACAGTGTTTTTTTCCACAGAATTGTGAATTACGTTCACGACAAAATCACAGGACTTTTCTATGGAAACCATCCTTATTCTCAGGACTTTTCAATTTTCCATCTGGTAACCCTAGTCTGGGGGATCCGATAGAGCGTTCCAAGTAACACATCAAAGCAATATAACGGCCGGCTTACAGCATTTCTGTATCGTTTTCACATTTTGAGTTTTTTGACGGCTTTAGATTCGAAACAGGTTCACAATTGATGTTTAATTGCATTACAGAGGCATTATATTAGCATTATTGTGGTCAAGGAAGGTAGCAATTGCATTTAAGAAGCATTATTATGGTTAATGAAGTTGCTAATCGCATTACAGAAGCACTAAGCTAGCAATATTTTTGATAATGAAGATGTTAATTGCATTACAAAAGCATTAGACGAGTTATTTAAGTGTTCACAGTTAGAACTTAATAAACCCTACATCATTGCAAAAAAATATTTCTAACACCACGGTATAAATGTTTATAATACATTGACGTTGTAATTAAACTACTTTGTCTCGCAATATAATAATAGACGAAGACTTTCTATGTCAAAATGCTTGATTGTAAAAACAACATTTATAATACTGGGTAATAGTTTTTGACTCTTTGTTATTTCATGCCATCAAATATTAATGCGCAATGTAGTTTACTGTAAGTTTACTATAAGTTTCATTAAAAAATTTCACGCGTCTTTGATATGTTGTGGTTTTGATGTAAAATGTTATATTTAGATATGTGTGAAATAACCAAAACAATTTTGCATAATTAACGTAATAGTATTGGTTGGGCAGTATATTAAATTAGTTTTTATCCTTGTTTTATAGATTTATTGCTATTATAAATAGGTCTGAATGATAATATTTTAGGTTATAAAATATTTACAAAATGGTATCTGTCTATAGCAGCCCGGTGAACCTTTAAAAAAGCTAATTAATGCCGCCAGCAGTGTAAATACTCACACGTGAACAATTATTAAGCCAGAGGCCAGCGAGAAGACTTGTAATGAACCACTGTAGTGCCATTGTCTATATGAATTAACGGTATACCAGTAGACTTGATGTAGACTGAAATAGCGCCATTACTTGAACGCCATTTTGGGGATCCTTGAGCAACACAATAAAACCCATTCCAGAATTTTTGTACCACTTGAATCCGTTTGCCAAGAGTTGATAGGCTAGATAAGGCTTTCTGAACGTATTATCTACATGACCAATGCGCGTGGCTTATTGAAATGAAATGATTATGGTGCTGTCAACAAAAAAATTAAAGTACCTAGATATAATTTGAAAAAAGACAAAGTGTTGAAAAAATTTCACGAGCACAAATGGTTTTACTTTACGAATACAGTAAAATGAATGTATGTATATATAGCCATACGCATTACAATGTCACGTGTATTTGATTAAAGAGCTGTTAGCTGTACAACAGAACTCAGTTGATGATTAAAAATGCAAGCATTACATTGATTCACGTTTATGCTGTTCAGCAGTACTAGGCTTTTCTTACCACTTAAAGGTGCTATTATACAACAAAAGGCATTAAAAACAGCTCAGAGCTGTAAAATGGATTCACGGTGCATTATATTGGTACCTCTCTATGCTATTAAGCAGCATTAAGCCATATCTTACAATTTAAAAATGCTGTTTTACATCCTGTGGCACTAAAAACAGCTGAAAGCTGTATAGCGAATTCACGTGGCATTTTTATGTTTCATAATTATGCTATTACACAGCAATTATCATTTATTTAATATTTAAGAATGCTATTGTATATCCAAATGTGCTTAAAACAGCTAAAAGCTGTAAAAATGCGTTTAGATTTGTTGCACTACAACTAAAGGCTTTACAAAAGTATCTTGATGTGCCATTATCCAACTGTTAAACAGTGTAAAGCATCATAATGGTTTTGAGATGCCAAGAGCTTCAAGATGCTCGGTGAACTTATATAAGACTTTATACGGACCATAAGTTTTACATAAGTTTACTATTCGTTTCTTAAAATGCTTCCTGTGTTACTTGGGGTGTTTCGGCCTACGGAAATGAGGGATGGGTGCGTTGCTCGAGCGCGGTATTTATGAAGCTTACCTTCTGCAGTCTCGTTATTCTGTGTTCCCGTGGAGCAGTTATCTGTCTGCTGCCACCAGCGCCGCTGCGGCTTAGCAACGGCTCAGCTTAACTTAACGTCCATTGTACGGTCCAATCTGACAATTTGTGTACGCTTTTGATACGTTAGAAGCCTCATTTTGAACTTTACAATTAATATTTAGGTACAAACTGAAGTGAAACGAGTTAAACTTCTTACCACAATCGACGGTTCTAAGGAACCAGGTTACAGTGGCGTATTCCTGGACTTATCGACTTAGATTTTTGAAATGGTGACTAATTCTCAAGCTATGATATCAATAACGTTTGTTCCATCTCACTCTTATTATTGAATAAGAGTGAGATGGAACTTATTGAAGTACAGTCTCCTACAGCTCATACTGCAAGGAAAAATACAAGGCCAGGCAAGACCAGGCCCTAGAAAGATGCAATGGCTACAGAACCTCGCCGAATGGTACAGTCTGAGTAATTCAAAGCCAAAGACATTTAACATTAAATCTCTTTGTTCAGAGCTTTTCCGAGCCGCAACACCACGGGCCTAAGTGGCCATAATGATAGCCGACCTCCGTTAGGAGATGGCACATGAAGAAGAAGAAGAATATACATTCTTCTTTATTGTATCTTTAGATTCAAATTGTAAATAGTACAAAAAAATAATTTAAAGTGTGTGTTATTATATGTCACTTTTTAAAGTATAGTTTTTTTATTAATCAGTGTTTATGTACTTAGGTTAAGAAAATATGTATTGTTTATTATTTATGTTAACAGTAAGCAATTAGTGCTAATAGTGAGCTGAGTATGCATGTTTCAAACAATGATTAAATTAAATAATAAAGCAAGGGTGAACAGGCATAATCTATGCAAGTATGCTACATCCTAGGCCGCATCATCGCTTACCATCAGGCGTTATCGCGGTCAAATACTTGCAAAAAAATTATTATTTAATAAAATTTACTCGTAAAACTTCGCTAAACTTTAACATATGTGTTTTAACTAATTTATTTAGGTATTTATTTATTATTTGAGAAGCCCGATGGAGCAATGATTAACGCGCTCGGTCTGCCATTGCTGAAGTTTAGCAACTTTCTCAAAAGCCGGTCAGCGGATGGGTGACCAAAAATGTACCATCTCGAGCTCCTCCATGCTTCGGAAGGCACGTTAAACCGTTAATCCCGGCTGCATTATTAGTCGTTAACAACCACCAATCCGCACTGGGCCAGCGTGGTGATCTATGGCCCGTTCTCCCTATTCATCCATAGGGAAGGCTTGTGACCCAGCAATGGGGACATAAAGTGAACTGATGATAATGTTAATTTGGGTATTTATTCATACAATTTTAATTTACTTCATAATCTCTTCCTTATTACCTAGTCAACGAATCTATGATCTTTTATTCCTGATTAATATACTTATCAATTCTGATATAGATATTCACCCTTTTACGTAGTTATATGGACTAGCGGTCGCCCAATGATCGAAATTCGATCGTAATTTTATTAAGGCTGCACGGATTGTATCCTAAGCAATGAAAAATTAAAAAAGATAGAATGTGAGTTTGGATCATGAAGTTTGGATTGGCATTGACAGATGTCGGCCGCATTAAAGACAAACAATACATGTGTGTCAAATACATGGTAGTGTGTGTAATGTTGTTTTTGTTGATTTAATGTATTTTTATGCATAATTTTAAAAAAATATTAACATTCGGATAACATTCTCTATATAAACTATAAGTGTGCGAAATTTCATACTCCTCCGTTTGCGAAATTTTCGTAAAAACGGGTACAAAGTTTTTGCTTCACGTATTAATATATAGATTTACCAAGATTTCAAATAATTTGGTCTTAACTTAAGCCAATTTCGATCGAAATAAAAGATTATGGTAGGACCCTTCGATCTTCTAACGTACGAGTATAATACAAACTCCCAATACACTTAGCGTGGATATTGATCGATTTAATCTGCATGCTTGATGGCCAAGATATAATCTCGCTAGCATCGATACTTAATATTCGCATTATTAAGAGCTAAGCAATTTTAAAAGGCTTTGTACAGTCACTGATAAAAATGTGTATACAATTTTCTCAGTTTGTGACTCTTATAACAGACATAATGATGGATGGATGTCTTATAGGTACCTAATTGTATTTCTTATGCAGTTTAAGTGTTACAGTAAATGATTGCGTAATGTTGACACCTGCTAAATCTTTTGCTCATTTAACTAAATAATAAATTCCATCCATCCACTCATGCCTGTTTTCCTCAAAAGATTTGGGTGAACCTAAGCCATTTTGGTGACGGTTGCCGCAGTAAAACCGTCTTAAAAACTCTCTTAGAACTTAAAACTGACAATAAATACATATTGATCTACTAAGCCAAGTTCTTTGAGTATTGCTTATGTTTTTAATTATGGAAATTTCCACGAGCAGGATTTGAACCTGCACCCTTCTGACATTCCGGGTCAGGGGGTCAACCGCCTAACTCTCTCGCTTTCGATCGCTTTGAAGGCGAGGCGAGGAGGAGGCGTCATCTTGTCATTTCGAAAGCAATATGAAAGCAATATCGAAAGCTATAGGCTTATAGCTTTCGATATTATATTTCGATATTATATTAGAAAGCGAGGCGAGAGCCTCGCTTTCAAAGCGATCGAAAGCGAGAGTGTTAGGCGGTTGGGGGGCAGGTGCTCTTCCAATTGAGCTATCGTGGTTCTAACCGGCCCGCCGAAATTATTCAACACTTTTTACTTTGAAAGCCAAAGACGCCCATTCATTGGAAGAGCACCTGACCCGGAATGTCAGAAGGGTGCAGGTTCAAATCCTGCTCGTGGAAATTTTTTCAACATTTGTGTTTTTTAATTTTTTCGCAACAAAATTTGCGTTAAAAATTATTTGAACATTTATGGAAATTTACTTTTGATTTGTTCTTTGAAATCAATTCGGTACCTACCTACGCTATTGATAATATCAGCTACGTTCTACAATAGTTAATTTGTATCATCATCATCATCATCAACTCATTTTTTGTCCTCACTGCTGGGGCACGAGCCTTCCCTACGGATGAATAGGGAGAACGGGCCATAAACCACCACGAGGGTCCAGTGCGGATTGGTGGTTGTTAACGACTGCTAATTCAGACGGGACCAACGGCTTTACGTGCCTTCCGAAGCACAGAGGAGCTCGAGATGATAAATTTTTGGTCACCCATCCGATGACCGGCCGTTGCGAAAGTTGCTTAACCGCAGCACTCGCAGACCGGGCGCGTTAACCACTGCGCCATCGAGCTCCTCGTTAATTTGTATAGTCAAAGTAAATTAAGTTTTTGAAATAACTAATAATGTCTCCGCGCGCTAGAACTAAAATATACAGTGCGTCTAAAATATACTCGTATATTCCTAATGTCTCTTGGCAAACTTCATGTTTAGGCTGTCCTCGGATTTCTATCAGTTATAGAGTACTAGCGGCCCGTCCCTGTTTTGTACGGGTGGACATTTTTTTTTTTAATATGTTACTCACCTATGTTACTCAGCGCTAATGTAGCATTCTAATGGTGAAAGAATTTTTTAAATCGGTCTAGTAGTTTTTGAGTTTATTCGTTGCAAACATACATACATACATACATATAAAATACAAAGGTTTCCTCTTTATAATATTAGTATAGATATAGAGTTGTTACTACTGTTTTTACTTATTATTCATTTATTTTAGGCTGGGGCGAAAGGCTATTGCGTCATACGTAACTTGGTTTACGATTTACAATAAAGTACGTTGTTCTAAATTCAAATTATTATACATGATAAATCTTAAAGTTAATGGTCATGGAATTAATATTCGATTGCATTCGGAAATGCGATGATTAGAGAGAAGCTTAAGAAAATATAAACACTGTACATGGCTGACTATGGTGCCTTTAAGACGCCCGCATCGTATAGCGTTCAGCTCTTCCATTGATTGAGTTTGTGTCACAACTGTCACTTGTCAAGATATCTGATTACCCGCATAAACTACAATGCATCTTCGGAACAATAAGATATACTTAGGTATATAAATAGGAGTCATGGACAAAAACCAAACAAAAAGTCATTCGCCTAAAAATAGACACTGAATACGTCATAGCGATCCACCAGAACAAGACATTGAATAAATACTCGTAATATATAAAGTAGTAAGAAGAAAATTCAAAATTCAAAACAAAAAGTAAAAGAAAGAAAATTTAATTAAAGCAATAATTTTCATTGTTTGTTTAAAAATACTTTTTTAAGGAAAACATAAAAAGCATGTTTGTGTGTAGGACAATTTCCAAGTCAACATCATAAGTGAAAATGTTACAGTTGGGTGAAAGAAACATCTCTGGCTGGTTTCAAGCGGCTTCTTCGCAGTTAAACGACAAAAAAGTAATAAATGATTCGATAAATGAGTTTGAGAGGTCACTACAGAGGTTTTGTATGTTCATAAAAAGCAAGTTAGTCACATACTCATTCTGAATTAAAACCTTTTTTGTTTCTTATTTACATGGCGTAACGAAAAGTTTATAAAAACCATAAAAACAACTGAATGCATCAAAGCCCTCGCACTTGGTTGGAGGCTTTTTTTTTAATGGCTTTGCACAAGCATTTAGCCAATGAAAAAGTCTTACAATACTTAAATAAACAATATTAATTTCTTTCGTGTATGATGACGATGATGAATGATAATAGAAATAAGAAATGACATACCCCCCAACCCCTCCAGTATCTCAGTAAAGATAGCTTTACCAGTCCTCGGGCGGACTACTTGAGAGAATTTGAAAAGTGATGTTGCACTGTTTTGTTTCATTTGCCAACACTCATGCACACTCACGAACACTTAACGGTTATATATAATAATCCACCATTATTTCACATTAAAGTTCGACATAACACAAATTTTAGAAAATAAAACAAAACCGCAGACATGACTCTTCACTTTCCCGCCAAGAAGTCTTGGAGGCTTTTGATTTAAAAGCCATCCCAGCCGGGCGAATGTGATGAAAATCGCACATCACATTCGCCCGGTCTGAGCAAATAGACTCTTTCGCGTCAACGGAGTGAGCTCGGGTTTTGAGAGAATGGCGGAATGTGTAACGACACTACACATTTTGTTTCAAAGCAGTTAAATTGCTCGTTCAATTAAATGTTGTGCTGCAAATGCTTAAGTGTGTAACGGGAACTTGCATGGTATTTAATGTCGAATAAAAGTTTGGTAATGAACAGAGAAAATTTACTTCAAAAATGGTTTGTTTTTTTTAAATCGCCATAACATAAATTAAAATACAATATTTACAGACAACCAGTTAATAATATATTACTGGTATATTTAACAACTAAGATAGTTTTAAGTGCTATTGGTGGTAACCATAGTTGTTAATAATGTTAATGTTATCTTGTGATTTTATTTTTATTTTATGCAACTCAAATGTAAACTATCAATACATTTAAGGACTTTCGATATAAACAAAACTCATTGCGTAACACCACTTACAACCAAAAAATTGCGGGGTTACGCAACAAGAAACTGTTGCCAACCCAGTTCATATTTCAAATGGCCAAAGCCATATTCATTTGTGGACCTTTCCTTTTAAAAAAGTTTTCCAGGTTACCGAATAAAAGAGCGGCGGTCATGCTAAAAGGTTATTAACGAGTCACGTGTACTTATTTGTCGCAACTTAATAAACGTTTCATAGGACGGACAAATAAAAAAGTTCTGGAGCAAACAATAGCTGGCTGCAAAGTTTGCGCCGAGCTGCCGACCTTTGATTTAAACCACAAAATAAGGAAGACCCAGAAGGTAAGCTTATGGCTACACACTGAATTAAATGCACCAACTTTCGTCGGATAGTTTATATGACTAACTAATCTGAAATGTTGATAGGTAAATTCATGTTTATATCGTGAATTTGCTAGCTCAAATAAACGATTGTATAATTTTGACTCGATCACAATTACTTTCGAAAACACCACTAAAAAGTCACCATTGTTGAAATAACACCAAAATTACTTAATTTATATGCTTGGAAACCACTCAAATACATTAATAACATCAATATTCGTAATTTAGTAGCTGCATATTTTGATAACTAAAACCAATATTATTTTTAGATATTGTTTAGATTTTGTTAATTTGCGGTCTTGTCGCAGGCGAAAATACGAAGCGTATTTTCGACTTTATGACAGCGCCAGTAAGGATTATAGAATGCTCACAAAGCGAAGTGTCGTCTTAACGGGGTGTGTTCGTCGTCAGCCCGTGACCACGGTCGCTGCAACGCGGTTGAAACGTCGGGTATTAAAAAGGTTTGCCTATGATGTAAATGTTGGTATATTTACTAATTAATTTGCGTTGGTCCCCATTTAATTTCTTTGTTTATAATGAAACGTGACAGCGCCAGTAAGGATCAGCCTTTTTGAATGTTCACAAATCGAGGTGTCGTCTTAATCACACATGCGCGCACACGGATCTCTGAACAGCTCGGAACAGTCCGAGTGCAGCTGTTGCGAGATTCCGCGTCTGTGAGAGGTTGTCTATGTGTGCGTTGCTCGAGCGCGTTGCTATAAAGCTTACTTTCTGCAATCTCCTTATTTTGTATTTGATCGCTGTGCAATTTTTATCACGTTGCCCTGGACGGCTTAGCAAACGATCCGATTACGGTGTCTACTGCGAGTATTATTCTTCAATCACGTTCATAAAGACGTAAATTTGTATGGCATTGAAGCAGCGTCTCCTGAGTAGGGTTGCCAGATGTCCCGCTTTTGGCGGGACGTCCCGTTTTTTACCCCTCTCAGGACGCGTCCCGCCAGACCCCTGAGCGGGACGCCAAAAATTCCGCTTTGTCATTATAGTATTGATAGTAGCCAATCCAGCACGGTAGGTAAGTACTAAGTGCGTGAACTACTGTCGACTATGCATGTGACGCGCCGCACGGGAGTGAAAGCGGGGGTCAGGGAAGGACGGGGAGGGCCATTTTCGATAGCTCACTCATCAGTGTATCGTTGATTCCTTGAAGAAAATATTAGACAAGATAGGTAGTTAAGAAATAATATATTTTTGTTTATTTGTTTGATTGATCTCAGAGAGAGAAGTTCCTTTTAAAGAAATTATGTTTTTGTTTTTATGTTAAGGCTTTTATATAAAGTATAAGTACATATCTACTTACGATTTTTTTCTGTCCCGATTTTTTCGTCCCATTCCCGCTTTTTTACATTGAGGTCCTGATATTTAGAAAAACTGATCTGGCAACACTACTCCTGAGTGCCGAGTGCGAGTATTTAAACGTGGTTAATTAATACCATTCGTTAACTAGATTGAATGGTGAATAAAACAGTTAAGTTTCTATACGACATTACGAGCAAAGACAGAGAGGAGCTTTAAAGTTTTAAACTTTAGAACTTTACTGATGCAACGTTATTACGAGAAAGAGTATCAATTTCCCTCAATATCGACTTGAACCTCTTTATACTCCGTATCGGCGATAGCAGTTGCCTGATAAATATTTCAGAAGCAGCACTCAATTGGTAGCCCAAACGTAAATTGTTCAAATAGGTTCGCCTCACTTGAAATAGTCGGATGTGATTTTCTCATACTATTCAGAATAAGTTGTTGAAAGGCTAGGATTGTGAATGCTTGCATCAGTTTTTAATATTCCTTTCAAGATGCTTACATCGAGTGCTAGTATTAGACGCTATTTTTCGACGTACGCCTGCGATGTAAGTATTTAAAGTTGGGTTACAATAGACCTTTTCGAAGCTTTATCTATGGGGGTTGCTATTTTATTTATTATTTTTTGTCATTAACCGACTTCAAAAAAGGAGAAGGTTATTTTGAAAAACAGTTGTACTTAATGTTAAACAGAACGAATCAGCAGGCAGTAACCCGAATTGAGCCATAGTGATAGGTTAGTAAATAGTCAAACTTTTAAAAGTCAAATCATTTTATTCAACACTAGCTGTGCCCTGCGGTTTCACCCGCGTTAATTAGCGACTGTTCCACACCTATTAGTCATAGCGTGATGTAATATAGCCTATAGCCTTCCTCAATAAATGGACTATTCAACACAAAAAGAATTTTTTAATTCGAACCAGTAGTTCCTGAGATTAGCGCGTTCAAACAAACAAACAAACAAACAAACAAACTCTTCAGCTTTATAATATTAGTATAGATAAGCCTTCGGCACTTATTGAAGTTAACTATAAATTAAAAAACTAAATAAAATTGTTTAGACTAAACAGAATCTACCACCAGTTCGGATTTTGGGAGAGCCTTCGACCGAGAAGAGCTGGCAAGAAACTCAGGAGGCTTATTTTTCTCCATCTTTTCAACCAAATTACAATCATGTAATATAATTTATGACATTGTGGAAATTGTAACTTTTACCTGATGTAAATTTGTTAACGTATATTTTTTATTTTGTGTTTTTTTTTTACATGTTGTGGTTGTCTTCTATATTTTTTGTGTTTATTGTAATGGAAAGTGTCTTGCTATGATCGGGCATTTTCCAAAATTTTTGACGCTGTAAGATGGTGAAGCGACATAGAACACAATATTATCAACATAAGTTTCTCCACTGTTATTGCAACAAGCACCAGAACAGTTCACACAAAGCTATTGTTATTGAAAAAAATAAAGTTCGTCGTACGTCCTGTTCATAAAAACTTAAAAACGAAACTACAGAATACTGTAGAATTGTTTTGAGTTAGAGCGTTTATATATTTCGATATTTCATACTTACTTTTAAGTTAGATTAGAGATTACAACAGATACCTATCTGTTTTCTCCATAAGCAGATTCTGCGTAAATTTGACGCATGCGTATTCGAAATATTGCTACAACGTTGTAAATAAATATTGCGAAACCGGCGCGGCGCTGTTCGTTTCGGACATCCCATCCCATTCGTCGCTTAGACCTTCCGCGGAGCACTAGCATTAACGAGGTAAGTCACCAGATTTGAAATATAACGACCATGTAAGTTGAAATGATGCATGGTTATCTTTTAAGTGACTTGCTATTTTCCCTTTATATATTTTTATTTTAAAGAATATTAAAAGTCAAAAGTCGAATAAATACAAAATTTACTTTTTAGACTTCAAAAATAAAGAGAATTACACATACTGAAGTATTTATCATTTCATTGATGTGTAAAAATATAACACCAATTGTTTTATTAATAACAGTTAATCAAAACTTTTGAGCAATTTTATGCATGAGCATCTAAATTAATATGATTAGAATTTGTTTATCGGTGAACAGAGTTTCAAAAATTATGGATTTACCGAATCGTACCTTTAAAGGTCTTTCTATAGTGTAAAACAAATTGCATATAGACATTTTTCTGCTTATAATTTATGTAGTATAGCGTAGTAACTAAAATTTTCGTATGTATGTATTTCGTCCTGACGCCCATCGCTCCGATAGATAGATGACTAATTAGACTCTTTCGACGGCTATGTAAGTCGTTTAGGTCAGACCTAAACCTAAACACGAGCAGTCAGGCGTCGCGTCGCTCGGCGATAGGACACATTAATTCGTGGTCTCCTGGATTTTTATTTACTTACGCCATTTTAAAAAACGCCAGTTCCTTTCGTCATTTGTTTCTTTTTTGTATATATTTGTATTAAATTGTTTTTTTATTGTGACAAGGAGGTTATATTGTGAAATACATAATTAAGGATTTGTGGGTAAATTAATATTGATTGTTTATTTGTTGAACTGTTTTCAAGTGATGTGAGTTACAACCTTTTTACTCGTGGACGTAAATAACCAACCAACCATATTTGGAGTATTGATTCCAAATCATGTTTTTTTTAAAGTGTCTGAATTATATTGTGAGTGTTTGAGCTGTCGTGATAGTCGTGAAACATTTCGACGTAAAAATTGTGTTCTGCCTTCAAAATAGGACAAGTGCAAACTCAGATTATGGTATGGTAAACGATTTGTAAAACATTATTATTATTATTATTAATCGTTTATTGTACATTACATAAAAAAACACAATATATAGAAACACACGTAAGAAACAAGCATTTGAGTGTTATACCTACTTACCCTAGTTAAATAAAGATGAGTTTTTAGATTGGCGGCTATTTACTATTTCGACATAAGTAGTTACTTCAAACAATTCACAAAAATGCATTTAAATATGTATTATATAAAAGTTTTTGCTGTGTCCGATTTCGGCGGCTAAATATTTTAACGCGATTGTAGTGTGCAAATAAATTTTTGATTTAGAAATTATATATAGCATAAGTCGTATTTTAGTAGTAAGAACACAGACCAAATAGGTCTGTGAGTAAGAACGATAAGGTTCAATGTGTAAGCACTGTTTACTGATCGTGTTTCTTATCTCAACGCATTAAGATCTACAACGTAAAACAATGTTTTTACAATTCTTAACTACCTATGTTGAATGCCATCCCATCTAGAAAACCTCTGAGGATGTGCAGTCAGTAGTCACTACATATTATCACTACATTTAGCCACCTCTGTGCTTTAATGGTTAAGACCACCGGCTGAGACCCAGAGGTCGCTGGTTCGATTCCCAGTGAAGGGGTAGATACATGTTTGTGTACTCGGTTTGGTTGGTGGTAGGGCTTGTTTGTCTTGTTTGCCTGGCTAGCTATCACCACCTTATCTAAATATGTCGCCATAACATCAATGTTTGTAGTATTTTTGTGTTCCGGCAGCTGAGATAAGATAGCCAGTGCCTCAGTAGTTGAGGATTCCGGATGAAGTGCGCTTCCACCTTCGGCATTATCATCACTTAACATCAGGTGAGATGAAGGCCTAGTGCTTACCCGGTGACGCTGTAAAGGCCACAATCAGCTAAGAGCAAACTCTTTCCAGTAAAAAATATTTTGTATTTTTTAAAACTTTTTTCTGTTATTAACTGCAATCGGTATTGTGTTTTCCCGTTGGTTTAATGCTCTAAGGTTTTCCCTGACTCATGCGTTTGAATGATGATTCATAAACAATAAAATACACTATATTTGTCAGTATGTAGGTATCAGTTGTCAACATAGTGTTATCCGATTGTAATCTTGTGCAATTTAAAACAGTTTATCATGTAATATCTCCCAATTCTTATTCAGCATTTAATAATATGTTTAATCGTCGTCATCATAATCATTATTTTCACAGTTCACATCAGTTCACCCACTGCTGGGCTAAGGCGTTCCCACAAGATCAATATAGCTCATGGATATAGGTCAATTAGGTTCGACGATTTCTGAATAAAATTTTATTTTTTTACGCCTACAATATCGTTAAAAAAATTCAAAATATTTATTCAAATTAACTTTAACAAGTATTTTTTGAACGTCAATTCAAAGCCATGACTTCATAAACCCTACGGTGGAGACCTTGTACCTACCGGTAGTAGGTAAAATACCTTTTAAGATTTTTGCAAACTGTTCAGCTATCAACAAAAGTTAAATGCTTGTGTTTTACTGCCGTCCCATTATTCTCAGCCTTTGAACATCAAACTGATTGCCTCAGGTTTTCCCACATGGCCTATATCACATAAGGCGATCGGCCCATAACCCACTACGCTGGCCTAAATCGCTAACCGAAGCGCATGTTGCTGCGCCATCGAGCTCCTTGCTCCGACTCATTAGGAGATAAGATAAGGCCTTTATTTTTAGCACTCTTTGCAAAGCATATATGTGCTAACCTATCTATATTTATAAAATACAGTGAAAAAATTAAATGCCTACCTACCCGACCCAGCCAGGAATCGAACCTGGGTCTTCCGCAATTCGGGCGGCTACACTGACCATTATGCTACCGGGAGGGGAAGGCTGTATTTTATAAATATTTAATTCAGCTTAAGTGATGCAATTAGCACTTAAAAATAAAAAGTAAAATATCTAACCTTACATTCAATCAGGTTTACATACATGAGAAACAATAGAAATAAAGCAGAAAATAACAACAAGAAATGTTAATGGAAACAATCAATATTTTGTTTATTTTGTATTTTATTGTACCATATTTATAACTTAATTTTTTTTTAATGGTTATAGAAGCACAAAAATCTATACCAACTTTGTACCATTTTACAAGTGACACGATTTGTAAGAAAACATTTGAGAGTTTTCTAATTTAATTAAAATTGTCGCCGAAGTACTAAATTAGTAATACCTGAGCCTAAATTAGAAATGTATAAAAACAGTTCGAGGAAAAAGATATAGCTTTTAACAGAAAACTCAAAGACTTGCTTATTAACAATTTTTTTTATATTTATTGTCAATTTCATGACAGCTTAACGAAATAAATAAATAAATTCTATCACCGGTTCAAACATCGCACCCCTGTTGGTTGTTGTAAATGATCTTGATTTACTGATTACGCGACTATGGACTAAAACGCAAAAAAGAAGCTTTCTATTTTTTATTTATTAGAAAAACATAAATAAATAAATGTTTCCCACACTCACACCAATTATCTAGCCCCAAGAAAAGCTTCCTTAAGAAACTCGATAAATGGTTAACTAGACAACGGATAAACATATGTACTTAATATACTTAAATACATACTTATTATACATAGGAAACACCCAGACCCGAAACAATTTAGAAAAACAGGTATTTCTAAATTGATCCGACCGGGGATCGAGCCCGGGACCTCAGAGATGACGACACCATGAAAACCGGTGTGCAAGCCACTCGACCAAGGAGGTCGTCATTTTTTGAGAGAAAACAGACTTTGAAACCTCATTTTCTTAGACCTAGAATTCTTAGAACTTAAGATAAATTCAAAACTAATTACACAGGGTGTCAAATGTAACTACACTCAAAATCCGAATTTCAAACCCAAATAAAAAGAAACAAAAGCTGCAGGAAGTGATGTTACACCCCCGGGATCGAAATGCATTGTACCGGTAAGATATCCCGAATAGCACCGGCAAATCGGAATCTACAAACATTACAAAGCAAAGTCCCCGGCGCGGCGGTCCGACGCGCGGTGTTTAGTAAAACACGACTTTGTCGGTCACACCGAGCACTTTGGTGCTATAGATGGCTCGGAGCAGCGCTAGTGATGTCACATGGTTTTCAAGTAACGGTATTAGCCACTTATAATACCGGTTCAATAAAATATAAGTGTATATAAAAGTTTAAAAATAAAATATGAATTTAGCTATAAATGAAAGATGAGACGCTTCGGTGGCCGAGTAGCAAAGCGCTTGGCCCGAATATACCGGAGATCCTGGATTCAATACCCAGGTCAAGCTAAGTGTTCCAAACGGACAACAATAGTTTAAAGATAGTTAAAATCATAAATATAACGAAACTTGCTGGAGAAGTGTCTAGAAATGTGTTCCAGAAAAGTATGGAAAGTTATAGAAACTATAACTATACATCTAGAAAGAAACATCCTAGTAAATGTCAAACCGATCATAGAAAAGTCCAGAAACATCGTCGAATATTCTAGAAAATAGAACATCCAAATGACAGAGACAGCAACATGTGAGAGAGTGAGGCATGTATTTAGCTGGACTATAAATACGCGGGGCTTTTCTATTGTCGGCATTCATATTCATTCAATCGGAGCAATCGAATCAGTATTCGGAATTCAGACAGTAATAGTTCGTCTTACTATTCAATTATCAATAAATCGCCTTACGAATCAATAGTAAATATATTAATAGGTATAGTTCTACGGGTATAATAGTAAATAGTAATAGAGAAAGTGTACCCATATAGTGTATTAGAGAATAAAGGCTGAACGCTCAAGTGTTTACTTCTTACTACGGAAGTTTCATTTCATTCACGACCTTCGTAACTTGGCTATAGCAAGAAATAATAGGGTATTTGACAGGTTTTAGAAAAATATGTCTAATGGTTTATTATAGCATAATATATTTTCAATTTGATTATTTTGTTGTGAATTTCTTTATTTTTTATGAAATCGCCACTAAAATTCAAATGAATAAAATAGCCGCCAAAACGAAGCATGCAGGTCACGTGATGTCGTGACGTCAGTTGTATGTAAACAAACTGTTAGCTGTCAAATCACACCGTACAAAACTTCGAGTGACATATTTGATTTGCTTGCAAATGACGTCACGACACCACGTGACCAATCCCGTGCGTTTTCGACCACGTGGTCAATCATAAAAATTTATTTTTTTATAAAAATTATACTTTAAAATTATGTGCTGGGTAAATTGGTTTAAAAAAATGTTTACTGTTAAGTTAACAATAGTTTGATCTATATTTTCATTGTTGTCAAATACCCTATTGCGCAATCTAACAATAGGTGCATAAAGGACTTATAGCATATAGTATTCGTAATAGTTCGGTCCCGCACACTAAATGTGTTTCGGATTTTTCGATACATAGCCGAGCTTTGTGGTCACCAATCCGCAAGCGATCCAGGACAGAGGCAAATAAATAATTTTCATATACCTACAGATTGTTGTTCACTTCAATTATCTTTGTATTATGATGATAATAATAATAATAAGGATTTTTGGTTTTCCTTAAGATACCTAACCGCCCGTGTCATTATCTGCCACAAACTGTAAAAAATAACCTGGGTCTCGGTAGCTCAGCGGTCAGAGCATTAGACCGGTTATCCAAAGGTATCCGTAGGTTCGATCCCCACTTGAGCTTCCTGAGGCTGGTTGTTTATATTAGTAAAATATTATCGTGTAAATATACTACACATAGCATTGTGAATGCAAAATTCAAAATAATAAAAAATAAAAAAATATGTAAAAAATAACATTATATTAACTTTCCAGCTTCTTTCCAGTTATGAACGCTGTTCACGTTTAACACCGTCACTATACTCTAGCCAAACTCAATAAAGAATAATGAATCGTGTGATTTTAAAACAACACAAACGCCACTTTTTTAGAAATCGAGTTTTTGAACGCAACTTTTTTTTAGGCCTATTTACATATTTGCCTTAAGGCGAAGGGTAAGGCACACTAGCGCCACCAATTGATAATTTGACAATTACTAACGGACCGGATCTTTTTTTAAACATTGCGTACCGTCCGACAACAGGAAAGCATCCATAGTATTTATTTAATAATTGTGCACTACTTTTTGTTGCGTGGTTTATTCACAAAAGGGGCTATCGCATTTATTCACAAACAATGGCCACTTTTGGTGTTAGCGAATAAATACAAAAACAAACCTAAAAGAAGTGCACAATTATTAAATAATAGATGTTTGCCTAGTGTCGGAAGGTCCGCAATGTTTAAAAAAATCCAGTTTAGCAGTTATCAAAATAAATCCATTAGCGGCGCTAGTGTGCCTTACCCTTCGCCTTAAAAACCAAACATGTCTTCTAACGTTTTATACTTTAAACGAGGTATCGATTTTTTTATATCAATAATAAAATAAGTATATTTTTTAAATTAGTAATAATATTTTTTTTGTATCTACTGAAAATTTATAGCTCCTTGACATATTATGTTGTTTTAAAATCACACGATTCTACATAAACTAAATAAGGGTCATCAAATCAGAGTGTTTTTTGTATTATTACTTGATTACTGCATTTTACATATTAGATATTGTAAGCCTTACGAGTAGAACCGGTTAATTCGCGACTTCTGTCATAAAAACCGGTACGTCTTGCCAACCCCAACATCAGGCAAATCTAGCCGACTCTATCCAACTATCCGGTTGACAGGTAGCTCGATGTGCTCGGTCCAGTATGCGCCGGCATTCCCGCTTCGAACAATAAATATTTTTGTTGTTGGAACCCGGGATGCCTGGCGCATGGCGCCGTACTTTTGTCTCTTAATTGAGTGAAACCCGGCAGACGTTTTTTTTGCCAACCCTCCAAAACTCGATGTGGAAAATTACGCAGTGATAAAACCCGAGCGCAGTTCGTGTTATTATTGTTTACGAAACAATGATTAGTTTTCGCTCCGTATGATATCCGGATAAGATTACAATGTTGTCCCGCTTTTTTTACATGATTTTTGGGGAAATAGCAGTATTCAGTAACATCCCAAACCCCTATTTTTAATTAAATATTATTGGCATTATATACCAATTAAGGACTTGGAATCTACTGTTTATAACTTCTAGGTTTTGCTTTAGTCTTTGCATAGAACTTCTAGCTGCACCAATGGTTATAAACCCCATATCAAAAACTATACAATTTACCTATGTAGGTGATTTAATAAGGAAACTCGTGTTTATAACGTTAGATAACTCTTAAATATTGATAATTTTACAATCTTTTGTTTTTATGTTGGCTGCAGATAGCCTTTGCAGCTTTACCATATGAATAATAGATTTCGTTAGGCGCACTCTATGAATGAAAATACAGTTTCATTACGTGCGTGGGTGTGTGCTGTAAGATTAATATTTAGAGTGGGCTTGCTTGTGATTAAGAAAATAAAGAAGATATAAAAATTCCTCTTTGAAGTACAACAAACAATTAACGTTATCTATTCGTGTATCCAAATGACTTGATTTCAGAAGCTTGTTTCCTTTAAATTTTTTGTATATTTATCGTAAAGCAATCAGACACTTGTTTAGATTAGCAATAATCTTCATATCATACCCGCATTACGTGTACTTTTGTGTGTGTCAATCATACATATTTTGGATGTTAAGTTGTGTTTACTAAGTTTTTCTTTACTCCATAGTTTAATGTATGTATACGCAATATAAATTTAAATCATCGTGTGATATAAATAAATCGCACGACAATTATTTAGACAAACTAATCTTTGTCCTATTATGCAAACGAAATAATTATACAGACGCAGCCATTGCGTCCGCCGTACGACTGATCTAGTATGTACCGAAATAACTCGTGACTCATGTTTGAAGCGAGCTAAAGAGCTTGTTACACGTAAAATTCTAAATAGAATAGAATTTGTTAGTCTTTTACACTGTTAACGATTTCTTTAGCCATGTATAGATTATTAATCACGGTGGAGTTTATTGCGCTTTCTTATAACAAACTTGATAGAACTTAGATAGATAAATTATTTATTGCTCACACAGATGACCGGCTCTGGTAACATATAATCATAAAATACTTAGAGTTAATCAATATGATTTTCATTCGAAACAGCATAAACACTTAAATATTTTTTAAAGTATTCTTGTTGTCCACGGATAAGCTTGATAAGTTTATCATAGATATACTTTACAGACTTTACCCTACCATCTGTTTACCAAAATAAATCACCAATTATAGGCAAAATTGTTATCTAGATAAGCCAAACAAGGGGAATAATAAACTTGAAAAAGGCATAATATTACCATAAAATGGTGTTGTGTTGAAGATAACAAAACGGTTGTAATAAGTAATTAAATGGTTCATAGCAACACAAATGAAAATTTGAACATTGTTTTTAATGTTATAGTTTAGATTCGCGTGAGAGATTACCCCTAGTGGAGTGATCATAACAGCGGCAGTCATCTTTTATATGCACTTCGCTTTATAGATACTTACTAGTTAAAACCTCAAACTATCAAGCTTCTACACTTAACGACTGTACAAATGCAAAAGCCGTATTCAAAACGAAAGATCTATACACTCTTAAACTTTTGCGTTCTATTATATATAAAATGTTTAACGAGTTTTAACGCAAACTCTAATTCGTTCATCCCCCTCCTTGTTTTCTCTTTAATTTATTATCCTTAACTGCTCCTAGGATACCCATATTCAAGGAACATCTTTTAAATTATCCACGTTTGGGCCGAGTTGCGAAGGTCGTGGTCTCAGGCTGACTGAAAAGAAAGAAAAAATTAAAAAATACAACTATTTATTTCTAGCGTTTCGCTAGCCGCTGCCGTGGCACGCTCGCTTCGCTCGCTCGGCTCGCGCTTTGTCTTGGTCTAACCTGCTATCCGTTTTTCCTGGCCGGAATATTGCCTTATGTCTTACTGGCCAAGTAACCTTCCTTCCTTCAGAGGAGTACACGTAATAAAGGTAGTCGTCGAGTTCAAAACAAATCTCGGAATCAACTCTATATTTATATCACATCAAAAGTTATTATACTATTAGCACAACCATTTAGTCTCGCTACGATACTATTAATTTGAATATTAGACACAAATCAGACTGAATCGCCAGCAATTTGAAGTAACCACATGACAGATACATAATTATTAATTATGAATATCTAATATGTCTTGTGTACCTATTACTTTAATACTGTTTTGTTTACACAGCTAAGTTATAATTTATATTATATAACTACATACATTTACTTATAACACATACATGGAAATCGTAATTATTATTATCTTTATTAAACATATATCTTAAGAAAAAAAAATTTACAATTTTTTTTATTATTATAATTTCTTTTTTTATTATTATTATCTCCTTTATTTATTTTCTTTCTTAAAACTAGATTTTTACAATATTTTAATATAAAAACAATAAAACATTATAAAAACCTAATCCTAGAGTACCACTAGCAGCGGGGCAGGGCCCAAGCTACTGGTGGTCAGGGCTGCAGAGTGAGGAACCATTATTATTATTATTGTATCAGTCACAGCTGTCCCAATCCTGGACAAAGGCCTCCCCACATTACTACTACTGATACTCTTACTGATCGATATATTTTTTCGGGAATCTAATTAATCTCGGGAAAAATTGACTCTCTTTGCTATTGTAGGCCACCCAGGGCACCATTTCGTTAATATTTGTCTATCTTTTTTCTTCACAAATGCTGAAGTAATGAAGATGTTCAATAATAAAAATAAAATAATCTTACTTTTAAACTTTACTTTTTATTTTTAAGTGCTAATTGCTGCACTGAAGCTGAATTAAATATTTTATATAAATATTTAATATTTTATTGGGGCGACCCAGGTTCGATACCTGGCTGGGTCGGGTAGGCATTTAATTTTTTCACTGTATTTTATAAATATCTTAAAATTATTTAAAGACCTTTATTATTCAGCCCTTTTTGCTGTTGTTTTTGTTATCCGTTATTCCGTTTACTTAATTGTAATTATCTCTTTCAGGTAAGATAAAACAATTGCTGGGACAACATTTTAACGATCGCTTCAGGCGCATTGGAATTTCCAAGTAAGTCAAATATATATTTTGCGAACGATTTGCGAATTTATTGTGCTTAAATTTTCAGTGAACTGGTGAACATAGTGAAGTCAATCAACAATACCTATTAGCTATATAATCATCATCAGCTCATTTTATGTCCTCACTGCTGGGGCACGAGCCTTCCCTATGGATGGATAGGGAGAACGGGCCAGAAACCACCACGCAGGCCCAGTGCGGATTGGCGGTTGTTAACGACTGCTAATGCAGCCGGGACCAACGGCTTTACGTGCCTTCCGAAGCACGGAGGAGCTCGAGATGATAAATTTTTGGTCACCCATCCGATGACCGGCCTTTGCGAAAGTTGCTTAACCTCAGCACTCGCAGACCGGGCGCGTTAACCACTGCGCCATCGAGCTCCTCGAGCGCTATATAATAATATCTGGAAAAAAGTGTTTTTCAATTAAGGCAAATTATTTAATTCACAGATTGTAATCTGAGAGATATTCTACAAGAAAAATCGGTTCTAATTAAAACTTAATCGCATCCAAATAACAAGTACCTTTGTCCGGTTTATCAAATTCTGTATCACCACGGTCGGATTGAAGCGTTCGGATATCCGGTGCTCTGTGATGGGCCACTTGACACCCTTCAGGCAATAAAGACATTGGGGTTCAAGGTACACATTATTGTCAAGTAATTAGTGTAATAGTCAGGACATCCTTTGTTTTTATTTGAACTGCGTATGTAGCTCGATATTGAATGTGCGTGGCTAATTATAATACTATCTTCGCGCTTTGTACGCACAGTCAACGGCAAAAGTTGATGATTACAGGATATTGTGTTAAAGTGTTTTATTTTTTTTGACAGAGAATACTATTCTATTACTAGTGAAACTAAAGGTTTGTGTCTTTTTACTAGAGATAAGTAGTAGGTCATAAATCAACAAAAAACGTTGGTACTTAATCACATCTGTTTTCTTAAATACTTAGATATTTATGCCTTAGTTTGATGCTGATTATATCTAGCTAGTACGAGTACCTATTATATGTTTATGTAATATACACTTTTAAACTTTCGCGTTCTATAATTAAACAAAGAATTTAAACGGGTATTAACGTAAACTAATTAGTAAAAAGGTATCATACCTTCTTTATACCCGACGTTTCGACCGAGTTCCAACGGCCGTGGTCACGGGTTGACTACGTCATTACTACGTGACTACGTCATTAAGTCAGCCCGTGACCACGGCCGTTGTAACTCGTTCGAAACGTCGGGTATAAAGAAGGTATGATACCTTTTTACTAATTAGTTTGCGTTAATACCCGTTTAAATTCTTTGTTTAATTGTTTATGTAATGTTTAGACAGTCTTATGCATTTTTGGGTTAAAAACTTTTGTAAATATAAAATTCATATTTCAAATTACCAGTACCTAAGTTCTCTTTTTAACAACACCTTTAGGTACTTAAAAAAATTTTCATTCTTATCTTTAAACATTGCTTTCTGGGTAAACTCACTAAATATGCCTATATGTATAATGTTATTTTAGTTACCTACTAGATTTACTTAAAGAACTTAAGACAATCTTGTTGTAAGTACATGTGATCAGTGAGCATCTTTACCGATTTATCTTTAAGTAAAGGTATAGGTATCAAAATTTTCATGCGCCTGTGGATACGGCTCTGAAAAGCGTTCGAAAATCCTCGGGCTTTATAATAGTGTCGACATAACGTCCCGGCCACAGAAATGTTGACTAATGCAGGGGTGCCTCCTATGGAATATCTGAAAATAATCTAAGGTAATATTTTAAAGGACGTTTTTATTTAAGTAAAACATTTAAAGAAGTTTAACGGGGGTTAAGGTGACTCACTGAAAAAATGCACCAACTTTCGGCATATGACTCACGAATCAAAAATGTTGATGTAGGTAAATTCATGTCTTTATCTTGAATACACGATTGTATAATTTTGACGCGATCATAATTATTTTCGAAAACACCACAAAAAAACACTATTGTTCAAATTACAACAGAATTACTTAATTGATATGCTTGGAAACCAGTTACATATATTGATATCAACAATATTCGTAATTTGGTAGCTAAATATTTTAATAATTAAACCAATATTTTTTTAAAAGATTTTTAGATTTTTTTAATTTGCGGTCTTGATTGTCGCAGGCGCTACGTATTTTCGACCTTATGACAGAGCCAAGAAGGATCAGCCTTTTTGAATGTTCACAAAGCGAGGTGTTGTCTTAACGGTGTGTTCGTCGTCAGCCCATGACCACGGTCGCCGGCCGTGCAACGCGGTCGAAACGTCGGGTATTCTAAAGGTTTGCCTATGAAGTAAATGTTGGTATATTTACTAATTCATTTGCTTTGGTCCCCATTTCATTTCTTTGTTCAAATGAAACGTGAAAGTTGAAAAGTGTTTTTTTTAAATATTATTATTTGATTGTCATTCATTTTATTTATATCTGTTGTGTGATAATAAAAAATGAATTTATTTGTATCTACAATCACAATATTAAAAAAATCGTCTGTGTTTAGGGAATTAACGTATTTATAAACGAATAAAAGCTTTTGCTTTAAGTAAAAGTAATTTCTTATAACAACTTTTATTCTTTAGATAAGAAAATCGATGACGTTAGAAACTTATTTATTTATTTATTTATTTATGGACCATCAACAGAGTTACATGAAAAAATACAAACTATTAATACAAAGTTATGAGATACACATAACTATAATTATAGACGGCCTCATCGTGCACCTAATACTAATTTATTAACATAATTATACATTTATACCTACATAATTACTTAATTCTTAGCCAAGCAATAGTCACCAATATTTTTACTGAAGAAATCTAGATTTCTCTATGAATTCATAGTGATAGTAGTCTATACTATCTATACTAATATTATAAAGATGTATTTTTGTATGTATGTTTGCAACGAATAAACTCAAAAACTACTAAACTGATTTAAAAAATTATTCACTTTTAGAATGCTACATTAGCGCTGAGTAACATAGGCTATATTAAAAAAAATGTTTAAAAATAAAAGTACACCCGTGCGAAGCCGGGGCGGGCCGCTAGTAGTATATATAAGTAGTTAGTTTTCATAGTGACCTTTCTTAGAACAATTAAAGACATAACAAAGTAATTGCTAAGTAGCGAGTAATGGCGTGTTTATAAATATACGAATGTAAGAAGAATACACTCTTGGTTTTTTATACTTTCGTTAGTTGATCAACCAACTTCGGTTCTGCACCTTGACCTTGTGTATCCTCTTAAATACACAGCCAATTCAAAAGATATTAGTCTAATCCCTTAAAAAGTTGTAACAAATCGGCTTCCGTAAAAACGTACCACACAATACACAAAGTAATTAAAATTATAGCGATAATACATAATCTCTAGGTATTATTGTAAATATAACAAATGAAGAAGTCATGTGACAGATCAATCACTTAACACATTGTTGAAATATATTATAATACTCACCCATAGGTTACACAAAATATGATTTGGATTTTTCGATTTTTAGCCCGGGTTATCTTATCTTATCTTAGTGGGGCCTGCCGAGGTTTCTCTCTCACAGCAACACTTCGACCCATCGGGATCTTTTGTGCAACCCCATCCTTTCACTCGTCTTCATCTGTAAAGATAGATGCCATAAGCTTGGCAACGTCCCTAAGAGCGAAGAGCCTGAAGTCCTCCGGTTTCGGATAGGCCGACCCCAGGAGTCCCATTCTTTTCCTAGCCAGGGAGTGGCAGACACACAGTAGGTGCTGCATTGACTCCGTTTCCTCCCTACACGCCCTACACAAGCTATTTGTTGATAGATGCATTCTGTGGAGCATTTGTTTTGTGGCGTAGTGCCCTATCAAGGCACCGATGGTTAATCGGGCCTGCCCTCTACTTCCTCCGCATATGAACTTACTCCGTCCTAAAGCGTTTTCGCCTCGGAAGGATTTGGAGTGTTTCATACCCGGCTGCTCTTTCCATTCGATGCTGTGCCTGTTTACGATGTGATCTTTTAAGGCCTTGTTAATGGTACTTGGTGCAAGTGCCGGCTCAGGACCAATGAGCTGGGTCTCCGAGCCCTCCCTGGCAAGTGCATCCGCCATCTCGTTGCCATGGATTCCCATATGGCCTGGGACCCAGATCAATATCACCTTGTTATGTCCACCTAGCTTGTTAAAAGCTTTGATGGTTTCTAGAACAAGGCCAGAGTCGATCCGGGGCGATATGAGTGACTTGAGCGCAGCTTGGCTGTCACTCAGAATGAATATCAATATAATATAATAGTCCGGGTTTGTGATCACCAACCCGCATTTGGCAAGCGTGATGATTAATCCAATACTCATCAATTGTAGCAATGACTTGAATTCATTTATATAGGTCTTTTCCCAGCAGTAGACGTATATACGTCGCCATTGCATTTACGACAATATAAATTAACTCATCTTAAAGCTAGAAGAGTACACTTACAGGCAATGTTGTTGTATAACTTCTGTAATGATAGGTACGATTGTGTTGATATTGTGAATAAAATATGTTATCAAGTGCCTCTCAGACCGCGTATGCGAGCCTGTCGCACACCTAAACTATTTGCTGTAAGACAATCTCGAACAAATGTAGGTAAACGATCACCAATGTCTCGATTACCTGATGTTTATAATAAGTTCTTCGTTAATTTGGATCTATTTAGTACTAATGTTAATTCTTTTAGAAATTCTGTCTTGAAATCTGAAATCAACACTGCACCTTAACACTACTTAGTTACTTTCACATTGTTACTAATTAAGCTTTGTATAAATCGGAACACGTTTCTTTAACTTACTCACTATTTTATAATCCGTGGTTAACGGTGTTGGTTGCACAAGTACTTACCTAAGTACACATTATGTTATTAATATAATCCTTATTGTGAAACTGTTTGTTAACCCCAATAAATGGAAAAAAAAAATTGCTCTATTGCGCCATTGCATTGGGGCACACTTTCTCTATGGATAGAAATATCACAGGGAGAACGAGCCATAAACCACCAAGCGGGTGCTAACGACTGCTAATAGTTGAGACCAACGGCTTAACGTGTCATCCGGGGCATGGTAAAGGTAATAAATTTTTCGTCATCTATCCGGAAACCGGCTTTTGGTAAACTTGCTTAATTTCAGCAATAGCAGACCGAGCGAGTCAAGCGGTCATCGAGCTTTTATTATTTACTTTTTTATTACTAATACTTGCTATTTATTAAATAAACTTTTTCACGGTTGGCAAAACTAGCGTGGAAAATGTACCACCTCAGAAATGAGAGTAAAAAACTGACATAATAATAATTATTATTATCTCAGTTTTTTACTTATTATTATAATTATTTTTATTAGCTCAGTTTTTTCACTCTCATTTCTGAGATGTTTTGCCAAGCGTGAAAAAGATTATTTTAACCTAGGTGTTTGTGTGTATGTTATTTTCATTCTTTTTAATATTATTATTATTATATCTTAATTAATGGAAAAGTGTGGGGAGGCCTTTGCCCAGGAGTGGGACTAGGGTTGCCAGATACAGACATTTCATTTCCGGGACAATTCGAGGGCTACGAATTCGGTCGATATAAAAATATATGAAGATCGATAAATGCCTATTCTATCTATTCTATTTCAAAATCCGGGACTATAAAGTGTAATTCCTGGACACGGGACGAGATACGTAATTCCGGGACAATCCCGCATTTCCCGGCCTTCTGGTAACCCTAAGTGGGACAGCTATAGCTGTTATAATAGTATAATAATAATAATAATAATTAATGACTTAATATTGTACGTTAGATTGAGTTAAAATGGAGTCTAACAACACGTGTTATTATAGAAAGAACTCGGGTGAAACCCGAAGGCCCCGGGTTCAATTCCCAGGTTGGTCAAAGTGTGTTTCGGCTTTACCCAACAGTGGGACAGTATATTAGTTAATATCTACTTTACTTTACTTTATAAAACTGATGTTTAAGTGTCAACCCTAGCCATAGTGAGTGAATGCTCGATTGTTGGTCCTCTTTGTGAGCCCACAATGAGGAATAAAAACACATCCCCCTTTGTCCACACGGGCTATTGCGGCCGGTATCAATCCCCACCGCCATGCGCCATGCGCCAGTGTGCATCACTCCTGCTATAGATACAGAACTGTTTATAACGTATGTTTATACCAATTTTTAGGGTTCCGTAGCCAAATGGTCGTCATGTCTGTCTGTCTGTCTGTCTGTTCGTCCGTATGTCACAGCCACTTTTTTCCGAAACTATAAGAACTATACTGTTGAAACTTGATAAGTAGATGTATTCTGTGAACCGCATTAAGATTTTCACACAAAAAAAACAATAAATTAGAGTTCCCCATATTTATAACTGAAACTCAAATTTTTTTTTTTCATCAAACCCATACGTGTAGGGTATCTATGGATAGGTCTTTAAAATGATATAGAAGTTTCTAATATCATTTTTTTCTAAACTGAATAATTTACGCGAGAGACACTTCCGAAATGTGTCCCGTCCCCCAGTAACTTCTAAAATAAGAGAATGATAAAACTAAAAAAAACATATGATGTTTTGCATTACCATGCAAACTTCCACCGAAAATTGGTTTGAACGAGATCTAGTAAGTAGTTCTTTTTTAATACGTCATAAAGTACGGAACCCTTCGTGCGCGAGTCCGACTCGCACTTGGCCGGTTTTTTTAATCAATACGTAATAAACAGTGTTGTTAGTCATCTTGCTATCGCAGGAAACACACAGGACAGGAAATCTTCAAGGACACCATTCTTTTATGTTTCTTACAATGGTTTATAAAGCCGGTCCTTCAATTTGATACAGACAATCAATATCTTGACCTAACATTATAATAATATGTTGATTAAAGGACTCATGATGATTTGTAGTAAATTGTACCTACACAACAAAAGACATAACATATGTTAAATATGTACGTTGTGTAAGTAAGTACTTAAGGTAGGTATTATAATGTATATCTCTATGGTGAAGTGTTTGGGACCACCAGTTTAAGACCCAGATGGCCTGGGTTCGACTCGCAGCGGTTGGTGTTTAAAGTTTGGTAAGGCTTGTTTTAGGGCCGCCTGGCTAGCTATCACCATCTTATCATATCCATTGATATAATATTATCAAATCTATTGCTATCGATGGCTTTATCATAGCTAACGAAGACATTATGAGATGAAAGATGACTTTCCTGCTGAGAAATTTAAAAAAGCGATTTTACCTATTCCCACTTTTAAAGCAACGTCTGTTAGTAAGTAAGTAAATAGCCTTTAGAAAGTAAGTCCGCTCGCTCATTTTGAAGCACCTTTTTTGGAGCCAGATATGGCTCCAAACGCTGAGTTTTCAATGTACACTACGGAGTTACAAGTGTACGTGTGCGTGCGTGTCGCCGAGCGCAAGCGATCGTCACGAAAGTGTGAATCGGTTTAGTGCTTCACTTTTGACAGAACGCTTGTATGAAGACTATCTTTCTATAACGTAATTATTCTAAGTAAATAGCCTATGGACTGTCCCCCGACTGGGCAAAGACATTGAAATCAATCACTATAATTGATGGGTAATGGCTTATCGGCCACCGAAGTGTTAACGTCTTCTCAACACAACTGAAATTATAAAATTATAAAATTATTTCAAATGGCCTTGCAACATAAATTCGATTATAACACTCTGGTTCTCTCCAGCGATTGCTCTAAAGCAGCGCCTGCCAAGGTCTGTTGTGGTCAAGTGGCATTCGGTGAGTTTGCCTCCCCGAGCCGTGATCCGACGACGAACGATTTCGCAGTTAACGGTTCGTCGACACCGTTATAGCTGGGGTGGCCCCGCGTTTTGTATTCGGTTGGACTTTTGGAGACCCTTTCTATATTTCGGGGAACGAAAGGCAAAATAATTTGTTTTTCATTTCATTGACGTATTATTAGACATAAGAAATTTGCTTAGTATAAACTTTTTTGTAACATTAAATCGTATCAGTTATCAGCCTGGATCTGTATTATTTATATTTTGAAAATGAAGTCATTTACATTATTTAAGACAAAATACTTTATTAGATTTGAGTAAGTACTAAAATATTGCGGGACAAGATTGCATACACTATATACAATCTGTATCAAGCAGGGCCAGCCATATTTCACGTACCTAATCAGTTACTTTTAGTGAGCTGGTACACATCAAAACATTTCTTGATATCTCGGTCATTGTGGAAGTACATACTTTTAAAAATAATACGAGTTTATCGACATTATGACAACATTAAAAAATCAGCTGATTGGAGTAATGAACTCTGTCTAGTGTTACTACCTAAAGTACACCTCCTTTGCCTTTGCTGTGAAGCTAGTATTTTTGTGCCTATGATGTTGACTCCACCCGCTTTCAACTATTTATTTTTGATAAAGTTTTAAGGGTTCCGTTTTGTTATTTTTTCCACTAAGAACATAAGTTACGACTACCTACTTTTATTAGTTAGAAAAGAAAATTGAAACCTTCATTTAGTCAATTATTCTCTGTTCCTATCACCAGGTCAGGTCAGGAATGTGTTATCTATCAGGTAAGTACTTCTGACGGTTAATTAGTATGGAGGTTCGAATCCAAAACATTTATGATTTTGAGAAAATTTTATGTAAATGTATGAAGGTAAAAGTAACACTGTAAAAATCGTCACAAAAGGGTTTTTTTTTGTTGACAACGTAAGCGACTAGGATTCTGTCTGTAGCTCATTTTATTTATTAACAAATTGAATGGTTTGAAAATTTAAGGATTCCTGATGTCCTGAGGTTTCGTTGTTTTAGTTTTTGCTTTAAAAATACAACATCAGCTTTAGTTTTAACTGATTTATTTAAACTGATTAAACCAAACGCGATTACACTCGCCTGCGCTAGCGCTACGTAAAGTAGGTACTACTCCGCATAACTACCTCGCGCGCGCCTAATTTATAATTTGAACAGTGATAAAAAAATGACTTACCTACTAATTTAAAAATATTGCTAGTTTGGGTTATTTAAGTCCAATTTTCGATCCCTAAAAAGTACTAGGGGCAATTCCTGGTATGGGCGGAGTCACAAGAAAGCGTGCGCGTGCGTATTTTTTCTTAAAGGGTTCTGTAACTCATTTTATTTTTCTAACCGCTTTGATTGACCCGGTATAAAATGTAAGCATTCCTGAAATCCTAACTATTTGTATGAAATTTAATTAGGTAAACTAAGTTTAACTATGTTGTATCACACTAAGTTTCAATACTTAACACATTCGTTTTTGTTTACAATAATGTAATGATAATAAGAATAACCCCCGTGTGGTGCCGGGGATAAAGAATTGCACCACCCATCTGTTCCCGTGGGTGTCGTAGAAGGCGACATAGGGACCATTTCAGAGGATGGGCAGCAGCGTCTCTTTGTGATAATTCTAACCATAATGCGATCGCCAACCCGCCTGCCAAGCGTGGCGATTATGGCAAATTCCCCCTCAATCTTGAGGGAGGCCTTTGTCCAGTAGTGGACGTCTATTGGCTGAGACGATGATGATGATGAATAAGAATAACATTTTTAATTATTTTTAACTGAATTATTTAAACTAATTAAACCAAACGCGATTACACTCGCCTGCGCTAGCGTTACGTAACGTAGGTACCTACTCCGCATAACTACCCCGCGCGCGCCTAATTTATAATTTGATCAGTGATAAAAAATGACTTACCTACTAATTTAAAAGTAACTTAAGTCTAATTTTCGATCCCTAAAAAGTACCAGGGACAATTCCTGGTATGGGCGGAGTCACAAGAAAGCATGCGCGTGCGTCTTTTTTCTTAATGGGTTCTGTAGCTCATTTTATTTTTCTAATTGCTTTGATTGACCCAGTATAAAATGTAAGCATTCCTGAAATCCTAACTATTTGTATGAAATTTAATTAGGTAAACTAAGTTTAACTATGTCGTATCACACAAAGTTTCAATACTTAACACATTCGTTTTTGTTTACAATAATGTAATGATAATAAGAATAACATTTTAAATTAGTTTTAACTAAATGATTTAAACTGATTAAACCAAACGCGATTACACTCGCCTGCGCTAGCACTACGTAACGTAGGTACCTACGCCGCATAACTACCCCGCGCGCGCCTAATTTATAATTTGAACAGTGATAAAAAAATTATTTACCTACTAATTTAAAATGGGTAACTTAAGTCTAATTTGCGATCCCTAAAAAGTACCAGGGGCAATTCCTGGTATGGGCAGAGTCACAAGAAAGCATGCGCGTGCGTCTTTTTTCTTAAAGGGTTCTGTAGCTCATTTTATTTTTCTAATCGCTTTGATTGACCCGGTATAAAATGTAAGCATTCCTGAAATCCTAACTATTTGTATGAAATTTTATTAGGTAAACTAAGTTTAACTATGTCGTATCACACAAAGTTTCAATACTTAAAATATTCGTTTTTGTTTACAATAATGTAATGATAATAAGAATAACATTTTTAAACATCTGTGACATAAGTACTAAATAAAACTTGTTGTCACCAATTGACTAAATTAATAGCCACAAACGTAAAAATAATATACTAATATTATAAAGCTGAAGAGTTTGTTTGTTTGTTTGTTTGTTTGTTTGTTTGAACGCGCTAATCTCAGGAACTACTGGTTCGAATTGAAAAATTCTTTTTGTGTTAAATAGTCCATTTATTGAGGAAGGCTATAGGCTATATTACATCACGCTATGACTAATAGGAGTGGAACAGTCGCTAATTAACGCGGGTGAAACCGCAGGGCACAGCTAGTACTTACATAATGCCAGTGAGTGGTGTTTCGCAGCGCTTAAGCCAGTTTACACTTTGGTAGTATACTTTGACATCGGTTTGTATTCTGTGACTTCGGAAAGTACTACCCCCTTATTCATAAAAACTATTTAAGCATTATTTAATTAATACTAATATTATAAAGCTGAAGAGTTTGTTTGTTTGTTTGTTTGAACGCGCTAATCTCAGGAACTACTGGTTCGAATTGAAAAATTCTTTTTGTGTTAAATAGTCCATTTATTGAGAAAGGCTATAGGCTATATTACATCACGCTATGACTAATAGGAGTGGAACAGTCGCTAATTAACGCGGGTGAAACCGCAGGGCACAGCTAGTACTTACATAATGCCAGTGAGAGTGGTGTTTCGCAGCGCTTAAGCCAGTTTACACTTTGGTAGTATACTTTGACATCGGTTTGTATTCTGTGACTTCGGAAAGTACTACCCCCTTATTCATAAAAACTATTTAAGCATTATTTAATTAATACTAATATTATAAAGCTGAAGAGTTTGTTTGTTTGTTTGTTTGAACGCGCTAATCTCAGGAACTACTGGTTCGAATTGAAAAATTCTTTTTGTGTTAAATAGTCCATTTATTGAGGAAGGCTATAGGCTATATTACATCACGCTATGACTAATAGGAGTGGAACAGTCGCTAATTAACGCGGGTGAAACCGCAGGGCACAGCTAGTACTTACATAATGCCAGTGAGTGGTGTTTCGCAGCGCTTAAGCCAGTTTACACTTTGGTAGTATACTTTGACATCGGTTTGTATTCTGTGACTTCGGAAAGTACTACCCCCTTATTCATAAAAACTATTTAAGCATTATTTAGTTAAATATTGTTTTGTCAACGTCACACACACGTCATTTTAAATTTGAGGAAAAGAGACAAAACAATTATTAACTAAATTATACTTAAATAGTTTTTTATGAATATGGGGGTTAGTAGTAACTAGCACTGCGAGTGGACAGATAAATGTCTACCTACTAGTCTAAAATCGTTGCAAGTTACTGCACTGCACTGAAAAAAAGTTGAACACCTCGGACAAGAATTGAACCACACACCTTCCGCCACCGACACCAACAACCACCAACACCAGTCTCCATAGTCCAATCCAGAGTCCGCAGACTCATTTGTCAAGTGGTTAAAATGCCGCCCGGATTGCAAAAGTTACATAGTTCGATTCCCGCCTGAGTTGAACTGAACCTGAACTTTTACAATGCAAAAAATTATCTAAGCGTTATGAAACGCTAAAATAACGCTAAAATATCTAAGAAATGCAAACTTCTAAGATTTGATAAAGCAACGGGATAAAGCTAAAAAAATACACATCGAGCGCTGACAAATATCGATGGATAAAACCAGTCCTCGGTAGCGTAGTGGTTAAGGCAGCCATGATTCGATTATGTTTGACATTTATTAATACAAAAATTTATCTAAGCTTATCTATCAATAATTCACAATTATTATCAAGTCTACACAATAATTATTTTCGATCCCTAAAAGCCCTAAAAAGTACCAGGAGCAACTTCTAGTTCTAGTAGGTGGCGCCGCCCGCCTTGGTACCTACCAAGGCGGGCGGCGCCTTGGGGTTGTTTGCCTATAATTTTTTCGCAGTCGTTTGTGAAAGCTTTCAGAGTGCACACCTACTTTTCGTTTTTTTGCTGTTCGGTTTCGATTCGACTACCTATTAAGTTAATATGGCATTTCTAAGTAATCAGGTGTATTACGAAATGATTCTTTGTGTCGGGGCAGCTAATGGCAGTCTACGTGGTGCTCGTGAACTGTACCGCGAGAGATTCATCGACGGTAGACCAGAAGCTGAGCAGCGAAGCTTGCCATCGGCGGATTGCTTTCGACGAATGGTTATGCGTCTCCAGCAGACTGGATCCTTTCGTGGGACGAGTCCGGAGGTCCAGCCAAACATGTGGGACCCGGGTTTTGAGGAGGCCGTATTGGAACACTTTGAAGAAAACCCAAGGACCAGTACACGTCGAGCTGCAGCTATTTTCAACGTAGCTCACATGAAGGTTTGGCGGGTGCTCCGAGTTGACGGCCAGCATCCGTATCATTTTCGGCGAACCCAAGAACTCACGCCTGCGGACTTCGAACCGCGTCGTGGATTTTGCCAGTGGTACTGCAATAAAGTGATGATGGTTCCTGGTTTTGCTTCAACTGTGCTGTGGACGGATGAAGCCGCCTTCACTAGGGGCGGGATAAGCAATATCCACAATGAGCATGTGTGGTCACACACGAATCCGCATGCGTCAACAGAGTCCAGTTTCCAACACCAGTGGCGAGTTAACGTCTGGGCTGGCATAGTTGGTGGTAGGCTGCTTGGACCTAAGTTTTTGCCCCAACGACTAAATGGAGAGAACTACCTCGAGCACTTGACGAATTACATTGAAGAGCAGCTTGAAGAGTTTCCTTTGGCGGAATATCATGCAATGACCTTTCAGCATGATGGGGCACCACCACATTACGCGCGACAAGTGCGCGAATATCTCAACCTACGCTTTTCACAGTGGATAGGCAGAGGAGGGCGTGTGGCCTGGCCACCGCGATCGCCGGACCTTACACCTCTTGATTTTTTTTTATGGGGGCATGTTAAGAGTTCGGTGTACGCCGTGGCTTGCGATACTGCCGAAGAAATGAAGGATTGTATCACAGCTGCCTTTCTAAGCATCACACCACAGATGCTTCAAAACGCAGAAGAGTCCGTTTTGCGTCGGGCGCAAACTTGCATCCAGCGACAAGGCGGGCATTTTGAGCCATTTTTGTGAACTGTGCATGTGAAGTGGAGTGGACTTTTTTATCACAGCTAGGGTGCTACACTACACCTAAGTGCTACGCTTTCTTTTGCTTTGAAGTCATTTTAATCAAGGACCTATGTAGGTACCTACTCGTAGGTAAGTCTAAAGTACTCTAAAGTAGATAATGTGGATGTAAAATGAAAATCTTTTTATTACTTTGATGATAATTACTTAGGTAACTACTGAATTTAAATTATTAAATCACGAAAGTAAAATAGCTGCCTACTTACATATCTGTCTTTGTTTTGTCAGTTTACCAAATCCAACAAAAAATGCCGCCAATCGACTGCCGACAAACAACCCGACAAACAAAATGTGCCGTCAAAGGTTTTGACTTTCGCCGGTGCCGCCAATCGACTGCCGACAAACAACCCGACAAACAAAATGTGCCGTCAAAGGTTTTGACTTTCGCCGCTTGCGCCGACAGTAACCGGCAACTCTTTGAGCGGGCGAACTACAGTAGGTACCACCTCCTGTTTGTAAAACTGTGCGCCTGGTAGGGGGCGTGGCGGCCAAAACTAGGACACGCAATTTTACAAACAGGAGGTGCAGTGTAGGCAGTGCACCAAACAGAGTTCATGACCCTGCTAGTGATGGGTTTAGCTTGTTTTGATTATAAATTAACGACAGATTAACTTTGTTTGTAAATGCAAAAACAAATTAAATGGCGCTTATCTTACTAGAGTATTTATAGAAAGGGTCTATAGTAGGGATAGTTTGAAACCCTGGTTTATGGCTGAACCTGTCTGATACACGTTGTATATAGTCTCGAAACTAATAACCGTTACATTAATAAAATATAGCACTTAATAGACATGATTAACAACTAACTGGATTATGTAAACAAAGACCTATAAGGTTTTTTATTTTTACTTCTGAAGAACTTTCTTTGCTATGTTGACTTCTGACAATGTTCATAAAATGAAAATGTGTGGTCACCCTAATAACAACGTTGATTCTAAGAACTCAATATTAATCCACTTACACGAATATACCGATGGCCACAGCATCTCAGGATTGTTTATCTAAGATTTCTACTTGTTAACGAATTCAACTCAATTCGACTTCAATTAACAGACATTGGGTAGCTATCTCCATTACTTTCTCTACATTTAGTAAGACAGAGAAGTTTTTATGATTATTTTTTTCAATAGTCAATATAACAAATAAAACAATATATCTAATAAATATCTGATGTCGAATAAAGATTACTCTTTATCACGCCATGGCGCGCCATTAAATTAATAAAACATAGCAAAGTTAGAATTCATAGGATTTATGTTATAAATTCTTACTAAGATTTGGTTCTTAAGTACATAATTATTAAGTTACATAATTGTGTAGACATGTAGAGCAAAAACATCACAAAAAAAAACACAACATCATATTGTTTTTTTTTTGTTTATTTTTTAATCAAACTTTTTGTCACCCTACACCTATTCAATCGAAGAGAAAGAAGAAGTATTTTCTAAATCAGACTTAGAAGCTTTCTCATTTTGTGACTTAAACGCTCTAAGTAATAACACTTTGCTATTTAATTAACGCCAGAACGTATCAACAAGATAAGCGTTGATAAACTACTACTAAGGAGAAAACGCTATTAGTCACAGAGTTATCAATTAAGTTTTAATTATACTACACTCCGGCAATATTAAATCCGTATAGACGTAAGTATTCAAATTTCCAGGCAATTTAATTTGAACTTAAAATTGAAAGACAGTAAGTTTTGTGTATTAAAGTGAGTTCGTATTGTTTATTTACAGACACATAATAAATGCACATACTATATATGCTACTAAATATATTTTCCTCTTCAAAATAATAATTATTCATTTTATTTATTTTTTACTTTTTATTTTTTCACTTTATTTGGAACAGCTAACAACTACACATTAACAACATTATAAAATAAAATTACCCTAAAGTAGCAAGAAAAAACATGTAGTCCTACGTAATATAAACGTACGCTTTTAAACAAATGATAACGACATTATTTTAAACGCTAAAAGTGTTCCTGAATAGATAGTAGATTTAAAAAAAATTACGATCAAAGAGATATTACGAGTATTAATAGAGTCAATTTGAAACAATTGAAACCTGTATGGTATGAAAGTACATGTACGTCTTAAATAAACCTGCCAAATAATAAATTGAATAGTTAATCTTCGATTTACTATTACGTAGGCGTTTGAATCTCGTCAATTACTGTGTTTATTGGGCCAACTGATACCACTGACTGCTGTAAGTGATTACAATAAATGATTATATAATTACGGTAATTTCGTCCTAATGCTTTATATTACATAAAGCTAATGTTGAATTGTTTTATTTAAATAAAACACTTGATACTTGCGTAATTGTGCTTATTTTACATAGTTGCTATATTGGAATTTTGACCCTTTGCAGAGTCTGGAGACTTTACGTTAGACGTAACGTTTAAAGCTACAATAAAAGACGCTTTATAAAAGCTTTAAAAAAAGCTTATTATAATATAAGCTTTTTAACAAATCTTATTATAAAGTGTCTGATTAGTTAATTACACATAAGACAAAAAATAGATAATTAAAATAATTGATAAACACGACTGCAATGACAAAAGAGGCAAAAAAAAGAACTAAAAAGCAAAAAACAAGATTTCATGTATTTATTTATCTATATTTATAAAGTGAAATGTGTATTGTTGATCGAAGGTGAAATGTCTTTCATTCACTCACTGACTATAAAAAAAAATGTTTTGTGTAAATTCACATAACAGGGCACATGTAAATTGTTACTATTTTTTATTATTTTTGTTACATGTTGTATGTTTAAATGTGTGTTTTGTTATGTGATACCAATAAATGTCTTTTATTCTTATTATTCTTATTCTTATATAAAAAATCAAAACTGCTTGATTAATAAAACTGAAATGTTCATCGCAGTCAGGGGACCGCTTGCCCCCGACTGCCAATTAATAATAATATACCTAATAATATATTTACTTTTTTATTTTTTTTTGTACCTTTTAGCGATAAGTTTAATTTTAATAAAATATGTCGTGCTAGGTAATTAAATTTGTAAGCTTTTTTATACAAGAAGAAACAAAAATTAACCTCTTAGTTCTAGTCTCTATCTCTAATAACGACGAATTTTCATCATTTTAAATTGCATCCCCTACTTTACCCACATAGGGGTTGAATTTCCAAATTTTTACTATTACTACTATCGATACGATGCAAGGATTGTAACGATACCTCATATATCTAAATCGGTTCAGGCGTTTAGAAGTTATGGTGGAATAAAGAAACATCACATACATACATGAACCCTAAAAACATAACACTCCTTTTTTTGGCAATCGTGTAAAAATGAGGAAGATTGGGTTTGAAATGCTCCAAACACTCCAACAGGTATTTCTAGTTTATAATATTTTTGATAAGGAATAGTAAAATTGTATTTAGCATTCCGAAGCACGGAGGAGCTCGAGATGATAAATTTTTGGTCACCCATCCGATGACCGGCCTTTGCGAACTCGCAGACCGGGCGCGTTAACCACTGCGCCATCGAGCTCCTCCTCTGTGCTTCGGAAGGCACGTTAAGCCGTATGTCCTGGCTGCATTAGCAGTCGTTAACAACCACCAATCCGCACTGGGCCCGCGTGGTGGTTCATGGCCCGTTCTCCCTATCCATCCATAGGGAAGGCTCGTGCCCCAGCAGTGGGGACATAAATGAGCTGACGATGATGATGATGATGATGATTTAGCATTATTTGGGAACGACATATAATTTCGTAAATTTCGTTACTTCTTTCTACACGAGTATAAAGCTGTGCAGTTTGTTGCGTCCGTTCCACAGCTAAAAGACGTCATGAATTAAAGGTAGGTAAAAGAATTTTGTGACGATTCAAAAACGCTTATTTAATAAGTTAATTTGAATAAAGATTAATTTCATTTCATAGTTCAGCCTAGCAAATTTCTAATGCGCTACTATATTGCGTAAAGAGTGTTTTTAGTTAATACCGTGTACCCTAACATCGTTACATTCATACACTAATAATGGCGGTCGAATATATTAGTGCCTGTAAATTCCCTAGTGAGGACCGACGAGCGTACATTAACGCGATAGTGATTAGCCTTGACCGCTCCGCTAGCATCCAAATGTAAACATCGATAGATAATACGTTGAATCAGAGGGCCACACTAAAACGATTAAACGGTACGCACTTTTAAAAGTTTCGCGTCCCATCATCAATCATCATAATACAGGGTGTTTGGTAATAAGTGTATTATACCGAAGCATAGTCATGCAATCAAGTACCTATAACGAACACCAAGATAATATGCAAAATCATATTTAGGAAAAACTTTTCCATTATAAAACTCAAATTTAAAATGTTCAAATAATTTTTAACGAAAATTTTGTTGCGAACAAATTACAAAAACACAAATGTTGTAAAAATTTCCACGAGCAGGATTTGAACCTGCACCCTTCTGACATACCGGGTCAGGTGCTCTTCCAATTGAGCTATCGAGGTTCTAACCAGCCCGCCGAAATTATTCAACACTTTTTACTTTGAAAACCAAAGGCGCCCATTCAATGTCAACAAATGCCGTCAGTGGTACGAGTAACATCCGATCATAATATTTTTACAAATATTAAAGATCAGCTATTTATAAAATGTTCAAATCATTTTTAACGCAAATTTTGTTGTTTACAAATTACAAAAACCAAAATTTATTTACACTGAAATTTATTTAATTACATTACTTTTGATTAACCCTGACATATTTTGAGTTTTGCTTCGTTTTGACCACAAAATAAGGAAACCTCAGAAGGTAAGCTTTTACATACCGCGCTCAAGAAACGCACACATAGACCCTCTGACGGGCACGGATCTCGGAACAAGTCGTGTCCTTAAGGGTGCGCCGACCAAAAAAAGCCAAAAATGCAGTCACGGTTAAGTTGATATAATTGAAAATACTATCATATTAAATAAACAAAATATATATTTAATATCAAAGGGAACGTGTTTACAATTAGTCCGAACCATAAATTCATAACACACTATAGTTTTTTCTACAATATATGTAATTGAAAGTTGGGCAAAATCATGTAAACGAGTGGCGGCGTTTAGTTGATATCTTATAGTGAATCTAAATTATTGTAGGTACCTCTGATTGTGTCTAACAATCACCAATGTCTAAACTAAAAATTGTCCGTCTCACATTTTCGATTTCTCAAGCGGTTATTTAAATTATTATCTTTCATTAAGCACCTTAAATTCCCCATACAAAATTAGTATGACCGCGCGGCATCAAATAAATATGGACGAAGACATTTCAAATAAAATATATGACGCTTGTCACTTACGGACGGTGGAGGTATTCCACGAAGCACACCCAAACGAAGCACACCCAGACGAAGCACACCTAAAGTATTCCACGAAGCACACCCATAGGTGCGCTTCAAATAAAATTTTAAAATAATTATTTTTTTATTCTATGAAGCACACCTACGAATATCACTCTCATAGTGCAGGGACCTTAGAATAATAATTTAAGGCAGGAACTAAGAAATAAAAATGTCGACAGAAGAAAATATTGATTATGCAATAAGACCAACTTTGATTTTTAACATCAATCCGTTTCATTCATTAAAAAAATATTTGAAGCCTTCTACTACTACTAACTACTACTAATGGGTGTGCTAAGTGGAATACTTTAGGTTTACTTCGTCTGGATGTGCTTCGTTTGGGTGTGCTTCATGGAATACCTCCTAGCTTAGCTGTTGCGAGATTTCATGTCTTTGTTTGAAGCTTACCTGCTGCAGTCCCCTTATGTTGTGTTTTGACTAAGAACCAAGAACAATGTATCAGCTGGATCTAGGGTTGTCACTTTAAGTTTCTCGCCGCCCCCCAAAATGTTCGGTGATGCTGTAAAAGCCGTTTGAGGCCAACAGTAAATCTAATGTTTATATAACAACGTGAGATCTTTGTGATTCTATAATTACAAAAGTTTGTTATATTTTTAAATTAATTTTATGTGTCCATTTATTTTAATATATCTAGTATTAACTATATTATCTTTTTTCTTGCATCATTTACATTTTTACGAGCTGTTTCCCTAAAACTGTGTACCAATAGAATTAATTACTAAATTTGCAATTGCAAAACTACAATAAAAAAATCACACATTTCGCAGTCCCCGCAAGAATCGGAGCATTGAAAATGAATACAACAATTTACGAAAAAAAAAAACATTTTATTTTAAATAACACAATTCCAACTTGAATGCACTTCTCGCCTGCATCCGCATCTTTTAACACCATTACCATGACGATCGGTCAATAATCAAAGAAGCTACACCCGTTTTTCTACAATACCAAATCTAAAGGGACCACCTACTACAGGTCACAATTATTAACCGATTTTTAAAAATTTTTCGCCATTTTAACGCTAAACTAATACCCTAGGACCCTTTCTTTCATTTTTTCTTAAGTCGCTTTTCTTTTTGAAATATTTACAATTTAGTATACAAACACCCCCCAAAAAGATTTTTTTTACATTTTTCAAAATTCTAAAAAACGTTTCCAGCCGATTTTCAAAATTCAAACGCTCAAACGTGTCTCGATAAATTCCTCAACTCTTGGTATTATTTCCATCTCGATTTTCCCAAAATCCTCGGAGCTATGGTCAAAAAAACGTCTCAGACGATTTGCATTATACATAAAAACAGTTAATTAGTTCGTATCTCCTTGTAGTATATTCTTCTTCTCCTTTCTCAACCGTTATCCACCCAATGTTGAATGTAGGTCTCTTCTAATTAATAAAAATCAATTGCCACATGTATGACGGAGCATCAATGGTCCGACCGATTTGGCTGATTACTTTTTTGTTGTGTTCGTATTTATCAGGACAAGATTTGTGTAAACTAAATTTAAGAAAAGGTGATAAAACCATCACGGTATGACGGTATACGGTAGTTCACGCGGATGATATCACGAGCGGGTTATAATAAAGACCGCTTGTTTATAATAAAGATAAATTATAATGTAAATATACTAACTAATCATCATCATCATCATCATCAGCTCACTTTATGTCCCCACTACTGGGGCACGAGCCTTCCCTATGGATGGGTAGGGAGAACGGGCCATAAATTACCACACGGGCCCAGTGCGGATTGGTGGTTGTTAACGACTGCTAACGCAGCCGGGACCAACGGCTTAACGTGCGAAGCACGGTAAAAATCATATTGAAAATGATAAAATATTTTCGTAGGTTCTATGCAACATCTTGTATATTGCAATATTATATTACCAACAGTAAACCAATAAACTGCAATCCGCTCACGATTCCGCGACATTCATAACAATGACATTATAAATAGTGTAAGTACACAATTTATTCTTATATTATCTTCCGGTATAATATTTATTCCGGCTGCCATCTAGGTATGTTAGTTGCCTTGAAGTATTTCCTCTTCCCTACAATATTCCGGAGTATCTTGTTATATAGGACGGACGTAATTATAGTGATAATACATAGTTGACCTTCACCGAGCACTATCAGTCAACGTTAATGAAATATAGTGAGTACAGTGGAACATACCACTATCGCTATAAAAATGATAAGCTGATTACGCAGGCAGGTACTTACTCATATGAAAGCTACAGGTTTTGCTTGGTAGAGTCTTGCGGTTAAAACGTGGGTCTTCATGCTCGTCGTTTCGTTTTAAGTCTAAGTCTGCCGAGTTACCTTCCCTTAATCTATTGTGTCGCCAGAACAACAATGTTGGTAGTATACTTAGTTATGTTACGAAATTTTGAGATTATTTTTTTGGAGCGATTTTGCTGATTGCCTTACCATTTTTGGGGGCGGCGAGAAACACCGTCAGAGGAGGTCAGAGGTTGTCTAGAGGGAATTGCACCACGCACTAGTGCGTTTCCCCGTTACCTACTAGTTTATCAGAGGGTTTCGGATAGGATCGGGAAGTTGGAGATGAGATCGACAGTTCATTGAGTTCTTTGTGGATTCCGGGTGAAATGCACTTCAATCTTCCGCCTTTATGGCGATACTCGTACATATACAACAGGTGAGATGAGGGTCGAGTGCTTTTCTATTTGTTTAATATTTAAAAAAAAACACTAAACGTAACTATTTTACACTAGCGGCCTGTCCCTGCTTCGGACGGGTGGAAATATTTTTTTGATATAGCCTATGTTACTCAGCGCTAATGTAGTATACTAATGGTGAAAGATTTTTTTTAAACGGTCCAGTAGTTTTTGAATTTTATCAAAATTGCAATCCCGTAAGCCTGCGGGATTGAGGTCCATAAACCCTCGGATCCCACGGGATTGAGATTTTTTTAAATTTTCTTTTGTCGTAAGTAGATTAAAAAATGCAATATAGACAAGTAAATTTACTTTATTATTAATATTATTATAAAGAGTTTTATTACTAAATATCAACTAAATAAAATTCTTTTAAGAAACGATATAAAATCAGATTACAATTTTTAATAATACTTTCGAAGAAATGATAAAGTATCTAACGTTTCATCTTTTAGATTTGACTGCTTAGGGAATCCCTAGCCATAGGAGTGCTTAAACTGACATTTATTACATTGCGTTCCGAATTTCCGATACAGGATTCACTTAACACGAAATAGAAATTCAAAATTTATTTAACTGTAAGTTAGAAACTGATAACAAAATTATTTTCCATACAAATGCTATAGAAAAGTGACAAGTTCTATGGGAAAGTTGTTAAATCACTTATTAATGAGGCTGTGCTGGAGAACAATAAAAACGTCGCCTGAGCCCGTTTTTCTTAAATATATTTTTTTAGTCCCGCAAACGTGCGGGATCCCGCATGAGTAATCCCGCATGTTGGATGCCGCAAAAAAAGTGCGGGATCCCGCGTTTGCAGGATTGGGTTCCCTATAAATACATACAAAAATACAAAGGTTTCCTCCTTGTTTCCTCTTTATAATATTAGTAGATACTGACGTTTCGGACACACTCCGAAACACAAACCGAAACACATTTTACCCGACCTAGGAATTGAACCAAGCAAAAAATATTTAATTTAATTTCATTTCGATGAGATGCAGAAAACAACAAACTTACTTATCACATCAACAATTACAAACATTGCTATTTCAAAAAATGATGTTCGCTTAGTTATTTCTATTATTCGTATTAAGAGAGTTGCATTGAAATATTTCGAAGTTGCAAACTGTTTTGTTACAAATAATTTCGGAGTTGCGGCGAACAGTTTGCCCAGCAGTGTTGTTTGAGGTTAGTTTGAAATAATTAATGTTATATTCTCTTTGTTGACCAAAGAGTTTTAGAATGTTTATAATAAAAAGGTTGATAGTTTTAATGCGACGTTGTTACCAAGGAGATTTTTAGGTAGTTTTAATTTGTATGGAGTGGAATTAGTTTATGGTTACATAAAAAATTACCGCATATTACCTACATTACATTACTGAATAGAAAATCACATATATACACTTATTGATAATTTTAAATAGATTTATAACTTTTTTGATTTGTGGTAAGTACTTACAGTTAATTTTAATAAGTTGATCATTAGCATTATTTCATACCAGACAGAAGCTAAATAATAAATGAGACGTCATACCGAATGCAAATGAAAATCACGAGTTCATAAAATTTTTGTATAGTACCATTAAACAACATTAAGGCCCTTACAAATAAAAAAAGAATAAGGTCCGAATAGTTACTCCGTGTTTTGTTCCTGTCATGTAAACGTCATTTCAAATTAGAGTAAAAGAGACAAAACACGGAATAACTATTCGGAGCTTATTCTTTGTTTATTTGTAAGATCCTAATTCTTTTCGATTTACCACCTTGACTTGCCTGTTTTGAAACGTTGTACCTTACCTATCTATTCACTAAGTTTTAAAGATGTTTGCGAGCTTAAAGATACTGACTTCGATCTTCATTACTAAATACATCTACATATAAGTATAAAGGCTTGTTAAGGCACATTCCTAGCACGTGGCGCATTCATGCAAATCGATCTCGTCGGTTCTTAGTACCAGTAAAACGGGGCGCTTTAACTTTTACTTTTTGCGAATCAAAATTCTTTTTAAAAACAACTTATCTACTAGGTATATTTTATTTTATGTCAGCAATTACTAAGGCAGAAAGTTTTTAATTTTTATAACGCACAGTCGGCGGCAGATCGACCTGCCCAAACCTGTCAAATTTCTCCAATGAACATTGATCCTTATTATTATTTCTCGTGGGGACGTCGCCGGCCGAACGGACAATCCGCCCGCGTTTCCTGCGGGCCATTTCGTCCTTTTCCCGTTCTCCCCTTTGAGGAAGTTAAGGTTTATCCAGCCTTCACGGCGCCCCGTCAAATCTTTTTATCTTTTTGGTGAATCTTGCTATCTGCTCCACCTTCAGATCCTTCAGGTCCTCTATGTCTAGTGTATCCGACCCCCATAGCTCCCGTCTTATCCGTGAGTATATAGGGCACTCAGCGAGTAAGTGGAGGCTGGTCTCTTCACTTTCCGTGCACTCCGGGCATATGGGGTCGGAATATTGATCCTTAAAACCAAAGATAAAGTTCAAAATTGATTGTAGAAGTTTGACAGTTTTGGGTACCTATGTTGATCTGCCGCCGTGTGTACCTACTAGTGGTTTATTTTGTTTCCAGACCAAAGTTAACTATAGGCGATTGCACACTAAGAGGATTAAACCACTTGCCCAGGGATGTAAGTACACATAGGTATAAATTATTCGTTGAGGACGCTTAATTACAATGATAAACCTTCAGAGCCAATTAGTAATAGACTATCATTTTAATTGAAAAAACCTCTTTGCAAATTAAAAAATTGGACCTTAAACATCAACAAGTCCGAGAACAAAACATATTATCAAAGAACACGGCGCTTTGCGGAAGACTGCCGTTATTATCTCGATGTTGGCACACGTTCATCTCTTTCACTCAGGCGAAACACAAGTGGGATAGCAAAGGACAACTATACATTGCCATGATCAAACGCCGCAAAAAGGTGTAGTGACGTCCACAGGATGCTTGCGCGCAGCTGGCTGGAAACTTTTGAGTTTTTATATGTTTTTTCTCTTCCCATAAACAAAAAGAGGTTCGTTTTGTGCAGTTTAGTTCGGTTCAGAACAGCCCGCGCTTGTTTCCGTAATGGGAACGGAAAATGTTAATGAAGCATACGTCTCAGTAGTATGCGTGTTGAATTATATGCTTCTGCCTTGGTAAGGCCATAATTTGCGGAAATAATCGCACCGAATGACTACAATTAATTCGTTTAAGAAAATCAATGTTTTTGCAAAACCAAAACAGCCAGCCGCTAACTGTTTTGGCTTGAAATATTTCACAAAGTTTTGATAAAAAAAAAGTGTTTATTTGATTTGGGCGGGTGAAAATTTTAATCCGTCTCCCGCTGCTTTGAAGGGTACGAAGGTTATTAATCGCCCAGCTAATCCTTTCGTGGGAAATCTTTTGTTTTGATATCCGGAAAAGATCTAAGGCTGTCCTCCTTTGCAATACTTTTATAAATACACAAAATGGGCAATTACCAAGTGACTCCACAACTCGAAGGGAAACCTAAACCACTGAAAGACTGGCAAACTTTCACTAACTGTCTCAACTAGGCTTACCAACCCTACTATATAATATAATATAATATCCTACTATTTTAGGTATCTAACTACTATTATTTAAAAAATATATTATAGTAGGCGAAACTACTATATTTTATCAGCAAAGTCGCTAAATCAGTCTCTATTATCTAAAACGGAACACACAAAATATTTATTTAAGAAGAAAAAAATATTTTTAATATACTATATTTTTTTAATTAATTCCCTATCTACTATATTTTTATGGGTACTGAATCAAAAAATACTATATTTGGTCCAAAAAAGTTGGCAACTCTAGTCTCAACTGATGTCAGTAGTAGTGGTAGATGGCGGAAGCAAAGCAGCAGGCGGACTTAAGAATAAACCCTTACATTAACCGGTACCATTTGTAGTCTTCGTTCTGAATCAAACCCAAGACCTCTTGGGTCAGAGACCGGTGGACTACTAGACCACAAAGGCTGTCAAAAATCAGCAAGTAGGTTTCTGAGAAAAGGTTACCGTTTCCTTATCAGATACGGTCATTAGATTCTATTGTGTATAGAAACACTTTTGTATATGAATAGGACGTTTTTATGCTTGTCCCAGTATTGAGACTGTTTTGTAACTTAGCTCTGTTGAACGATTGACGTTAGTATTTTTATTTTATAGCTTGTGGACTACAACAGTACAACCAATAAAATATAAGTTCCAGTGTTGCATAAATCGAGACACTAGCACACCCCGCAAACTGAAAAGCAAATCTATTTTAACTGCTTCTTTAGTCTAGTCGTTATACCATCCATCCTTGATCTAAAGGTCCCGGGTGCAATTCCCGACTGAGTGGAAGGTACATCTAATTTTATTAGGTTTGGATTATGGCAGGACTCGTTTAAGCACGCCTGGCAAGCTACCATGTTATCAAAGAAATTCTGCCGCCATAAAAATAATATTGATAGCACTGTTTTATAAAGTCTTCCGACAGTTACAGATAAGATAGCTGGTCTTGGTAGTTGAGGATTCCTCGGATTGTTCCATTCTCCATTCCCATTTGAACGCCTTGGAGAATCTGTAAGGGACATGCCACCTCCTCTAAAAACCCTCTAAGGATGTTTTGATCACTCATAACGCTTAAGGAGTCTGTAAGTTTCTCGCCGCCCACAAAAGTCCGGTTACGCTAAAGAGCATATGAGGACAACAGAAATCTCTTTAAACAAAATGTTGGGCAATTATCCTTCGACTGGCCAACGTATGATGTTCTATACAACGTGACAACTTGCTATCCGCCAGACAGCTTCGACACAAAATAAGAAGACTGCAGAAGGCAAGCTTCATACAAGCGCGCTCGAGTAACGCACTCATACACAACCTCTCACGGACTAGGGCTTCCAACCCCGCAGCCTTTCAGTCTCGGTATTTGCGGGAGTTGGAATTTTCAATCCCGCGGGATCCCGGTGTCCGTGACACGGACACTGAATCTCGCAACGGCTGTGGTCGGACTGTCCGTCCAAGTCGTTGCTCGAGCGCGGTACAACTATTAAGTAATCTGTGGCGGTATGTGTTAAACATACCTTCTGGGTCCTCCTTATTTTGTAGCTTCGACGTAATAAACACGTGGTTCTCGCTACATCGTCCACTCCACGTGCCGCGCGCTGTGACGTGAGGACACAGCGTTAGACGATTTCTTCTTTACAGGTACCTACCTACCTAGCTAGTTCTATTTACCATTATGTAACGAGAAACAAAAGAGTATTTTTATGGTAAAAATTTTAACTCTCCTCGTTTTCCACTGGGGGGTTACATGAGCTCTTATAGCAGTATCATTACGGTTTTAAAAACATGTATACTCATATAATCTGCCGCCCACGTGCACGTGTCGTTATTCCACAAAGGCAATAATATGCTTTAACAGCTTATGGTCAGGGGGCAGGACGCATATTTTAAGCCATATACATTTTCGTTTTCTCTATCGAGAATCGAATATGCGAGGTCTATTGATTATTCGATTCTGTCAACGCAAACAAGAATTTGCGAAAAGCGAGCCACATGTCTGTTAAACGTAAAATCTGGTAAAAACCGCGCGTGAACCGATCATCTCTCCTAGTCGACGAGAAGGTATGTTAGTCACAGTTATTGGACCTACGTTTCGAATGGGTAATTTAGAAGGGAACGGGGCCATGTTTCATCATCATCATCGTCAGCTCATTTTATGTCCTGCTGGGGCACGAGCCTTCCCTATAGATGGATAGGGAGAACGGGCAATAAACCACCACAAGGCCCAGTGCGGGTTGGTGGTAGTTAACGACTGCCGGGACCAACGGCTTTACGTGCATTCCGAAGCACGAAGGAGCTCGAGATGATACATTTTTGGTCACCTATCCGATAACCGGCCTTTGCTATAGTTGCTTAACCTCAGCACTCGCAGACCGGGCGCGTTAACCACCGCGCCATCGAGCTCCTCGAGGGCGAGGGACACGTTTGCGTGATGCCATTCCCTCTAGAAACTCCCTGACGGTGTTTTGATCACACGGCTTGAGGAACCCTTTAAGTTTCTCGCTAGCTGCCCTCAAGAAGTCCGGTGACGCTGTAAAGGCCGTTTGAGGATTACAGCAAGCAGTCTTCAAAAGAACATCTTTCTTAAAGTCATCCTCAACCAATGATGTGAGGCACTGGCTATCTTATCTTATCTTGCTTGGAAGGATAGTCATAGCTTAATTATTGGTAGTATAGAGTAGTATGGATCAGATGTTACAATATTATAAATAGTCCCTTAACATGACCCTGGAGGATCATGATTGAGAAGAGGAGCATTCAGAGGAGGAACAAACACTGACCTCATTAAATTTCTCCAGCTTAACTAATCGATATGGCATCTAAGTACTTTGTGGAGACTGAGGTATTTCTTCCTTCTAGGAATTACTTTAAAGTATTTAAAACTTATGTGTTCAACTCAAACCCGGAAAGTTAAAAACTACCTACGGCATCTACTCACTTGCAAACTTCAGAAACTTTAACTTAAGCTCTTGTGATTTGTTATAAATTCCTTACTTTTCTGCAGTTTACTAAAGACAATAAAAGTGATGCCGAGGTTCGTAAATATAAAAGAGAATAAAAACTCTAATAATTTTTTAATCGCTGTTTTCGCAAAATAAATCTAAATATAAAATTACATCGTGTTAGGAATAAACATGTCTTTAAAAACTTATAAATAACTAAGTAATTCTACTAGGTTTGGAAAGCTTGTATACTCATACATAAAAGACAAATGCCATTTACATGAGAATTAAAAATAACATAATGATCACCGAAAACACTCATTTGGCAGTTTAGTAAATAAAATTACTGATAAGTGGGTACGTTTAAACAAATAAATTTTGTGCATAGTTTTCTGTAACATATGTATTTGGATAGTTTTGACTTAAGTAACTGATACGAATAACTTTGAACTATCTATGGCTATACTTATATAATTTTACGCAATATTTGTTTTGCGAATAAATAACAATTTAAAAAAAAATTGAAAGTTAGGAACATTCATTCTAAATTTTTACTGATAATACTTTTTACAAAAATTTAGAAGAACATATTTTTTTAACAATGCAACAACTTAGCCATGTAATGAAGATTCGATGTAACTATGTAACTATTCTAATTAACATTAAATCAAGTTATCTGCGAGTAGATCTGTAAAAGAGGTTCATGTTCTTATTCTAACAAATTTTGAAATTAGGAACTTGGTGATTTATTAATACTTACGTATTAATAAATGCCATGTTAAGTCTTTTAATTTAAAAGTATGGGTAACTTGTAATCATTGTGCGTACATTTTTGATTACAATTAAGTTTTCCAATATTTCTTATTTACTGAACTGAACTGACAATTTGAGTAAGAAGTATGTATATCAATAATGAGCAGACCTTATTTAATTTATTAAAGATTCGAAAACTTTCTTTCGGAAGTTGTAAAAGGTAACCCAAACGCGCAGCGCTGAAGCACCTTAAAAACTTCTTAAAAAGAAAAACTTTCTCATGTCAATCAAATTGTATTACCTACTTTAACTGATTCTAAATGAATTCTTATAGGTAGCAAAAATCACCTAGCAAATCACCAAGTACCTTTTTTAATCAACAACACGTTTTCTACTAAGATTTGGACGTACGTGTTGTTGATATAACTAATGAACGACACACAAAACAAGCCAACGCAAACTAAAAAGTAGACCAAAATGTAACCAAGAGCAATCCAATTTGGCGCGCTGGCTTGACACAGAAAACAAAATATCGGAAAATCTGACCCGCTCTCATGACTCATAATAAGGCACATCCAACGAGCACATAGGCGAACTTCTGGTCGGTTAAAAACTAGCGTAGTCTTAATTTCACCGTTACAAAGTCGTTACTTTCTTTCTCCTATAAACTTTGAAAGTTGTTATTTTTTTAATAAAAGATCGTTTGTGATTGTTTCTAATTAAAATGATTAAGTGACGAAATTTTTGATGTCTCACAAATTTTATGTCGTTATGATCTAGTTTGCTGAACTTTTCCTACAGTGTGTTTTCCTTGTAACTTTTCGAACTGAAATGCGGCGCGCGCGCACGGCGAGAGGCTGCGCACAGGCTGAAAGCTTACGCAGCGCAAAATGTGAACAGCACAGTGTTGTGTATTGCATTTAATTTAAAGTGCATGCAGAAACGAGCTTACGGTCACACGGTTAGGCGCGCCTAATGAGAAAGTTTATCGAGCGTTTATTGCGTAGCAGCGGGAAGCTTCGCTGAGGCGCTCTCCGCCGCAGGTGCGCCCCTCCCCCCGCCGCCGCCCCGCCGCCCCTGCGCTACGACGCAGCTTTCTTTCCCCGCCGCGCGCGGCCGCCAGTCGACTGTCAACCACGCAGGCGAATGGTCGCTTCGCCAGCCAATCAAACGCCGCGCCAACTGTAAACACGACAGCGACGCACTAGCTGTGCACGCTTCCGTTTGCGACTTAATACCTGTTTTTCAGGGATCACCTCGCACCAAGTGTCGTGTTGTGCCAAAACTAGTGGATCATTATAAGTGTGTGGAACGAGATACGCATCACAAACTTCAATATACATGTAAATGAAGTGTCACCGTTGTCTCACGTTGTGCCGGTGCGGTGGCCAGCGGTGTCGATCAGATCGCGAAAAGAAATTGTGGGCATTGTGGTATTGTGCGAAACGGGTTCCGCCTGGTAGTCGAGGTCGCCGCAGCTACCGAATCTCCATACGGCTACAGAGTGACGCCGGCCGGCTTTCGTCGCGCCTATGATCGCTATCGGGCATCATCCAATACGCAGTTAGGCGACGTTCACGGCGCGGCTCGCGGTGTCGCATTACCATTTTCAGGGAATGTAAACAACGCATCAAATGTTTATTTGATCAACACTTTTCTATCGGTACCTACTCTCAATCTATTTTGACTGTGATATCTTAAACGTGTCTCACCGAAAATGGAAACTAGTTAGGTTAACTTCGAACTCACATGTACATATATTTTTGTCATTCTATTCTCGATACTCGTAAACATTAATATTACCAAAATGTGCTTAATGCAATAAACAAATAATAGGAAACTCAATTAATGCCAGACTAAAACAAGCAAAAACTATTACTAGTAATCAACAAACGTCACAATAAATCCGTAAGCGATCTCAAATCCATTCAAGCCCCGAATGCCCGAATGCATTTGCGTTTCCCGCCTCCGCTGACCTTCACCGTGGAGTCTGGATAAGCCGGCTTGTCGATTGCTATCAATTAGTGTCATACTCTGCCTTACGTAGACAATACAGGACAAACAAGGTATAAGTAAGAATGTTCTGGAACATTGTTAGGAACAAAATGCCTTCTGATCCTGAAGAGTCTCATCGTGCCTTCTTTGATAACGAGATTTTTTTACTAATCATAGATAACTCAAGAGAAATTTAACATAATGGAAAAGACTCTTTGCTCTCAAAGACGTTGCCAAACGTATAGCAGTAATTTTTACAGAGGAAGGAAATGTAAAGGATGGAGTTGCACAAAAGATGCCGATAGGTCAAAGTACCTACTACTGGAGAAGGAAAGTTCAGCAGGCCTAACTAAGATAAGACAACAAAGTGGAAGTTATGTAGCTGAGACTTTGACATAGACAATCATTCCATATAACTCGACATTGATATGGAAACCTTTGACCATGTCAAACGTCACAGTTAAAACTTGGCAAATCCCTAAGCTCTTGGAATCTAGAACGGATCCCCAAATGCATTTGCAGTTCAGCTTTCGCTGATGTAAACCATAGAATCTGTGGCATAGATCGGCTTGTCAATGATATCAAATTAGAGACATGCTCGGCCCTTATTAGACATAATACTTATACCTAGACATTTCATAGACAAGACAAAGTACAAACAAGATACCAGATTATCACTATGAACTTTCAACTGATAACTTAGTTCTTCTTGCACTTTTTTATTATCTGTTAAAATTTTAAGTCGATGACAGTTTCATACCTAGAAGCTCAAGATGGTCGCAAATGAGAACAGAGACACTTTGAAAAGTAGGAGTCAAGGTGAAAGGACACCGTTTAGCGGAAAATAGACACGCCTGTGTTTTGGTGGCGTTGAACTTGATCAGATACGTGACACCCTAATCGGATACTTCCTTTATATACATGTCTCGATCAAGGCATGTAGTCCGCCAATATTTGTTTTACAATAAAGATAAATTAATCAATTTAAGCAAATCATCTCAATAACATACATTAACACGAAGATTGACAGACATTGTGGATAATATAGTTTAAATATTTTTTTAACTGATCATAGATAGGTTTGTATTTGTAAAAAAAATTAAGTCTAAGTCCGCTTGACCAGCTACCACGGCATTCTCCAAGTCTGTCGCCATATCAACAATATTGTCTTCCGACAGTTAGAGACAAGATAACCGTTCCTCTGTTGAAGATTTTATCATGTGCTTTGGCCTTTTACACCTTTGTCACTTGCCATCAGTTGAAATAAAAGCCAAGAGTTTTTCGGATATGGTATAAAATCCTTTAGGTGACTATCTGTCCATCATTACGTAAATCTATTTCTACCATTTCGCCATATGTTTCCAAACATTTTTCGAAATGTTTTTCTGTTTTTCCTTGTTGTTTTTCTTTGTTTTTTCTGTTCGAAATCTTTTTTTAAATTTATGTACACATGCCTGCATATCAACCTACCACAAACTGTCAATTTTCCTCAATAGACTTTGAACTTTACTGCTTTAAGAATATCGTTGAAAATGTATTGAAGAAATAAGAAGAAGTAAGAAGATAAGACAGTTTTGGATATATTGATGTGCTATCGTCTGTACCATACCTAGTACCCACTTATTCATGAAATTGCAAAAAATACCTTTGATTAGTTCTGACTCATACTATTACTAGTCTAAATTCACTTGCTTACATTTTGGGCTACCTAATACGCTACAAGCTTGCATATCTATTAACACCCGCTACAAATGAGCGGGGCGTTCAATTAGTTGGCCTATAAAATAAACGTGTTTAGGTAAACCGTGCCTCTCGAATTTGCCGAGGTGTGCTGTAAACAAAATCATCATCTATCTTTCTTCGATCATCCTATTACGGCCATTTTGTTTTATAACCTTTAAGTAGTTGTATAGTTAAAGGATAAATAGCCTTTATTATACACATACTTGACATCTTGACATAGATGACAGTCGTAATGAAACTGATGGTGTCATAATTGATAGCAGTAATTTGCATTAGATCCCCGAAAAAAGCAAAGAATAGTAAAAGATATGTAGTCTCTGTAGCAATAGTCGCGATTATACCAATGCAATTCGGAACGCAGTCATCTGAAAGAGCCTGGGCTCATGTCGATAGATGACTGCGTTCTTCAAGTGACCGCAATATACTCGATAGTTGGTCCTTTAAAAATGAATTATAAAATATGCTTAAATCTAAGTTTACAAATATTTGGTGAAATCTGTGGAGTCTTAGCCAACCTTTCAGGAGAGTCCCGTCTCTAAAGAGTATCATCCAGTCCCGTAGAAGTTTTCGCAGCCTTGTGCTTCACGTCGATAACTCCGGTCTTAGGAATTACAACGATGTGGTTATTTATTTATTAGCCGTTAAAATCTTGTATCATCATGAAATGCAAAACCATTTTATGACGCTTACGATTGCGACTTAAGCTTTATCTCAAACAAAACTAATAGAAATAAAATAGATTTCAATTATTTCAGAAGATAACTTTTTACGGTATACTGAAACTTGCGGTATGCTAGTGCAGCTTTCACAACTTCCTTTGTAGTGCTTAAACTTTACCCTCATAGTCATTTTCCTTCAAGATAATCAGCTACTTAGCGCGTTCTCCATCAAAACCGCAGCCTGTTGAGTTTAATTCACACAATACACGAGAAGTGTCATAAGTTCATAACTCTCAAACACAACATTTGCAGTATAACCGCTGTGGCAATCATTAGCATAAATTTATTAGCTAAAACCACGTGTGAGAATTGCTTACATCCACCGTATCAGTTGAACTAAAACCCACTGCCGATTTGAGGTAGACTAATAGATTAAATGTACGATAGGGACATTACACAAAAAAGATAAATCACTGCTATTATACATTGTAACATGCAATCATATTGAAATCTTATAATTGTCATGGTATTGATTTTAAAAATGTAGCAGCGCATTGGATATTTTGGTTTAAAGCTAATTAACCAAAATAATTCCCCATAAATACGCAATTTCTATTTCTTCTTTACGAAAAAATAATTCTGAGAGCCCCCAAATATGGCACAATAAAGGGCTCTCATTATTGTATTATTTCTAGGTCATGACAATCTGTTCTGTAATTTTCAAACACTTTCATTTTAAGAACGTTTGTGTTCTCTAAATTTCCTTGAGCCTTCAAAAGGTCATCAAACTGGGACATCTGCGCTTGTCTATCGCGATCTTTTCAATTCTTACTTTGCTAGAATCATATAGAGGTCTTACATGAATGTAAATGCGCTTGACACTTGCGATCTTTTCAATTTCAACTTTGCCAAATGTCTATGTAGGTCTCAAACGAATGCTGGACTACAATCGAATACCCTAACAATAGGCGTGATTGCGTGCGATTGTCTAAATTAGTACGGCGCACCGTAAACTGGCAGTGAAAGGCCCACTTTCTCCAGCCCTGCGGCCCTCGCACACGATATGGCTCCATTGCAAAATTTCACACTACTACCTAGCGATAGCTATCAATTACGGGGATTAATAGCTTTAGAAACTGTATTGATATTTTACACTTTCCATTCGGGGGCATTGAAAATGTAACTAACGATTTGTTTGTTTTAATGACAAATTACTGTAATGATCTTAGATTTCTTTAAAACGTTAAGGTAATGACAAGTAATTGGTCATTCGAGAGGCGCTGTAAACGAAGTGGTCTGTCAAAGTTTACGTCTCTAAGTTTAGTCTCGTTAGACATTTGTTAACACACGTATAACCACTCTATTCCAAGGGTTATTCAACTAAATTCCTCTCGTGATTCTAGAAGTATTTCGTTAATCGCTTTCATTTTGCAATGCTCGAAATATCAAGTAGACAAATGACACCGATATTTAACGTTGACTTTAAAATTGTGGTTATTAATTAAATAGTTTTATTCTTCCAGCTGGCTCATTAACACGGCATTAAGCTCGTAGTGCTCTCGTACCGGTGTACATTTTGACAAACGATGATTATACCTTTGTACTGGTATGGCTTACCATCAATGTGCGGCCCGTTATTTGTCCAACATCCGACTTTTTCATTCGCAGTCTCGATCTCATATTTTGTGTCAACACAAATCGCTTTGTTCATTATGGCGTGTCTACGTGTTTCCTTGTTTACTACAACTAAGAAAGAATAGTCGGAATTGGTAACAAAGAAATCTCCAGTGAGATCGTTAGAGCGAAAAATGTAATCTATGAAAGCAATAACTTATTAATTATAGCTGAAGTGCATATCTGTAAAGTTTTTTCAACGATGTTCACGTTCATTAAGGATACTATTCTATCAGATGAATATTCTTTAGTAAAAAGTATTTGCACATATCGTATTTATGAAACTGACAATTGCCTTTGTGTTCAATTCAAGAAACTGAATGATACCTCACTGGAACGAGTACAAAAATAAATCTATTTAATGTCACGAAAGAATGGAAATGAATAAGTACGGTCTACGATTGGCCAATCGAATGCAGGACCGAGATAATCGATTTGTTATTTCGCACGGCCCAACGTACGTGAACTTAAAGTTAACTTACGATCGAGCTCTGCACCTAAGTGGGGTTTACGCAACACCCAGCTTATGTAAGCAGTGATTCTTGTGAAACGTGCGCCGTGCTTTCGTCTCGGATAAGACTAGCATCGGCAAATTGGTAATAATGATTAATGAGTGCGTGATGCTGATTCGAACGATCGGAACAAGAGGCATTATAAAGGGATTGAAATTTAAATTTCAGTTGCCACAGCGGCCGACGCGCAAAACAGCAATTATCCCGTTTTGATTGATAGTTCTAATTCTCTTACTACTTTTATTGCAGAAACATATGACTCGCGTCGGCATTGCTAAATCAAAGGCGAACAGATAGAAAGTATTAGGTACCTAGATTATGTTATTTTCTTATCGCGCTGTCACGATATGGTAATCGATATTGATAATAACTTTTCGTGATAAGGTGTCGGAAAAATCCTATTATTTAAATGGTCCCAATAAAATTATTCCAAAGATATAAAAGACGCTGTTTAAGAAATATTGCAGATATAACGTGTTCCACTTACCATACACATAACATTACATTTATGTCGTGACTGGCGAGCTATTAGTCCGTATTGGGTGGTTCTATCCGCAGTTAGCAAACAATCCATCATAATAGCATTATCTAGTATCGGCCGGTAGACTGCGGCCATAGTTGGCACAAATTGGGCCCTAGCCAGCGCCGACTGCCAAATGCATCCAAGGAAGCTGCCCTTTCCAACGCTTGATAGCATCGGCTAAACCATTTCTGACGCAGGAACGTAAAAAAGATTTTACTGTAAAATCTTGGTCTCTGATACTTTTGGAAGGTGCCGAAAAACTATCGCTATTCTGGGTTTCCATCAAACGTAGAAGTCAGGACTTTTAGCTTGTCTTAGTCAGTTTCGGTAACTCAACAATTTGTCTTGTCTATGTGCAGGATCTTGGTCAGGCACGTAAACCATAAAATGCAATATTCTATGTTTATGACGACCACATTGCACTCTAGGTGTAGTACTGGGTGCACGCCAGAAAACATTGCCAAATATTTAACAGTTGTCGCTGTTTGCTAACACAACTACACTCTGTTATGGGGAATTAAATTTTGTTACATGATCATCAATATGACCTATGGCGGTGCTAATACGTAATGGACCGCGTTGGCTTATGGTTCGAGTTCCACGATTTTTAAGATAGGTTAAAACTCACACACATCTTTACGCTTCAAGTTCTATTCTTCTTTATATTAATAAATCTCGTTATATTGATCATCCAGTAAACTAAGGAGCTTATAACCGTAATTTCAATAGATCTTAGTGGGGCCTGCTGAAATTTTCCTCTTCCAGTAGCGTCCACCCATTGGGATTAATTTCATTGGATATACTCGTTGGATAAACACTAAATCCGATGTACTCGTACTAGATCGATAACTTCTGTCTCCTGTGTTCCTTATAGTCAGTTTTTCGACTTTTTCAGCCAGATGTTGAAGAATGTTACAAAAATATAGTCTCTTACACAATACTCGATCACGGACTTAAAAATAACTATCAAGCGCACAAGAATTCGTCAGCGTAAATACCCTATATCCTGTGATTCCAATGAAATTTCGGAAAATCCCAAATTATTTCTATCCTATGCCTTCGTCATGATACATTCAGACTTGTCAAATCTAAGTCTAGCAGTTTGGAGGATTATGAGGATGTTGATCGTTCTTCAGTCAGGCCTTCTGTTTTTATACATAAAGATAGATATCGATTAACTGAACGATCAGTCTCAATAACACGGGCATGTGTCACATTAAAATTAGTTACGCGTGCCTATCTGATCGCGCTATTAACTCAATACCGGTTGCCTTTGTCTTCAATTGACTCACCTGATCATCTTCATTTATTGTAATGTGCAATAATCGCGAACGATTACAATCTACTGTAATTGCAGAATCATAATTTCTGAAGTAGGGTTGTAGTGTTTATTGAATTTATTGAATGGATACGTAGCTATCAAACTTTTCGTCCATTAAACATATAAAGGCTTTGAATATATAATTAAAGTAGGTATTCAGGATAGAAAGAACATTAAAAAATAGATAACGAGTATATTGTCATTTATAAATATGTATATGTATGTATCAAAGATGTTAATACATAAATAATCCAATATTTAGTTCAAACAATAATTTCATCGCACTAGGCGCTTCATGTCATCATTTTTACTGCGCACTGGCAGAGAGTGGAATTCTCTGCCATCGTCTGTGTTCCCAAAAACTTATAACCTGAATTCCTTCAAGGCGAGAGTTAATAGGCATCTTCTGGGGCAGCTCGCTCCATCGTAGACCTCATCTACGCTCACCATCAGGCGAGATCGAGGTCAAGAGCTGTCTCATAAGGCATAAAAAAAAATATTAAAAAAAATAAATGCGTAAATAGGTAAGTTTTAAGTCGTTCTAATCATTGTCACCAAAACAGTACGTAAACTTTAATTAGGACCTCTTTTAACACAATAAATGAATAGTTGTTAACATTGAAGACTTCTTCCAACCTTTTCTAATGCAATAAACAATAGCCTTTTTGGTTTCCTTCTGTCTCGTATAGGAACCCTGACGATCGCGGCAGGTTTAGGGAGCGGGGTGCGGGCTGAAGGGAGGGGGGGCGCTTCCGTCGACATCTGTCACGGCAGCTGCAGCAGTCGCACGTGCGGACACACCTATTATTAAGGTTAATTTTTTTACGTCTTCAAATTGTTCCCGAAGATTCCCGGTGAGAAAGGATTTTGCTTGAATAGCACGCCGGATTTAACGATCTTTTTTGTTGCCATAACACATTTTCTAACCTAAAATATTATGATGTTGTGCAACTAAATTTTTGCGTGTTAACTCTCGTTTCGATTATAGGACACATAAACAGCGAGTAGCTTTAAAATTTTAATTTTAATGTGACCGGTATTTTTTCTAATATACCTAATCTATTGTTAACGCCTGTAAAGAGTTCCTATAAAAATGAGGAAAACAAAATACCTACACGGCGAACAATCGTTACGAACCGAGCGTTTCCACTCCGCGGCCACGTGACGTTTGTTTACCGGCTCAAGGCCGCGTGCATACTGCGACGTTATATATTCGGTGCACGTAAACGGGCAATATTATAGCGAAAAAAATAACACCTGTCCACCCGGTGACGTCATCTGTCAAGCCGCTAGATATATTCAAGGAGGTTGGCCATAAAAATATGTTACTGGCCGTTAATTTATTCGGATAAGTTATTTTTTTCAAACTTGCACTGGCAGTTATGTTCTTTTCTTTGTTTTTAATAATTAAACGCTTGAAATTCGGTTTTTGGTTGTATGCTAACAAGGATAACAATTCGTTTGTTTGACATCAAAAACAAAACACTACCGCCTTTTGGAAATCGGTTACCTACCTTCACCTATAAAGACAGGCAACAGATGGAATTTCGCTTGAGTGTGGTCATCCCTAAAGAACGCAACACCTAATATACCTTTGCTTGATGGGAAAGCTGCGGATGCACAGCCCGTTAGCTACCAAACATTCTGAGATATCGAGCAGTAAACAAACATAGATGAGTCATCGCTCACAGAAATTAGAATTCAAGAAATCATAGCTTGTGAAATAGGATAGGATGCATATCGTAGTATTCGCGTACGGATTAATTTGATGGATGGTTGTGGTTGTGGATAAGCGTAGCACTGAGAGATTACAAATTGCACTTATTCCGATGCAAACTTATATTATACAAGAAGACAGACAGACAAATAAAAATGAGGAAAAGTTAATAGTAAACTAGACTTATAATAATGAAAGACGCTCTTCTAGTATTTTCTAAACAAATTGTTATAAAAAAAACATAATATAGCAAAAACTGTTGTTATTATTGTGATAAATTAACTTTAAATACCTAAAGTAATAATGTACTACAAATATAAACATGTATTCTGTGCTAAAATTAAGTAGGTATTAAAAAACAAAACAGTCAAGTGCAACGGCATTCAAAACCGCGAATGCGACATTTTTGACGAAAATCAGATTTATGTTTTATTTGATTCTAATCGTTCAAATACGCGATCCTCCATTTAAATTTTGGCTAAAACTTTAATTTAAATTAATTTAACTTTATTTTATTTTAAATTCACTCAAATTAAACTCAAAATTTTCTATTAAAAAAATATCAGTTAAGGAAATTTAATCATGATTGTAAAGTAATATTAAAGGAAATAAAAACAATAGGTATAATTTGTGTAGTAGGCACAATCCATTAGCGTTGTAGTCTAATCACGATTCAATCATAGTTCATATTCTGTTGTGGAAGTGTCACTTAAAATGTGGGTTATTTATTACCTACGGCGTTCTATTTCGAGCCGATATTGAGAACAATCGGGTCAAGTTGGCGTCAAGGTTGCGGACAACTGACTGTAGTACATTTTTACATATTTTATTTTTATTTTTAAGAACTAAGTAATTGCTGCACTGAAGCTAATTTTTTTTTTTATAAAATCATCATCATCATCATCAGTTCATTTTTGTCCCCACTGCTGGGGCACGAGCCTTCCCTATGGATGGATAGGGAGAACGGGCCATAAACCACCACGCGGGCCCAGTGCGGGTTGGTGGTTGTTAACGACTGCTAATGCAGCCGGGACCCACGGCTTTACGTGCCTTCCGAAGCACGGAGGAGCTCGAGATGATAAATTTTTGGTCACCCATCCGATGACCGACCTTTGCGAAAGTTGCTTAACCTCAGCACTCGCAGACAGGGCGCGTTAACCACTGCGCCATCGAGCTCCTCAAAATACACTTAAATACTTTTATAAAATACAGTGAAAAAATTAAACGCCTACCCGACCCAGCCAGGAAACTCCTGGCTGGGTCGTGTAGGCGTTTCATTAGGCTACTGAAATAAAAAGTATTAATAAAAAAATTTACTTGTAGTACTTAAAAACTAATACTTAATACAATAGTTTAGCGTCATAATCATGTTAAAATACAGTAATAATAACAATATAATAATAATAACAGTAATAATGGCTAATATAGCGCATCTACGAGTATTTTTTTAATGTATCTCGACAAACTTCGTGTTTCGACTGTGTCATCGGATTCCTATCAGTTTTAGAGTAATAGTATAGAGTCATAATATAGAGTTACTTGCTATTACTCCTTTTACTTATTATTAAGTAATTTATTTCTTATGAAAAGTACTATATTGTGTGAAACATACGGAATTCATTTACAATTTATAATTTTATAGCTCTATATAATTCTCATGAAAAATCAAATTAAAAAACAATGACTCCCTTTTTTATCTGAAAAAAATATTTTAATAGTTTTCAGTTTTGTCGTAATTTGTACGAAATTCAATTACTTATATAATATCTCGCTTATCCAATTCCGGTTAGAGGTTTATGAAAACAGGAAATTTTATAGTAGGTAGAAATAAAATAGGTGACATACGTAGGTACCTAATAATTTAAAGAGATGTAATTTTCATAATAGAAATACCTATTTAAAAGTAATAACAAAACAATTATATGAAAAACACATAGTGCCTTACAAATAAACAAAGAATAAGGTCCGAATAGTTATTCCGTGTTTTGTTTCTGTCGTGTAAACGTCATCACAACATAGTATAAAACAAAGTCGCTTCCCGCTGTCTGTCTGTCCCTATGTATGTAATGTATGTATCCTTAGATCTTTAAAACTACGCAACGGATTTTGATACGGTTTTTTTTAATTGTAGAGTGATTCAAGAGGAAGGTTTATATGTATAAATACATGCATAATATAGTAGAGAAACACTGATAATATCAGCATTGCACCAGCATTGTAAAAGAGGCAAAACACGGAATAATCATTCGGAGCTTATTCTTTGTTTATTTGTAAGGCACTTAGGATATTGGCACTAGCGTTCGACTGGGACCAGTGATCGACATTCTTTTATTTTAATCATAAAACATAGAGGTCAGCAACTGATTTTAGGCTTTACTAACAATTAAATACAGACCATAAGCTTCCTAATCCAGCTGTCAACCCGTAAAATTTTAATGAAAATCAATATATTTAATAAAATAAAATAAAAATAAAAACAATTTATTTCAGACACATGGTCCATAGATATTTATGTCCAATAGGCTTAATGTGTCTATCACTGGTACGCACTACGATAGATACATAATATATATTAGTCATGTATAAATTAGGGAATAATAACAAAACAATATACTTACCTAATGAAAAACACGTGTTATGTTTGCCGTCTAGAAATTTATTGACGGCTCAAACTCGGTTTAGCTTACGAAAACAGACCTTCCAAATGTCACAACGCGACAGGTCGGCAATGACGTCAATCGGCGCCGTGTATTGCGAAAACAATGCCAAAACTTGATTGACACCTGTAAAGTATAAACGGAACGCCGCATGCCCCATTGTTACCAACAACACAACACTTAGAAGAAACCAAATAAAACTGGCAAAAAGAAATGCCCACACACCGAAAATAAACTTGTGCTTTCACGCGACAAAAGCTTACAATAGCCTTGTACAAAGTTGTGCAATGAACATTTATATTTGTCAAGCCATTCGTCAGCAACTTTAAAAGTTGCAATTGTTTCTCAAAAATTTACGCAAAAGTTACGCAGACTCTATACAAATCTCGTGGGGTTTTAATGGCTCACTGAATACCTACCAGTTATACCACAATGCCCGATGACGTCATTTGAGGTGTTGTTCAAAAGTATGTGGATTAACAGTGGCGCATCGTAGCCGGCATTGCACCTTTGACCCGCAGCGTCGCAATGCAGCTACCACCACACCGGCATTCGTTTACCATCACGCGCTGCCTCAGCAAACAAACTACGTCACTCTTCTATAAATACCTATAGGAAAAAAATAGCTTCAACAATTTATAGGTGATCGGTATACCAAGATAAGAGGAACCGAATCGTTTTTCATTTGTTTCTAACGCGAATACTGAGAGCGCTCTTCTTTAAATGAACTGTGAACAAATAGTTTTTCTAACACAAAACTACGTAACCGATACTAAAGCCATATCTATAAGTTAGTGGTTAGATAATACGGTTATGCGACTCTTCCACCTATATAATAAACAACCGTTACGGCTTGCAGGAAGTCAAATAAACGGTTTTGATAACGATGCTCAGGTACTCATAGTGAGTCTTCGCGTTTTTAGAGTGTTGCATAATTTTGCATGTCAGTATTTATTGGCTTTAGTAATAATCCCTGTTTTCGGTTGCAACATCGAATTACGGAATCTGTGTCTGTGCCTATCATTAAGAAATATTACGAACTGAAAAGTCTTAATTGATCTTAATGTATAAACATGTTTGTTCGTTGTTTGTTTGAAATTCGCGAAAGTACTACTCGTCTGATCTGTAATTGACACAACATCAATTAGTCGCAGGCGCGCGTGACGGTAAACTTAGTGAGATTTTTTTTTGTGATTTTTACACAAAAAAATGGGTAAAGTTTCTTACTATAATAAACAAAAATTTCCAGACGCCGATGCCGAACGCTGTGATACTTTCTGTGATGTGCGAGCAAGCCCACGGATATTTTTATATGTGATTTATCAGTGCCCAGTACAAACCGAGTACAAAAAAAATACGGATACCTATACAAAACCTATTATAGAGAATATTTATAAAGCAACGTGGCCCGTTAACAGGCTGCGTTGGTGCGTTAACTAGTGTTAGTGTTTAATATGAAGGAGGAGTGCAAGTTGTGTAGTGCTAACGGGTGGCCTGGTCAAGTCCAGCCAACTGACTTTTCGATTTCGTCGCTTATGCGGCCGGCGCTGCCTGCAGGGCAGGTAGAGCCACGGCACGACGCGCTGCTACTGTCGGCGTACCTGCTCAAACTAGGTGACTATCCATTGTATACGCTTCGCCGATACTACGCCGGAGCGGGTGAGTATTTAGCCGTTTAATGTCCTCGCTGCTGGGGCACGAGCCTTCCCTATAGGTGCTAAACTGCTAACGGGTGGCTTGGTCCAGCCTACAGATTTTTTGATTTCGTTGCTTCACAGCCGGCGCTGCCTACGGGTCAGGGCGCCTCGTGCTAGTTTTATTTAGCATTCGATTACATTAACGAAAACGAGTTAATACCCGTGTCATACTAATGTATAATATTGAAGCAGCGCCTCCTGGCGACCGGTGTAGCTGAAAATGTCGTATGAGGCAATCAGCCAATCTCTCTCCTAAAAAAACGAGAATAGTTAAAATTTTGCCACACATCGTTTTCGTAAACGTAATCGAATGAATATAGTAAACAAAATTCACACTAGGCACTTACACACAGGGAGAGGGGCGAGCCGTAAACCACGAATGCCCGGTGCGGATTGGTTGGTGGTTATTAACGACAGCTAATGCAGCCGGGACCAACGGTGTTACGTGCATTCCGAAGCACGGAGGAGCTCGAGTTGTTGTGTTGATCTATGGTCACCCATCTAATGACCAGCCTTTGCGAAAGTTGCTTAATGCCAGCAAACGCAGAACGTATGCGTTTATCACTGCGCCATCGAGCAACTCATTAGTACATATAGTTATAATCTATTATGTGGAGTATTATGTTTTGTGTTCTAACAAGTCTGTCATCGTACCTAAGTGTCTTATTTTCCGATTCGGTCGGAACCCCTCGGAGAATCTAGTAGGGAAAGAGGGGGCACGCTTGCGTGATGCCATTCCCTATAGAAACTGAAAAGGCTGTCTGAGACCATCAGCAACTCATCTAATTTGTCACCATACAAATTCTCGTTTTCGTTAACGTGATGGAAGAGATAAGATGCCAAAAATCTAATTTTCTTTAACGTGATCGAATGAAGCATTCTCTTCGAACTCGCACTATTAACTGTAGTTTCGTTCCTACCTACCTTCCTATATTTACAAAGCACCTTTTAAATGAAATAACATAGGAAAATACACCTAATCAAATTTCCAGTTTCCAGTTCGTCGGCGGTAGGTAGGTACTAGTTTTACGATGAAGTTCCCATCGCAACGGAATTAAATCTCGAGACTTCCCTAATAAAAGTCATTCGTACCGTTAAAGGCCCGCAGAAGTTTCGTTTTCGGTATAAAAATGTAGGGCAAGTTTTAATATGACTTATCGACACTTAAACGTTTGATATCCGTATCTGCGTACGCTTTGCACTCAATATTTATGCAATCACAAAAGTGCAGACACTTTTATCAGTACACAGACTTTTAACAGAAACAGATTTAAGTAAATGTTTCTGCAGTAGAAAACGAGGTTTGTGTAATGAGAAATTAATAGTAATGTTTGTTTAAACGTCAGAATAATAACTAAAGCAAAACCTACGTCTTGCTGTGAGCAATCGTTTTTTTAATAATTAGCCAATACGTGCCATAGAGTGCAGATTCGAACACCATTCGTGGAACAAAATATAACTTATCTTCCAAATAGATAGATCTCTGTATTTCCTCAAACATGGAATGAACTCTCAGTTTGAAAACTTCGAGGTGTGTATGAGAAATCTAAATATATAAATACTCTTAATAAGAGCCTCCACTAGAGCCGAGAGTAACGACCTCGCGTAGATCCGCAATCGAAATCCGGATCCGTCGCAAACCGATTTATGATCCAATCGGTGTCTAACTACTGGCGCCGAAATGAACTTGACATTTATGGTTTATATAATTATATTCACTTGAAGCAGCTTCTCATGTGAGACAATATTTTTATAACAAGTTTATCAAATCTAAATGTACAATTTTATTACTTTAATAATAATTAGTTAGGTAGTCTTCTTTACCTAAAAGAAAAACGCGAAAGATTTTTCAAGATATACCTAACGTTAATATATATTTATTAAGCAACAGTTAAATAAGTAACACCTACCTGCTACTTACAAAAAATAAAGTTACGACATACTATAAGTCCGGAAGGTCGTATAATGTTCATACTGGTTAATTTTCAAAGAAAACATCGCAGATTCGCCAATATAATGGAGGACGCGCCCGCGCAGCGCCGCGTGTGAACTGGCCGCCGACAAGCGAGGCTAAGCGGAGACTCTTCCTGCTTATCATTTCCTGGTACACCGCAAAAAAAACATAAAGCAAACCGTACAATATATGTTTATATATAAAAAAAGGGTTTAGAGAACCTATCTCCAAAATAATTTCGTTATTAGTTTTAGGCTACAATTTTTACCTTTACCACTGACTAGTGGTAAAGGTAAAAATTGTTCGTATGTTCGTATGTTACTGTAAACTTACTATTGATTGGAACGAATTATTATTATACAGCGTCAGAATATTGATAAATGTTCCCTTTTATAACTTTCCGTCATAATTATAACAACCTGAAATAATAATAATAAATCTCAAATATCCCATCGCGCACAAAGAAATTTGGTGACTCGTTTCTTTGTCGCACCTCCAAAAGTTGGAATAGTCTACCAGCACACGTTTTCGCTCCTTTTTATTTTTTTTTATTTTTTTTTTTTTATATTTACGGGTAAGCACAGTGCCTTGATCTCACCTGATGTTAAAGTGATGATAAGGGCATTTGGTGGAAGCGCACTTCACCCGGGATCCTCAACTAGTGAGGCACTGGCTATCTTATCTCTAGCTGCCGGAACACAACAATGCTACAAACATTGATGTTATGGCGACATATTTAGATAAGATGGTGGTAGCTAGCCAGGCGGACAAACAAGTCCTACCACCAACCAAACCGAGTACACAAAGATGTACCCCCGCTGGGAATCGAACCCGGGACCTCTGGGTCGAAACCGGTGGTCTTAACCACTAGACCACAGAGGCGGTTAAAATGGCTATTATATGGGGTCCTTCAAAAGAGGCGTGAAGAAGCACCTTGTGGGATAGCAGTGAGGTTAACTGATGCTACGTTTGTTTTCACGCTGCACTAGTTATCTTCGCGTCTGGACTCCATTTCCATTTAACATTAGGTAGAGTGGAGTCATTTGCCGAGTTATGAATAAAAAAATAAAATAAAAATATAGTTTTTATTTTATTAAGACGTAATGTTTTTCAGTTCATGTTCGAATCCAAGTGCGTGACGTACTTATAATCGTATATTATACACACACACACCACTACGAATACACAACACCCACGCACATCGTCACATCTATTTAAAACATCGAAATAAAGAGGATTAACTACTATTCATAAGGATTCCATAACGACAACGTGAACTGTACTGAGTAACCGAGTGTCCTGAGCTCAATGCAAATCACGTGTTTTCTCGACGATGCGATGACGTCATAGCTGCCCTAACTTCCCTCCGTGACTCATCGCGAGTTGGGCGGTTCGAGGGGCAGAATCTTAAGGTGAAAGCACACTAGAGCATTTATTTGTAATACAATCGCTTTAATGTGTCACTCTTGCACAAAGTTGAGCTCAACGCTAGATGCCAAGTGCGAGTTTAGCGTCTGCAGGTGACGAGTAATGAGAGTAAAAATTTTGCTAATACAAATTTTAAAATAAATCAACTTTCCTACACTCACACCAATTATCTAGCCCAAGAGAAGCTTCGTTATGAAACTCGTTAAATGGTTACTAGACAACGGATAAACATACCTACTTAAAATACATAAATACATACTATTATACATAGAAAACACCCAGACCGGCAGGCTTATTACCGATCTTTTGCGATCAGTCGTTATCGCGAAATTGTACGATTATTGCTGTCAAAACGCAAATTCGTATTACGGAACGTACAACTGCGATCAAGCACCAACAGCGCCTCTAGCGAACAATCAATTAACTAAAACTGCATGTAAACACTTTGAAACAAAGCAACCGATTGTTTATTCTTATTACGGAACGAAATTTGACAGCGACGTGAGAGCGATAGCGACTTCGATTTAACAACTAGTGCTATAGTGATTGTTTGGTGTTTCTTATTAGTTGCTTTGTCAAATTAAATTGTTATTTTGTCTCATTAATTGTAAGTGACTATTGATATTACTTTAAAAACTGTTATTAGATTATTATTCAGTGATTCGTTATTGATATTCAGTCATGTTTTACATGTAGTAGTGTGTTCTTAACTGCGATGGCGCGAGCTCTCATGTTGTTGGATTATTTCAATGAAGAAGCAAGTCGTAGAAGGAGGAGCACTACTAGTATTCGGAATAATGCCATCAGCAGCGCATTTGAGATTTCTGACTTTGAATTCAGATCGCACTATAGGTTATCTAGGCAAATGTTCCAAAGTTTATGTGGTGAACTTTTGAGTAAACAAAAAACGCGAAACACTTAAGTTTCTTATTTGAGACCACTTAGACACACGTGAAATACATTTTTTGTTGTGCTGCGTGCGACTTGCGACGAGCAAACAAAATCCTTCTACATTAGAATTAAAATCTTGTTGGATAAATTTTTTGACGTTTGCGTTTACGATTGGTTGCCGTTCTATCGCGAGTGGCGCTAGTTGCCATACATTTTAGTCGCGAATGCACCAAGCGAGCAATCAGTTTGCGATTCACATCCATAATACCAGTTTAACAATCGCAACTGGTAGTAATCGCGTTGCTATTGTACAATTAGCAACCAGTTGCTATAGAACGGTAATAAGCCTGCGGAGACAATTTAGAAAAACGATAATTTATAAATTGACCCGACCGGGGATCGAACCCGGGACCTCAGAGATGGCGACACCATAAAAACCGGTGGTCGAATGGTTTGTACCATTCGACCAAGGAGGTCGTCAACTCCTCGCAGTTTGCACCAGGATACACTGCTTAAAGCCACATTAAATTTTGGTTTTCGTTACCATAACTCGCAGCAAGCATTTGAACGACAAAGTTTATTTTAGTAAAACAAACGCTTTTTATGCAAGAGCACAATCTTTACCTATTTGTTATACTAGTAAGTAGTTGTATAGATTTCATCGAGTGCGGGTGAAAGAGATCCGTCGTTTCAACGAAGAGTAAATGTAGGTAAAGCAGAAAGGAATGTGTCATGTTAATGCAAACACAAACAGCGTCGAGCATTCGTCAGAACGCTACATTACATGGAAATGCTCTAGTATGTACCCTAGTCATCTTTACGAAACATCTCATCGCTTGAAATTTAAATGGTTTAGACCTGGAGTTAAACTAGCTTTTGTCCGAGTTTTTGTTCACGAAAAAAATCGATACCTACTTAAATATGTACTACAATATTATAATAATATACCTAAGTACCTAAAATATTTTAAGGCGAAGGGTAAGGCACACTAGCGCCAATTGATAATTTGACAATTACTAACGAACCGGATCTTTTTTTAAACATTGCGCACCGTCCGACAAGAGGAAAGCATCCATAGTATTTATTTAATAATTGTGCACTACTTTTTGTTGCGTGATTTATTCACAAAAAGGGCTATCGCATTTATTCACAAACAATGGCCACTTTTGGTGTTAGCGAATGAATACAAAAACAAACCTAAAAGTAGTGCACAATTATTAAATAATAGATGTTTGCCTAGTGTCGGAAGGTCCGCAATGTTTGAAAAAAAATCCAGTTTAGCAGTTATCAAATTAAATCCATTAGCGGCCCTAGTGTGCCTTACCCTTCGCCTTAATCAGACTATTTTTACACAACAATACTGTAAAATAGGCGTAGTTAAATTATAAGAGGTAACATGTATTCAAAGAAAAGGAAAAGTTATAAAATGTATATTTTCTTTGAAGGAATAGGAATATATGTATTTCTTATTCTTTAAAATAATAGGAATATAATACCAAGCCAAGATATCTATAGGGAGACGATAAGTGGAAAAACGAAATGGAAGACAGTTGACAGATTATAAAAATACATTAAAAAATATGTAAATTATTTACACCATAACAAATACTAAAATGTCATAACTATCAAATATGTCCATATCTTGAAAGTAAGATATATTCCAAATAAATACACTGCACATTATTGTCCATTAACGTCCGTAAAACAACAACATGCAATAACAGATACTAATCTTCGCAGTAAAATATTAAACAGTAAAACAAACGAAGTAGGTTCATACAAAGTGTTTCATTTCAATATGTTGCGCTTGCGTAAACTTGAAAAGCAGATAATCTACTAAGAATGGAAATGTTTATTCCTATGGCAATGTATAACGAGTAGAGTACACCATTATGAACAAGGCAGATGACAATTCATGCGTGTGTACAGTCAAAAGCAAAAGTCGATAATTATAACCAGAACACCATTATAAAAAATCATGATAATTGCGAGTATTTGATGTTCAATCCCCATTAGGGACTCCAATCCCGCAAACGCGGGATCCCGCTCCTTTTTTGCGGGATCTAATATAAGGGATCCCGCACGTTTGCGGGATTAAAAAAATATATATTTAAGAAAAACGGGCTCAGGCCATGTTCTTATTTATCTCCAGCCAGCACAGCCTCATTAATAAGTGATTTAGCAACTTTCCCATAGAACTCGTGACTTTTCTTAGAACTTGTATGGAAAATAATTTTGTTGTCAATTTTTTACTTGCAGTTAAATAAATTTTAAATTTCTATTTCGAGTGCCTGTAGGTATCGGAAATCCGGAACGCAATGTAATAAATGTCAGTTTAAGTACTCTATGGCTAGGGATTCCCCAAGTAGTCAAATCTAAAAGATGAAACGTTAGATACTTTATCATTTCTTTAAAAGTATAGTCAAAAATTATAATCTAATTTTATATCGTTTCTTAAAAGAATTTTATTCAGTTGATAATTAGTTATAAAACGCTTCATAATAATATCTATATCTAAACTAATATTATAAAGAGGAAACCTTTGTATTTTGTATGTATGTATGTATGTATGTATATATATTATTTCACCATTAGAATGCTACATTAGCGCTAAGTAACATAGGCTATATAAAAAAGAAAAAAAAGATATGCGGTTTCGTCCGCCGAGTCAGCTATAAGCTATAATAATAAAGTAAAACTTGTCTCAATACAGGCATTTTTTTAATCTACTTAAAACAAAAGAAAAGTTTATAAAATCTCAATCCCGCGGGATCCGCCTACGTTTGACTACAGTTATGATATGAACCCATATCTAACTCAAGCGTTAACTGTCTGGCTGGTTTAACAGGACTGTTATATAAATGTGTAAATTCTGCCTAACTTCCGGTAGAGCGGAATTACTTGCCAACACCTCTATAACAAAAAAAATAAGAACTAAAACAATAACATACCCACCTACCAGCAATAATTCAAGTACTTTTTATAACGTACATATTTGCTCGCGACTTTGTCCGTGTGAATTTTAGAGTTACAAAAAATATAGCATAGGTATGTTACCCGCAAGGAATGTAGCATTCTATCAGTGATTTTTGGAACTGGACCAGTAGATCCAGAGATTAGCCCGACATACCAACAAACAAACGAAGTCACAAACGTTACCTTTTTATTAATAGTAATTAATAGTAGTAAGTAGATGTAGAAGATAGATTATAATATGTAGTTTTGTAAGCATCGCAAAGTATCTATATTTTGGTTTCATTAGCATTGGTGTTTTGGTTTTGATCATCAACTTTTGCTGTTGACTGTACCATGTTATATTTTCAGTTGATATAAGATAATCGGAATAAAACCCATTGAGGGAGCATTACAAGATGTTATCACTCACTTTATCGCATTCTGATGCTTTTGCGGCGTATAATAAAAATCGTGCTTATAAGCATTTTGCATTTTGTATACGCTTCAAGTTGCAACTTGTTATGAAATACATAATGTAACGGCCATTTTTTAATTGAGAAAAAAGTGGACTGATGTTATGTTGGCAGTTGTGACTGTAAGAGGTTTTATCTTTGCCTACTTATTACTAAGCAGTTTTTTTTTACTTATTTATTATCGACACAGATAAAGTAGCTTTGCATTGTAAGAACTGTATCAGTCTGTAAGTATATGAAGTTATCCTAAAAAAGCGTATATTAATGGCAGCTTTTTAATTGAAAAAAATATATACCTAGGTATTTCTAAATAGGTACCTATGGGCAATGAAAAATTGTCTTTCTTTGCTGACGATACTTCGAACGACATAAGTACATGGTGACCATACACAACGAGAAATTCAATAAACTGACAAGGAAAGCAAAAAATGTGACCAAACACGTGCGAAACGCAAGTGCGAAACGCAGCTGTGACGAAATCAGACGAAGCCAACATTGAAGAGATAAGAAGCCTTCACACATTGAGTAGCTTTAATATATTTTTTTACTCAGCAACTTTCGCACTCTGGCTGGTTGCGATTTTATAAGTTAAGCAAGAGATGGGTGACCAAATCAAAATATTAAAAGCTCCTTCGTGCTTCTTATGGCACTTTCGTCCCGGTCGATGACGTCAAAAAGACAATTGTACCAACCCATTAGCCAGCGTTTTCATTTATGGCCCGATCTCTTATACAATCGATCGTTGTGTCGTGGGAGACCTAAGCCCAACATTGGGACGTTTAATAGGCCCAATATAAAGGTATAGCTTTGAATTGTCTGACCCTTGGTCGTTCTCGCCCACTCCAAGCTAAGGCCGCCTCTGTCCAATCTTAATAATATACTCGCCGGCGCGACTAACGACTACGTACGGGACAGTTCAAGAACGTCTAGAATGTACCTACTGGATAGTTGTAGCATGTTCGGTACACCGAATAGAGACTAAAATCGCTTGGCCTACCGTCGCTGCCCGCCGACTGAATTTGAACCCCAATGAAATACAAGACTAGTGTGCGCGGCTTTCTGCTTAAAAACATTCAAGTATCCATACTTGTTACAATTAGGTGGCTGGTTAGCCAATACAATAGTAAACTTAATGATAAGTCAAATCATTCTCTCTTTGTGCGTGCCTCAGAAATGTTGCATAAATTGATTATTTATCTTGTTCCGGCCTTTTCCGTTGATTTTCTATTTAGTTACCTATTATTTTTTACGCAGGCGGGTTTTTTTTTGTTTAATTGTTTGTATGTTTTGTTTTATATTGTGCCGTTTCTTAATATAACTTAGGGGACTATAGGTTTATATTTAAGAAAATTTTATATATTTTTTTCTTGTGTTATAACTGTTTGACTCGTAATAAATTAAAAAAAAAGTAAACAATTTAGCAACTGTCAATTCTTATTTTTAAATTGAATTTGTATACTTACTTACTAAGTTGGCTCAGCGACCCAAAGTGAGTCTTGGCCTCCGATAAGAGCCTCCACCTGGGTCTGTCCTGCGCCCTCCTGCCAGTCTTCAGCGTGGACCCCGCGCAAGTCCTTCTCGACCTCATCCTCCCAGCGGTACCTGGGACGACCAATCGGCCGTCGCTCGGCCTAAGTTTAAATTTTAAAGACGATAATTCCAAATTCAATTAGGAAAATGTGTGATTTTCATTTGTTTTTCTTACTGTCAAGATTAGTGAATTTACTGAAGAAATTCGATACATTTTAAAATTTTACTACAAAAAAAGTAAAAATGCAACACAAGCTGCGAAAAATATTTGCAATGCTTATGGACCTAGTGCAGTGTCTCTGAGAGTAGCACAAATTTGGTTTAAGCGTTTTCAATCCGGAAATTTTGATGTCAAAGATGCACATCGTTCTGGTCGCCCTATTAAGGATAAAATAGATGCCATTTTTGAAAAAGTGGAGCAAGATCGGCATATCAGTAGTTACAAAAGCTTCAAAATTTCTATAGCAATGGGATCATGTCCCTACCTACAAGATGGCTAAAAGTTATCGAACAAAATGGCACCTACATACTTTAGTTAAATGTAAATAAACTATATTAAAAATGTATTGAATTTTTTTTTAAATGCAAAGAAATTTTTTTCCCCAACCAATACATCAGAATCTGGATTCTGCCATTTTATAACGTTACAATCGTGCCTTTGCGGCCGATTCTGTCATTCGGCCTTCATCTCACCTGATGTTAATAAGGGGTGGAAGCGCACCTCACCCGCAATCCTCAAATACTAATGCCAAAATTTGAATTAGAAATGTCGAAATTCAACTACACAAGCAAACTAATCAACAATTCAAGCAAACTCTAACAAGGAGCTACGAGAATTTAACAATGATATGTCTCGCATTCAACCCGACCATCCGTTCAGTTACCAACGCTTCCCATTCCATATTTCAAAAGTGTTTGCACTCACGTCAACTGTACCATTTAACGCAATAAACAATTAGGTGGAACGTGTAACATCTTCAGCCCCACCGGGTGCCACCGCCGCCGGCTATAAAAAGTTAACTAAAACAATAATCAACGGAGCGCGACCCTCTTCGTTCGTGAGAGCCGACCCTCCAACGCAGCGTATGTTTAACTTGGTTGTACACGAACGATGCATTGGCCTTCATTGAATGGAAATAATTGTGCCCTAATACGATAATAAGTTTATACAGCACGAAAAAGTTTATAGTTGTTTTTACGGGAGTGTTCAACCTCTTTCCTTTAAATTATTTTAAACTAGCTTTTTTTGAGGAGGTCGATGGGCGCGAATTTCGTGTTATGAGATACTAAGTGCTTACATTTCAGCATCTCTTATAAACTTTTTTTTTTAAAGTGATCTAATTAGTTACTTTAGCATTAAAAAAAGGTTTGCTCCAGTAAACTTTTGCGATTTGAAACTTCCCACAGTGAACCTTAAATCGCATAACTTCAGTTGAGTACTTAAGGTTTTTTTAAATTATGATATTTTTATTTGCCGTTAGCATAGAAAGTTTCATAAAAATTTGTTCATAGTTTTGAATAAATTTGAAATTCGAATTCGTGATATTTTCTCGACCTCCTCCATACTTCGAAAGGCACATTAGGCCTTAAAGTCCCGGCTATTTTCGCCAATTAGCAGTTGTTAAAGTCAACCAGTACGCTGTGGGCCTTCATGGTGGCTTAAGGCCCGATCTCCCCATGTGCTATTGACCATGTGGGAATGCAAAAGCATACATCCTTACAGGCTAATAAAAACAACCTTGGGACACATAGGTATAGGCTGATGTTGATTAAAGTTATCAAAAGTTCTATCAGTCACAAAAGACCTACTAAGATGTCTTATTCCGCTCCAGAGTTTACCAACAATGGCCAGAGTGCCTAGTGTGAGTTTTGTTTCCAATCCGTATTCATTCATTCAATAATTTGTATGGCAAAATTTTACCTCTTATCGTATGACGCCAGGAGGCGCTGTTTCAATGATGTTCGTTTTCGTTAACGTGATCGAGTGTCAAATGAAACTCACGATAGGCACCCTGTTTCCATAGTTACTGTAGAAATGTCGAACCAACATCAAATCAGGTTTGGAAATCTTGGTAACGCCTGCACTCAGAACAATGACTAAAGCGATATAGCTATAACTAAGCGAAACCGGACTAAAATAGCAACACAAATTCATCAGTTCGCACTATTTTATCTATTGAAAAAACAATACGATATAAATTTTAGCAATTACACATAATTTTTTATCAGAAAAATATAATTTCGTAAATAGTAACATTAATTTCAAAATTTGTTTTTTTTAAATCAAGTTCTATATATGTCTGAGTACCTATATTGTCATCTGTGCCAAGCGTTTCTGCAAAAAAATATACTTAATCCAAAGCTTTCGTGCAATCTAGACAGAAATACTATTAAAATCTGAAATAATTATGAGATACGAGTATAAGACAATTTTATTGTCGTATTTGATCAAAGTTTTTGACAGTCGATACTATTAGGTCCTTACCTATGAAATTGACGTTTTGTATGAAGATTTTTTATAAAATTATATTTTTCATAAACATAAATGTTGAAAAAATTTCCACGAGCAGGATTTGAACCTGCACCCTTCTGACATTCCAGGGTCAGGTGCTCTTCCAATTGAGCTATCGTGGTTCTAACCAGCTCACCGAAATTATTCAACAGTTTTTACTTTGAAAGCCAAAGGCGCCTATTCAATGTCAACAGCTACCGCCACTAACATCCGATCTAATATTTTTACAAATATTAAAGATCAGTTAAGAACCTAAGCAAGCTATTTATAAATGTTCATATAATTTTTAACGCAAATTTTGTTGCGAACAAATTACAAAAACATAAATGTTGAAAAAATTTCCACCTGCACCCTTCTGACATTCCGGGTCAGGTGCTCTTCCAATTGAGCTATCGTGGTTCTAACCAGCCCGACGAAATTTATGTTTTCGTAATTTGATAACATAACAATATAAAAAATAAAAACTAAGTGTCAACCATTTGTCGCACTTTAACCTCCTTTTCCATCCATAGGATAGAACGGAACTAAACATAGTTGCACGTTTTTTATTTTAATCTTCCTTCTATAGCTTTAGTTATTGTGTGTGTCATAGTGACATACTGTCAAATTTCCTTAATAAACTTTGAACTTAATGTAGATGTCATATGGTTGATTATTTATTGAAGAAATTTGACAGTTTTGGATAGGTTGATGTGCAGTCGCCTGTACGTAACGTAGTAAAGTGAAATACGAAAATCCGCTAAGTTTTCCTACTTATAACCAAAAATATTTATTCAGTTACAAATAAAAATAAAAATAATAAAGAAAAAAATATATAAATATTAGTAAGTATATAAAATTAATATAAATATAAAAAGGCGGTAAGTTTCTTAATTCCCAGGGAAACTATGTTTAGGGGTAAGATAGCCTTCTCGAGATAGAACCTCATTTGTTCCAAGTTTACGTCTCTAGTGCACTTCCAACTTTGGCCTTATCGTCATTTAGCATCAGGTAAGACGAAGGCCAAGCGCTTCTCCGTTCTAAAATCAAAATAATGAAACAAAAGACGGAAGCTAAACAAAAAAGGGGTTAAAGTGAACATCGAAGGGTAAGCGTCAAGCGTCAGCTGTCATTTGAATTATTTATGACAATGCGCACCATCTTGAAATCATAGTCATCGGAAACTACGTCATTATTTCGTTGTTATTTAACATTCTGTTATATGCTTTTTTTGAGATACCACATAAGGTTTTCACCATTTTACTACTAGTTCATTACCAAATTTACATTTCAAAAACTGCTGTACAATTATAAACACTATACGACGTACATTCTAACTTCAAGAATTGCGACATGTGTAGCTCCTAGAAGAATGCTGAAATTGTCTTCTAATATCTCACAAGATTTACAATAGGAAGGAAGGCTTGCTGACAATGCGTTAACGTTACGGTCTTGCAAGTTAAGGGTCTTTCGCAATGCTGGACCAAAAACAATCTATCACCGGATGACCGAAAATTAAATCTAGCTCGAAAGCGTCTATCTTTGCGGTTTTTATTCAAAGCTGATAAAACATAATTTATCGCAATGTAAACGGTAACAGGGGTGCTGGATCACCCAACGACCTTTACAGGTAAATTTTAATTAGTTCAAATGTTTTCCAATTTACTGTTTATATTTGATTCAATCTGGAAATCAACATTATTTGAGATGTATTTACTTAACTTTTTAATTATTTTTTTTTTAGCTGAATCAACAGTAACAAAACGCGGTCGCTACTTATTAAGATAATGATATTAAATTGTTCGTTTTTTTGTTTCAGGTAAGGTCTGCTCTTGCGCCTTATGCGAGAGAACACCACCACAGATGCCACACATGGTTCCACCATACGGTGAGTGTGATCCAAACCTGACGTCAACATTGTTTTCAATGATACAAATAAACTCGATGACAAAAATATATGTAACAGTAAAAAAAGAAATACTGTCATAAAAACATGCTAGGACTCAATTTACCCCCATATTCATAAAAACTATTTAGGCATAATTTAGTTAATCATTGTTTTGTCTCATTTACTCAAATTCTAAATGACGTTTGTGTGACGTTGACAAAACAATATTTAACTAAATAATGCTTTTAATAGTTTTTTATGAATAAGGGGGTTAATGTTTAAACCATCATACGTGTTCAAATATAAAACTACATCTTTACAAAGTTCGAATGGCAAATATTGAAAATATTGTTTACTAAAAGAGCAGAGGGCTATGCTTGGGGTTTCTCTGCGTGATCGAATCAGAAATGAGGAGATCCGCAGAAGAACAAATTAAGGTTACCGACATAGCCCGAAGAGTTGATGATGAAGTCAATAACCTCAAAGACAAAACCCTAGCGAAATGTAATTTATTCATTGAATGTATATACATAAACAAAGACACACGCATAAAAAAGGTCGAATTGCCTCTTCTAGTTACATATATCCCGGTCAACCTTATTAACATTTCACTTAAATATCTGGCGCTGCAGCGAAACGTCATGGATATAACAGCATTAACCGTGTTTTCAGCCTTTGTCCAATTGAATCCTCGGTGCAGTAATCAAGTAGCAGTGGGAATAGGAAATAGGAACACAGAAGGTCCGGTTTCACGAGTTTACGGAAAGTCCGCGTGGCAATTCGAGCTTCGAAAGTCACAAAGACAATGAATGCTCAGACTTATTTGGATTAAATTAAGGAGTTTGTTGGCTTGCGATTTAAATTTACGATCTTGCAAGTTAAGCATTTTTGGCACTGCGGGTCACTGGATGGACAACCAAACCAAAAAGCACGAGGAGTCGTTGTTTCACTTGGAATTTGCAGTCGTATAATGACAGTCTTACTGGAAAGTCACAAACCCGCATTAAGATCACCACTTGTGTTTTTGTTCATGTGGCCGATGATTAAGATGAAGATTTTACGATCTTCAAACACCTTTGACCCGTCACTGCGGAAGTTAACCTAACTTTAAAGATCCCGAATGCGGAAGCCGCTACGCTGCTGCCACTGATCATTAGTATTTAGAAGCTTTTTTTAAGCTTAAAAGATTTGTGTATTGTTGTTCTGGAGCGGAGAGCTGATGGTATAATTATATTTATCTATGACTGATAATCGGCTTGTGCTGAACGACGCGACGTCACGGGCGGGCCGATCGTTGAGAACTCAATGCACCGAATGCACGCCGCACACACGTTCGCTCCGCCGTCGGCTTATGCGGCGTATCTTTTATTTGAATGAGACCGTCGCGTTTCTGGCGCGAACAAGATTGCTAGCAGCAAACCTTCTGCAGTCACCTTTAGGCTTGTGCAAGAGTGGGTCAACGGGTCGTTCCGTCCCGGCGGGTGCGCGCCCGCCCGCATCGTCCCGTTCCCATGTTATATTATTCACGTATTATGTGGCCGTTGTAAAAAACAACCAATAAATATTTTACCCCTATACCAGTAGTTACCAACAATACTCTTTGTTCGATTCGAATAAAGTCGGGGCCGAAGTTGCCATGTATTTTTGTCGAATTTATCATTTGTAATTGACTGCTATTGTGATTGGCGATTGGGTTTTGTAAATGGATTGATGGAAACGAGTAAGATAACCCTTGCAAAAAATGTAATTTAAGAAATAATATCTGCGAAAGTAAATTAATATGTTATAAAGGTCATTCCACATCTAAATTGGTACTTAGTTATCGCTCATAATTTTTTAATAATTTTCTGTTACATTAATGTTACTTGTCGACCTTCAAAATTTAACATTAACCCGAGAAACTCAATAGCATTTACAATTCATTAGACGGTCAATTATGAACCTTTCACGTTTCAATGTGAACTCCAAGTGTTGCGTTGCAGCCTTCGCGCGCACGTAGGTATTATGTTCCTGCATTTCGATCAAACCTATTTCACGTGTGCCCAGTAATCCCATTTGCTAATTACTCGGCCAATCGTGAAATGTAACTTCATTGCGCCGAACGCGATGGGGTAGGAGGGGACGGCCCCGTATAAAGAACGCTTCCCTCCCTGACTACTTAAGGGTTAAATGTCAATTCGCTTCATCTAATAATTGATAAAGCGGAGAGCGTAGTATACCCGCATAGCACATACATAAATATTATTAACAAACGAGTATGTCACTGCGGGATAACCGGGCTATTAAAGACAACTAGGTTCAGCCCGCGGGTTTGCCCGTGTGAAATTGGTTATGTCATGTATTCCGCGAAGGAAGGAGACGTTTCCCCGGTACACAAAGTAGCCTATGTCACTCACTAGCATTACAACTACCTTTGTGTAACATTTTTTCAAAAAAAAAAAAAACAAACAATGATTATTTACGTATAATTTTAAAAAAACCTATTGTTGCGAACAAATTACAATTTGTCGAGTTGGATTGAGCCACGATAGCATAGTTGGTAGTGCACCTGACCCGGCATGTCATGGGGTGTGGGTTCGAATCCCGCTCGTGGAATTTTTTCAACACTTTATCTTTTTTCAAAAAAACAAACAAATACATTTTTGCTTTATAATTATAATTAATTTAAACCACAGCCATAAATGTGCATTGAAATAACACATTTAATATTACTTAAAATAAATTTTACACGCAATTTACGGACCGTACGAATACATAAGGATCCAAACATCAGAATAATATAAATATACAATAATGTGATTCTATTCATTTCGCAACAACTTTAGAAAACAATCTTTCACAATAGATTGTTAATATAATTAGTGGAGCTCAGTGCGACTGCTGCCCGCTGAATCTTTTCCATTTGCTCACAGTAAGTTTCCTCGTCCAATCTGTTCGGAATATACAAGTTTTATCGCCGTCTGGCGATAATAAAAATATCTATTTACAGATTTTATTGCTGTTAAGTATCAATAGGTACATAAACTAGGTAGCTATTCATTACGACATACGTATTCAGTTCTCTTAAACTATTATAGCAAGTTCATATACGGTAAATACATATTTCTATTGACAAATTCTTGGAGCAACATAATTGAAGTTCTTTACGGCCATTTGTTAAGTTAATGAAGCAATGAATATGATGTAAAATGTCATAAGTCAAAGCCACAATTAAAATGTAGGTTAACACGCTTCAAATTAAGCAATAATAATAATAATAATTAAGCAATGCAAATTACGGGCGTAAGTACATTAGTAAAAAAATCAGATTTCGTCTTGTTATTTTGACGTAGCTGGCGCGATTGAGTACAATTTGCGTTTTGTTGTTGCAAGCGCTTGAGAAATTTTAGTATCGTACGGTATTTGTGGGAGGAGAACTATTGGTTACGAAGACATACTTAGCTAGAAGCACTCGGTAATTAGGTAATCTTTACTATATGTAACTAACATGGCGGTAAACGTATTAAGGATGTTACATTATAGCTTTTTGTAATGATTTTTGAAATAATAATGATGAAATGAAAACGAATTGTTTTTTTAGATGTGAAATATAAATATATTTTTTGTTCAGCTTATAGTAAAAAGATACGACTATACTACTCGCCTGCGAGTCTAGTACACTAGACTACTCGTCTATTATACGACTTAAACATTATCTTCACATTCAACGTTATTTGTCTTGTCTAATGCCTTGCCAATCGCGTTTCTAAATATGTAATATTTTTTTTTGTACTTCCTCATATTGTCAAATGAGATGTCTTATCAACACTGATAGTGTTAATCATCTGTGAATTCTGTAAATCGCGCTAATTTTGCGAGGCCGACAAAGGACCTCGCGAAAACTGACCTCGACGGTTATCACAGCGATATTATGAATAACGCAGTAAATCAGACGCGTGCTTTTACTTAGGCGTCTCCGGGCGTAGTGCACGTAAAAAATAATAATAGAAAAAGTTTTTATTCTAAATTGGAAAAAAAAGAAAAAGTTTGAACTATCATCAAGTGCCAGTACGATTGTTATGACGTCATGGAAGAAAATAAATGCACGTAAGTACTTTTTAGTCGTAATTTGACAATGTAACACAACTACGTTGACATTACTATTTTTTATTTTATTAATCCTGTGGGCTGTGTGAACGCCATATTGTTAACTCTATTCCCATTATCTAAGGTTAAAATTCAATATGCTTGTACTCGTTAAAGGGTTAAAACAGCTGTACGATAACATTTTAGAAATAGCTAATAAACAATGTAATAAAACTTAACGATTGCAGGAGTGTCTATTAAGTAATCTAAATAGGGTTTGTTGTGTTCGGTACAAAAGTTTATTGTGGATCAGTCGGCTTGGGCGCGCTCCTCCAGCCGTGCTAAAAAATAGCCGTGTTCATTTAATTTTTATCAGTATTAGGATAATAGTAGAGTATCTGCACAGTACAAAAACGGGTTGCACGTCACGCTACTAATGTATATAATCTGTAAGAACTTTCAGCCCAGGATTGGCAAGAAAATTATAAATAATTTAAATTATCTGGTTTATTAAAATTATTAATTATTAGTACGAAAATTTTAATGGCATTAAAGCATCCCTTCCTGGTGAAATACAAGGAGAGTTAAAAGCCATACAAATTCTCGTTTTCGTTAACGCGATCGAATGATATTGGCATGTAAAACTCGCGCTAGGCACTCTGAACGCCGAAATGAGCGGCGTTATCTGATACTAAGTTTGTTTACATTTCCCTACAAAACATTTAGCTGTCACGTGTCAGAGTAAACTTTGCTTAAATTGTGCCCTTTGATGGTCACTAGAGCGAACGGCTCGACGGCTCATTTGACTCTGCCAAACTGTTAGGCTGCTTTTATACCAGGGGAGGTGATTTTTAAACCGGTGACTAATTCTCAAGCTATGATATCAATTACGAGTGCTGTTCTTTCTTTTATTCAAGGTAACTGATAACTTACTTTTGACGAAAATTCTCGAACGCCATGTATTATATCTTAATAATCAACTTGTAAATAATGCAAAAAAATATTATATTTCATAGTGTATTTAATTTTCTTCTTAATTACTAGATTACCGGGTGAGACTAAAACATTTCCCCCCTGAGCAGTGCGAGGTAGCTAATCGGTGCGCGAGAATAAAACCCACCAATAGGATTGCTTCTTTTTCCATGCAGTATAAAATAGAGTAATCCTATTGGTGGATTTTTCCGCGCACCGCTCAGCTTCCACGCACAGCTCTGATAGAAAAACAGTCTTACGCCCCGTCTCGCTAGTGGAAATCATGCAAGCTAACTTACAGTAGGGCTTACTCGTTCTTTTGTGATCTTAAGCCACCATAGTATCAAAAAAGAGATGGTACCAGATTTAGTGAGTATAGGTTTCCCTTTCCCCTTTGAGCTTTTCGTCGCTGGATGAAGAAGAGCAGGAGAGTCCCACTTAACCGTCGTCCCGGGCCCCAGAGTATGCGTAAGCCAGTATTAATTCATAACCAGAGGTCGGAATTAGGTAGAGTTATTTGTACTTACTTACACTGATTTTATACAACGAAAGAATAAAGTGGATATGCCTCAAATCCAGAGATTAATTTTTAACCTAAATTTTAACCTCACGAGTCTAGGCTAGAAGCAAAAGTATTTTCGTATTTATAATAAAGACTAAGTTTATACTTCGCCATTATTGTGAATTAATGAAAATACTAATAAAAATTGTATGTTAATTATCTTTGTTTTATTTGTCTTATCTATTTCTGAGGTTCTTATTATTAACTCTACCTAATTCCATCTGTTCATATCCCATCCTGAAAAGCTAATACGTTTGTTTATACGTTTGAGTTGTCTATGGGGTCCACGGTTTTTTTTTCATTCAACCCGAGCATCTATATGCTAGGCTACCGAGTTTAAAAAAAACAATAAAAAGCTACTCCTTACTACGGCCTATTATAATGCATTCTTCATACATTTATGCACGACGCTGCACGCCGCCGGCCTTGAAACCACTTTTATGAACATATTGATATCTTGTGTGAGCTGAGCTACAAGACTATACCTAATATAATAATAACCGTAGACACATAAACGGTATTAAGCAATCTGAGCTTTTAATCTATTAAAAGTGATGATCAAACGCACTGCTCAAATAGAAAAAGAAAAAAAAAAGGAAAAAAAGTACTTTATCCAGTATCATAAAATAACACATTCATACAAAAAATCATATTTTATATTATTAGGTCCTTACCTATGAAATTGTCGTTTTGTATAAAGATTTTTTATAAAATTATATTTTTCATACTAACGTTTTTTTTAAATTTTCTTAGCATCTATTTGTGTTAACACTATAAAAATTGTATGGCAGTGTGTTTGTTTCACTAGCTAAATATAGCAGACCTAAAAAGAAAAGAAGAAGAAGTCCCTGAAGGGACTTTGTTTTTCTTGATTTGAAGCTTCGAAAAGCTACAATGAAAGAGAAGGTCAATTCCGCTAACCAAAACAAAAGTAAATTTAAAAAAATATTGGGCCATAAAAACTCAAAACTAAAAATCATTGTTATTACTAAAGCCTAAGTAACATAGTTATAATTAAATGTGTACAATAATATTAGCAACCGATATTGAATTTTAGAAGAAGTACACCTATTAATGAGTGAGAAAAAAATGTCAATTTCATAGGTAAGGACCCAATATATATTTATAATATAATATATGATACTGAAAGGGCATCTTCTTAGCATATATCATAGCATCTTAATAATGCCACGACGCCTCGTCTTCCTAAAATCACATATTAATTAGATGAAATAATCAGTTTTACTTTATATGAAGCAAGTATGAACTCAGCAACAAATTCTAAGTACAAGCCCGTAAAATTACCAAAATCTCATTATATTCGAATAATGACAACTCTTCGTAATTTCTGTTTCTGATCTGATTTTTCTTAAATCAGCTATTTCGACGTTAGCGAGCGGTGTTACGATTTATAAATAAACGAAGATAAATAACCAATTTGGACAAAGTTATTATAAGGGTGGAATTAACCAAATATAGATTACGCTGACGACGCTAGCAACCAAGAACTGCCTACAAGTAACTTCTGTGCTATAAGGCTAAGCCTGGTAAAACTATATGGGGCTTATTGATAAACAAAGTGTAAGCTTGGAGTCGTTACTCCGTGTTTTGTCTCTTTTACTCTAATATGAAATGAAGTTTACATGACGGGAACAAAACACAGAGTAACTACTCCAAGCTTACACTTTGATTATTAATACGGGGGTATATGTTTTTTTTTCTAAACACTTATTTTATAGTGATACTACACTTGTAACATAAATAGGGTTTTCAGTTTAACTTTGACAAACTACTGAATCCAGTGCGTTGAATTATTGTTTTAATTTTGCTTATTTGCAATGCTATTCAGGAACTGAATTACGATGTTCGCTTATCTTATTAAAATATATAAAAATTAATTTGTTTCTTATTAACATAAAACCTAATCTCAATTTTATCTTCTTAACTTTCACTTTAAAACTGGACACATCTGTCGCAAGCAATTTAGGATAAATTTCGGTTAATTTGATTTTTCTTTATTTTTTTAATAAAAAAATTTAATTATTTATTTATTATAGCGCCAATTGCGCCCAAACACTTATCCTAAAAAAATACAAAAATATATAACTGTCGCTATTAGTACGTATATCAATATAACACATTTCCACCACCGGACTTACCTTAAAATAAACATGAATTGCGAATAACCTTGTTTCGGCGTTAACCATATCAAAATGTCAAATAAAATACCGGCCAACTATCAATAATCACCGTCTTGTTTAAAATTCCCGGCCCGTCACAGTTTTGGCACTTCGACGCGCGTTCAGAACTCTTAATACTTTTTTTATGTCCGCCATTTTTGCTTGAGTGCTTTTGATGCATCGCTTCTGTTTGTGACGAAACGTGAAGTAGCGGTTTAAAAATGATTGGCTGTTTTGGAGTTTCTTTTCCGTTTGTTTTCTATTCAATCCGGCTCGAAGGACCATTATCGGAAATTTGTAAACATAAGTCGGTAATGAAAATCGGCTGATAATTATATGCTTTTTGATCACCTGTTTGTATAGATTGTACGTCAGCTTTTTGTTTTCACTTCGTCTGATGGTAAGCGCCGAAAGTGTAAGAGAACTTCATCCGAAATACTTACTCAACTATTTTATGGAACTGGCTGGATAACCTCTCATTGCGGAACACAACCTGTTAATATTGTTGATATGGCGACAGAATCAAATATAAGAGAGACTTACATAAGCAGCTAACAGGCAGACTTCTCCGCCTCCAAACAAACCAAAGAGAATAACCTCAGCTTGTACCTTTGGTATATCTCTTCTGTGCTTTGGCTCTGAGCCCAGTGATCCATATCACCACAAAGGCGGACTTACAAAGCAAAATTCGATTACTTATAGCGTAAGAAGGAACTATTACAAAACCTATTGGCCGAAGCATCGGTTTCATTGTCGCGCGGAACTGAGTTTAATTTGGACGTAGTGGCCGCCTTCGCGTCCCGCTAACACAGATTAAGTTCACATCTAGAACGCGGCCTCGCAATAACGACGTACCCATACACGGTAAACATCGTTTGTATGTACCATCACCATCGAAAATGTATATAATACTTTTTGTAAGTCATCTGTCTGTTTATAGCTTCTAAGTAAAGAGGTCGATGGCGCATGGCGCAGCGGTTAGGGTTGTGATCTTGTAGGCTAAGTAACTTAAGCAGTAGATGAGTAACTAAATAAAAATTGGTCCTCTAGAGAACTGAGGAGCACGTCCAGTTGGTAATCCCAGTTGTTGCGTAATATAAGATAGCAGTCGTTAAAACCCGCCAATTCACTTTCAGACCGGCATGGTGGGTTTAGGGAGAGCTGTCCCCATATGGGAACAAAAAATTAAGCTAAATAAAAATATACTAAAAAAACACAAATGTTGAAAAAATTTCCACGAGCAGGATTGCGTTAAAATTATATCAACAAAACAAAACATTAAAAAAAAATACTAAATTAATTACTTACCACTAATTACTAAACACTTATAATACTTTAACACACTCGTATAATATTAAACTTAAAAGCTAGCATCATATACGTACTTGTAGTATCACCTAGAAAGAGAAAACTCATGTACCTTGACCGGTTCGAAATAATTTACAATAACTTCTTACGTTGCTCGGTTCTTCTACTCTTACAAAACTAGATGACATTACAAAAACACAAATGTTGAAAAAAATTCCACGAGCAGGATTTGAACCTGCACCCTTCTGACATACCGGGTCAGGTGCTCTCCCAATTGAGCTATCGTGGTTCTAACCAGCCCGCCGAAATTATTCAACACTATTTACTTTGAAAGCCAAAGGCGCCCATTCAATGTCAACAACTACCGCGTCGTTAACATCCGATCATAATATTTTTACAAATACTAAAGATCAGTTAAGAAGTAGGCAAGCTATTTATAAAATGTTTTTGTTTTGTTTATATAATATTAACGCAAATTTTGTTGCGAAACAAATTACAAAAACACAAATGTTGAAAAAATTTCCACGAGCAGGATTTGAACCTGCACCTTTCTGACATACCGGGTCAGGTGCTCTCCCAATTGAGCTATCGTGGTTCTAACCTAGATGACATTAGCAGATAAGTGTTGAGTGTTGAGTACAGTGTTTAATTATTCAGTACTTTACAACTTTTACAATACAGTGATATACTCACTGGGCTTTTTAAAGTTATTTGGTTGATGTGGAACCCGTCCCAATGTCTTTCCTACAAACAAAAATCCATTAGTATCTCTTTGTATTAGGGTCGAAATCAAAATAATTGTACATTTCGGTCAACAGAAACGTCCACGTGGGATAGACTGATTTAGACTATGTATTTTAAATATTAAACAGCTTGTATTGTTAGGAAAAATTATCTTCTAGATGAATAACATGACGGTAGCACCCTAAATTGACAAAATATTAAAATAAATAAAATATTGCTGGCTGACCCCTTACTCTAACCATACATAAATATTCTGTCCCCCACGACACGCATGTTACAAAAAGTGCAATAAATACAGATCTATTAGTATATTTACATCTTTCTATAAAATAAACTGTTAAAGGATATTTTAATAATGTATAACTTCAGTTTTCAAGCATATAATACTATAAATACCATAAATACAGGCTTATTTATTACATGACCATATTTTCTTTCATTTTTGTTTATCATGTTTGTAACGGATATGAAATGGTAATTTTTTTTTCTTTAAAGTTTCAACACCGTCAATTTCAAATCGACCAATCAGACGGTACGATCGCCGTAAGTCGGTAATTTTGTAAGCGTCTGTTGCTTGGTGCAAAGTGTGTACAACAGTAAATTCGATATTTTCAACAATTTATTGTTCATTTTGGTTTATTGTGTGTGAAATTAACGGTAAGTGAGACCTGAATTATTTATACAAACTAGCGACGAATCACTTTGTCTTAATTTTGCTGTAAAGCTAATTTGTATCAAACAGGTACATTTGTATTTTTTAAATACATAAGGTTACATTAAACACATGAATTTTAATCCTTTTTGTTATAATTTGTTACTTCTTTTTGTAACGTTACAAAAATGATTTAACACAAATGAAATAAGGCTGCTGTTATACTGCAAAAGTAATATTTTACTTCAAGTAGCATTTTAGTTTAACAATCTAGGTATATGTTACGGTAAATGTGATTATTACATTATTAATAACTACCAATATTAAATGTAAAAGTCATTATTAACAAAAACCGGTCATTATTAATAAAATAATTATCTAATGATTTGTTAATTATTTTTTATTATTATTAACAATGATCAGTTATCATTAAAATATTAGCTTCTATTAGTTAATCCTAATACTAAAGGAGAAAATATACAAGAAAAAATTTCGACGAGTTCAGATTTTTTTAAGGGCGTGGTGTTACAGTTGTTATCACGTTGCTCCGGTATTCCAAAAGTCGCGGGTTCAAATTCCGCCTTCATCTTAACCGGTTATTATTAATAAATTAAAAAATATGATATAATTATTAATAATGACCGAAAATTAATTATAATAAACAGTCAATATTATTATTGTGAAAATCGATGGAAAAATTAAATTAACCATTTAATTTTTGTGCAGAAGTTGCCGATGACGGCCGCAGAGCGACAACGCAGATATATAAAAAAGTAGAAAACAAATCCGGAAAAGAAAAAAGAAATACAAATTAAAAACTTACAAAGGATAAAAAAAAATTATGTCCCAATAAATAAGTTATCAGAATCTGAAATACACTTACGAAGGAGAAATTGGCGAAAACTTAAGAAAACATAAGGATTTACTTTAAAAAGCTAACATGCAGCATGATGAAGAAATATTTGTAAAACTTAATTTCCAAACACTGTTATCTTGAGATATTTTAAATAATGTTCGATCTATGTTCGACTTTTTATTTCCTAAATACTCGTAATACCTATTTATTATGTGAAATGGCCCTTACAGTTCCATTTTGTTATTATTTTGTTACAGTGTTCATATTTGTAACACACTTCATTTTTGTTTCCTTTTTATAACTGTACCAAAAAAATGATTTTGACCCATTAAGCTCGTGATTAAGTCTATTTTTGCCACTTTATGAGATCACTTAATTATTACGGAGACTATCACATGGGATCTAATCTAATAAACAACTGAATCTTTTGATCTCATCGCCCTTAGTTTACTGATACTTACTATGGAATAAAACTAACGAAATCAAAATACGTTTCGAATTCGTTATTAATAACAAAACAAAGCTAACTCTGTACAGACAGATAAAAATAGAATGACTTTACAAAGTACTTATAACAAAAGACAAACGTAATTTGTATTTATATTTAGCTTTATCAAGCTTTACAATATAATATCAAGGTGTATATAATATCAAGGTTTTATTAACAATATCTCTTAAAAGCAGTTGAGTATTAGTTATTTTAAAGGCCGATATATAACTTAATATAATGGCACACTCAGATAAACATACCAACATCTGAACTGTTATTCTATTACTAACATGTTTCGGAATCTATATATTAATACGTGAAGCAAAAACTTTGTACCCGTTTTTACGAAAATTGCGCGGACGGAGGAGTATGAAATTTCGCACACTTATAGTTTATATAGAGAAGGTTATCCGAATGTACTTACATACAATCCGTGCAGCCTTAATAAAATTACGGTCGAATTTCGACCATTGGGCGACCACTAGTAATAAGTATTACGCGACTTCTACAGTCTATTAGAATACAGTTATAAAAACTTCTTAGAATATTAAGTTCCCCTTTCTTAGAAAATTAAAATTCTAAATTCAAAATCATTTATTCTACTTTTACTACGATTATTAAAAGTCTACACAGGGCGGGAAACCTTGTACTGAGAAGAACCGGCAAGAAATCTCATATTAAAATTTAATTTAAGTACTTACTTACTTACTGACTTTTTGTATTAAATATACCTACCTACCTACATTTTTGTATTTGCGACATTTCCTCTTTTTTCTGTTTGAATTGTACACAAACCTTTGCAATAAATGTGAAAGTCATATCCTTATATTTCATTTTGCATTCCGTTTTCGATAGCTTCGTATCTTATCTTAAACATACACAAATTATCATGATTATTTAATGTTACAAAAAAAAATATATTCAACAAATAGCGATAAACATTTCCTGACGTTTACGTTCATAAGAAGTAAGTTAATTACAATCATTTTACGCAATTAATTGAAAATCACTACCTACTAGTTTACAGTATCCAAACATGTCACTATATTAGGAATGTATAGTAACTTTGTGATATAAAATACTAGCGGCCCGCTCGCGACTTCGTCCCCTTGGTGAACACCCGTATCCTATAGAAACCATAGCAGCGCCACCTACCGGTTCCAATTTTATTAAAAAAAACCGCATCATAATCCGTTGCGTAGTTTCAAAGATTTAAGCATACAAAGGGACATAGGGACAGAGAAAGCGACTTTGTTTTATACTATGTAGTGATACACTCCCGGACTCCTAAATCGAGCCACCTAGCATAATGAGTTTGTATCGTCCATAACTTTTTTTAAATGTATGAATGACAAAAAAGTTTTTATGCAGTTTTGTAGCTGGCAAATTCAACATTAGGCTCATGTGCTGTTGTTGTGAATTTTTTGGTCATTCATACATATTTTAAAGTTATGGACGATACACACTCATTATGCTAGGTGACTCGATTTAGGAGTCCGGGAGTATATATGTGATATAGAATATATAAAATTCAGTTGACCGTAATACCTACTATATCGTAAAAATAGCGATAACATTTGCGACTATCGCGTTCAAGGCTGACTAGACACGTGTTTTTATGTTAATTTATAAATAGCTTTTTTGTTGTTTAATTATTATACCAAGTACCTACTTTGCCTAGGTTAATTTTTTTTATCAGATTAGCCATTTTGCTCTTACGTCCATAACGTAGGTAATTACATAGTCATCCTTCCATAGAGAAAAGCCAATCCTAAGTTGAGTTTAAAAATACGTTATGGAATAGCAGGGGTTAAGTTTTAAATATTATACAATAACACTTATTAGCAAATTCTATGTCACAAAATATTAATATTACAAATAAGTAATATGCATAGACATGTCATGTAATATCAAGTACAAAACGTTCAAAAACGATTGTCTACAAAACAATGTGATACATACGCACAACGAAGCTCAGCCAATGTTTGCGTTCGACGAAAATGTTTGTCCAAGTGTTGGTGGCGACCTTGGAAAGGCGAATTTATTGCGTAAATTAACTCCTCTTCGGCGCAGTAATTGGACGCTCAAAGCATTTTACGACTCCCCTTTAAATACGAAAATATATTTTTGGCGTGATTTTTAGTTAGTCAGAGTTTGATGCTCGATTGTACTCGTACACGACCGGCGATCGAATTCGGTCAAGTAGCCTGGCAGTACTAAGATCGCCGCATATAAACATATTAGTACCTGGATGACCGAGCTTTGCCCGTTAATTTTTTTTATAATGTTTTCTAAAAATGAAACCTAGCTAGAGCGATTTACTTATCACCTCCGAAACCCCCTACATATTAAATTTCATGAAAATCGTTGGAGCCGTTTCCGAGATCGTTTAAAGGTATTAGAGTAGGTACTTACCTGGATGACCGAGCTTTGCTCGTTAATTTTTTTAATAATGTTTTCTAAAAATGAAACCTAGCTAAATCGATTTATCGCCCCCGAAACCCCCTGCATACTAATAAATTTCATGAAAATCGTCGGAGCCGTTTCCGAGATTCAGATTATATATATATAAGAATTGCTCGTTTAAAGATATAATAAGATAGTGGCATCAGTTTTCGACAGAAACCAGTGATCGGTCAGCAACTGATTTATTTATTTTCTGGAAATATCTAGCTTTATTAAGAATAATATGAAGTATTTTAAAAATAAGGTGTATAATCGTCCAAATGTTCGTAGCACATATAGACATAACTTATGTATACCAATGATCAATAACAATATGTATTACAAAAGTGCATTTGTTACAGGAATAAAAGTTTTTAATCGTCTACCCTTAGAACTGTAAGGATTAAACTCCAAATTGTTTGAAATCAAATTAAAAACCTGGTTGATGGGAAAGCCTTATTAATAGCCTTATAATCTAATTTAACTTTATAATTTAAGTAAATTGCAATACCTGAAAAGGGTAATTAAGATTATAAGCCACCTATTTTACCTAGAATAAGATCTTTATGTACACTTAATATGCAATAAATATATTTGTATTTGTATTTGTATTTGACATTAGCAACAATTGAATACAGACCAGCTGCTTCCTAAGCTGTCATCTAGTATTTCAATGAAATTTATAGGTATTATTTTAAGGTAATGAAGATGTAGGGCAGGAGAAAAGAGAGACAATGCAGCACCTACTGTGTGACTGCGACTCTGGCTAGGAAAATAATGGGACTCCTGGAGTCGGCATATCCGAAACCGGAGGACTTTCAGGCTCTTCACTCTTAAGGACGTTGCCAAACTTATGGCATCTATCTTTACAAAGGAAGAAGAGTGAAAGGATGGGGTTGCACAAAAGATCCCGATGGGTCGAAGTGTTACTGGGAGAGGTTAACCTCAGCAGGCCTCACTAAGATAAGATAAGATAAGGCGACGAAAATTAGAATAGTTTCTGATAAACAGTTATTGTCCAAAGTCAAAGCACTAATTTGTTTTCCGAAAAGAGTTACGTTTTCCTTTTGAACGAGAATTTCAAAGTGAGCCTGGAACGCGCCGCGCCGCTGTCGCGTTACGGATAGCACAAAGGCTTATTATCTATTTAAACAGTCAGAAAACGTGTAAACGCTTTTATTATAAAAGTTTGATTGGCTTTAAAATGTTACTTTATGACGGCTTTATAAATTCAAGGTGCAACTATTTTATTATTAAATGTTACCTTATTTAACCTGTATATTTAGAAACTACTATGGCTTCTAACGTCTACTGTCTTGCTTTCTTTTTCTCTCGACTCTGTTTCCTCACCGAAGTACACTGTAGTAATACAACATTGTTACTTAAGAGGTACTTATCGGACAACACACGGATATCAACGTGTAAAGTGCGTGTAAGAGCGTGTAAGCGAGCACGAGGCAACACAAGCTCCGTCGGACTTATTGGAACCAACGACAGACATACTCTTATCATGACCTCGAACGCGTGTGACGCGAGAGTTTTCATCTCTATACTCGTATCATTAGTTATTCTAATGTTAATACACAGCGTGTGTAAGGTAAATATTTATATACAACTTTATATCAACTTTATACAACGTGTAACAAAAAGGTGTGGTCAAAATGAAAAGTTCTAAGGTGTATGCCATCTAGAACTTGTATGTGTTGTTATTAAGACATAATTATTAACTTTAATTTGTCATGCAATGTTTAATGAAATATTTATAATTGTAAAGTGATGCGCGTCAGCAAGCAGCAGTGATCATAAATGTTAGTATACAGAGGTTACTAAACCACTAGTGCTGAGACTTGTTTATTTTGATGTGACATTACAATAGGAATATTTTTTATTTATTATTGAAAATTACAAAATTAAAATCTGAGATTATAATAACCTAAAGTAACTAAAACTAATACAAAACTAAATTACGGCGTCAAAAGGAATATTAAATTAAAAATTGCATAACACATTAAAGTTAATAATCATGACTTAGTAACTCTGCATACAAGATCTAGATCGGATAACACTTTGGATCTTTTCATTTTGACCACACCTTTTTGTTACACGTTGTATATGAAAAATGCTAAGATGCATTTTCATATACAAGATGGCATAATGACGTTCATAAGAGCAATTTGTAGCCTAAATTGAATAAATGATTATGAATTAAGAATTTTTGAATTTCTAAGTCAACAGTAATATTCCGTTCAAACGCACGCATTACGTCGGAAATAAAGTATTTTCCATACTTTATTTTTATTAAAAAGAATAAAGTATAGGGATGGAAAATAACGTAGGATACATTATTTAAAAGTATGATTGGCAACCCTACTCCAGGGTGCCAAGCGAGTTTTATTCGCCATTTGATCACGTTAACGAAAACTAGAATTTGTATACCAAAATGTTAACTCTTCTCGTATGTCGCCAGGAGCCGCTGCTCCAATGCCATACTAATTTTCGTTTTCGTAAACGTAATCGAATGAATACGGATAGTGAACAAAACACACACACACACACCCTGTTCTCTCCTTATTTTGTAATTGCCGACCCGAGTTTACGCGCGCTATAAAAACACGAGCCGCAAACAGCAATCTTCTCCACAAGAAAAGAGTTTTGTACAATACGTAGCATATCTATTGCAAATGAAGCTCAGATATTTACCCACTAACAGATACCTAGACATGGCACAAAGAATCACGTATTTGCTCCCGACGGTGATTTAATTCATTTGCCGGTTCAAAAGACTCGAATAAGTACTATCTAACGTTTCGTGACGCTTCGCCGGCGTAAAACCTCTTTTTATCCTCGTCTGCGAAAAGTAATTTTCGTCGAGTTGACGTGTATTAGCGGGCCGTCTGGCTATTCTTTGATGTAGAGCCGGTACACAACGAACGTCTGTATTAGCAAGGAGGTGGTTTTGACTTTTAAACTTCTTTTAACCAATTTGTAATGACAACTACATAATTTGTTTTTATTTTATAAATATTGAACAGTAAAATAAAATAACAATTATTTTTTAATTTGATAAAAGATACTGTTGATAAGGGTCTACGAGAGGGATTCGAACGCGCACCCCATGACATGCATGATGTGCGGGTTTGAATCCCGCTCGTGGAACTTTTTCAACACTTTGTCTTTTTTCAAATTGTAATTTGTTAGCAATAATATATGTATTTTTTTTTTTCACCGTTAAATTTTTTTTAAGGGTGAAAAAAAATACCGTTTTTAATGGTTATGACGTAAGGAAGGACGCAAAGTGAGTCTTGGCGATGGATACGAAAACTCACCATTAAGAACAGCAAAATGTTAATTAAAGTTGATCATTTGACTGAAAGATGATTCTTTACTAGTTTTCTAACATTAATACTTCTCTAGCTACATTTTCAGGTAGAAAAGTATGAATTGCGTATGTAATAGATAGATGATGAACAGCCAAACTATAGGTAAGTAGGCGCGACACCAGACATTGCCACAAGGCCAGACATTGTGCGGCGGCCCCAGTTCATTCCGATAATCCAGTGTTTATTCAGTATTCTGTACTTAGGGCTTCTATATCTTACAGTCTATACCTAAGTAGGTTAAATAAGTTAGTTACCCTATTTAAAGAGTATGATATAGCTGATTCAGATCGCTTAATAAACGAAAACGAATGAGGAAGAGAAGTAGGTAGGTATATCATATCAAATACAAGTAAAGCGCCTAATTTCACACCCTTTTTATGTTGAAACGTTAGATATTTCTGTTACACATGATATATTTCTAACGTTACACAGATTTATTTTTTTGTTTTGTTGTAATTTTAAATTTATAATTATTCGGTCTTAATCATATTACTAATGTAACAGAAAGAATTATTAAACTCTTGGATTGAGAAAAATATTTTAGTTATTAAAGTATAGTATATAGTCGTAATAAAAGTTCATTTAATTATTCCGATGAATCAGTGTTAGTACTTATCTGCAACATTTAAAAGACGTCAAAATTTGGCCACCAATTTCGACGGCTGGTATCGACAATTTTATTATGAAAAATGTGTATTGTTTGTTTTGTTTTTATATCGTTTTGAAATACCGTAATAGACATTGATTTGTTAACCTTTATTTAGCTGTTTGTGGCGCGAACAGTTAACATGGTTACGTCGACAGATAAGTTTTATCAGCAGTTAAACCTACCCTTGCAATTTGTATGTAAATAAACAATGGTGAACGAAACATTCAAAGACTACTTTGAGGTACTAACCTTAGATAAATGTGAGCCACTTGCAATGTATTGGGTTTGGGAAGTGTAAACTCTGTGATTTTCCTTTCCCTTCTTTACGACAATGTAACATAAGATCCTAAGTCATAATAAATACGGTCGTCTTTACCGCCATGTTTATATTTATTTATTGACACGCCTTCGACGTTTTTCTATATCTCTGCCTACCGTCTTCTCTACAATAGTCCTTGGAGGATTTGATATATTATGACTGGTTGGATGCCTCTGTTTATTTATTACTAGCTATTCGATTCCGTCCACGTGGACTTTAGCTTCTACTTTAACTAGATTTGTATCATCATTCATCATCAACTCTACGTAATTTGTCATTGAAACTGTGTGTTAAGGAAATAATATAATCTTTTTCTGGCTATTTATTCCAATTCAAGGTGTTGAAGGAGTTGTTAATTACCATTTTGATTACATCTACGCATAGATAAGTCTTATGTTATAATATTTATCTATACTGTGTGCTAATACTGCCTAAATAACTAGTACAGGTCACGTATCAAATATAACTACAGCATTTAGTAGATAACCTACTATGTGAAGTCTCTAAGGACGCCGACGAAGGCTGACAGACGATAAAAATTATGTCAACGCCTATATAAGTATTTGTGAGAGTGCCAACCCTAATCATAGATATGGACGGAGTTTATTTCACTCGGCAACCGTCGACGTCGACGGCCCTAGCCGAGCTAAGGTCATCGACATACTTCCTCTTTTATTAACATTTCGCTTGTATCTCCCTGCGTCTTGGTTGTATTCCAATTTTCTGGCCATTTATTTATCGCATCGAATGGGCTTTTAGAGCATCCCGAAAAAATCATATGGACCAATGGTTTGGTTAAAGTTATTTATTACTCATGTGTCTCGATACTGTTATTGTAATGTGAACAGTATGAAGGCACAATATTACATGGAGATTATGAATTGTTTGTAAACTTGCCGTGTCGGTAACTTTTAAGTGGTCAACTTTAAAGTCAATTTGTTCATTGTTTCCTGAACTGCGGCTCTTTTGATTAAGCTTTAATGTAAACTGTTACTAATAACTGAGTGTATATTGCTGTCATTAGAATCAAGAACAAAAAGTCTTATAAAACCTTTATAACTGTAGTACTAAGTACTATAGTTATATTTATTAATAGTATATGACCATTTGATGGTATTGCATGCTCTCATCAGCTTATGAATAGGTATTTGTTTTTATCTACAAAGGGAAAGTATTACTTTGCCAAAAGCTAAAGGTTGAAGAACCTGGGGATCTACCTATATCTGACAGAACTCAACAATGCAATGTTTACTATTATTTAAGATTTTGTGAAGGCGACAGGCTCAGATATAACAAGCCTAGCGGTCTTACAGCCCTAACCACCAAAAAACGAGCATAATCAGCAGGGGTGCTGCGATAACGAACCCCGGACCACTGGGTCTTATCATTGCTACTTAGATCACAAACTTATGATTATATTAGTTATTCTGTGCTATGGCTAAGCTTTGTAATGTCCATAAGTAAATTAAGTGCACAACTCTTGAAATATTAAAAAGCGTAGCGAGTCCAATATTATAAAATTATTACTTTTTAAATTCATAAGAAAAGCTTTAGCTTAATGCTCTAAGGGACAGGTTATCCCTGTGTGTGAATTTATTAGTGTGTGTCTAGTTTATGCTAGTGTTTAATAATTTAGTCGTTTGCGTGCGTAGCGACGTCATTGAAAAATGCATCAGTGTGAAACTGTATTTGTGTGCGTTACCTCGTCCCCCGCAGAAAATGACAGACTTTTTTTCATAGAAATTAGTGCGCATGGCCTCTCCATTTGGTTTAATGCTCTAAGTTAAAAGGAGGTACGGATCATTAGTTTAAGATGCCTCAATTGTTAAAGCCAATAAAACTTATTATTATTATAATTTACATACATAGGAAAGCGACAACCCTATTAGTTAGCAGGACACAGGCCTGTCCGAGTTGATTTTAGCCGGGCGTGAACAGCCCTAACCTCGATATCCAAGCCTAAGGTCGTTGGCACAGTTCCTTTTTCGGATTTTATTACTGGATTCATTCCATTGTGTTGCCAGTGTTGCCACATTAGGTATTTTATACCTAGTTTTGTTTGTGTCTATTATGTTATGCCTTGCGGCGGACGGGTACGATTTCATTTCTTTTATTACTTTCCACTCCGTCCTGTGAGTTTTGTTAGATAGCTCTATGGCTCGGTGGTTTGAGTGATTACTTTGTGGAGCGCGGTCAGACAGAGGTGCTAGCTACTGATTACTGTCTATGTACATACGTAAATAAAAGACAATAATGTGGTCTATTGTTGTGTTGTTTAAAGATTAGATTTGTGTGTACATCTTTCGTCTTTTGCCTTCAAATACATACAAATTGAAATGATTTTGACATATAGTAGAGACCAGAAATAAACGTCAATAAGAAACTATAGACAAACAGAGAAGATACGTAGAGAGATACGTGGTTAAATTATCATAATATAAAGCGAAAGATAACAGCTTTTCTAATATCAATTTTGTAATAGCACAAAGAAATAGGTAATGAAGAAAACTAAGTTTCCAGAATTTATAAGACAACTACTTTTTACCTGTTTTACAACGGAAAAGCACTTAGCTTGAGTTACCTGATCATAAGTAACGATAAGGGCGAAGGTAGAAACGCACTTTACGCGGAACCCTCAGCTAGCTATAACTTCAGCTTTCTTCGTTTGTCATCAAGAGGCGCTGCTTCGTTGCCATACAAATTATTGTATTTATTAACGTGATCAAATGAATTTTAATAGTAAAACTAGGCTCTATGGAGAGAAGTTCTGGTTGCTCATAATGTAAGGACAACACTACAGCCAATTAGTAAATAGCCGCGCTCAGTTTGTGGTCAACTAGGTACACTCCACTGAAGACTATCGATAATACAACGGAAACAAAACCAAGAGATATATACGTATAGAACGCTTTACGCCTAACGTCTCGGTGACCGAGTGTCAAAGCGCTTTGTCCTAATATCCTGGTTTAGTTCCCATTTTCGATGCATATCCCGGGTTTGCGATCACCAGCCCGCATTTGAAAAGTGTGGTAATTAAAACAATACCCGTCAATTGTAACGATGACTTGATTTCAATGATGGAGACCTTTGTATTGAAGACAAATGAAGGTGATTCCCGAAGGTATTTAATATGTAGGAAGTATGAAAAACATTAGCAAACACAAACACACATGATAAACAGTAGAAATAAAGCAAACAGTGCATGGGGACAAAAGAACAGAGATTAAACGAAGATGGTTAAGGTTAAGTAGTGTCAGGCTGCACCTGTAACAAGTAACATTATGAATAATTTAAAACAATTCCCATCTCTTCCCGTGGGTGTCGTAGAAGGCGACTATGGGTCTATTCCAGAGGATGGGCAGCAGCATCTCTCTGTGATTATTGTCACCTTACTGCGATCGCCAACCCGGCCGCCAAGCGTGGCGGTTATGGCAAATTCCCCTCAAAATTATTTGAGGGAGGCTTTTGTCCAGCAGTGGACGTCTTTTTGGCTGAGATGAGATGATGATTCTTAAAAAAACATGTATGAATCTATCTATACCAATAAATACCACCTGGGTAAAATAAACGGCTCCCTGTGTGGTGCCGGGGATAAAGAATTATTGCACCACCCCATCTCTTCCTGTGGGTGTCGTAAAAGCCGACTAAGGGACCATTCCAGAGGATGGGCAGCAGCGTCTCTCCGAGGTTACCCTCAACCTACTGCAATCGCCAACCCGCCTGCCAAGCGTGGCGAGTACGGCAAATACCCCCCATGATATGTACACCAGTAAACCGGTCGTTGTGGAGATCCTTGGGGGGAGGCCTTTGTCCAGCAGTGGACGTCTTCTGGCTGAGATGATGATGAAAATAAATAAGTACAACAACAAAACTTACATAACTTTTGTCTTTCTATTTGTCCTTACAACATTTTCTAATAATACAAGTTTCAAGTAGGTTTTCAAGCAGTTAAACTATCAAAACTTGGAGTAGCGCCAACTTGTATGTTTGACGACAACATAAAATAATGTAGCGTCTAAACATAAATACAACCACCTAGAGTTACTGCATCGAAGACACCGTGGTTGTATAATCGGTTCCATGCACCGAGGGGGCCACCCTCCTGATTCAAGGTCACTGGGGTGAATGCCGACGTTTCGTTTCGTTTTATTTTAATATACGAACTCTTTTCGAGTGCTGCTTACTTAACCATGTTTTATTATCTGTGCCATTTCAATTAGGTTTTTTTTCCTTTAGTTGATGGATTCGTGCGATTAGCACATTTAGCCAGTGTCAAAGTATATTTTTTTAACAAGTAATACATAAATAAACAATTTTTCTTTCATGTATGATGATGATGAATGATAATAGAAATGAGAAGTGAGAAATTAATAATAATAATAATAAATAGTAATACTTAATAGTAGGTAGTAATATAAAATAAGTAATGTCTAAATAAGCAAAACTTCTCTGACGTTACTTTTCGAAAGAAATGCCAATGTAGGTAGTAGGTACTAATTATAAAAATCCGAATTTTGAATTCTAAAGCCAGTAATATCCTTTAGGTAGGTATCTTCCCTGAAACTTAATGAGGGTTTGTGGAAAGATTAGGCTCATCAGGCGGCCGTGAAGGGTATGATAAAACCTTAACTTTGATACTTTGGTGCCTAACGTTCGGATAATATAGGAATACCTATCTATCATTAGCTAAAAATTTCCAAGTAAAATAATATTTTTTAGTCTTGTACTGTTAGTAGATCAATAAGAATACCATGAGTTTCTAAAACAAATAAGATTTTGTGCAAACATGCAGATTTATAACCCAAAACTAATAAAGATCATCAAAAGACCAAACCACGCATTGCCATAGCTCACGTAAAAAAGCTTACTCCAAACTAATGCCGCCTCTCGGTCGAGCGACTCCGCCGCGCCGCCGCCGGTACTCTATTCTCAAACCGCGCGGTTCATATGAAAATAGTTACGAACGTTACGCTTCACAGAATGACACCTATTTACTTTTCCTCGAAAAGGTGATTATTTCATTTGTTTTGACGCTTTGCTATGCTGTTATCGTCACACAGGATAAGATTTGAGCACGATGCCTGTAGCACCAGTTTTATTTCGTTTATATCTATAGTTTCCTATTTCTTATTAAGATTCTGGATTAACTTTTGAGCAATTGATAACATGCTTTTAAGTTGCTTTATTAATGGAACGGAATATTATAAAAGATAAAAGTGGTTGACAAATCACAGTAGCAAATGCGATGAATTATACCGATGTTAATAGTTGTTTAGCATGTATTAACAGCAAAGATACAACAAACTATTTGAACTGATTTCATTAATCAATCTCAAGGTGTTTCAAGCAATTTATCTAACAGTCACAGCTTTACACTTTTTTGTCTAGACATATTGACTACACGCTTCAAATTGGCCTCTATGATTTGGCTAAACGCCAATTAATTATTAATAGCTATACCGCCTTTGGAGCGTAACGTGGCTTGCTTGTGACGAGCAACAGAAGTGTGGGTGAATGGACCACTTTTGTTCACTAAGCGACACATCCCACGGAACTGACGAAAATGTTTTTTTTATCTTTTGTTATCATTATACGACAATTTAGATGTGCTGGCGTCTTACAACTGGCATCCTCATTTTTCAATTCAAAGACGTTTAATTCAATCATTATACGATGTATTGTAAGGTTTGAATTAAACTGTTTTTTTACCTTGAACTAATTAGTAATCCTATTATATAACGTATTTATTAAAGAGGATGAGTAGCATGGTAGGATAAACGGTACTAAATTGACGTATTCGCTGAAAGAGAATGAGGATAAAGCAATGCCGATGATTGGTTACCGATATACTGATAAAATATACTGAGATGTACCATTTTCCTATTGTATAGGTAGCACGGGGGTAACGCACGCGATCGCGACAAAAAACCACGACAAAAACAAGCGGCAAGCGCTGATCGTCCAAATGATCCGAGTTCGTTGACCTCGCGAATTAGCGCCAAAGTCCGTCAAACTATTATATTTCTGCTTTCTGACTATGGCGAACGTTGTTTAATCTGCGGATTGTTGTCTGCGGTCATACTGTTAAGGGTTTTTAAACCGCGTTCCATATTTAATTGTTTCGACATTCTGTAAATTATCTTTGGCTTGCATGTTTTATTGTAATAAGTTGATTTTCATTTCCAATCCAAACTTAAACAAACAAACTTATCGATATTTCAATGTAGCAATAACTTTTTAACTCCATTACGCTAAAAATAAATAAACTTTTCGTATTCTTTTCTACAGACTCAATGTGATACAAGATAAAAACTTAAGACTAGGAAAATCTCCCTAAACAATTTGTAAAAAAACTCTTCAGTGCGACACTCGGGTGTCTATGTTCCGTTCCTTATTTACGTTCAGTTAGTATAATTTATGCGTCATGTTGAATCATTATGGCGATACACAATCGGCGGCGGTCGTTGACAGCGGGGCAAGAGCCCGACTTACGTCCAAATATTCCTATAGGTAATTTATTCGACTATTCGATAGTTCAAACAAGTTCGTACTGTTTCAATAGTTAACTTTTAAATTGGTCTGAGTGAACTGACGGAACAAACAAATAATTTTCTTATGCACATTATATTTATTTTGCTTAGTGATGCACAAAACAGAATACTGTCATAATGATGATAATAAATCGAAATATTAGCTCCAAAAGAAAAATGCTACATTAGTGCTAAATAACATAGGCTATATTAAAAAAATGCGGTACGAATCTATTGTTTGACGTAGATCTAATAGATGAGTACCATAGTGGGACTTTTTGGTAGGCATTTTGCGAGGGTGCCAATAGCGGAACCATACCATAGCGGAACTAACCGAGTCCGCCGGGTCAACTAGTCTATACTAATATTAAAAAGAGGAAAGCTTTGTATTTTTGTATGTATGTATATTTGCAACGAATAGACTCAAAACTACTGGACCGATTTAAAAAATTATTTCACCACTAGAATGTTTCATTAGCGCTGAGTAACATGGGCTATATTTAAAAAAAAAGAAATGCGGTACGAAGTCCTCCAGGTCAGCTTGTCATTGATAAAAACATAACGCTTAACCCGCTTTAGCAGGCTAAAAAAATATTTTTTATGTAAGTAGACTGATTGTTGATTGGTATTTAAAGTCAAAAGAATTAATCCAGTAAAAACTTTTTTTTTTTAAGTTTTAGTTGTTGATTAATTTATATGCACTACTGAGCCACTAAGCCGCTCCGCCACGTTAACCACAAGAAACAATGGCTTAAAACGCTTCCGAAACACGCAAAAGACATAAGCGTTTTGATACCTTTAACACATCCTAAACCCAGCCTTTGCGAAAGTTGCTTATCTTGCACGTTTCCTATATACCCGAACGTGCTAGCTTCTTTAGATGAGACGTGTCTTATTGTTTTTAGATTTATCTAAGGGTCCCGTTTTTTATGTGCGAATTTGCGAATAGTATTTAGAATATCCATTTCGTATAAAAAGCAGCTTTTCACCCTTTCATTTAGAGAGCGCGCCGTGTGTGTTGTCCTAGACGTGACCCCTGGAATATCTCTAATGTACCGAAATCGTCCCTTTGTTTTTATTAGTTTAATTAAATACAAAACGTCTACAAAAAGAGCAACGGATCTAGCGCGAAATAGCTTCAAACATACATTAATTATTCTATTAGTTGACTGGTTTGTTTGTTTAGAAGAAATAGAATGATTTAGGTTCCAACATGTTTTATTAATGAGTTAGTATGACAGTTTGTTGGTATAAATAAGAAGTTAATTTATAACTTCTACAGAGTGTTAGAAAGTTAATAGAATTAAATGTTTTTCAAACTAAGTCCGCTACTCCAGCCTTTTCCTTATTTTGTTTTAGTTCGTTGTAAAAATTAATATGTCGAAACTTAAAGAACACAGTCATGCTTAGGTTACCTGTGAAATTAATTGAAATTTCTGACAACTTAGATATTTTTACATATACTTTTTTTATACGGACTAGTTATATTTATTAAACTTTAAGTTATTAAAATGTGCACTTTTATCATAAAATATAAATATTTCAAAGTATTATTGTCAATTTTGAAAAATATTTAGATTATCGTGCGATCCAGTGTTGAGGCCCAAGGTTCGGACGCGCTCCAAAGCCCGTGGGAATAACATCGTGGGCCGTTAGAAAAAACCAATTACCGCTAACAAAAGTCAACCTCATTCGGCGGCGGCGGTTCTGTTATTTATACCACGAGCTCAATCAATATGTGTGTAAGCATTCGTAAAAACAAGATAAAATTTAATTCCAATATAGTGTATACTAGAAAATATAACGACGTTCAATCAACTATAGAGCATCAACGTTGTGAAAATGTGCAGTTTAATAGACTTTCCTTCGTTTATTTATTTCGCTATTCATCATCATATCAATATTGTTTATGTTTTCGCTAAATTGTATACTTGCACGGTTATTATTTTCCATTTACGTGTCAAAACAGCTGTTGTGTTTGTTTTTCGGAGGTGAAAACTCATTAATATAAGTTAAGTGTTAAGTAGCGTTACGTGTTGAAATTAAAGGGGACACGTTTCAATTAACACTTGTTGTACACGGCCTTATGAGCCCGCGATATTGATCTTTGTTACCCTCCGTCTGTGGCCTGATTTATCGGCTAAACCACTGTTCGTGAGCAACTCACTGGCTGGTTTGGTGTTAAAGGTAAAAAAGAAATCAATAACAAGCAAACTCCTTGGTGTGACAATCTTGATAAAATTCATTAAATAAAAACCGCTTGCTTAAGTTTTGTAGAGGACTGTTAAGCGTGAAATTGAACTTTATTGGAGAAAATAGTAGAGTGCATTATTGTGGAAAAAGAAAACGTCACGCAAAAGCAAATTTAATACATACACGAAAGGTTAAAGAGAGAACAAAATATAGTGCAAAACTAACTGTTAATATAATACGTCTAATTATTAATCTTTTAAATCATATTTTGGATACCTAACAAAGAAAAATTAAATCGTTTATTCGACTGTTTACATATCAGTACGATAAGTTCTGTGGCGCCCGTCATTTTAAATTCAAATCGTATTTCGAACGACGAATTTGAAATTCAAATGACACACGAACGACACTTTTCTGTGCGCTAGTTTCCTAAAGTTAAAATGTAACACAGCCCAGATGATAATAAAATTATTATTTTCCCATCACATTATGATCATAAATATTACATTTTTAAGTATATATTCAATGTACTACTATTTAATGTCCTACTTACATGTCAATAATGACAAACGTCACCATGTTTATCCAGAAGGTGTAAATAATACATCAGCACGTATGTACTAATTGCATTCTTGAAAATCTCTAACACAGAAAGAAGTAAGGCGACGAGCCTCATCAGTACAGCAAAGTATAAAACTCATCAGTATAAAATGTCCATCGATTAAAATGTTACATACCTATGGTAAACCTCTTTTATGTTAAAGTACCAAGTTTGTTTTGTTTCATCATCATCATCATCATCATCTCAGCCAAAAGACGTCCACTGGTGGACAAAGGCCTGTTTTGTTTACCATTCTCAAATTAAAAGTTACCTTAACTACACAATAGATCTTACAAATCGGGCACGGTACGATCACCCTCGGTGGTCCGTACATTATGCTACTATGCGGTCGACCGTTACGAATCCGCAGTTGAAAAATTATACCTCGCTTATTTTCTCTAAAATGCTGGTTACCATCGCTACCGTGCTAGGAAGCTATTACTTTTCCCTTTCCTCCATTCAATCATCGCTCGTGATAATATTGAATTTGAAATCGAGTGCAGATTCTTTGATACTATACTCAGTTTGAGCAATCATGGATTTGTTTTTGATTCCAGATTGAAAAAGGTTTTAAGTGACTTTATTAAATTGCTGTGTACATGATATTTTACTAAAAGATACGTAGAATATTTTTTTGTTGTTTCATAATTCTTTTTTCATTGATTGATAATTGTTTTTTCCCCAAACACCTCGAGTTTCAGTGAAGATGTGGAACATTACTGCAACCTCACGCGAACTGCTTATGATTTTAAAAGTGACGTTGCACTGTTTTTTTTTCTTTACTAGCTAACAATAATATTTGGCAAAATATAATCTTTAAAAAAAAAACAGCTTCCACATTATTTCACCCACAGCAGTCCCAGCGTAAAATTAAATGACAAGTTAAAAGTTATATTATTCAAATATTTAAAATAAACAAATGCGAACAAAAACTTATTATTTACTCAAACATCTGTAGTATTAATTGATTGCATTTCATATTACCATTGCCACATTCTAGTAAGAACGGTAGAAATACATCTGAAAATAGAAAACAGAAGATCAATGTCTGAACTTCTAAAGTTAATATTTGGCAATGATTTTGTAATATTACATGTGTAACTTAATAACTTGTGTCTTAAAGTTGACAAACTTCTTTCTTTTATACCTAATATTAAATCTGGAGTACATTTTTATTTTATTTTTATACAGGGTATACAACTAACTTATCTTCGAACGCTCTTTTATTTAATTCAAATCACAAGTCCATATCTCAAAGCACCTAATTACATATCCTAGTAGGCCACAGTGCAATACCGTGTGGTGGGTGCGATTTTGCGGCGCACTGTGACCTCCGAATTGCGCGTTTCGTGTTACACATAATAATAAACAATACAGCAATAAAGTGTTGAAGCTCATGCAAACTATACAACCAAATTATCTTCAAACGCTCTTTTATATAATTCGAAGCACAAGTCCCTATCAAAGCACCTAATTACACATCCGAGTAGGCCGCAGTGCAATACCGGGTGGCGGGTGCGTTTGCGGCGCACCGTGAGCTCCTTGCGCGTTTCGTGTTACATATAATATTGAACAATACAACAATAAAGTGTTGGAGCACATGCAAACTATACAACCAACTTATCTTCAAACGCTCTTGTATATAATTCGAAGCACAAGTCCCTATCAAAGCACCTAGGTAATTACATATCCGAGTAGGCCGCAGTGCAATACCGGGTGGCGGGTGCGTTTGTGGCGCACCGTGAGCTCCTAATTGCGCGCTCCGTGTCGCTAATTGAACGGTTAGCAACCGGTCCGAGTCGTGTTTGTTGAGCGATTACGCACCTTATTATTGGCTGGCCTTTTTGCTTCGATATCAATTGAATTCTAATTGAAGGTGGCGTATTTGTAGAATGGGAAGCTCTAACGTGTTTTTATGCGGAGAATGTAAACTTTGAAAACCAAGAACGTATTATGTTTGAAATACATTGAAATTAGATACCTATAATGATCTACTCGCGTTTATTTTACATATTATTATTATTTTATGCTGAATTGTTTGCGAACTCTTTGCAGAGTCTCTGGTCACAGGACATTCATACAGGTTAATATTTTAGACCAAGACTGATCTTAAAAAAAGAAAATGATGGTACATCACCAATTTTCTACCAAAAAGTATTTTGTAATTCTAATACAAGTAAAAGTTAAAATAATAGTTACAAATAAAAAAAAAACCATACATTTTGTTTAACTTAATGAAAACAAAACAGATTTCCAAAACGCGAGACACAAGCTTTCACCCTTTTTTTTGTCGTATTAGAAAAAACAATAATAAAAGCGAATATCAACATCGAGTTACTGGGTACAGCGTTTTCGCGTGTTTATGAGCTGCGGGCGATAAAACTTCCATTATTGTCTTAACATCTTGGCACGGCCCGAGTGTAACGCTGAGCGGTGAAAAACAATTCTAACTTTTCATTTTATTGCGACAGTTAGCTGTATTTTGGTTGGTTAAACTTGGACTGTAGACTCTTTCCCTTTTCTAATTGACATATTCTGATAATGTTGGTGGTAAACAAAAAGTCTAAAATCGACTTTTAAATAATATCTTTGTCGTAATTATTAATCGAATTCATCTATATATCCGTTTTATAATCATTAGCACAACTTGCTAAAATTATATATACATTTCGGCATATTATATACTTCATAAAACAAAACATAAGCGAAACTGAATTTAACCATTTCAAATTCAAACATATTCTTTAATTTTTAACGTATTTACTTCTCTACTGATAGTCAAAAAAATACTTAGTTACAATTGTCAGGCCCCCATCCGCTCATAGAGCCTCGTCGGCCATTAATGCATACTCTATCACCTGGCACCGTCCACGTTCGTCACCACTCGCCACAATGCGACCGGTAGATTAACAAGCGCAAAAAGTGGTCTCAAAAATAACCCCCTTGCCGTAGCAGCTGCGGAGCGCTCAAGGCGAACCGCCCGCTTCTTTTAGGCCAAGTTTTGCAACGTAAATCGAGATTTTTTTTCACCTCTAAAGTATCTAGAGCTTACAATGCGAGTATAAGTGCATGCTGTTTATGGCGAGAACGCGGCTATTGAATCGAGATGATCGGTTCGTTTTAGATTTACTATTTGTTAATTTCAATTCTTTGTTGATTTAATGAAGCTTTTAATAACATATTATTTTTTAAGGCTATTCTTCTTATAGTAAATCTATTTGGTACTCACTCACCAAAAACCACGAATTATAAAAGCTACAAATGTTAAAATACTATGTCGCAAATGTGTGGTTAGATATTTTGTTATCATCTTGGCTACATACTCCTATTATAATTATGGTTTTATTTGAATTTATAATAATCACTGTAATTGTATTACAAACTATAATGAAAAACCACGGGAAACCCTCTTAAACTCACTACCCCATTCAGTGTCATGAAATTTATTAATACATATATATTAATAAATGTTTTAAAACTAGAATAGAGTTTACAATCCAAAAATAGCCTTTAAAAACGTATCTGTTAACACAAAAGGTCCTCGATACTATAAATAGCAGCAGTCGCACGTCGAATGCGCTACGTGATAAAAGGCACATAGCTATTCATTCATCACAACGGACCTTGTTTATCCTTTAATATAAAGTACTATGGTTTTTCAGTGTTATTATCATTGAAGTGGTAACACTGTCTGTTAAATAACCGACTATATTTATTACGTGCAACACTAGAGTTGGTTTTTTCAAGTAAATGGGATAACTTAGCTAGACGATTAAATGTGTTTAAATATTGTGACTACTCTTTGTCAGCTGTAATTTGTAATGGCAATGTTTCAACTTCAACTGTTATCTAATTTTTTTATCATTATAAATACACGTTGCCTTGAATATTAACATTATATGCACCTGCTTTGTCTGTCTCTACCTCTCATTCGTTTTTAGTGTTATATAGCAATCGCACTCACTTTTTAGGTCTGTTTTCGTAATATCTTTTTCATAATTAACATCTGTGTGTGGACAACAGTAGCTTTTGAAAGTGAGAAATTTAAAAACCTATATTATACTTAGCAGCTAGTATACAATCAAAATTTATAACACAATAGAGCTGGTTTAAAAATTGAATCGCTTGTTAATTATTTCAAAATCATATGGTTTCATATTAATTATTGAACATAAAAATATTTCGTAAACAAAATGATATTTCGTTACCCCGACAAATCGTGACAATAATAAATAAAAGTCTTAGGTAAAATTTAGGAAAAATGTGTGTGTGTGTGTGAGGGTGTGTGTGTGTGTACTAATAGAGTTGTAATTAATGAAAATGCAAAATTTAATATCGAGATCACGGATGAGACTTAAAAATTAGAGAGGTAGATTTTCGGCCAGTTCAGTGCGTCTGAGTGCAGTCCAAGTTAGTGCCGCCTCGCGCGGAGTTGTTTCGCGCTAATAACGGTATTGCGGCACTCAGCGCACTAGCGCTCGCGTGGGCTAATTTGGAACTACTGCGTTGGCGCGCTATCAGATAAGTAGTACTTGTACTACCTAAATCGTGTGTATTTTGATATTATGTTTTTATGCTACATACTTACATGTGGGTGTAATGCGGAAACGTTGGTACCTAGGTATATCTATGTAACAAACAAGTAATTTAACTACACTTAAAATAACGTTTATATGTATTACAAGTAGGTAGGTTATATGTACGTACTAGGTACATCGATGTTTACATTTTATTTTATTTACTAAGTATATCTAAGGGGATCAAGCCTGGTGCTAAGGATCCTTTAAATTAGTCGCGGAATGAACTAGAGCAATTTTAAGAAAATGAGGTCATAGCCTCAGAGGTAGGTCAGACTACGGTTATTAGGATTCGCAGGTATTTTGATTAGGTATATTTTTAGAAGTTAAGAAGTTAAACTGTGACGTATGATATCACATTATCAGTTTTCCGTAGTTTTACAATATACCTACCTAGGTACCTACGTATTTATCAAACTTATCTGAATGAAGCATTCAAAACGCTTCCTGTCGAAAAAAAAACACAGTCGCAGTAAAACGTCGCTTGCGCAACTGGGATGTGGTTGTGACCGCAACCTCTATCGCGCTCGTCCATGCCGCTGTTATTCACATTTTTCAATACAGTTCATGAAGTAAGAAAATACAATTTTAACATACACCTATACCCTTTTTGTGTTTGGATATTTATAACATTTTAATGGATCGAGATGTGGTTAAGTACGATGTCCCGTAATATAACATTAGTAATTTTTATATATGTAGTTAGTTTATCAGAATCGGTAGCATACTTACCTATTGTAGGTAATAAGTTAATTTGATTGGTTTGTATAAGTCCGCCTTACATCTTAAAATAGTAATGACAACACTATACGTGCACTACTACACTGCACTCTACGTACGGGTGAATAAAGACCAACTTTTTAAGCTAACGGCCAATTAAAAGATAAGGTGGGCAAATATTGGTATAAAACACTTTGCCCGACCGGAACAGGTGGGTTACTTTTGAAACACAATTGCAATAAGTAATCAATTTCCAATCCCAAATCTAAAAAATTCAAATGGCACTCTTAAAAGCGATAACAGCGCTACATTGGAATTAAATTGCGTGGAAATTGAGTAAACAAATTATTATCGAGATGGGGTCTTCCGAAATTGCGAAACTTATCCCAATATCGATACATATTAATCGCATTGGAATTGTATTGAGATTGAGTTTGCGTCAAGAGTAGCCTACCAGCTCGGGACAGTCCGACCGCAGCCGTTGCGAGATTTCGCGTCCGTGAGAGATTGCCAACGTGTGCGTTGCTCGAGCACGTTTGTATGAAGCTTACCTCCAGGGTGCCAAGTGCGAGTTTCATTCGCCATTCGATCACGTTAACGAAAACGAGAATTTGTATGGCCAAATTTTAACTCTTCTCGCATGCCGCCGGCGGCGCTGCTTCTAAACGTATTCGAATGAATAAGTACGGATAGTAAACAAAACTCACACTAGGCACCCTGGAAGGCGATTTATGAACCGGTGACTAATTGTCACGCTATGAATCAATAGATTATGAGTGCACCTTTATCACTGGTAATTTATTTTTGACAACATATTAAGTTTTCGAACGGAATGTATCTCAATAACCAAATTGTAAATAATAAAAAAAAAAACTGATATAGGGCGAACGCTTCGCCACTCGGGCACCGAAGCGTCATGCTAAGAAGCATTACTTGAAGCGTTTCTAATAGAGCATCTCTCTTGTTGCAGGCTATTACCAACCAGCGGGGCCGCTGATCAAAGAGACTGGGGCGGAGGCGGAGCGCGCACTGGCGCGCTACCACCCGCAGCCGCACTACCATCCGCCGCACCCTTCCGTGAGTACCACTCCCACACTCCCATAACAAGCACCATCCACGCTTACATAGATAGGAAGCACTAGCGACAAATACGCCCACATGGTATTTGGATCTGAGTCCTGCAGAGCAGAGCTACCTCCCATAGCTGCACCGGTAGCGCACGGCGCGCGGTAGCACCGCACCCTTCTGTAAGTACCACTCCCGCAGCAAATATCATCCTCACCCACGTAGATAGGAGGCACTAACGACTAATACGCCCACATAGCACCTATTTAAATCTGACCCCTGCAGAGCAGAGCTACCACCCACTGCCGCACTACCACGCGCCGCACCCTTTCGTGAGTACCTCTTCCACATTCCCATAACGTTCACCATCCATGCTTACATAGATATGAGGCACTAGCGACAAATACACCCTCATGGCACCTATTTGAATATGACCCCTGCAAAGCAGAGCTACCACCCGCAGCTACACTACCACCCGCCGCACCCTTCCGTGAGTACCAATCCCACATTCTCATTACGAGCACCATCCACGCTTACATAGTTAGGTGACGCTGTGCTAGCTACAAATTAGCCCACATGGCCAAATGACACCCGCGGAGTAACCAAAAATGAATACCACTCCTTCCGTGAATACCACTCCCATAACGAACACGATCCATGCACGGCCATACAGATAGGCGGCACTAGCGACTAATACGTCCACATGATTGATCCAAGCCCACATGGTATTTGGACCTGACCCCTGCAGAGCAGCTACCCCCCGCAACCGCACTACCACGCGCCACATCCTTCCGTGAGTACGTACACTACTAACTACACTAGCACTCCCATACCGAATACCAACCACGCCCACACAGATAAACGGCGCCGTGCTAACGACAAATACGACCACACGGTATTTGAATCTGAGTCCTGCCAATCAGAGCTACCACCCGCAGCTACACTTCCATGCACGTTTCCGTGAGTACCACTCCCACACTCCCATAACGACAACCGTCCACGCCCACATAGATAGGAGGCACTAGCGACAAATACGACCACGGTATATGGATCTGAGTCCTGCAGAGCAGTGCTACCGCCTGCAGCCGCACTATCTCGCACTACACCCTTCTGTGAGTACCACTCCCATACTCTCATACCGAGCACCAACCACGCCCACAAAAATAGGCGGCACTAGCGATGAATACGCCCACATGCTATTTGGATCTAACACTTGCAGAGTAACCAGAATGTACTTACACGCAGTAGCACGCGCTGCATCCTTCCGTGAGTACCACTCCATCCATACTATGCCAAGCACCAACCACGCCCACAGATAGGCGGCAATGGCGAGAAACACGCCCACCTGGTATTCGGATATGACCCTACAGAGTAACTAGATTAACCAGAGTGTATCGTAGCGATACACTACGGCTACGGCTGTGTGAAAAATCGTTTGGATTGCGCGTCGTGCAAAAAGCAACTTTCGCAATGCTGGATGTTTAAATATTTTTAGCATCTCCAAGCTTCGCAAGGCAGGTTAACTGAATAGCTGCCGTTATAACCCAAATCTGTACTAGACAGCTGGTGAGCTAAAGACCGACATAGTTACCTTAATAACCCTTTTTTTAAATTAGATAGTGAACCTTCCTATCTACCCAAATTCATTTGCACAACACCTTAATTCAAGTTACTAATACTTTATTTATTTATTTATTTATAACTTATGTACACACAAACGAATAAGAAAGGAGAAAATAGTAAGAATAGACAAGTACAAGGGCGCTGCTTATTTCACATTGAAATTTCTTCCAGCAAGCCCGTAAAAGGAGAAGACCAAAGAAAGGTAGAAAAAGTGTGCACAAAACAAACAAACAAAGTATAAAATAGTTACTTACGACACAAATTAAACATACATACAATAACGATGACACACTCAAGTGGAAAGATAAGTGGTAGGTACTTCTTTACGCGCTTCTTAAATGAGTAAATCGACGCGGACTCCCGAATACTGGGTGGCAGTGTTGCCGTTTGTACGGCATATGCCGTTTCGTACGGCACTCAGGCTCTTTAAAGACGAATTGTACGGTATACGGCAGAGTGGTCATTGCCGTACGCTAAAATACGGCAATCAGGCAATCATAGCATAAGGAAGTAGGTATTGGGTAGGTATACCACTAGCTACTATATTTACGAAATACAGTAAAATTGTAGATGAAAAAAGAAACGTAATCAGCGTTTGCGTAAAAATGAACGCTAAGTTTTGGAGCAAGACATTACATTTATCGGAACCGCAATTTCAGAATTTGGCGAAGTTTGTTTTTGAAGTTCTTTCCTTGCCACATGCAAATGCCGATTCAGAAAGAATCTTCAGTGCTGTCAACTTCATTTAAACAAAACAAAGAAACCGCTTCTTAACATTTACTATAAATGCAACATTATTAGCCAAACAGTGCATTTCCAGAAATCATTCAAATTGTACGAGGTTCAAGCCAACTCCCGAAATGATAGCGAAAATAAAAAAACCGTCTGATTATGAAAAGAATGCCACTGAAGATGTCTTATTATGTGATGTTGTGGATTTGATGGGAGGAGAGGAGTGATCTGTGGTGCCTTTTTCTATTAAATCTATAGGTTCAGTGGCATCTTTTTCATAAACAGAAGGTTTTTCTTTTTTGACTTGTGTTTCTTGTCTGATGAAAAAAAAATCCTTTTTCATGTAAATAAAAAAATGTACGGCAATTTTTGTTTCAATACGGTAATTTCATCTCTTGCGTACGGTAACCCTACAAATGACCAGCGGCAACACTGCTGGGTGGTAGGTCATTCCGCAATCTGACTGTATCAACGGAAAATTATTATTGAACGGAAAATTATTATTAAATTTGTATATTGTTTGTTTTAGGTACTACAGCAGTACGGAGCGCCTTATTACCCCCCCGACCTGTGCTATGGCCGGTACTATAGGCCTTCAGGAGCCTACCACATGCAACCTCCGCAGCCCGACGCACAGGTAACCACAACTTTTGCGAAAACTACGAGTACAAGTTAGCAATCAGTGCGCTGAAGTTAACGCTTGGCGCAGCGGTCTCCAAACTGCTCCAAATCTTTGAACCGGTGACTATATCTCACGCTATGATATCGATTACGAGTGATCTTTTTTCTCTTATTCAAGATCAAAAACAGCATAGAATTTACTTGAAATTTTAACTACGAAGCCGGTGGTATGTATTCAATTGCTGCTTAAGTCAACAAATGAGTTGCTGACACCTATTTTTATTTATTGAAAGAAAAAAGTGTCGATCACACTGGTCCCTGTCGAAGACTGGTACCACTACACTAATTACATATATTTCATCATCATCATCAGCTCATTTTATGTCCCCACTGCTGGGGCACGAGCCTTCCCTACGGATGGATAGGGAGAACAGGCCGTAAACCACCACGCGGGCCCAGTGCGGATTGGTGGTTGTTAACGACTGCTAATGCAGCCGGGACCAACGGCTTTACGTGCCTTCCGAAGCACGGAGGAGCTCGAGATGATATATTTTTGGTCACCCATCCGATGACTGACCTTTTCGAAAGTTGCTTAACCTCAGCATTCGCAGACCGGGCGCGTTAACCACTGCGCCATCGAGCTCCTCATATATACTATACCTACGTATATTTAAATGCATGGAATTCAAAATTTCAGTAAGATGGTTTGATGACCTAGCTAGACAGTGGCTTAGTGGAGCAGTCAGTTGTTATTTTAGCCATTCAATCACGTTGACAAAAACGTATGGCATATTTGTCACTATCCTCGTTTGTCGCTGCTGCTTCAATGACATACAAAGTATCGTTTTCGTTAACGTGATCGAATGGAGAATAAAACTTGCACCAGACGCCTATTAATGCAGTAGTAATACTGCTTCTAAGAGACAAAAATGGTATAAGGGTGCAAGACATCATCTGTACTCGTAACCAATAGCGTTCCTTTATTTAAACGTCTTTTTTGCGCTAAGGAATACAATTGGTTAATTTCCAATATAGTGGAGACTCAGTCTAAAAAGTTTTTATTAGTTGTTTAAAGCAGACCTCCTTGGTTTCCAGATGGTGGGAGTGGGGAGCGAGCCGTACCCGCCGCCGCAGTACTACGGCACACCGCCGTGTTACCAGCACTCTCCGCAGAGAATACCATACGTAGGTCAGTATTTGGTACTAATGAGGTACCATTTTAATGTGACCTTTATACTAACTGTTATATAGGTTATGTGGAAATGTCTGGCCCACCTACCCACGCCCATTGGAAAAATGAAATATAGGTACCTCTCTGTTGATGTTTTTTGTTTCTTTCCACGACTGGGACCGCCAAGATATTTCACTAAACTGAATATAGACAGCATTATAAGTCGCTGAAAATATAACAAACATTTATATCATTTCGTCAAACTTTAGTTCGTATATCTCCCGCTGTTGTTACGGGGCACGCTTCGAAAAATAAGAAACACGCTTTGCCTGACCTGGGAATTGAACGCAGGATCCCTGGATATAAACGAGCGCTCTGCAACTCGGTCATCGAGGCGTATTTACATAGTAGAATACTCGTACCTGTTAAAAGCTTGTCCCTTTCTCCGCTTATTCACAGATTAGATACTTAATGGCATGACTCGTCGTGCCGAATGGTATTAGATAATTTATTATTGTTATATCAGCATCGAAACGTTTATGGATTGACAAATACTTTAGTTTACATCGGTTGTAACCTAATTTTTGAATCCTTTATTCACATGTAAAGGCACATCTTTAAAATTATTTTGTATGTTTTGTATGTATTTATTACTAGGTGCTGTCGAATCTTAACAAAATAAATAAATGGTTTTATGGATAACTAGCTTTGCTCATGTGGGCTCCCCTACTTAATTAAGGGATCATTTTCCAAAAATCCTGAAACACTTCATAATTTCTAACCAGGCCACATACCGAAATTTAAGGAATAACAGATTTCCATACAAACTTTCCACCCTTACTTCACCCCTCTAGGGAAGATTTTTGAAAAATTCAATAAATTATTCATTTTTATAGGTATAATACTTTAAAAATAACAATTTACCCAAAAAAACCTTCTTCTCTTTTTTACTCCTCTAAAGGAAAATAAACAAAATTCCTGAAACACGTCATTCTTTATTTCTCTTCAAAAAGCCAAATACCAATTTTCATGTGTTTTACTTCAAAACTGACGGACTTTCATACAAACTATTTGACCCCCTTAGGGTATGATTTCCGTAAAATCCATTCTTAGTGGCTAGTTACATCACTCTATTAACCTACCGTCCAAATTTCTTCTAATTATCTCCAGCGGTTTCGGCTCGGCGATGATGAATCAGTCAGGACATATGTAGGTATATAGATAATAATATAATAAAGGACCAGTCGTCGACAACAGTTTTCGTCGCCAAAAAATAAAATATTATTGATTGAAATTTTATTAGATGACAGCTTCAGCTAAGAAGGAGGTAGTGCAATCGTTGCTGAAGTCAAAAATCAGATGCTGACCCCTATTTTTGTTGTTGTAAAAGAAAAAAAATTAAAAAAATTTTGTTGTTAAAGAAAAAAAATGTCAATCACTGATGGTCCCTTCCGAACACTGGTACTACGAGGGTACTACCCTAGTCATGGTAGTAGTTACACGTGGTCTACTATTTTTATTATTTATATTGTTGCAGAATATAGATGCCCGTGCCCACTTAACGCGTGTCCAAAAAACGTCCTTATTGGGCCCGCTACTGGTAAAGCCCCGACCGGTGGCGGCCCAGCCGACATCCCTTCGGCCCTAGCGCCGCCCGGGGGCGCCTTCCGAGCGAAGGTGCGGGCGTGCGCCCTCGATGCTGCCGCGGACACACACGGCAGCGGGAAGGTAACTAGCCAATCGGACACCTGTCTTAAAAGGCCAAAGCCTTCAAAGCATCATTGACCGACTGGGTCCCTTGGCCTCAGCGGAATAATTTAAGGTCTCAACAGCTGACCAATGTGAACTCTTTTGTCAACTCTTTTGTCTTTAAAGAACTAATGATAAAAGAAAGAAAATAAAATCCTTAATGTTTAAAGCTGAATATTTTAAATATTTTTTGTTTTGTGTCCCCAGGACCCTCCACTGGAATCATTGCCACCGGCCGCTGCGGATACACCACACCCGTGTCCATTGCCAGCAATAGGAGGAGCGTCACCAAAACGCGAACTGTACGACGTCCGCGACAACCTGAGGCTAGCGGGGGACATTCCAGGCCCCGCAGAGCCCTTAGGCCCCCCGTCCCCGGCCCGGGGGTCGGCGGGAGCGTGCGCCCCACAACCGCCGCCCGCCGCACCCCGGAGAGCCCGCCTTGGCAAAGCAATGGCTAGACGATCACTAGCTGGAGACGACACGGGATTT